>OZ014525.1:28222190-28883701 GCA_963966055.1 Lathyrus aphaca
ATTCTGAAAATCAAGCTGCTCCAGAAGTTGAAGAACCTCTACCAACCAATCTTGTTCTGAAGACCTTGGAAGAATTGAAGAAGGAAAATGAGATGGTTAAGCAAAGGCTGGATAAATAAGATGAAACCAATGCTGAGTTGAAGACCATGATTGGAAAGCAAGTAGAATCATCCTCTGAAATCAAGTCTCTTCTGGAGGCATTAGTTACTAAGATGAATCCCTGATTTTCTGTTTATCTTCTGCTTATGATTTTCTGTTTATCTTCTGCTTATGATTTTCTGTTTATCTTCTTCTTATCATTTTCTGTTTTTATCTTCTGTTTATCATGAATGTTTAAGTTCTACTGGTTATTTTCTTGTTGGCTTTTGATTCTGTTTAATGAAAAACTTATTTTGCCTCTTCACATTGCATTTTTCTCTGCATTTATACTTTTTGATTATGAAAAAAAGGGGGAGAAACGTAGAAGAACTTGATCTATAGCAGTTTTCAAGATTTTCCTCTAACATATATATTCTAATAAAACTATTTGAGTTGTGATTCTAAAATAGAAACAGGTCAAGTAATCAACTCAGGGGGAGCTAAGGCTAATGAAACTTCTGAAGGATAAAACTTCTGAAGGAACCTCTAATAGAAATATCTGAATTAATTTAATCAAAGGGAGTTCTTCTAATCCTATTAAACTCTATTCTTAAAATCTAAATAAATGTTTTGTCATTATCAAAAAGGGGGAGATTGTTAGAACAATTATGGTTCTAAACCTCTAAGAGTTTTGATGATAACAAATATAATTATGCAAGAATAGAAGTTCTAATGACTCTCTTTATTGTATGTGTAGAAGAGGAAGTTATTTAAAGAAGACGTGCATTATTAGAAGATACATTGAGCCGTATATAGAAGATACACTTATTAAAGAATCCATCATTTAAAGACATGGTTTAATGGTTGCGCATCAAGAATTTATTATCTCTGATTTACGTCTAGAAGATGATGATTCTCATAATAAAGGCATTAATTAAAGAATATATTAATTAATGATGAAGACAAGTATCTCTTTTTTGGAAGGAGTTTATGGTATTAACTTATATCCATAATTAGCTCAAGATGTCTCCAACGGCTACAATATTCAAGAACTATATAAAGTAATCAAATTGAAGATTTGAGACTACTATACTCACGAGAAAAAGACTTACTCATTTGTGCTAAACTCTTGTAACATTCACTTAGTGATTATAGCTTTATTAGAAGCAAAATAGTTACTTTATTTTTATTATTGTAAAAGTTAAGTAAAATCCCTTGAGTGACTAGTTTTAGTCAGAAGACTCAAGAGGACATTGACTGTAGGTCAGTGTGTGTATTCAATTTTTGAATAGTGGATTAAGACCTCAGTGATAGACGCAAAATCACCTTGGCGGGTGGACTGGACGTAGTTTGAGTTCAAACGAACCAGGATAAATTAACTTGTCATAGAAGTAAATTTTAAGTTGTTAAGAAAACCCAATTCCAACCCCCCTTCCTTGTGTTTTACGCACCTTCATTATGTACAAGAGTGTGTTCTCATGGTTAATAAGGTATTCTAAACCTAAGGAACAGAAAAACAAGTTAGAGTTCAACTTACTTCCTAAGGAAGTCAAGTTAAATCTAAAGAACAAAAGGGAAGCCTATGAACAAAGCACCAAGTGCTATGGCAAGCACAATTAAAATGCATAAGATATAGGAATGAAGTAATTATTACCTCAATCTTACCCCCTATAAAACAAAAGTTAGCATGACAATGCATATTGAAAGTAAAATCAAAGCATAAAAGCGATTAAGTACCATAAACGTCCTAGGATGGAACTAGGATTGAAAATAAGACCTAAGTCTAAAGGTGAAGGTACCAAAAGGTTACATGACTTATAAAGTCAGTAGATACATGATATAGGTCCCTAAGTATGCTAGGATACCTCACAAGGTCAAACTATGTCAAACTATGTACAAAAAGTTCACCTAAGTTCACCTAAATGCAAGTTAGGGCTTATGGATGAAGTGTGGATGCGTATGGATTACAAGCATGAATTGATACATAAAACAAGCATAAAAGTCAGTAGTGAATGCTTATGAATGTGGATGAATGAATATACAATCATGGATGCAATGGTTTAAGCATATGGAGCAAGGAGAAGAAGATGTGAGAAGAAATGGAGCAAATATAGCATAAGATCACAAATGACGCACATTAAGAATGAATGGCATATGGATATGAATGAGATGATTATGGTTTAGTAGCATAAAAGATATGAGATTCAATTAGAATACATGTATAGGCATTAATGATTCCCACATAATTCATGTTAACATTTAGAGGAGAAGAGAAACAAGTTTAAGTTAAACTAAATAAAGTAAGGATGCATTTTGAAACACCAAAACAAATCAAATGTATACGGTTCAAGAAGTGACCTATAACTAGAATTAAGGACCTAAAGGTGACCTATAATTAACTACTAAAAGTTACCAAAAAGTATCTCAAGCAAATGGCATGAATGCCTTTCTAATATCTATTGTATGGAACCACATAAACACGTAACTCAATCTATGATCTAGGTGACATGGAAAAATAGAAAAATATATTTAAAAATTATGAAATTAAATCCCTGGAATGTTGAAGTTAGTATCTAACATGGACTAAAAGGATTTTACAAAATTATGCACCAAAGTGCCAAAACAATTACTTGATGGTCAAGATAACAAGACATGATCGCCGAAAAACAACTCCACAAAGTGGATCAAAAATGGCACCAAAAATTATGAAAAAAATGCATAAGGAGCATAAAAATGTCACCAATTCCAGTGGTTAATCACACACACAAAATATGTCTCACACCTATGGTAAAAATTGGATTTTGGTCTCTTATGTCAATATCATTCCTTTTGGGGCAGCTTTGAATGAAAAATCCAAATTAATTATTAAAACCAATCAAACCTGGAATAAAAAAATATTAAAAAATAATTAAGAGGATGAGGATCATTCATGAAGTTTTCCAGAATTTTATCACACCCGAAACTATTTTTATTAATTGTGACGAAACGGGCAAAAACGATGTTTTAAGGGAAAGCGAGAGGAAGTGAATTCTACAATCCGTAACCTAATCCCTAAGCTCCGAAATCGACACATATAATCAAAAATCATAAATAAATCCAGTTCCTCAGTTGGGAGGGCTCAATATGCACCTTAAGTTATATGATCCTAAGCTGCATACAACTAGAATGATGCGTAAAAGTGGAGCATTGAGATTACTTACTTGATCGAAGTATTGATTCTTCATATAAAAGAAATCCAAAAAATTCTTGTCAAATATTGTAATCTCCCATGAGCAAAATAAATGCTTATCTTCCATATTAGCTTTGTGAAGATCCACCATAATCGAAACAAAAGCAACGGCACAAAATATCATTTGAATCCAAAGGTATCCCACAAATAAAGTGGAATACCAACCAAACGAACGTCGTTAAGATCTTTGCGAGAACCTTGCATGAACTCAACAAATGCATTAGAAACCAAAAAGAGGTACAACCGGAAGTTTCACCTATGCCTCACAACTCAAAATCAAGTAGAAAGATGAATATACGAGTCATGGACATGCATTGAAATTTACGTTTCAAAACGGGACAACACTTATGCTCTAACATAAACAACATGCAAACTCAAACCGAAATCGAACAAATTTACATGCAATGAATGGAAAATGATCAACAAACATAAGTACAAGTCAAAAAAAGATCAATGCATCAAAATCGCACCAAACCGAACTTAAAAATCCTTAAAACGGAAAAAACGCGTTAAAAATCACTGACTCGGAATTGAACGAAAATCGCATGGTAACTAGCAAATGTGCCAACGAATTCAAATATGCAATCAGTTTTTTAAAATTCCGTTCGGAAGTGATACTTTTTTGCCGATTTCGTCGACTGGAAGTAGCATAATAGCCAGAAAAAATTGTCCGAAATCGACTAAAAAGCTTACCAATGGCTCCGGAATAATCTACAAAGTCAATTTACACTATTCACATTCGCGAAAACGCGCTACGGTTAGGAAGTTATGACCAAAACGCATTTTTCGACACGCGGCACATGAACAACATCAACAATTAAGCCTCAACCTATCCTATTCCGAATTTACACATTGAAACAAGCATGAATTCAAAAGTCAAGCACTTTAATCAATATCAAGTCACAATAATTAACTCTCTTAATAATTTTGTCAAACACCTAACATGCACCGATTATTCTATGTCAATTTTAACAATCATTTCCAATTATGCACCACAACAACTATTAGGATCAATTAATAAAGCATCAATCAACAAATAAATTATGAATCAATGCACATAATCTCCACAAGATTAATTCAACTTGAAAATTCAATTCAAGAAACAATGCAACAATTATTCATGAATTAAAGTTTAAGAAGCTTACCAAATGAAGAATCGACGAAGAAATTGCGAATCCGGAGGAAGTGGGACGCGATTGTGAACATATGATAAGGGAAGAGGTCGCGTGGCTTCCAACGGAGGAAGATGGTGGTCACACGGTGGTGAAGTTGACCGGAGGTGGTGGTTTGTGGCGGCTCGGCTACCAGAAGCTTGATCAGAATTGTTGTGTTCTTGAGTTCTTGAGTTCTTGGTGAAGTTGTTGTTGTGTTCTTGAGAAAGAGTTGAGAGAATGAACTTTGATCCTTTAGAGAGAGTTTTTGAGAGTTTTTGGTGTTTGTGAATTATGATTGAAGTTATGAGACAAATTGTGGGTCAAAAGAATATATAGTGGAGTGTAAAATGAAAGGCAAAAGGTAAAATTTCGGCTTAAGTGAAAATAACAATATTTTCGGCAAGAAATTTCGACTCTGAGCCATCCATAACATCGTCCTCCTCTGAATAACGGTTGCAACGCAAAAATAACGGATGTCACACGATCAAAATCGAGTGCGATCGATACGTTTAAGCTGCAAGACGTCACTGAATAAGTTGTTTTTTTCGGCTTATTTGGTGTCCGCTACTCGAAAATGTGATGATGTCAACCTCTTCGGAGCATGATCTCGACTCGAATTTGTCAGAAAAGTTGTAGATCTATGAGTCAGTGACCTGGTGTTAAAATGTAAGCTCAACCGGACAAATGACGAGGGAGATATGCATTATCTCGTGAAATCACTTTCAACCTTTTTCTTTGGTTCAACACTTCAATTTTGTGAAATAAACCAAAACGATAATCCTTGGAGCACCGTTCGAACTCGCGTTTGTCTTTGAACTTGAAGAGGATAAATTTGTGAACCAACGCCTCAAGAACGGGTGCAATCCGATGAAAATTGATCGAGTTATGAATTTTACATAATCTGACAGACAGTGCACTGCATCAAAGAACCTTACTGGTAATTCGCATTTTCGGGATCCTTCCGCTTGGACCTAACCCAAACTGAATTCACATAATGAAGATAACATCTAAAAGGAATTTTAGGCACCAGAATGACATCAATCCGATGAACGAGCCACGAGTTATGAATTTTTTAGTGTTCAAAACTCATTGGTTCAACACTGTTTTTCACTATGTCGACTCTAAAAACTCGCACATTCGGAGATATTCTTCAAATAATTAGTTCTCGGCCAAAACCCAAAAGTTGGAAAGGATATCAAGACGGAACTTTTGGCATATGAATCTCTCAGACATGTTGACCCAATCAGAAGTTACGAACTCTTGAATACCGCTAGCACAATTAATCGGCGAAACCGAAATTTCAAAAACAAATAATTCCCGCCATTTTCCTTGATGAATTGGCCTCCGAGCCGAACACAAAAGTTGTAGAGAATACCGAAACAGTCTAAACTATTGAATTTCAAGCCAAAATGAGTTTCCGAGCATAAGTTACAACTTTTGCAAACTGCACCATAAAACTGATATTCAGCTTAAACTCCTCTGAATCAACCGAGAACTTTTGGCTTCTTCTGAGATTCTTGTGCACGTGCCGCATGAAGAAATAAAGGTCAGTCGCAACCTATGAAATCTCAAATGGAGATGTATGTTCATGTATGTTTATGATGCAATTGTGATATAAATGTAATGCAATGTATGAAAGGATATGCTAAATGGCATGAAAATGAGAGGACAAATTTTGGGGTGTTACAGCTGCCCCTATTTAATTAACTGCAGACCTGAACGGATAATTGCAATGGCTTTTAGACTTTCAAGGTATGGAGTGATTGAATACTCGAATAAAACCTGGAAATTTGAACTCGGTGGATAAGAGAAATGTCATTTGCCTTTTATTTATTTCTCTCTTTTTTTTACCTTTGAATAGGTAGCGGGAAAAGAACAGGGTGGAACGGGATCGTTGTACATAAACAAGAGCCCAGGAAAACAGGACCGTTGTACAAAATGATAACCTGCGATGTGACTGCTGAGCGAATCAAGCCACAGAAAGGGAGCCTGTTGTACAAAACAGAGCTTTGCACGAGACCATTGTACAAAACAGAACTCGAAAATGTGACTGTTGAGCGAATCAAGCCACGGAAAGGGAGTCTATTGTACAAAACAGGGCTTTGAACGAGACCATTATACAAAATGGAACTCAGAAATGTGATTGTTGAGCGAATCAAGCCACAGAAAGGGAGCCTGTTGTACAAAACAGGGCTTTGAACGAGACCATTGTACAAAACAGAACTCAGAAATGTGACTGCTGAGTGAATCAAGCCACAGAAAGGGAGCCTGTTGTACAAAACAGGGCTTTGAACGAGACCATTGTACAAAACGGAACTTAGAGATGTGTCTGCTGAGCGAATCAAGCCACAAAGAAAAACAACGCGACTGCTGAGCGAATCAAGCCACGGAAAGGGAGACTGTTGTACAAAACAGGGCTTTGAACAAGACCATTGTACACAACAGAACTTGGAAATGTGACTGCAGAGAGAATCAAGCTACAAAGAAAAACAAATGCGACTACTGAGCGAATCAAGCCACGGAAAAAATGACAACATTGACTTGGAAAGAAAAAGATGTCTGGAAAATGGTATAAGTATCTTCTGTGAGGAATATCTCAGGTTGAGAAGATGCTTTGGGTCATATGTAATGTACCTCAAAACTGGCCCATGCTGGCATGCGTATGCTTGGGTTTATGGCGTAATGCTCCATGATGATGGAAGTGCTATGCTATGGAGGATGAAAATGTAATGATGATTACTAAATGCAAATGCAAAGAGATCTCCTGATAAGGAGACTGCAAGTATCCCAGATGGCTTGATTGGGAAGAACTGGTGATCACTGCATTGATCTGGTTAATCTTCGTGAGAGGAAACAACTATGCAGGGAACATTGTTAATGATACATCGACTCTGAACAACCGCCACTGCCAAAACTAAATTGGACTTTGAGATTAGAGAGCCAAGACCCTGCTGGAGATGGATCCTTCTTGCACTCTGGTGGGGAAGTGAAAATCTTCTGACTCGGCTGGGAACTAGAAGTATGACACTGCTGAGGAAGCAGCCTGCTGGGGAGGAAAGACACTCCTTGTACTGCTGGAGATTGCCCCTGTATTTGAAGGGAAGTCTCTGCTTGGGGGAAACACCAGCCTTCTGTTGCCTTGTTGGGGAAGATTTCAATTTCCAATTCTACTGGGGATGATGGGGGATGTCAATGATAAAGCTTCCTACTGAAGATAAGAGTTTAAGTTGCCCCTTGATGGGGGTAAAAGATATGAAGCGTCTCATGCTGGGGATGAGGTATGAAGCATCTCATGCTAGGGATGAGAGTTATAAAGCATCCCATGCTGGAGATGAGAGTTATAAAGCGTCCCATGCTGGAGATGAGGGATGATGATACCCTTCTACTCGAGAAGTATCATTCCCTTTGCTGCACTGTTGGAGAAGGGATTGTCTAATGATACTTGCTAAGGAATTCTGAATAATGAAGCCACTGATGAAACAAATCTTGAAGTATTGTGCTGACAATGGCTTTGCTTCCAGCCTCTGGGTTGATATATTGCCTACTAATCATGAGTGAGCAATGGTTCTTTGCAATTTCCAACTTGCCTCATACCAGGATCTATTGAAAGAAATTGTCTCAAGAGGATTTTATAGAAAACCTGACATCCAAGATGCCTCAGTGTCTTCAAACACTTGGAGAGATTTGTTAGATCTCGAAATAACTACCCCAAATTGCATAGTTTGTGAAAGAATTTTCCCCACAAGGATTCATGAAAAACCTCTGATCACTATGAGATATTCTTCCCAAGTATTTTGAACTTTGGGTAGGTGTCCTTGATTGACCGTCTTTGGGTGAGAGTACTTCTCATGCGCTTGGGGTAGCCTACCCCAGTACGAGCCTTTAAGTAGTTTCGTCCCTGAATGGATGATCTTCGAGTGAATACCCAGACTAAATGCTCTTGGAGAGATTTGAATCTCGAAGTGATTGCCCCGACTTGGATGAATTTTGAAGAGATTGCTCGACATGATTGCCCCAGATTAATTGGCTCTTACTACGACTGTTGGGAAATTTCCCACTCAATGGAGTTTCTTGAAAAATTCACCTCGATATGATTGTCCTTCGGAAGTTTCAGACTTCTCAACTTGGCAAGATTAAGCTTCTGGACTGAAGTTTCGTATGTGAATTTTTATGATGCCCAATAAATGTATGCAAGCAGAAAATGTTTATTTTGAGAATGAAAATTCTAATGCAACACACATGTTAATCTTGAAGTTTTATTGTAAAAAGATGTCACCAACCTTTGTGAGCGAATCACTGGTTAAGATACAACATTAATTTTTTTGAATAATAGAAAGCATGCAACACCAATAAAGATCTTTTAGCACAACTCATAGGAGTCAGGAACGTGATCTTGTGGTAGTATGCTCTCGAAATAACCCTGTTTCAGTTAGGACTTTTGAGGGTTGTATCGTGGCCTGGTTCACGATTATAGAAATAAAGGATATAGGCTCGAAGTTTATTTGTGCCCACCCATCTTCGTGATGTTCTCCATTCCTATGTTCAGCTAGCTTTCACAAGCGCTCACCTCTCTAAAAGGGTTTTGTGATGATTAAGGAACTAATTACTCTAATAGTTTAAGCACCAATCAGATTGTTGTTTGGAGTCAGTCACCCCTTTGTCTTTCGTGTTTGTATCACATAACTTTGTTCTTGTTCAAGGATCTTTCTTGTGTAATCCTTTTTGTTTTTCGCTTTTGCATTATTTTGCTTATCCCTAACTTTTTCCTGGACTGATTCTTGTGAATCTTTGATTGCAAAGTCCATCGGGATGCCCTAATTTTTGACTAAGTCGCTTGTTTTCAAGTTTTGACTTAGCAGGCTTTTTCATTTCTTTTTTCCAATTCTTTTTTTTGAACAAATCGTGTGACACTGGTTGTCTTGATTGCTTTGAAAGGGTCATGACTGTCTCACTTCTTGGTTGATGAGGGATAACCATTGTGGTTTCCAATCTCTGGACCTCTTGCTTGGGATAACTATTATGGTTTCTGGTCATTGGACCTCTTGATTTGGTACAACGAAAGGTAATGGATCCTCATATGTGCACTCCTTTTTGAAATTTGAACGCTCGGTCAAACTAACTGACGCCTACCCTGCCCCTGGGTTACATGCAAGGGTTTTTTCATGCGAAAAGAAACTCCTACTTCAAGGCTCAAATGGGTTGGCGAGGGTCTATCACCCTTATATCTCCGGTGTTTAGGATTTGAAACAATGGTTGTACATCGTCAACAGGGTCTTTCTCAAAAGCATGCAATTAGAGTTTTTGCGTTTTCATTTTGTCATCCTCCCTGATAGAGTTTAAGCACGACAGTTGGTATTGCAATGCACATACACAAAATCATGAGTGAATACGAATGGATTACTTCAAGAAAAACATGTGCATTTTGTAAACACCCCAAATTTTCCCTCACCCATTCACACCATGGCTTGTGATCATTCTCATATGCATAAACACAATCATATCATCTCATAGTACATTTTTGATTCACTGGATAGTTTCAAGGCATCTGCACCTAGGGTTTGTGATCTGAGCAATCCCAAAGCATCTTGAGCCATTCCAAAGGCCACCAATCAACTCAAAGGGGTCCATGTGTGTTCTTATATCATATTCCATCTTCTCAAAGTCAAAAATGCAGAGGAATCACAAGAACTAGGGTTTGAGTGGATGCAGAGCCAAGGATGAACTGCACAGTTGACCTAAAATTAGGGTTTTGGTTTCAGAGGCCATAACTCCAAATTTTTTGGTCATTCTTGTTTCCATTGATCTCTATATGGTATAAGGAGTATGCATATCAATTTTCATGAAGAAATTCCATGGGGAAGTCATCTGATCAAGAGTTGACTTTTCAGACAAGTTAGTGCAAAATCAGGGCATCTGAGGCCCCCAATGACCCAACCAATGGGTGATCTTCATCATTTTGAGTGTATATGATCTTTATTTGATCATGGAAGAAGTTTGAAGTTCATAGAAATCAAGAATTTAGGTTTTTTGCAAATGTTGACTTTTTGGGCATAGTTGACTTTTCAAGAATGCATCATTTTAGGTCAATTTTCAAGCTTTGATTCTTGATTCAAAAAGGCTTCAAATGGAAAAACTTTGGTCATGAAAGTTGTAGATCTCATCTTTCCCTTTTCAAAAAGTACAAGAACATGACCAAACTCTTCTTGGATCAAAAGTTATGGCAATGCAAAGTTGGCTAAAATCATTGATTTTCAAGGCATGCCCTAAGTGAGAACTTTGCAAAATCTTGGACAAATGCATTATGTGACTTCTAATTCCTCTCAAACCAGTACACAAACATTTCTCTAAGTCATAAAATCAGAATTGGATCAAGTTTTCCCATGGTTTGGTTTGTTTAACAAGGCATTTTCTCATAGAATTCCATAAAGCAACAACTTGCAAAAACCATCATGATCACTTCACCAACTTGATGCATTGGCTGCTGAGCTTTGCTAGACCTCTCCCTCATCCTTGCTGCGCCAGCCCATGCCTTGTACTTGCCTAGACCTTGAGCCATGCCTCACTTACACAAAAGTTGACCTTTATGCAAAAGCAAACTTACCTATCATAGCAGGCCATGTCACATCACAAAGCCAATCAGATTTGTTTATGTTATCCCTTTGCAAGCTAAACATAAGACTAAGCAAGGCTGAAACCAACACATGATACACATACACAAAAACCTTCCATTTTGCATAAGCTCTCGATTTTCTCTATACAGCCTGCAAACACTCAAACCTTTTCCTCCATTCAACTCACCCTGCCTCATAGATCACAAAACACCAAGAACACAAGCCTGAAACAGCCAGATTACTCCATAGCCATTTCTCACTCCATTTTGCAGTTTCATTCGAAACTCTCATCCTAGCTCACAAACACACAAACAAACACCACAAACCTTCTCCATTCATCATCAGGACCTCAAACCTTCATTCACCATGACCTGAAAGTGCCAGAATCTCCATTGCCATTTTTGACTGAACTGAAGCAGGAGCTTTCGAAACTCATCATCAAGCCAACTTAAACTCCATTTGAGCATTCAAACATCTTCTGGGGACCAAGTAGAGCAGCTTGCACAAAGAGAGGTGGCCAGAAAGTTCCTAAACTGAAAGCTTCGAATCTCAGGTAGCCTGGAATTTATTTTTCCAGAAGTTGTTTTTCTTGTTACAAACTTGTTCTTTGTGTTGTCCTGATCATCCTGGTGCTTTTAGTTTTTGAAATGGTTGTGATTTGAACATTTAATTTGACTCTGAAACTGGTTTGCCCTAAAAATGTTTGCCTTCGATTCATGCGATTGATGAAGAATAAATTTGTTTGGGGTTAGGGTTTTGATTCAGGAGATCATGGGGTTCATTTCTATGTGCTTAGTTTTCATTTTCATTGCATTTTGAGGGAGTTGGGGAATTTTCAGGTGAGGTGCTGGCCGGAGAAGACGACCGGAAGTCTTCTCCGGCCACCTGAAAGTAATTTGTGCCCTAATTGTGTAATTAACTTCAGTTTGAATGTGAGCCGTAGATAGCCATTGACCAGTTGACTTCCCTCTCTTTTGGATGGCCCAGATCAGCTTACTTATGCCCTAATCCACGTGTTAACTTAATTAATCCATAATTAAATAATTTAATCAGAGTCAATCCTGGCCACAAGATCACGCGCGCAGTCAATGAATTCAAACTCAGAGCCAATCTCGTCCATCCATCCTGTTTACTTTTTATTTTATTTGTTTTTATTTCTTTTTATTTCATTTGTTTTGCACAATTAATTTAAAATAGCAAAAAATTCTTAAAAATTATGAAACTTTTTCCTTAAAGTTTTATTAATTTTTAAGACCCAAAAATATTTTTTATTTTATTTTTATCATTAAAAAAGTATTTTTAAATATTTAAAAGATTATTTTTAATTGATTAATGGGAATTAATTAATTAAAAATACTTTTAGGTATTTAAAAATTACAAAAAAATTCATGAAATGTTCTAAGACATTTAGAAACATTGTCCAACCTTCAAACCAAATTTCTTTTTTGATCTTGATGCATTTTAAGAATTTTTCATTGAATTAAATCATTTTTTATGCATTATTTTGATCATGGATTCAAAAATTCATTTCTGCCAATTGGTGAAGGTTGAGACATTGATTCTTCTTGCATTGTCTTTTGTTTTGCATGTAGTTCCTAGGATAAAAAGGCCATGAATTGTTCTTGCATTTTCAAATTGTTTGGCATTTGTTTTGTTAAGAACCCTAAAAAACCCTAATAACTTAGAAAATTCATATCTTGAGTTTGGTTGAGAGTTGAGAGCTCCCCTTTGGGCAGTGGTTCATCATAGGCCTAGGGTTTCTTTGGGTGCCATTTTCCATTTTTTATCTTAGGGTTTGCTTCTGTTTTGGGTTTTTGTTTGATGTTTGGTCCATAAACCCTAATTTGGGCTTTCATTTGCATCCCTCTTGCATTTCCTTGCATAACATGGCTTGTCTTTGCATTTTGTGCATTCTTGTGATCCATTTGACATATCAAGACATGTAGGAATTATGTTTGATCATTGCATTGCATATTTGCCATGTCATTTGTCTTGTATGATTCATAACTTTTCATGCTTGTTCATGCTCCTTAGCTTGCATCATTTGCATTCATGATCTTGTATGAACATCTCCATGCCTTGTCTCATGTTTGCAGCACCTCATAACATCATTAACATCATGTGCATGCTTCTGGTTTGGTCTAGCATCATATCATTTCATCTCATCTTGCATTGCATTGCATTTCTTTCTAACATTTCAGGTGGTAAGTAAACTTGAGAGGTGGATTTGCCTTCACTTCTCATAACTTTTCTTTTCATCTCTCTTGCATCCATTGCTGCATTCTATTTGTGTTTGAGTTTGAGCTTGCTCATTCTTCTTCCTCCCACTTTCTTTCTTCAAGTGACTTGACTTCTTGAATGAAGCAAGTCACTTTGCTTCTCTTGATCTTATTCATCTGCTTCCTGGTGGCTCCTTTGAAGATTGTTCTTGCAAACCTCACAAACCTTAGGATCATCCAAGCATGACAATGAATTAGGGTTTTGATTAGTATCCCATCTTAGTTTTACCTTTGTGTCTCTCTTTGAGTCTTCTCTTCTCACCTCATAATCAGGGACTAAACCCTAAAGGCTTTAAGGCTTTGTGATTAAGCTTATACCTGCATCCTTCTCTTAGGATGGAGTGTATAACTTTAATCCTAAGTGTTAAACCCTTAATGTGTTTAAATCTCTTAATCAATTCACTTAACAATTATCAAGACATCACACTTGTAACTTGGGCCTTGCATTAGGGTTCTAATTCTTCCTTAAGTGGTTAAGAAGGACTAACCCTAGTGTTAATGGACAAGTCCTCCTCAAGTTGTCTTACAAATCATAAAAAACACTTCATCATCATCATTAATCTAAAATCCACTTAATCAAAGGTTTGTTTTGTCATGGGTTTAATCCCTAATCATGGATTAAGTTGAGGAGTTTTTCTCAACTTAAACATTCTCATCTATCATCCTTCTTTTAGGATGGTGTAATGGGTCTGTTTAATCCATGATTATGGCTTAACCTCATTACTCAACACTAAACAAAATCACAAAAACATCTAAATAATCACAAGTAGGTTAATGATCTTAATCCTACACCAAAGGTGATTAAGTGTGAGAATCTGACTTCACACTTAAGGTACTCTCATTACCCCTAATCAGAGGGAAGATGTGATGAGTTTACTAAATCCATTGGTTTAGGCTTAAGCTCATTAACTTATGACAAACTTTCAAAAGCAATAAAAGACTGAAAATTCAAAAACAAACAATAATCGTCTCCTTCGGGATTCTTTTCTCATCTCATTCACTCACAACCGAGAACTTGCTTCTTCCGTCTAATGCAAGACAGTAAGCACCTGAGCCAGACAGGTCATACACTTGAGCATTGACAAGCAAGCAGTTCATCAGTCAATTCATCTTTCAGTCTCTTTGGGTCGAACTACGGTGTTCTGACTTCCTCATTGCACGAGAGGATACGTAGGCATAACTTAACAGTTATCGAACAAAAGTCTCTGTCTATTCCCCCTCCTTTCAGTTTCATTCTCTTAAGCCTCATGATCTTGAGCATACTCTTTTCCTTACACTGACACTTCATTTATACACTTCACTCTCTTTTACACTGACACCTGTACATCTCTTCCAGCTATTTCATACACAAATTGCACTGACACTACCCCTTTATAACACAAATCTTTCAAGCGTGGATCCCGTCGAGTACGACGGACAATCTGGGTGCTAATACCTTCCCAGGTTGTAACCAACCCCCTTTCTCAGTCTCTCTGGTTCGCAACCGTCTTATCCGTATCTTTCTAGGTCTATGCAGCATTGCCTTTCCTCCGGGATAAAAATGCCTAGCTGGCGACTCTATTCATCTCCAGTGAGTTCACGGCTGTGTGTTCTCACTGTTCCCTTCGCCGACCGTTCGCGTCTGTACCTTCATCTGACCCGGTTTCATTTGTCGGGAGCGACAGCTTGGCGACTCTGCTGGGGACCCTTATACTGCAACCAGGGCTTCTGGTTCTTTTTGTGGGTTCCTCCTAGCGTTTGTTTGATTTGTGTTTACTGGGGTGTTATGTGTTCATTTGTGCTTGTATATGTTTTATTTTTGCTTTATGTACATTTACTTTTACTGCTTTCTTTATTGCATTTATATCATTCTGTCATTATTGCTGGCTGGATCTGTTGTTTGCCTTGGTGGGTGGGTATTTCATTGAGAGTTAAGGTCCTATACCGGGGACCTGAGTGACACCTAGGCTAGAGTGAATCATATTCTTTCCCATTCCATTTCGGTCTGGTGCGGGAATATGAAACACGGTTCAGATATGGGTTTCTTCTTGAGAACTCTGTGTTGCAGATTTCCTGCAATGCTAGGGCTATCTGGGAAGCCTGCTAAGTCTGGATGACCTTTTAGTATTGACCTTCAGAAACTGAGGTGAATTAGAGGAGGAACTTTTATGGTTATTGTAAACACTGTACCTCCGGGTTAGAAGTGTTTACACTTCTCATAACTGATCCAAGTCTGAGGATCCTTGTTCTAGATCACCACCTGTGAGGGGGTTGGGCTGTTTACAGGTTTGCAGGTACCTTGACCTCAGAATACCCTGCTACTTTGACTTTGTTAAGAATGCTCCATTTTGGATAGTTCTTGTGATTCTAAAACCCTGGACATGTGGCTCTTTATTTGAGTCCCCCACCCTGGTTACTGGATTTTTAGACCTCCATTTGGAATTCTTGAACACACATGGACTTATATCAGGGCATTTTGATCAGATCCAGCTCAGTCACAAACCCTTGCATTTCATTTGCATACATACTCATTGCATCATATTAACATTTGCTTATTTGTGTTTCAGGGTATCCATATTCATCTGGTTTTGGTTTTGACCCCATCTGCTATATTGACCTATCTCCACCAGCACTTGCTTCAGTTTGTCAGCCATATACTTCAGATACTTGCACTAGCCAGCCAGTGGCCCACTCCTCAGCATCTTCATCAGCACTTATCCTACTCAGTCCTCAGCATCATGGCTCCAAAGAAAAGCAACATCACTTATCATTTCTTCCAACCAGACTTATCAGACATCAGGAGGATCCAAACCCTGATCACTCCAGAGCACATACCTTTGTTCAAGGAGCATTATGGGGATATACTTGACTTGGTCATGGATCTGGACCCATCTCAGAGGAGTTTGATCCACACCTGCATTCAGTTTTATGACCCCCCATTGAGATGTTTCACCTTTCAAGACTTTCAGTTGGGTCCTCTTCTGGAAGAATACTCATCATTGATTGGTCTGCCTATCAGGAGAGAAATCCCTTTCAATCCTGAAATGGTCTTTCCCAGCAATGGGGAGGTAGCAAGGGCTTTGCATCTGGAGCCTGTTTTGATTGAACAGCATATGACCTCTAAAGCTGGGATCCCTGGATTTCATCTGGACTTCTTAATTTCTCAAGCTAGTCTGAAGGCCTCCCTGGGAGAGTGGAAAGCTGTTTGTGCTCTGTTGGCCTTGAGTGTATATGGAATTGTATTGTTTGCAGATGAGCCTCGATTCATTAGCAAAAATGCAATCCATTTGTTCATCCTGAAGAACCCAGTGCCAACTTTACTGGGTGATCTCTATTACTCAGTCCATCAGAGAAATGAGAAGCAGAGGGGAAGATTAGTGAGGATTTGTGCTCCATTATTCCATGCTTGGCTTCTCAGGCATCTACCCAGGACAGATGCATTTCTAAATCCTCATCAGCAAAGCAACTGGGCTAAGAGGCTCACTACTCTCACTTCAGCAGATATCAGATGGTGTACTCAGAGCACCAAGGGCAGAGATATGATCACCAGCTGTGGGCACTTTCCCAATGTGCCTTTGATAGGAGTTAAGGGAAGTATCAACTACAACCCTCTGCTGTTCAGGAGACAATTGGGCTATGCACTGGTCCACACTCCTAGGGAACAAGACTTGGTTGAGACCCTCTACTGTGAGAACAAGGTTAGTCTGGCAACTGTTAGGCAGGCTGCTTGGGCCTGGGATCATGTTCAAACCAAGGGAGTCACCATTCTAGGGAAGTGCAATAATGTAGCATCAGTCTAATATTATGAGTGGTCCCATGCTAGGGCCCAATTCTCTGGAATGCCCTTTACCATAGAAGACATGTCTGAGTCATCTTCAGCACCACCCCCTGCCACCATCAGTTTGGAGGAGTTTGAGAGCTTGAAGGAAAGAAATGAGAAGTTAACCCAAGCCTTGCAGAAGACCCTCAGAGAGAGGAGTGAAGGTGTGAGGGAGATTGAGAGATTAGAGAAGTTGAGAGTGGAACACTTGACTAAGATTGAGAAGTCTGGGGAGTATATCAACAAGTCTAAAGATGGTGAGCAGATTCTGAAGAATGCTTGTAAAGAAGCCCAGTTCCGAAGAGCAAGAACAGACTTGTATTTGAAAGAGAGTCAGGCCAGGTGGGTCCGGATCACTGAGGCCCGTACTCTAGAAGACAAGAGAGTTCAGGACAAGATGGAGCAGATGGAAAAAGCCCTGGCAGCAGCCCAGGAGGAAATATCAGAGCTGAAAATCAAAGCAGGAGTGAAGAGGTCTAAAGACCAAAGTCAGAACAAGAAGTTGACTGCAGCTGTTGCAACAAGAAACCTTCTCATCAGGAATCTTACGGAGCATCCGGCTGATCCTGTGACCGAAGCACTTCTCAAGGAAGTTCGTGAGGATGAGTTTGGCCTTGGAGTTTGATCATTTGCTTGTTGTTGTTCCTTTTCCATGTACTTTTGTTTTTTGTGATGTATTTTGACCCCTTAGGGGGCCGGTGTTGTAAAATGAACAAATTGTATTATTTCACCTTTGTAATATATTTGTGTTAGTTTCTATCTGGGTTCACATCAAAAGCAACTTCAACAGCATCATCTTCAAGGGTCTGGAAGGGTCAAAACTGAAGGCCGAACCGGATACCTTGAGAACAAATAAGCATAACTGCATTGCATGCTAACCCTTTTGTTTGTTTTGTAGGTTTTTGTTTTGTTGTTGCTAACCTCTGTTGTGATATTCAGGAATTATTGCGCGCCGCCGGTTGTTTCCTCTCAACAGGCCTCACAGGTACCCAACTAGAAACAACCTTCCGGGAATCCAGATGGATCAAATGCAACAAGACCTTACGGAGGTCAGAAACCAGATGGCCAACGAAAGGTTGGAGATGAGAACCCAGATAACACAATTCATGGAAGTAATGAACAATTTAGCTCAAAGCCAGGAGAGGCTCAGAACTTTGGTAGAAGGAAGGAATCAAGAGGAGCCCCATGTGGGGACTGCAGGCACAAGTAACAATGAACGGGTACAACCACATGTTAACCCCCCTGTGTTTGGTCCCCATCTACATCCTGAGATTAACATTCCTGCAAATGTTCAAGGAACAGCCACTGCAGCCAGAGTACTTCAAGAAGATCCTCAGGAGGACCAGTATACAGTAATGGGTGCTGGAGAGGAAACTTATGATAGACGATTGGAAGAAATAGCTGAGAAGTTGAGATCACTGGAGTCTCAAAATTCTTTGGGCTTCGACGTCATGGACATGGGTTTGGTAGAAGGGGTCAGGATCCCCCATAAGTTCAAGCCTCCTTGCTTCGAAAAGTATAATGGGACTTCATGCCCCCGGACTCATCTACAATCATTTCTGGGAAGGCTGAAGGCCTATACAATGGATGAGAAATTGTGGATGTTCTATTTTGAAGATAGCTTGACTGGAGCTTCGAGGGAGTGGTATTCCCATCTGACAAGAGCAACAATTAGATGCTGGAAGGACCTGGCAGAGGCCTTCATCAGACAGTATCAGTATAATCTAGATATGGCACCCAACAGGACCCTCCTAATGGGAATGTCACAGTCGTCCAGGGAGAGCTTCAGAGAATATGCTCAGAGATGGAGGCAATTGGCTGCTGCCGTTCAACCACCAATGTCTGAGAGAGAAATGGCAGACATGTTTATGAACACTCTCCAGGGAACGTATATTGACAGGTTAGCTGCTTTCTCTTCCACTAGCTTTGCGGATGTTGTTATAGCTGGGGAGAGAATTGAAAGCCTGTTAAAGATGGGAAAGATCTCAGACAACGGTGCAAGCTCGTCCAGTAGTACAAGAAAGCCTTTTGCAGGCCCGAGAAGAACTGGCGAGACCAATGCCATCCATTCAAGCAGGGGTAGGCCCCAATATGTTCAAAGGTCAATAGCAGCAGTCACTATCCCTGCTCCAGCTCATCCTCAGCCAGTCTATCAACCTCCGCAACAAAACTTCCAACAACAACCTCAGTATCAGCAGAATCAGTATCCTCCAAGAAACTTCAACAACAGCAACTCCAACAACAACAATCAACAGAGGCCATTCCAACAGAGGCCATCCCAAGCTAACCGAGTGATCGACCCGATCCCAATGCCGTATGCTGCTTTGCTGCCACAACTTCTGAAACTCAACCTAGTTGAGCTAAGAACGTTGGCACCTCCGGATCCCAACAGTCTACCAAGAAACTATGACTCCAATGCTAGGTGTGCTTTTCATTCAAACGCACCTGGTCACAGTACAGAAAAATGCAGGGCTCTGCATATGAAGGTACAAGACTTGGTAGACTCCAAGGCTCTGAATTTTGCACCTCCGCCCAATGTCAATAAAAACCCAATGCCAAACCATGGTGGTCCCCGAATTAATGCTATTGAAGAAGACCAACCGTCTTATTTAATAACCAGTGTGGATCAGATCAGGACACCGTTGGTGGAAATCAAAGCTCAACTCCGTGAAAACCAAATATTTCCGGGGTGTGAACTAGGATGCCCCTATTGCAATATTTCATGGAATGGGTGTGAGGACCTGAGAAATGGCATTGACAGCCTTATTCAGAGTGGCTTGCTACAGATCACTACATCATTTCCGACAAATCCGGCAACTTCATCAACAACGGTTTCAGAACCTCCTACAAATGCAGCAACTATTGTTCCCGACAATTCATCAGCACCATCAACAAGTACTTCATCAGTTCTCCCAAATGATCAGTTTTCAACAGTTTCTCCTGCTACAACTTCAGCTTCACTCCATTTCGAATCTCCATCAACAACAACATCAGTCACGCCAACAGTACCTCCTACAACACCAGCAATCAATCATGAAGATGTCTCTACTGTTACCATATTCTACGATCCTGAAAATAACTCCACCTACCATTCAGAAGGTGCTGCTCCCACCAGAACACCAGTTACAATCTTTTATGATCCACAAACAATTACAGTCCCTTCAGCAGCAGCAATCAGTCCAGTCACTGTCACGGTGCCTGGACCAGTACCATATGAAAGCAATAGGGCCATCCCTTGGCACTATGGCTCTGACGTGTACTGTGAAGGGAAAAGAATCACTCTTGAAACATCAACACCTGCACCACAAGTAGATAATGTGGGGGGAGGCGGAGGCTTCACTCGAAGCGGACGTCTCTTTGCTTCACAAGTTCAAAGACCTACTGCCGAAGCAGAAGCTGCTGCCAAGGCAAAAGGAAAAGGCCCGGTGCAGGAAGATTCAGCTGCCAAAGAAACCCTGAAGACTCCATTCGATCAGGAAGTTGATGAGTTTATGCGAATCATCAAAAAGAGTGATTATAAAATTGTGGATCATCTTCACCAGACGCCATCCAAAATCTCCATCCTCTCACTGCTTATGTGCTCCGAAGCCCATCGGAATGCACTACTTAAAGTCCTGCACGCAGCTTACGTGCCTGAGGAGATTACTGTCAACCAATTGGAAACCATGGTTGGAAATGTTACTGCTAGCAATGGGCTAGGGTTTACCAATTCTGACTTGACAGCGGATGGCCGCAACCACAACAAAGCCTTGCACATAACCATGGAATGCAAAGGAGCTGTCCTTTCTCATGTGCTGGTGGACACAGGTTCTTCCCTGAATGTCTTACCAAAGAAGGCTCTGGTGAAGCTTGAATATGATGGATTGGCATTGAGACCCAGCAACCTGGTAGTAAGAGCCTTTGATGGTTCTAAGAGTTCGGTTCTGGGAGAGATTGAGCTGCCTGTGACAATTGGCCCACAGACCTTTAAAACTATCTTTTATGTGATGGACATTCAGCCCGCCTACAGCTGTTTGTTGGGTAGACCCTGGATTCACGCCGCCGGCGCAATAACGTCTACCCTTCACCAAAAGTTAAAATTTGAGTGGGAAGGTCAAGTTGTCACAATCTGTGGGGAAGAGGATATTTTCGTTAGCCATCTGGCTACCTACAAATACATCGAGATGGATGGGGAGATCCATGAAACAATGAGCCAAGGTTTTGAAGCCTTGAATGTCAATGAAGCATCTGCTGTATCTGGAATCTCCATGTCATCTTACCAACAAGCCCGGAAGGTTGTTGAAGAAGGAACTGCCCTAGGCTGGGGCAAGGTCTTAGCTGTGGAGGAGAAGAAGGACAAATTTGGGTTGGGTTACAAACCAACTCAACATCAAGCAAAGGCTGCTGCAGAGCCTGGTTTTGTCAGTGGGGGGATGCTTACCCCCGATGCTATCAACTGTCTAGAAGACGAGCTGGAAGAGGAGCGCAATCTGGAGAATTGGATTCGTCCAAAGATCCCGGGGAGCAGTATCTTGAACTGGTCTTCCCAGGAAATTATAAGAGTTACTCATGCAGAGTAATTATTATTTCCTGTATTTTTTATAGCATGCATCCAAGTCTTGCATCTTGCCCAAGATGACAAGACCCATTTTGTAACCAGGGCCATCTGTACTTTTGTGCAAACAAGATTAAATTAATGAAATATCAGACATCTTTTTGCAAACGAGTCCTTTTTCTTTTCTGCTCACTGTTTTTCCATTTTTCTTTTTGTACAAAAATAAATGGCGGTGTTTTCAAAATGATAACTTCATTTCACTTTTTTCTAAAGCAAGATTAAAATCAATCACTAAAATGAACAAACTTAACCCTTGCAGAGAGTGCCTTCCAGACAGCACCGACAACAGCACGGCTATGACATCGTATGACTTTGACAATCCAATCAATCGAGCTGATGAAGGGGTTGACGAAGAATATGAGCTCCCTGAAGAGCTAGCCAGGTTGTTAAGACAGGAGGAAAAGGTTATTGCTCCTCACCAGGAGGAGATTGGAATGATTAATCTTGGTACCGATGAAGACGTGAAAGAGATTAAAATCGGGGCCTGCCTGCAAGACTCAGTGAAGAGACAACTGATAGATCTGCTTCGAGAGTATGTTGATGTGTTTGCTTGGTCGTATCAAGACATGCCAGGGTTGGATACCGACATTGTTGTGCACAAGCTGCCTTTGAGAGAAGAGTGCCCACCAGTCAAACAGAAGCTGCGCCGAACTCGCCCAGACATGGCTATGAAAATCAAAGAAGAGGTACAAAAGCAATGGGACGCCGGGTTCCTTGCTGTAACTAGCTACCCGCCGTGGGTTGCTAACATAGTACCTGTGCCTAAGAAAGACGGAAAAGTAAGAATGTGTGTTGACTACCGGGATCTGAACAGAGCCAGCCCGAAGGATGATTTCCCATTACCTCACATTGATGTATTGGTGGATAACACGGCTCAGTTCTCGGTATTCTCCTTCATGGATGGATTTTCAGGATATAACCAGATCAAGATGTCACCTGAAGACATGGAGAAGACAACATTCATTACACCTTGGGGCACGTTCTGTTACAAAGTGATGCCATTCGGACTGAAGAATGCTGGTGCCACATATCAACGGGCTATGGTGACATTATTCCACGATATGATCCACAAGGAAATAGAATGTTATGTGGATGATATGATCGCCAAGTCCCTTACAGAGGAGAATCACCTGGTGAATCTGCTGAAGTTGTTCAAGCGTCTGAGGAGGTACCAACTAAAGCTGAACCCCAACAAATGCACATTCGGGGTGCGATCCGGTAAGCTGCTGGGCTTTATTGTAAGCGAGAAAGGGATTGAGGTTGACCCTGATAAAGTCAAGGCTATTCAAGAAATGCCTGCACCGAAAACTGAGAAAGAAGTTCGAGGGTTCTTAGGTCGATTGAACTACATTTCCCGGTTCATATCTCACCTCACGGCAACCTGTGAACCCTTGTTCAAGCTGTTAAGGAAGGAACAGACGGTCAGGTGGAACGAAGATTGCCAGAAGGCTTTTGACAAGATCAAGGAGTATTTACAAGAACCTCCAATCCTCATGCCGCCAGTTGAAGGAAGACCTCTGATTATGTACTTGACAGTGCTAGAAGAGTCAATGGGGTGTGTACTAGGTCAGCATGACGAGTCTGGTCGAAAAGAGTATGCAATATACTACCTAAGCAAAAAGTTTACCGACTGTGAACAACGTTATTCACTGCTCGAGAAAACTTGCTGTGCTTTAGCGTGGGCTGCTCGCCGACTGAGACAGTATATGCTGACCCACACCACCTTATTAATCTCAAAAATGGATCCAGTTAAGTACATTTTCGAGAAGCCAGCTCTTACCGGACGGGTTGCAAGATGGCAGATGATTCTCACAGAATACGACATACAGTACACATCTCAGAAAGCCATCAAAGGCAGTGTACTATCTGAATATCTTGCTGAGCAACCCATTGATGACTACCAGCCTATGAGGTTTGACTTCCCTGATGAAGACATCATGTTCATAAAAGCAAAAGATCATGAAGAGCCTATTCACACTGAAGGGCCTGACCCGGAGGAAGAATGGACTATGATGTTTGATGGGGCTGTTAACATGAATGGCCGTGGTGTTGGTGCGGTACTCATTACACCTAAAGGAGTTCACATGCCTTTCTCGGCAAAACTCACTTTCAACTGCACTAACAACGAAGCTGAATACGAAGCTTGCATTATGGGTCTTGAGGAAGCCATCGACCTCAGGATCAAAACATTGACCGTATTCGGGGATTCAGCTTTGGTAGTCAATCAAACCAACGGAAAATGGTACACCCACCAAGATCATCTGATACCTTACAGGGACTATACAAGGAGGTTACTGGCTTTCTTTACAACGGTCAAACTTGAGTATATCCCTCGGGACGAGAATCAGTTTGCAGATGCTCTTGCTACCATTTCATCCATGATCAAAGTTCAAACGGCTAACTTTGTACCTCAGATTTCAGTGTCCAGACTCGACAGGCCAGCATATGTATTTGCAGCGGACGTTGTCAAAGATGATAAGCCTTGGTTTCATGACATTAAGTGCTTCTTGGAGGATCAGACATACCCACCTGGGGCATCTTCCAATGATAAGAAGACCTTGAGAAGGCTTGCTGGTAGTTTCTTTCTGAACGCTGATGGGTCTTTATACAAGAGGAACTTTGACATGGTACTCCTCAGATGTGTTGACAAGACGGAAGCAGATTTGCTGATGCATGAAGTGCACGAAGGATCTTTTGGTACCCATGCAGGAGGGCATGCCATGGCTAAAAAGTTGTTAAGATCAGGCTATTACTGGATCACAATGGATGCAGACTGTTGTGCCTACGCCAGAAAATGCCATAAATGCCAGATCTATGCGGATAAGGTGCATGTGCCTCCCAATCCTTTGAACATCATGTCTTCTCCATGGCCCTTTGCTATGTGGGGCATTGATATGATTGGCAAGATTGAGCCAACTGCTTCAAACGGCCACAGATTCATCCTGGTCGCCATCGACTATTTCACCAAGTGGGTCGAAGCAGCCTCATATGCAAATGTTACTAGGCAAGTGGTAGCCCGATTTCTGAAGAGAGATATCATCTGTCGGTATGGAGTGCCCGAGCGGATCATTACTGATAATGGTTCCAACCTCAACAACAAAATGATGGAAGAGCTGTGCCGGGACTTCAAGATCCAACATCACAATTCTTCTCCTTACAGGCCAAAGATGAATGGCGCTGTTGAGGCAGCAAACAAGAATATTAAGAAGATTGTGCAGAAGATGGTGATCACCTACAAAGACTGGCATGAAATGCTACCGTTTGCCTTGCATGGGTACCGCACATCAATCAGAACGTCCACTGGGGCAACACCGTATCAGCTTGTGTATGGTATGGAAGCAGTCCTACCTGTTGAAGTTGAACTACCCTCGTTACGGGTGTTAATGGATGTTAAACTGAGTGAAGCAGAATGGGTTCGGTCCCGATTCGAACAACTGAGTCTGATCGAAGAGAAAAGATTGGTTGCAATCTGCCATGGGCAGTTATATCAGAAGAGAATGAAGAAAGCCTTCGATCAGAAAGTCAGGCACCGAGAGTACCAAGTAGGAGATCTTGTGCTGAAAAGAATCCTCCCTCCTCATACAGACCACAGGGGCAAATGGACTCCAAATTATGAAGGACCATTTGTTGTAAAGAAGGTTTTCTCTGGTGGAGCACTGATGCTCAGCACCATGGATGGTGAAGATTTCCCGTCCCCTGTGAATTCAGATGCAGTTAACAAATACTTCGCATAAAATGACCCGCTGGACATAAAAACAGAATGTAAGTCCAGGCAAAAATAGGACATCCCGGCGAGTCAAAAACAGAATAAAAGACTCGGGCAAAAGTAAGGGAAAATGAATAAAAAATGTACACCCGCTGAGTTGAAAAGCCGCATTGGACAGCTCAGGCAAAAATGGGTATCCCGATGGATTGAAAACCCGAAAGGGCGATCCATGCAAAATAAGGAAATAAGCGAACGACTGCATTCTGAATTCGTCTGTATCACCTACAACTTGGTAAGCTTCAAAGGATCAAGCTTCAATCAGAATCAACTCTCTCCAGAAAGCAAGACGAGAAGAACGTCATTGTCATACGAGTCATAGCAGAAGAGGAAGCTCCCTCAAAGCGTCGTCAACACTGCCAGCATTTTGTTTCTCAATTTGTAACAATCTCCTCATTTCAGGAGATATGTTTCTTTGACTGTATCTTGCCAATTCAGGGCACATGAATTAATAAAATCAGATTTTCGGTCATGTTTCGTTTTACATTTATGTTTTGCAAAGAGTCGTCTGATATCTCTAAAAATACAATTGCATAAGTACAGATGCCTTTCTCTAAAAATAAAAACACATGCTTACAGGGAATCTGATTATTCTCGAAAGTACTTAACTCCTATGACGGAATCCGGTAAGGGATACCTCGGGACCTTTTGTACGTTTCCTTACCTTTGCAGGTTTGCAGGTATCCAGAACGCAACCTGGGGCATGCAAGTTACGTCTTAGCAAGATGGCGAATCGTTATCAACTCGGTCTATCGTCCACGTGGCACTGGGAGGTGCCCATTTCCCCAGCAAAGTTGTCAAATCAACATACACTCAATCTCAGCATCGGAAATGCTCTATCCCCAGCTGAGTTGCCTCTTGTTGCTATCCCCAACTGAGTTGCCTCTCACAATTCCCCAGCCGAGTTGCCATTCTTCCTCAACAGAATACAGAAGTCAGGGGATCATATCCCCACAGAATCCCCAGCCTCTATTCAGAAGAGCAACGCACGGAGAAATCACAACAGAGTACAGAAAGCTTCTACAAACCCCAGCTGGGTCCCGTATTACAAGGATATGTCAACCAGTGACATATATCCCCAAGCAAATGCATCATTAGATCTACCAGTGATCTCATCCCCAGCTGGGAGGTCCATTTCCAACAGATCATCCAGAGATCTTCGCCGCAATGGGATCCGAATTCCGGATCTTTGCCCCTTTGCATAATCATAGCATTCGCATCATACTATCCCCTCAGAGCGTAGCATTCCGTCTAATACGGAGCATTACGGCAAAAATCAAATACATAGCATAATCATAAGTCATGTTGTGAATTGAACACTTGTGAATAATAAACCGTTCATCATCATGATACAGAAGAGTCCCCACCAGAGTCCCAGCAAAAGCAGCTGCCCTTTCAAATCACGAACACCAGTATATACTCATTTTGACACCGTCCGTGTCATCCTTCCCCAGTAAAGTCGCCTGAACACTCTTTACAAACAAATCACCCGTACTACAGATACATCCTGACACCCGTCCGTGTCAAATCACCAGCAGAAAGCCAAAGACATCCTCTTTGCACCCACACATATACTTATATATACACTTTTCTTGACACCCGTCCGTGTCATATCCCCAGCGCAGTCGCTTACACTTTCATCAACCCATACACTTGTTAATATTATACTTTTCTCTCTTGACACCCGTCCGTGTCACTCTCCCCAGCAGATAAACACTCATCTATACACCACTCGCTCTTATACAGATACCCGTCCGTATCTTGTATACATCATTACTTATATCCCCACAGATTCGACAGTAGTCCTTGTTCTTTGTTAACCAGTTGGTACTCGTCCGTACCATCATCTCGGAACATTGCGTATAGTGTTTGTTTCTACATGATACTCGTCCGTATCATAGTCTTAAGGATGCTCGTCCGCATCTTTAATCCATACACTGTGTCAAACACTTATGGCTTCTTGAATATAGATACTCGTCTGTATCTACTATTCCCCAGAAGAGTCCCTTCGGATGCAACACTCGTCCGTGTTCTTTGTTAACCAGTTGATACTCGTCCGTATCATCATCTCTGAACATGTGTCAGTTTGTTTCTACATGATACTCGTCCGTATCATAGTCTTAAGGATGCTCGTCCGCATCTTTAATCTATACACAATACCAAACACTTATACCTTTTGTTTCTTGGATGTAAACGCTCGTCCGTGTTTACTATCTCCCCAGTAGATCACCAACAAAGTTTCTTTTATCTAGCACTCGTCCTGTGTTATGATACCTTTGAGAGCAGCCGTACCCTGCTGAGTGGTCGTCCTCCACTTCTTGATGGTCGTCCTCCATCATGCTCATCCGATGGCCGTCCCCATCGTTGATTTTAGCAGCCGTCCCCTGCTAGGTGGTCGTCCTCCACCTCTTGATGATCGTCCTTCATCACTTTATCCAATGGCCGTCCCCATTGTTGATTTTGGTTATCTGACATTCGTCCTATGTCATGACAAACCTCGAGAGCAGCCGTCCCCTGCTGAGTGGTCGTCCTCCACTTCTTGATGGTCGTCCTCCATCTTGCTCGTCCGATGGCCGTCCCCATCGTTGACCTTTTCTATCCGATGGCCGTCCCCATCGTTGATATTTTCGGCAGCCGTACCCTGCCAGGTGGTCGTCCCCCACCTTTGATGGCCGTCCCCATCATATTTCTTTTATCCCCAACAGAGCATTCGTCCCCTGCTAGGTGATCGTCCTTCACCTTTGATGGCCGTACCCCATCATCTGTTTATTTCATTTATTCTTTAACCCGATGGCCGTCCCCGTCGTGGTCCCTTTTCCTTTTTAGCTCGATGGCCGTCCCCATCGTTGGTTGCTTGACCTTTATGAACTTGATGGCCGTCCCCGTCATGTTTCATTAATCCCCAGAGAACTTTGCAGCTTTATCTTGATGGCCGTCCCCATCATAATATCCTATTTTTTCCCAGCTAGTCGGCCGTCCCCGTCTTAGCTTTACTTGTTTTTCCCCAGCTAGTCGGCCGTCCCCGTCTTAGCTTTACTTTTTATCCCCAACATGTCGGCCGTCCCCGTCATCGCTTTATTTCCTGCACTTTACCAGCATGCCGGCCGTCCCCGTCATCGCTTTGCTTCACATACCACTTTACCCAGCAGTCTTTCTCTGCTCGACGGTCGTCCTCCGTCGCCCACACTTTACAATATACTTTATTTGCTTTTACAATCTATATCCCTTTTCTTCTTCATCCTGTGAGTGCAAATTTTGGACTGTCTTTGGTATTCAACCACAAGTTATCTTGTTTGGCCTGTTAAGCCGTCGCTTACAACCTGCACAGCTAACTCATGTTTGAATAGGGGCAGCTGTAAACACCCCAAATTTGCCCTCACCCATTCACACCATGGCTTGTGATCATTCTCATATGCATAAACACAATCATATCATCTCATAGTACATTTTTGATTCACTGGATAGTTTCAAGGCATCTGCACCTAGGGTTTGTGATCTGAGCAATCCCAAAGCATCTTGAGCCATTCCAAAGGCCACCAATCAACTCAAAGGGGTCCATGTGTGTTCTTATATCATATTCCATCTTCTCAAAGTCAAAAATGCAGAGGAATCACAAGAACTAGGGTTTGAGTGGATGCAGAGCCAAGGATGAACTGCACAGTTGACCTAAAATTAGGGTTTTGGTTTCAGAGGCCATAACTCCAAATTTTTTGGTCATTCTTGTTTCCATTGATCTCTATATGGTATAAGGAGTATGCATATCAATTTTCATGAAGAAATTCCATGGGGAAGTCATCTGATCAAGAGTTGACTTTTCAGACAAGTTAGTGCAAAATCAGGGCATCTGAGGCCCCCAATGACCCAACCAATGGGTGATCTTCATCATTTTGAGTGTATATGATCTTTATTTGATCATGGAAGAAGTTTGAAGTTCATAGAAATCAAGAATTTAGGTTTTTTGCAAATGTTGACTTTTTGGGCATAGTTGACTTTTCAAGAATGCATCATTTTAGGTCAATTTTCAAGCTTTGATTCTTGATTCAAAAAGGCTTCAAATGGAAAAACTTTGGTCATGAAAGTTATAGATCTCATCTTTCCCTTTTCAAAAAGTACAAGAACATGACCAAACTCTTCTTGGATCAAAAGTTATGGCAATGCAAAGTTGGCTAAAATCATTGATTTTCAAGGCATGCCCTAAGTGAGAACTTTGCAAAATCTTGGACAAATGCATTATGTGACTTCTAATTCCTCTCAAACCAGTACACAAACATTTCTCTAAGTCATAAAATCAGAATTGGATCAAGTTTGCCCATGGTTTGGTTTGTTTAACAAGGCATTTTCTCATAGAATTCCATAAAGCAACAACTTGCAAAAACCATCATGATCACTTCACCAACTTGATGCATTGGCTGCTGAGCTTTGCTAGACCTCTCCCTCATCCTTGCTGCGCCAGCCCATGCCTTGTACTTGCCTAGACCTTGAGCCATGCCTCACTTACACAAAAGTTGACCTTTATGCAAAAGCAAACTTACCTATCATAGCAGGCCATGTCACATCACAAAGCCAATCAGATTTGTTTATGTTATCCCTTTGCAAGCTAAACATAAGACTAAGCAAGGCTGAAACCAACACATGATACACATACACAAAAACCTTCCATTTTGCATAAGCTCTCGATTTTCTCTATACAGCCTGCAAACACTCAAACCTTTTCCTCCATTCAACTCACCCTGCCTCATAGATCACAAAACACCAAGAACACAAGCCTGAAACAGCCAGATTACTCCATAGCCATTTCTCACTCCATTTTGCAGTTTCATTCGAAACTCTCATCCTAGCTCACAAACACACAAACAAACACCACAAACCTTCTCCATTCATCATCAGGACCTCAAACCTTCATTCACCATGACCTGAAAGTGCCAGAATCTCCATTGCCATTTTTGACTGAACTGAAGCAGGAGCTTTCGAAACTCATCATCAAGCCAACTTAAACTCCATTTGAGCATTCAAACATCTTCTGGGGACCAAGTAGAGCAGCTTGCACAAAGAGAGGTGTCCAGAAAGTTCCTAAACTGAAAGCTTCGAATCTCAGGTAGCCTGAAATTTATTTTTCCAGAAGTTGTTTTTCTTGTTACAAACTTGTTCTTTGTGTTGTCCTGATCATCCTGGTGCTTTTAGTTTTTGAAATGGTTGTGATTTGAACATTTAATTTGACTCTGAAACTGGTTTGCCCTAAAAATGTTTGCCTTCGATTCATGCGATTGATGAAGAATAAATTTGTTTGGGGTTAGGGTTTTGATTCAGGAGATCATGGGGTTCATTTCTATGTGCTTAGTTTTCATTTTCATTGCATTTTGAGGGAGTTGGGGAATTTTCAGGTGAGGTGCTGGCCGGAGAAGACGACCGGAAGTCTTCTCCGGCCACCTGAAAGTAATTTGTGCCCTAATTGTGTAATTAACTTCAGTTTGAATGTGAGCCGTAGATAGCCATTGACCAGTTGACTTCCCTCTCTTTTGGATGGCCCAGATCAGCTTACTTATGCCCTAATCCACATGTTAACTTAATTAATCCATAATTAAATAATTTAATCAGAGTCAATCCTGGCCACAAGATCACGCGCGCAGTCAATGAATTCAAACTCAGAGCCAATCTCGTCCATCCATCCTGTTTACTTTTTATTTTATTTGTTTTTATTTCTTTTTATTTCATTTGTTTTGCACAATTAATTTAAAATAGCAAAAAATTCTTAAAAATTATGAAACTTTTTCCTTAAAGTTTTATTAATTTTTAAGACCCAAAAATATTTTTTATTTTATTTTTATCATTAAAAAAGTATTTTTAAATATTTAAAAGATTATTTTTAATTGATTAATGGGAATTAATTAATTAAAAATACTTTTAGGTATTTAAAAATTACAAAAAAATTCATGAAATGTTCTAAGACATTTAGAAACATTGTCCAACCTTCAAACCAAATTTCTTTTTTGATCTTGATGCATTTTAAGAATTTTTCATTGAATTAAATCATTTTTTATGCATTATTTTGATCATGGATTCAAAAATTCATTTCTGCCAATTGGTGAAGGTTGAGACATTGATTCTTCTTGCATTGTCTTTTGTTTTGCATGTAGTTCCTAGGATAAAAAGGCCATGAATTGTTCTTGCATTTTCAAATTGTTTGGCATTTGTTTTGTTAAGAACCCTAAAAAACCCTAATAACTTAGAAAATTCATATCTTGAGTTTGGTTGAGAGTTGAGAGCTCCCCTTTGGGCAGTGGTTCATCATAGGCCTAGGGTTTCTTTGGGTGCCATTTTCCATTTTTTATCTTAGGGTTTGCTTCTGTTTTGGGTTTTTGTTTGATGTTTGGTCCATAAACCCTAATTTGGGCTTTCATTTGCATCCCTCTTGCATTTCCTTGCATAACATGGCTTGTCTTTGCATTTTGTGCATTCTTGTGATCCATTTGACATATCAAGACATGTAGGAATTATGTTTGATCATTGCATTGCATATTTGCCATGTCATTTGTCTTGTATGATTCATAACTTTTCATGCTTGTTCATGCTCCTTAGCTTGCATCATTTGCATTCATGATCTTGTATGAACATCTCCATGCCTTGTCTCATGTTTGCAGCACCTCATAACATCATTAACATCATGTGCATGCTTCTGGTTTGGTCTAGCATCATATCATTTCATCTCATCTTGCATTGCATTGCATTTCTTTCTAACATTTCAGGTGGTAAGTAAACTTGAGAGGTGGATTTGCCTTCACTTCTCATAACTTTTCTTTTCATCTCTCTTGCATCCATTGCTGCATTCTATTTGTGTTTGAGTTTGAGCTTGCTCATTCTTCTTCCTCCCACTTTCTTTCTTCAAGTGACTTGACTTCTTGAATGAAGCAAGTCACTTTGCTTCTCTTGATCTTATTCATCTGCTTCCTGGTGGCTCCTTTGAAGATTGTTCTTGCAAACCTCACAAACCTTAGGATCATCCAAGCATGACAATGAATTAGGGTTTTGATTAGTATCCCATCTTAGTTTTACCTTTGTGTCTCTCTTTGAGTCTTCTCTTCTCACCTCATAATCAGGGACTAAACCCTAAAGGCTTTAAGGCTTTGTGATTAAGCTTATACCTGCATCCTTCTCTTAGGATGGAGTGTATAACTTTAATCCTAAGTGTTAAACCCTTAATGTGTTTAAATCTCTTAATCAATTCACTTAACAATTATCAAGACATCACACTTGTAACTTGGGCCTTGCATTAGGGTTCTAATTCTTCCTTAAGTGGTTAAGAAGGACTAACCCTAGTGTTAATGGACAAGTCCTCCTCAAGTTGTCTTACAAATCATAAAAAACACTTCATCATCATCATTAATCTAAAATCCACTTAATCAAAGGTTTGTTTTGTCATGGGTTTAATCCCTAATCATGGATTAAGTTGAGGAGTTTTTCTCAACTTAAACATTCTCATCTATCATCCTTCTTTTAGGATGGTGTAATGGGTCTGTTTAATCCATGATTATGGCTTAACCTCATTACTCAACACTAAACAAAATCACAAAAACATCTAAATAATCACAAGTAGGTTAATGATCTTAATCCTACACCAAAGGTGATTAAGTGTGAGAATCTGACTTCACACTTAAGGTACTCTCATTACCCCTAATCAGAGGGAAGATGTGATGAGTTTACTAAATCCATTGGTTTAGGCTTAAGCTCATTAACTTATGACAAACTTTCAAAAGCAATAAAAGACTGAAAATTCAAAAACAAACAATAATCGTCTCCTTCGGGATTCTTTTCTCATCTCATTCACTCACAACCGAGAACTTGCTTCTTCCGTCTAATGCAAGACAGTAAGCACCTGAGCCAGACAGGTCATACACTTGAGCATTGACAAGCAAGCAGTTCATCAGTCAATTCATCTTTCAGTCTCTTTGGGTCGAACTACGGTGTTCTGACTTCCTCATTGCACGAGAGGATACGTAGGCATAACTTAACAGTTATCGAACAAAAGTCTCTGTCTATTCCCCCTCCTTTCAGTTTCATTCTCTTAAGCCTCATGATCTTGAGCATACTCTTTTCCTTACACTGACACTTCATTTATACACTTCACTCTCTTTTACACTGACACCTGTACATCTCTTCCAGCTATTTCATACACAAATTGCACTGACACTACCCCTTTATAACACAAATCTTTCAAGCGTGGATCCCGTCGAGTACGACGGACAATCTGGGTGCTAATACCTTCCCAGGTTGTAACCAACCCCCTTTCTCAGTCTCTCTGGTTCGCAACCGTCTTATCCGTATCTTTCTAGGTCTATGCAGCATTGCCTTTCCTCCGGGATAAAAATGCCTAGCTGGCGACTCTATTCATCTCCAGTGAGTTCACGGCTGTGTGTTCTCACTGTTCCCTTCGCCGACCGTTCGCGTCTGTACCTTCATCTGACCCGGTTTCATTTGTCGGGAGCGACACATTTTATTATGGTTAACATTCAAAAACAAATAATTTTCATGCATGCATACAAATGTTTAAACAAACAGTATAAACTACAAATGAAAATGCAGTAAAGAAGCTGGACATTGTCGTCATTGAGGAGACTTGACTCCGTCTGGACTTATTGCTTCTGAAAATGTCTTTGCAAATTGGGAGGTCCATTTGATGAGGAGACTTCAATATGTGAGCATATTTTTTGGCATGATGACCTTTGAGTCGATCAAATTTTGCACCTTGTGCCTGAACGCATCACAATTGTCAAATGGTATGCCTAAATGCCCCTGAGCGGTACTTTCATCTAGCCTTCCCACCGTTGTTTCCATTATTGAGGAGGCCTGACTCTGTCTGGATTTATTGTTGTCCGAGACTTTCAGCCGTCAGCAGTTTGGATGTTCATTTTAGTACTTAATTGGTGCCATATTCCCACTCTTACCTAGTGTGAACACAATAGTCTTGGAGACAATCGAATTCGCGACCTTGTATTTACCTCTGCCCCTGAAAGACTTTCAATCTTCAATTAGATGACTAGGTGCCCTAGTATGGTAGTCATACTTGGAATTCAACATTGAAACCCTAAAGGAAGCTTTGTCGGAGATGATCCTGATGTGACTAGTTCAACTAGCCTGAATCTGAGCAAATGAGGAAACCCGTTGCACGTATGACCTCAGAATATGATCAAACTTCTTTTCAAGTTGTTCTGGACTTTAACCTTATGCTATGTCCCTAGGAATCTCTTGGGAAGCTGAGGTTGGATGCTGACAAATAACATCTGGAGGGAAGAGGTTGATAAATAAAGTTGATAGATAAGGTTGCTCGCAAAGATCTTGCACGATCTCCTGCCTATGTATCTCCATTGACCAATGGAGAATCAGAGCTGCGTAGTTCCCCTCACTAGGGATGAAAATAGATCCGTTTCCTTGACACGACATTCAGGATTACCAAGCTCATCTGAGTCTTCATCTGGTTGACTTCCTGTTTCAGCAGTTTCTGATTCTGAAATAAAGCTTGCACCTTTGCCTGAATTGCCCCAGCTGGGTCTTCATTCGGTTACCTCCGACTGGAGTGATTCCAAGTCCATACTATGAAGATGGTGATTCAAGTTGACCATTGTGAAGAGAAACCAAATCAAGATAGCAATATGTCTCTGAACACCTTTCATGAATGCAAGGATGTATGCAAATGCCACGTTCAGTTATTCATGAGGAATCTATCTGCTTTGATTCAAGTTTTACACAGAAAAAGTCTAATGGCATGATTCAAATATGTGATCCTCGGAAATAACTGAACATGTGTGTTGGAATGCTATGATGTTATGTGTGCAACAATCATGTGATCAATGGTCAGATGTCGGTGCTGAGCAGATAGCCAAGCGTCTGGATAGAGCCATAATATTAGTATAATCTCTGTATAGAATCCCAGAACTAAGAACCTAAGGACTGTAGAACTGGATCACATAATAGAACAGTTACTGATGATGTTGAAGTTGAACAACGAGCCAAGTGTCCATGGAGAGTCAGAATAACAATCACAATAACAAGGTCACAATGACAATCACAGTAACAATTTCTCTGAATAAAAGGATCTCAGAATCAAAGAACCATAAAACACTGAACAATACTGGCAAAGTGGGTATGTTGAAGTTTAGGGTTCCTGCAAACCCGTAAACCCCTCCCAATCTCACGGGTGTGCTACTCGAGTCAACATCACAGACTCTCAAAGCCGAATAGCAATAATACGTTCACCATTTCCGAGAAATGGCTCATGACCAAATCAGGGAATCGGTTTGGCATTATGTACTACTCAGGGAGGTCTCAACTGAGTCCAAGGAAACAAGCATCCCTCATAAGTCCTCATCTTCAAGCAATGAATCGAGAAACAATAGTACATTCATCCCGAAGGGTACAATACTATCGTCATACGAACAGTTTGCCTTAACTGGATTCCTATCAGAGAACCAGGCCATCCTATGCGAGTTCCCAGTGGGCCCTCGGATGCGAGTGGGTTTGCCAACAAATGTGGTCTGCCACTGTCATCACTGGAGAGGGATGTTTCCACAATGGTTCTCAATGATCGGTCCCCTGACTGCACATAACTATCAAGGTAGTGCATTTCCCTAGAAAGATTCTGACGTCAATACATTTCCGAGAAGGTCGCAAGTCAAGGCGTGGAACTCACTAATACCAACATAGCAAGATGCCATGAAGCCAAAGTGGAACCACTCAAAATCCTAGGTGCACTCAAGTCAGGTATTTAGCTTATCTCACAGTAACAAAGCCCATCCCACAGAAAAAATGAAACCAACAAAGTCCAGTATATGATGCATGTGAAAATAAATACTGAAAGCAGTAAATAAAGCTGTAAAGTAAACTGTAAATGAAAACAGTAAATAAACATAACAGCACACAATACACATATAAACACCCAAAGAAACAAAAACAAACAGGCGCTAGGATTGACTCTACGAGGGAAACCAGAGATTCTGGGTTCGATCCCCAGCAGAGTCGCCAGCTGTCGCTCCCGGGATTTTCATCCTAGTACAAACGCGAAAGTGGCGTGGAAAAGGTAGAGTCGCCAGCCAGACATTTTTATCCCGAATGAATGGGAAATGTAATGTTGCACAAACCTAAGAAAAAAGGAAATGAAAAGGCCTTGTGAACCAAAGATCTGGGTTCGGGAGTCGGTTACGACCTGGGAAGGTATTAGCACCACAGATCATCCGCCATACCTGACGGGATCCACACTTGTTTGTTTGTTTCAAAGGGTAAAATAATATAACTGATGCTGAACAAATGAACTGCTAACTGGAATGGGAATGAGAAAAGAACTGGAAAAGAGAAAGAACAGAAGGGGGAAAGTGTGGGGAAAATAAAGAATGTGCTCGAACGGGCCCTACCCCGCTGCCTACGTACCTCATCAGGAAAATGAGAATCAGAGTCGACGTAGTTCGCCTAACCAGGCGGGAACTTTGTTTGTGTTTTTTATAGCTGGAACTGTGTATGTATATGCTCAGGTTTTGCAGGCTTGTCTGGTACGAGTGCGTTTACCGTCTTGCATGCGAGACAAGTCGTCGCAATTTCGCGCTGAGAATGAATGAGATGAGAAGAGAAGTTCCCGCAGGAAAGTCGCTTATTGTTTGTTGTTTTCTTTTTAAGAGTTTTGTATGAATTTGGCACAAGGAAGTGAATTCAAACTCTTTTCCATGGAATGTGTACTTGCCACTACATTCCAAGATGGAATAATAGAACAAGTACACCAAGCAAGGAGAATTTATGCAAGAATTGTTTCCACAGATTAGGGTCTAAGTTCACTCGCTTGTTGAACTTAATTACATGTTTTTGTGGCTTTTGTGAAGAAATGTCTTTTAGATTTTTCTTTGTGAAATAAACCCTTGATAAGACTTGTACATCATGCTATACAAGCCTACACCACTATAAGATGGGATGAATGCAAGTTCCCTACGGAATAAGGCTATACACAAGGGATCCTTTAATGCATTTATTAAGTCTTTTTGGATTTGTTTGAAGATGAGGAGAGAAGACTTAAAAGGCAAAGGTCAAAGCTAATGGGGGACTAAGACACAACCCTAAGTCATCTTATTTGTACAAGAGTGTGGTCCTATGGTTAATGAGATATTCTAAACCTAAGGAACAGAAAAATAAGTTAGAGTTCAACTTACTTCCTAAGGAAGTCAAGTTGAATCTAAAGAACAAAAGGGAATCCTATGAACAAAGCACCAAGTGCTAAGGCAAACAAAATTAAAATGCATAAGAGATAGAAATGAAGTAATTCTTACCTCAATCTTCCCCCTTACAAAACAAAAGTTAGCATGACAATGCATATTTAAAGTAAAATCAAAGCATACAAGCGATTAAGTACCATAAACGTCCTAGGATGGAACTAGAATTCAAAATAAGACCTAAGTCTAAAGGTGAAGGAACCTAAAGGTTAGATGACTTCTAAATTAAGTAGCTACATGCTATAGGTCCCTAAGTATACTAGGATACCTCACAAGATCAAACTATGTCAAACTATGTACAAAAAGTTCACCTAAGTTCACCTAAATGCAAGTTAGGGCTTATGGATGAAGTGTGGATGTGTATGGCTTACAAGCATGAATTAATACATAAAACGAGCATCAAAGTCAGTAGTGAATGCTTATGAATGTGTATGAATGAATATACAATCATGGATGTAATGGTTTAAGCATATGGAGCAAGGAGAAGAAGATGTGAGAAGAAATGGAGCAAATATCGCATAAGATCACAAATGACGCACATTAAGAATGAATGGCATATAGATATGCATGAGATGATTATGGGTCATTAGCATACAAGATATTAGATGCAATTAGAATGCATGGATAGACATTAATAATTCCCACATAATTCATGTTAACATTTAGAGGAGAAGAGAAACAAGTTTAAGTTACACTAAATCAAGTAAGGATGCATTTTGAAACACCAAAACAAATCAAATGTATACGGTTCAAGAAGTGACCTATAACTAGAATTAAGGACCTAAAGGTGACCTATAATTAACTCCTAAAAGTTACCAAAAATTATATCAAGCAAATGGCATGAATGCCTTTCTAATATCTATGGTATGGAACCACATAAACACGTAACTCAACCTATGATCTATGTCACATGGAAAAATAGAAAAAATATTTAAAGATTATGAAATTAAATCCCTGGAATGTTGAAGTCAGTATCTAACATGGTCTAAAAGGATTTTACAAAATTATGCACCAAAGTGCCAAAACAATTACTTGATGGTCAAGATAACAAAGCATGATCGCCGAAAAACAACTCCACAAAGTGGATCAAAAATGGCACCAAAAATTATGAAAAAAATGCCTAAGGAGCATTAAAATGTCACCAATTTTAGTGGTTAATCACATACGAAAAATAGGTCTCACACCTATGGTAAAAATTGGATTTTGGTCTCTTATGTCAATACCATTCCTTTTGGGACAACTTGAAATGAAATATCCAAATTAATTACTAAAACCAATCAAACCTGGAATCAAAAAATATGAAAAATTAATTAAGAGGATGAGGATCATTCATGAAGTTTTCCATAATTTTATCACACATGAAACTATTTTTAATAATTGCGACGAAACGAGAATAAACCGATGTTTTAAGGGAAAGCGGGAGGAAGTGAATTCTACAATCCGCAACCTAATCCCTAAGATCCGAAATCGACACATATAATCAAAAATCATAAATAAATCCAGTGCCTCAGGTGGAGGGCTCAATATGCACCTTAAGTTATATGATCCTAAGCCGCATACAACTAGAATGATGCGTAAAAGTGGAGCATCGAGATTACTTACTTGATCGAAGTACCAATTCTTCATATAAAAGAAATCCAAAAAATTCACGCCAAGTCTTGTAATATCCCATGAGCAAAATAAATGTTTATCTTCCATATTAGCTTTGTGAAGATCCACCATAATCGAAACAAAAACAACGGCACAAAATATCATTTGAATCCAAAGGTATCCCACAAATAAAGTAGAATACCAACCAAACGACCGTCATTAAGATCTTTGCGAGAACCTTGCATGAACTCAACAAACGCATTAGAAACCAAAAAGAGGTACATCCGGAAGTTGCACCTATGCCTCACAACTCAAAATCAAGTAGAAAGATGAATATACGAGTCATGGACATGCATTGAAATTTACGTTTCAAAATGGGGCAGCACTTATGCTCTAATATAAACAACATGCAAACTCAAACCGAAATCGAACAAATTTACATGCAATGAATGGCAAATGATCAACAAACATAAGTACAAGTCAAAAAAAGATCAATGCATCAAAATCACACCAAACCGAACTTAAAAAGCCTTAAAACGGAAAAAACGCGTCAAAAATCACCGACTCGAAATTGAACAAAAATCGCATGGTAACTAGCAAACGTGCCAACGGATTCAAATATGCAATCGGTTTTTGAAAATTCCGCTCGGAAGTGATACATTTTGGCCGATTTCGTCGGATGGCAGTAGCATAATAGCCGGGAAAAAATATCCGAAATCGATTAAAAATCTAATCAATGGCTCCGGAATAATCAACAAAGTCAATTTACACTATTCACATTCGCGAAAACGCGCTACGGTTAGGAAGTTATGACCAAAACGCATTTTTCGACATGTGGTACATGAACAACATCAACAATTAAGCCTCAACCTATCCTATTCCGAATTTACACATTGAAACAAGCATGAATTCAAAAGTCAAGCACTTCAATCAATATCAAGTCACAATAATTAACTCTCTTAAGAATTTTGTCAAACACCTAACATGCACCGATTATTCTATGTCAATTTTAACAATCATTTCCAATTATGCACCACAACAATTGATAGGATCAATTAATCAAGCATCAATCAACAATCAAGTCATGAATCAATGCATATAATCTCCACAAGATTAATTCAACTTGAAAATTCAATTCAAGAAACAATGCAACAATTATTCATGAATTAAGGTTTAAGAAGCTTACCGAATGAAGAATCGACGAAGAAATCGCGAATCCGAAGAAAGTGAGACGCGATCGTGAAAGGAGGATATGGGAAGAGGTCACGTGGCTTCCGGAGGCGGAAGATGGTGGTCGCACGGTGGTGAAGTTGACCGGAGGTGGTGGTTCTTGGCGGCTCGGCTACCGGAAGCTTGATCGGAATTGTTGTGTTCTTGAGTTCTTGGTGAAGTTGTTGTTGTTGTGTTCTTGAGAAAGAGTTGAGAGAATGAACTTTGATCCTTTAGAGAGAGTTTGTGAGAGTTTTTGGTGTTTGTGAATTATGATTGAAGTTATGAGACAAATTGTGGGCCAAAAGAATATATAGTGGAGTGTAAAATGAAAGGCAAAAGGTAGAATTTCGGCTTAAGTGAAAATAACAATATCTTCGGCAAGAAATTTCGACTCTGAGCCTTCCACAACATTGTCCGCCTCTGAATCACGGTTGCAACGCAAAAATAAGGGATGTCATACGATCAAAATCAAGTGCGATCGATACGTTTAAGCTGCAAGACGTCACTGAATAAGTTGTTTTTTCGGCTTATTTGGTGTCCGCTACTCGAAAATGTGACGAGGTCAACCTCTTCGGAGCATGATCTCGACTTTGTCAGAAAAAAGTTGTAGATCTATGAGTCAGTGACCTGGTGTTAAAATGTAAGTTCAACCAGACAAATGACGAGGGAGATATGCATTTTCTCGTGAAATCACTTTCAGCCTTTTTCTTCGGTTCAACACTTCAGTTTTGTGAAATAAACCAAAACAATAATCTTTGGAGCACTGTTCGAACTCGCGTTTGTCTTTGAACTTGAAGAGGATAAATTTGTGAACCAACGCCTCAAGAACGGGTGCAATCCGATGAAAATTGACCGAGTTATGAATTTTACATAATCTGACAGACAGTGCACTGCATCAAAGAACCTTACTGGTAATTCGCTTTTTCGGGATCCTTCCGCTCGGACCTAACCCAAACTGAATTCACATAATGAAGATAACATCTAAAGGAATTTTAGGCACCAGAATGACATCAATCGGATGAACGAGCCACGAGTTATGAATTTTTTAGTGTTCAAAACTCATCGGTTCAACACTGTTTTTCACTATGTCGACTCTAAAAACTCGCACATTCGAAGATATTCTTCAAAGAATTAGTTCTCGGCCAAAACCCAAAAGCTGGAAAGGATATCAAGACGAAACTTTTGGCATATGAATCTCTCAGACATGTTGACCCAATTAGAAGTTACGAACTCTTGAATACCGCTAGCATAGTTAATCGGCAAAACCGAAATTTCAAAAACAAATAATTCCTGCCATTTTCCTTGATGAATTGGCCTCCGAGGTGAATATAAAAGTTGTAGAGAATACGAAACAGTCTAAACTATTGAGTTTCAAGCCAAAATGAGTTTCCGAGCATAGTTACAACTTTTGCAAACTGCACCATAAAACTGATATTCTGCTTAAACTCCTCTGAATCAACCGAGAACTTTCGGCTTCTTCTGAGATTCTTGTGCACGTGCCGCATGAAGAAATAAAGGTCAGTCGCAACCTATGAAATCTCAAATGGAGATGTATGTTCATGCATGTTTATGATGCATTGGTGATCTAAATGCAATGCAATGTATGAAAGGATATGCTAAATGGCATGAAAATGAGAGGACAAATTTTAGGGTGTTACACCTGCATGACTAGTTTGGCTAACATTGATATAACTTAGGGGAGTTCAAAAATATGGTTAACTGAATTCTATACTTGAATTGAACTGCATTGCACTAAAAAAATGAACTATTTAATTAAAGCAATTTAAATTCAGTTTAAAATCGGCTTAGAACCAATTTTCTTTTATAAACTGGTTTAATTCTAGAAATTAATTAGCTTTTAATAAAAAATTAAAAAATTAATTGAGTGTAAGAAAAATTTATGAAAACTAAAAATTCGAAATTTTCAAAAATACAAAAATTCGAGTTTTTTTTCAAAAATATGAAAATCCGAGTTTTTTTTCTACAGGAAATACAAAAATTGAGTTTTTTTTCGAAAATACAAAAATTCGAGTTTTTTTTTCTTCCGGAAATACGAAAAAAAATCAAGTTTTTTTTTAAGAAAAACAAAAATTGAGTTTTTTCGGAAATACGAAAAAATCGAGTTTTTTCGGAAATATAAAAAAATTAAGTTTTTTTCGGAAATACAAAAAAAATCGAGTTTTTTGGGAAATACGAAAAAATCGAGTTTTTTTTGGAAATACAAAAATTCGAGTTTTCTAAAAAATACGAAAAACGATTTATTTTAGAAATACAAAAAAATTGAGTTTTTTCGGAAATACGGAAAAATCGAGTTTTTTTCGGAAATACGAAAAAATCAAGTTTTTTTCGAAATATTAAAAAATCATTTTTTCCATAAATACGAAAAAAATTGGGTTTTTTCAGAAATACAAAAAATTTGAGTTTTTTCAGAATTTACAAATAAATAGAGCTTTTTCAAAAATACAAAAATTTGAGTTTTTTCGGAAATACGAAATTCGAATTTTTTCGAAAGTAAAAATATTCGAGTTTTTTCGAAAATAAAAAGAAAATCGAATTTTTTTTTAAATAAAAAAATTCTAGTTTTTTTATAAATACAAGTTTTTTGAAAAACACAAAAATTCGATTTTTTTTCGAAAATACTAAGAAAAAAAATCAAGTTTTTTCGGGAAAACGAAAAAACATTTTTTTTTCCGAAAATACAAAATATGAAAAAAAAAATTGTTAATATTTTTTTTCTCAATATGTTTTTAAAAAATATAATTTTTTTAAAAAATTAATATTTTGAAGAATATATTCTTTTAATATAAAGAAATTTTAATTTTGATGATGTTAAAAAATTTAGTTTTAAAAGAGTTCAAAATATATAATTGATTTAAAATTGTAAATTGATTAAAAACTAGTTTATAAATATAAATTACTTGTAATCTAATTTTTAATTGAATTGAAACTATTTTAACAATTAACTGTATTTTAATCAAAATGATTATTGCAAATTGAACCAAATCTTAAAGATGGTTGAATTCAATGTAATTCATGAACTATGAACACTCCTGATTTAACTATGGATTTAATCTCATTATTGATGGAATCATAGTTATCATATTATTGAGAAGAATTATGTTAGAAATTGGTTAGATCTACCTAATTATCATTTTTTCTAGATTCTTCGAAGGTGTTTGTGCTGTTCCTCTCTCCTTTGTACTTGTTTCTCTTTTTCTAATAAATTATCTTTGTCTTAAAAAAAATACCAAATATAAGATATTGAATTTGTTTTTTAAACTTGTTTCCTACCTTTTTCTTAAAATGATATAAAAAAACAACATTATGATAAAAATAAAATATTTATTTAATATGTATATAGAATAATTCAAATCAAAATTTTCATAAATAAAGAATGTAAGTAAATTAATTCAAATCACTATAGATTATTCAAATCATTATTTTTTTCTATTTTATTTAAAAATAAGTATGAACATTTTTTTTACTAATATTGGATATTGATCTACCTTCTTTATTTTATTTTTTTAATGTTATTTCTTTTACTGGATTAATCAACCATTGAATTAAAAAACTGTGAGATGACTTTAAAATAAAGGTCGATTTATTTTACCTTTAAAATTATTTATTTTCTTTATATATCTTAAATGATTTTTATAAAAATAAATTTTTAAAATATTAAAAGTTTTTTATATTTATTATTTTAAATTAAAAGATTAATTTTGATATCCTATAAGATAAATATACATTATTAAAGATCATAACATATAACATAGTCAAAATCAATTTTTTTTATAAAGAAAATTGTATCTCAAAATTGATTTTTTGAAAAGGTATTTGAAATATTTTATGAATTAACTTATCTTTTTGAAATTTTATTATCCGAAATTAGTTTCAATAAAATGATGAAATACCTAAAATAACTATTCAAATCAAACTTTTATATGAAACTTATATAAAAAATTCTTAAATTTTTTCTCAAACAAAAATATGTAACAATATAAAAATCATTTTTAAAAAAATAAAATAAATAAGTCTTAACTTTGTTTAATTAATTATTTTAGACATGCTCAAAATTCATACACTATATATAAACATCTTTAATTAATTATTTTAGATATGCTCTTAATTCATACACTATATATAAACACATGTTTTGTAAAACCAATGTATCCAAATAATATATGAAAGTGATATCATAAGTAATTCAATTAAACCTATTAGCTATGGAGATTGAAATATTTTCTAGAGAAACTATCAAACCTTCATCACCAACTCCTTCTCACCTTAGAATATATCCACTTTCTTTTATAGATAACAGCATGCTTGCTTGTAATGTTCCACTACTCTTCTTTTACAACCCAAACAAAAGGAGTGACCAGAACTTACAAATATCACAACTCAAAAGATCATTATCTCATGTTTTATCAAGATACTATACTTTTGCTGGCAGATTGAATGATAAAATTACTATAGAATGTAACGACCAAGGCGTGCTATTTCTTGTGACAAAGATCAAAAGCAAACTATCAGATCTCCTCAAACACCCAGAAGAAAAATTGTTGAACTCTTTGTTCGTCGACGGGTTGCAATGGAAATTCACAGATCCAACTTCCGCTTTAGTAGCCATTCAATTAAATTGTTTTGAATGTGGAGGAATGGCTATAAGTATTTGCATGAATCACAAATGTGGAGATGCTTCCACACTTATCAATTTCATGAAGGAATGGGCTATTATCAATAAAAAATTAGAAGAAGAAAATGGAGAAGGGTTATTAATATTACCTTTTCCCTTACTTGAGGGAGGAACTTCAATTTTTTCTCAAATAAACTTACCTATTGTCCCAGAATCTATTCCCAATATACAAAAGAATATGGTATGTAAAAGATTTGTGTTTCAACCCTCAATAATTAAGTTTCTCAAGGAATTGGCAAGTTCTAGTTCTGTACTTTATCCCTCAAGAGTCCTAGTTGTAAAATCTTGGATTTATAAGCATATAGTTTCATCAATGGGGTTAAATTTCAAGACATCCTCGTTTCAAATGGCCGTAGACCTTCGCAAAAGAATGATTCCTCCATTGTCTGAAAAATGTGTGGGAAATATAGTTTGGATTTCATCTATGTTAGCTGATAAGGAGGAAATGGAGTTGAAAGATGTAGTATGCAAAATAAAAGAAGGGTTATATGAATTTTGTGACGTTTATCCAAAATTATTTGGAGGGAATAATTTTTCGTTGTTATCTGAATTCATGAATAAAATTATTGATCTTAAATCTAAGGCAAAAGATGCGATTGGTTTTACTAGTTGGTGTAATTTTCCAATATATGAAGTAGATTTTGGATGGGGAAAACCAACATGGGTTACTACTTGTGGTTTTCCTTGGAAGATTTTCATAGTTATGATGGATAGAAAAGATGGGAATGGGATTGATGCGATTATGAGCTTGGAAGAGAATCATATGACTAAATTTGAGCATGAATATGTGGAGCTTCTTCAATATGCCTCTCCTAAGGTTGTGACAAACTCAAAGATTGCTACTTGTGATTGTTCTTAGGATGATCTTATGTAAAAAAAAAAATACGTACTATTACTACTACTAGTAGTTAATAATAATAATAATAATAAATAATAATAATAATAATAATAATAATAATAATAATAATAATAATAATAATAATAATAATAATAATAATAATAATAATAATATTTTGCTTATGAAAAAATAAGCTCAAGAAATGATGGGCATGATGCATGAATATTATTAAGTTTGTATGATAGTGTTTCATTATTGATGTATGACTCATCCGTCTTAGTTTGATGTACTTGTATTTTCTACTCTTTTGTTTAATTAAAAAGGTTATTATACTTTAGTCCTTCTCTTTTTTATTTTATTCCTACTTTCAACATGCTCATTTTTCATTAATTAATTTACTTTGTTTACTTAAAAATATCAGATCCATTATAAAAACTACTAATGATACAAACTATATATTTTTTGGGTTAAGTAAAAGGAGCCCGAGGCTTAAAAGAAACTAAGACCAAAAATATTTATTTTAATGACAATATAATATTTTAATAAAGAGATGGTAATTACTAAAGTATAAATAAAGAGAGTCTATAACTATTTGAAAGGTCTAATGGACTATCAAATATACAAATGAAAATACAACAAAAATAACCAACAATCATCAAAACAACAAATCAAACACAATAGGTTAAAAAAATACTCTTATCCTCCACATCTTTCACATATTTTAAAACATTTCTAAGGATGCCATGCTACTGGCTCTCCAAATATATGAGACTAAAACATTTCAAATCATAACAAAATCACCCCTAGACTTAGCTCTACCAATTAAATAGAGGAAACATTAAAAAATAAGTTTATGATCTCTAGGAAGAGTAACCTACCAACCCAACCACTAAAATATTATATACCACACAAACATGTCTAACTCCAAAAATCCAAGGAATTAGAAAAAAAAGCCTTCTAACCTTATTTTTCTTAATCCTACTTCCTAAACCTAAGTAATTAAAATACCAAACCAACATCGATGGAAACTTATTTTCGATAAAATACATTTCTGTCTCCTATCCTTTTTTCTAGAGCCTTTAACTTCCCCAATTTTACTTCATAACTTAAAACATGAGTAAACCTTAGTTTCTTAATTAGCCCATTGATTCTAGATAATACTTTACTCTAAAAATATGAGATACCCCAACTACTGATGGCACCACAATCTCAAAAAGTGAAGCCAATGAAAAAGAATTACCATCGAGACATACTAAAAAAGAAAAACCTCGTTATCTAATGCCCCATTCGATATATCTGTAGGAACACAATCTGAAATTCTGGTATGCAGATCTCAAATGTCCTATTAGATGTCGAGACACTGATCTTTGCACTTAACACAATGACAAGATGAACACAAAATAGAATTGTTGAAAGTAAAGAACACACAGGCAATTGTTAACCAATTTCAGTGTACAACAACACCTACGTCTGGGGGCTACCAAACCAGGAATGAGATCCATTATATAGTATTAATTTTAAACTAAACAACCTTCGGTTTAATACTTATCACTTAATTACTACCCATGCTTAATTTCTACCTAAGACTCTCATAGGTATGAGACCCTTCTAATTTCTCTTACAGTCACCACGTTATCCCACTCACTCTGTGCTTAAAAGCTTAAGAGTGATCAATACTTTACAACTCAATAAAAGAGTCCAACTTTTAGCATTAACAATATATAAGAGAGGATCACAAAGCATTAACCCTAATACTCACTAAAAGAAATTTATGTTCTACTTCACAACTAGGATTAATCCATCCAATATATAGCTATAATTCAGACTGGATTTCGGACTTCAAATCGCAACATATATGGCACACATAATCTGCAAAATATTCTCCAAGAAAATAGATTTTTGATCTAAAGTTTCCTAAAATGTCTCCATGTTTAGAAAACCGCAAATCTTCAACCAAACCGAATCTCTGAAAATATTCACTCTTTGATGTCATCTAGGATCACATAATATTCAAAGAATATTCTGTGATATGTACAAATAATAACATATTCAAAAACTGTAACAGACAAATATGTCAAATAACCCTGTTAGGACATCTTGTCTGACATTTCGTTATTCATGTTCTTCAGCATGTTAGGACATGTTGTCCAACATGATATTGTTAAGTTAGTTTTACCAAAATTAATGCCAATCCCGAAAATGTAGAATTAAAAATCTCTCCCTTTGGAATATTTTGGGTAAAACTAACCAAATATCCCTTGCACAAAGGTTCATAGGCAAAACAAAATCAGCAGCGGAAAAACAAACAAGCAGCCTCTCATTCACTAAGATTTCTTCAGCAAAAAGAGGTTAAATAGAATTTCCCCCTGAACAACATCCAATATCCAGCAGTTAGTAGTGGTTATCTAAGTTAGTATTACTCCCCCTTTTTATCCATAATATGAAAAAGATAGTTAACTAACTAAATAACAAAGTAATAATATATAAGTATTAAAATACAAAACAAACACATCAAGTGCCAAAAGGAAATCCTAGACATTTATCCCTTACAAAAAATAACCACACAAAAAAGAACAAGCACTACTATCAGACATCATCTTCAGTAGCCCCATCATCCCTTTTCACTTCTTCTTCCTCTTCCTCTTCAAGATCAACACTATCTGAATCAACATCTTCTTCAGCAACATCATCAGTATGAACATTTGATGTACCAACACCTTCATCAACAATAACCTTTTCAGATGTCATAGCCTGAATCAATTTTTCTAGATTGGCCTTTCTTGTTGTGCTTGTCTTAATGATAACATCTAGATTCATGCAGGTCTCCTTCAGCTGGGCAATGATGTCCTCTTTGGAAAAAGTAGGAGCATATGTCTAACCAGACACCGTGATAATGTCTGGGACATGATCACCAACAAATAATTTGTAATGCAATATCAGAGGAGATTCCATCTTCATACCTCTATCATCAGATACCTGAATACCAGAATATTGATCAATAATAATCCCACAGATTAGGGTGGGAAAACATATAGGAAACTTCATAGTTGTGGATGATGCTTGCTTCAAGATTTGATCAAAGATATAACCACCAAAGTCAAACTTCCTCTCTTTGCCAATGATACAAATACACTTTCTAAGACAAACAGAGATGGTGGAAGTATTGTAAGTGGGGACCCAATTGATAGTATCAATTCTATAAAGAATTCCATACTTCATACTTAGCTTCCCGATTGACAGCTTTTCTTTGCTTAGCCAATGTTTCATTGTATTGCATGTGATAACCTTACACACCTGATCATTAGTATCTTCAAACTCAGGTTGAGAATCTTCTGATCTGCCCATAAACTTGTTTATTACAGCAGGGGAAAAGTCACCACCTTACCTCTGACACATAACTTCCTATAGTCTTCACTATTCTCATCGGCATATCCCTCTGGGATATCATAAATTCCTTGACTAACTTGTCATAGAAAGGGCCAAATTTTGTGATAGACTTCATTATGCCAAAAATGTCAATCAACTTCATCACTTAACTGCATTCTAGGGAATCATTTCCTAGCTCCCTCTCCAAAGAAACTCTCATATGGTACATATACTTCCATCTTTATGCGTTTTCCATAGTTTAAAAAGATACATTATCCAAGGGTTCCTTGGGACTATAGCAACCTTCTTTCTTGAACTATAATTCTTGACTTGAATGATGTCTTGGACATCTTCCTCAACATGATATTCTGGTTCAATGTCAGACCTAACTTTCCATTTCTTGGACAAGGTTACAACTTTGCTCCAAGCTTTGGTAGGACCAACAATAGACTTCTTGGTACTACTAACATGTGAATTATCAGCCACCATAGTCTTATATTTTCTATTCCTGATTCTTTTGGCCACACAAGGATTGAAACTCTTGGCAATAACTTCATCAACCGAAGTCGGATCATCAACATTGATGGCATCATCAACATTATTCCTACTGTCTTCAGCGAAACTCTCAGAATCTTGATCTTTTGTAGAAGTTCCCTTCACCACAAAAGATGTTTCAACATCTTTTTTCAACATTTCCCAACACTAATTCTCCAAGAGTATGCAAGTTCCTAGCTGATTCTTCTTTATCAGTCCCTTTAACCCCATGCTCTTGGACATCATTCTCTTCAACCTCACTCTAAACTTCATCAGCTCTCCCAGTCTCTGTCTTTGGTTGAGCTACAGTATTAGGATGTATATTTTGGGTCAAGGGTATTGTAATCCCTAGAATATTAATATGACTCACTTCATTTAGAGTCCTATCTACTATTTTGGAGATTCTCTTATGCACATCAAATCATTCTTTTTCAATCCTAGGGTTAGGGAAAAATCAGATGTTTTTGACACATCACCTAGAGGAAAAGTCTTAGAACTTTTCATGGGAAGTTTGTTTAGTTTCGGCACTATTGTAGTATGGCAAGGAATCATATTCAATGGAGCAACATCAATAGCCTCATCAAAAGAGATCTTCATAGGTTTAGCCCTAGATGAAGATGAGACATTCTCCTTCTTTGATACATCTTTGGATGATTGTTGTTAAGACATCTTGAAAAACTTGAGAGATAGAGAAAAACAAAGACGATAAGTTCTTTCTCTAAGATGGAAGATGAAACAATTTGTTAGGAGTGGCACGGTATGGAGGAAACGTGTGTGAGAGCGGTTTAGAAAAAATTGAAATGTTGGACCTTGAAACCTTTTTTCTCTTTGTTGGGAATAAACACACACTTGAATATTTCCATACCCAATTAATTGATATACACTTCTATAACACGGTGGGAGAACTGACTTGGTGTTTTTGTTTGACAAAAACATGTGCGGATAGCAAGAGTCGTCACCGACTTATATATTTTATCCAATAGGAAAGGGTATAAAAGAACAGGAAAGACCTTTTAAAAATTTTGAGTTCGGGGGGTAGGTTATATGAAGGGAAGGTATTAGCACCCTTTATATCCATGGTTATCCATGGGCTCTTAGTTACTTAGCTCGCTTTAACTTGTTTGAAAAATGTGTAGCGTGTGTTTAAAATTTTTCATAAGTCTTTGTAATGATCCTCGTATGGATGTATACAAAGCTTTTGAGTTTGAAAATGTTTGAAAGTGGGATGTGAATAATAGTTTTTGAAAGATGTGAGCAAGTAATTAAGTGCTACCAACCCTAGATTGGTCTTTCATGTTTCTTTATTTCCTTTCAAGGGTAAGACTGTCCCTACTATTAAGGAGTAGGTAGTCATTTACATTGGATTTATTAAGGGACAAGCGTAGGGTTATTGTATGGTCAATGAAGGCAACTTGTAGGGGTGTCTTTAGAAATTCATAGGGACCATCATCATTTTTTTTCCGTAGGGTCATCGAGGGACGAGATCATTTATTCCGTAGGAAACTCGAAGGGACTATGATCTTTTATCTTGAAGGGACTTGATGATTTCTTTATTTAAATGGACTTTGCTTTTAAGACACCCCCACTTTCAAGGGACTTGGCCATATTTAAGGCAAATGAGAGGGGAAACCCTAGGAGGTATAAATAGCGATCGTAGAACGATAGACTTACGTGTGTGAGTGTCATTTTCAGATATTTATCTTGAATAATAATTTTCTAAGTCCAATTTAATTCAATTATGTCTTGCCACGCCCTAAGTTACTAACCACACAATTATTATAAAATAAATCGCAGGAATTTAAAAGGCAGAAGGTAAATGTCCTACGATATTACAAAGCTTTAAGGCAGTTACATAATAGTAATGGCAGAAAATAAAACTAAATTATTACAATTTCGAAACAATTACATAATTAGACAAATCATAAAAGAATAACATAAAAATGAGCTAAAAGGAAATCAATTAGGATTAGGGTTAAAAATTATAATAAAAAAAACTTTTAGGGTTTATATAAAAATTAAGGTTTTATGAAAAATAGGTTTAGGTTTATAAAACCATTAGGGTTTTACAAAAGAAAATATATAATCAGTTTATATTAAAATAACTTAAAACTTAAATAAATTTAAATGAAATTAATTAAAAAAATTTAAGGGTTGATTAAGGTTTTGAAAAAGGTTTAAGGTTTTAATTAGGATTAACTATGGTTAAAAGAATAAATTAAGGTATTAAAAATAAATAAAAGAAATAAGGAAAAGAAGGAAAAAAACAAAAATGTTTGAGGGGAGGTTAAACCCTTGCCCTCTGCCTCCAAACCTAAGTTCCTTACCACTAGGAAAGTGTCATAGGTTGGGTTTGAACCCACGCCCTAACCTTCCATTGAGTCCTTTGCCAATGGGACAAGCGCGCGCTTGTGATGGAAACTGACAACAAGCAATAATATAATAAAACAAGTGAAATAACTCAATTATAAAAAAAAACATGACAAAGGGTGGATTCGATCCCATGCCTTCAGGCTAATATCATGCGCGCCTTACCACCAAGCCATCAATGCATACTTGTTTACATAATCAAACAATTAAATAAAATATAAAACAAAATATTTGAAAAATCTTCAGCGCGCCAAATCCATCATCTTCTTCCTCGTGACCTGCAAGTTTTCCTGCGAAATTAGCTGGGAAATTTGCTGCGGATTTTATTCGTAGGTAACCTGCAAAAATTCAAAACCCTCGAAAACAACATGATTTGTCCAAATTAATTGTTCCAAATTATCAACCAAGCTTCATATAATCAAAATAAGTCATTTAAAAGCTTTGATATGGGCTAAATCGTGAAACCATAAAATAGAGTTCAAAACTTTAACCATGTCAGATCTCCCTTCTTGAACCTAACATCAAATCAAACTATCCAGAAAGTATCCTTGCATCATAATAAACACAAACCAAGCATCAAATTCAATTTATAACCAGTAAATATATGAAATCGTGAAAATACATAAGCAAGAAAGAATGAGGTTCAGTTTCAGCCATTCATGAGGTTTGCAATGCATATGATGATTGAAATAGATTCTAATAACCCTCAGGAGTGCATTGGAACCTTAAGAATGTGTTGAAAAGGCCTTGAATTGGGATACCGAAAATTGGATTTTTCTTAAAAAATAAGTTTTGAATGTCCTCACCCTTGTCTCTAAAATCGTCCCTTGTTGTTGTGCCTTGTTATGTACTTCTAGGGAAGTAATTTAGGTCAGAAAGAATGGGCTTTTTGCAATGGATTTGTGTTACTTGGTTGTGAAGAAACCTCCTTACTAATTTTGTCAAAAAATCAAATATTCACATACTACTTTGGTCTTGTATGATTTTGAATGATTTCCAATCACCTTAAATGCAAAATCTTTGATCCAAAAATAAGTATGAGATCAAATATTTGATTTTCAAATTTGATTTCTATTAAAATTGAATTTTAATAATTAAAATCCAAAATAATATAAAATAAATGATAAAAATCAGAATAATTTACCATTGGGTCATGCATGACCTCATCTTTAAGTTTGGGTTGCAATATTATGGGCCCATTTGACAAAATCTTAAATTTAGACCCTTTTTGCTTCATGTACCCCTTGAAAATTTCCCAACTTTGACAATGCATAACTTCCTCAATTTTAATGCTATGGAGGTGTTCTAGGACTTTATAGAAATCTTAGAGTGTCCTCTAATCAACCCTTTTGGTACCATGTCCATATCATTTACCATTTTCAAATTATGAGCTTTGGAAAAAGTTGACTTTTTGTTGACTTTCAAAAAAACCTATAATGTTTTGGCTCATACCTTTCAAATGAAGCATTTTTGGATTTGGCTTCTGAGACACAAAGTTGTTGAGAATTGAATTTCCTTTAAAATGAGATTTGGATGGGAAATTTTTAATGAAGTATGTGAAAGTTATAGCTGGTCAAAGTTTAGTTGACTTTTCCTATGAAAACTCTAATTTAGCAACTTCTTATTCTTGATGATTCTGAGGTTTCCTTGATGAATCATGATCAACCCTTGATCAAATGATGAATTTCACCTCATAATATTGATGTTGACAAAAAAAACTTGAAATTTGACTTTGAGTTGACCACAATTGACCTAGTTGACTTTTTGACCAAGTTAATTAATTTTTGGGTATCTGAGCATCTGATTGGCCAAACTTGTTGAGAAAACTTTGAAACTTGACATGAGGATTATTTAAGGTATGTGAGATGTTATGAAGTCCACTTAAGGCCTTGGAAGTCCACTTTGCTTGGGGAAACTCAAAACCCTAGTTCTAAGATCCATTATTCAAGAGGAGGCTTTGTTTGGTAAAACCTCCAATCCTTTTGACCAATTGAGAATCTTGTGACTATTAAGAGACCTCTTGAGACACATGGTCTTGAATGTGGGAGGGAAAATTTTGGGGTACAACAGTTGCCCCTGTTCAATTTTCAGAAACCTGAGGAGTTAGATTGGCATGTACACCATTCGTGACTTGAAGGTTGAAGGGGATTGAACACTAAAGCCCAAAAATTCGCACTCGCCGGTGCACAAAATAATTTTGTTGGTTGGTTTTATTGCTTGAATGGGCTTAAAGATGCCATTAGGAATAAAAATGTTCTTCAGATATACCTCTTGGAGGATAAAGCAGTCCAAAACGTAGATTGATGTAATCTTGGGGGATGTAGCAGCCCAAGAGGTTGTTTGGTGTGGTCCTGGAGGATAGAGCAATCCAAGATGTTGTTATGTGTAATCCTGGAGGATAAAGCAGTCCAAGATATTATCTTGGGGTTTATAGCAGCCTGAGATATTATTTGAGATAGCCCTTGGGGGATATAGCAGCCCAAGATGGATATAGATGTAATCTCAGGAGATGTAGCAGCCTAAGATATTGGTTTTTGTGGCCCTGGGGGATATTGCAGCCCAAGACATTGCTGGATGTAATCTTGAGGGATGTAGCAGCCCAAGATATTGGTATATGTATTCCTTGAGGATAGAGCAATCCAAGATTTTGTTAGATGTATTCCTGGAGGATAGAGCAAACCAAGGTTTTGTTATATGTATTCCTGGAGGATAGAGAAATCCAAGATATTGTTTGAAGTAACCCTTGGGGGGATATACCAGCCCAAGAATAAGTTGTTGATGACGTTCGTCTGCTAGGGAATTAACCTGAAAACTAAGGTTAGTTCTATGCAATAACACTTTGCAAGATTATGTTCTCATGATAATGTTGTATTTATATGATATGATGTAAATGATATATGTATGAATCATGTAAGTTGAAGCTTATCAGTAGCTTCGTATAACAACTGCTGGTTGGGAAAAATAAATCCTAATTTTTTGCTGAGGAATATGAAGACTTCGTTCCCGTCTTGTTTTGGAATATTGTACTTAGGATCTTCCGTTTTTTTCGTTCGTCGTACTTCTTATTGGAGGATTAAGTTCCTGAATACCCTGACTGAGGATAAAAGAGATGGAAATTCCCTGGGAGACTTATCCGACCAAGTATCAATTCTTCAGAGAATATATTAGATTTGAAAGAAATCTACTCGAAGATTTCGTAGAGTTGGTAGTACATGAGACTATTTGAAGTGTTCCGTTAGAATATATCCGTAAAGATTACTCTGTGAGGATGAACCGGTGAAGATTCGTTGGATTCCTACCTCCGATCGTCCTTAGTAAATGTTATTATTGTAATTTATGCATTTATGGTAAACATCAATCATATTCAAAAGCATATATACATTCATACATAATCAACGAGCGTCTTCGCTTAAATAAAAGGGAAAAGCAAACCTGAATTCGGAGATAGAGTTGTATCAATTTTGAAAGTGTATACTCATTCAAAGTAACCAATGGAATTAGAATTTCTGATATTCTCGAATTCCTAGAGTAATTTTCTAGGAATTCTCATGACTGAATCCGAAGACATGATACTGACACCATCTGAAACTATTGGCATAAACAATTTATTTCCACAATGGCTTATGTTGAATCAATATCAAGGCGATGTAATGAGAGGAATGTGTTTTCAGACTGCGGTGGATCATGTATGCCCTGAGAAACGGTTAAGGAGCTTGTAACTGAATTTAATCTGATTAGATTTGAAAAAGGGAGTGTTGCCCCTAGCTGAGGATGACTTGTCCCAAAATGGCAGTATTTGAAAAATCTACCTCAAGAGAAACAAACAAAATGCCCCACAATAATATGCCCCTGGCATCGTGAACTCGGTAATGTTACCTTTGATAATTCAGATAGATGAGGAGACCTGCCCCTGGCTACTTAACCATCGTTGAATCTTAACCTGATTTCCTCAAATGAATTGAACAGTAACATGGCATGCCCCCTCGAGTGGAAGATAGTGACTATGCCTCTTGCATACATTGGCTTTGATTTAGGAAGCAACTTTGTCTGTCGGGAGGACTTTGGTTTATTGAATGTTCATCATGTAAGCTTCTCTGCTGTCAAACACTTAATTATATGCAAACAATGACATTCAAAATGCAACGCTTATGTCTGCCTTGAAGTTTTGAAAAAGAATTATTTTATCAAAACAATGTTTGTAAAAACTGTGATATTAACTCAAGATTTATAATAAGCCCTAAAGGAGTCATGATACATTTTTTGTAGCAATACGCTTTCGAACTAACCATGATTCAGTTAGGACTTTTAAAGGGTTGTAACATGGTCTGGTTCACGGTTTAAGAAACAAAGGATAAAGGCTCAACTTTTATTTGTACCCAACCCATCCTTCGTGATGTTCTTCAGTCCTATGTTCGGTTAACTTATGCATTGAGGCTCCAAATTAGTTTGGAATTGTAACACTGACAACAGTTTATTTGAAAAACCAATCATTTATTATTATTATTATTATTATTATTATTATTTTGTGTGTGGAGGATTTGTAGTGACCTCTTTTTCTTTTGTCTTTGTTATCCCTTCCTTTTGCCTGAACTGTTTGTTTCAAGATTAGAGTCAGTGAGATTTCTCAATTTTTTTACTAAGTCTCCTTCATAGGTTTTGAATTAGCAAGCTTATCTTCTGATAAGTATTAATTGTCAGACTTAATGATTACAGGGAACCATCATTAGTTGTGTACAAAAAGGACAACTAGCATAATTAAGTTAACCAAAGAACTACCCTGCCCCAAGTTATGATTAAGGGTTTTAATTTGCTTGAGAATGAAAACTCCTACTTCATAGGCTCAAAAGGGTTGACTAGGGATTAACTTCCTTATATCTCCACTATTTAGGAATTGAAACAATGCCTGTACATCGTCAACATAGTCAATTCAAAAGCATACTATATGAAATTATGGTATCGTCTTCGTCATCCTCCCTCTAAAGGCTTACAACTTTAATCAAGAGTTAAAGATCACAAAAGAGAGGTAAGAGGCATAGTTTAAATATAGTGAAACAAATGGATCAATTCAAGAAAAACATACACAATGCATTAATGTGAAAACAAAGTTTGACATAATAGTAAGTGTTTGAGTAAACAAAAGAAATTATAATTGAAGAAATCAAATGATGTCCCATTCAGTTGACTGAATGTCTTCAATTGCAATCTATGAACTTTCAGGAGCAATATATTTTACCATGAAATCAAATTTACCACTTGGCTGTCCTAAGATATCCCAAACTTCAACAGGGATAGATGGGCTTTCTTTCTTGCTACCTCGGAAATTTTTTCTTGCAGCTTCGATGTTTGATGGATGATAGGAGAATTCAATCTGATCTTTTGGCGTAACCTCGAGGATTCCTTCGTCAATCAGGTCTTGAATCTTATTCCTCAATTCCCAATAGTTATCAGTGTCATGTCTAGGAAGTTGGAGTGATACGCACACCTTTCATTGGGATTATAGCGAGAAGAGGAAGTATTGGGCTTTCTAGGAGAATTTTTCAAGGAAACTAGCTTCATCTCCAACAAGCATTGCAAAGTTTGCGACATTGGCATGTCAAATTTGATGAACTGTCTTTTACATTCCTTGTGTTGAGATGTATTAGCCTTACAACATCTTCTTTCTTCAATTGAAGAACTATCAGTAGTAGCCTGTCTCTTTCCTTCTCTAATCCTTATCTTCCTTTCAACCAAGTCAGCTTGTTTCATCGAAGGTTGGCAGATGATTAGATTCCCGACTCCGTTACCTTTAAGTTTATTGACAAAGATTCTCATCTCTTCTTGCCCCTGGGCTAAGATCTAGATAAGATCCACCTGACCATTCATCTGAATTCTCATCTCTGCCATATCAGATTGTAGTTGTTCCAACTGATCATCCTTGATGTCTTCAGGATTCTTCTTTTTCATGTCCTTAGAGAGGAGTGCTTTCAACTCTTCTTTCCCCTTGGACAAATTCAAGATCACTTCTTGAAACTAAGCATTCTGAGCTTGGAGATCTTTGACAGATTGTTCGAGAGCCATTTCTGCTGAAATAAATAGCGAGAATATGAGAAACCTACTGTGAAAACCTGTCATGCAATGATATGGTATGTAGATGCATATGCAATGTTTTCAAGGACCGCATTATTTAAATTTGTTAAAACAAACAAAAACAAAACTCTTATTAGTAAGCTTGAAATAATATTGCCCATTGGGCTTACAAATTAAAACAAACAAAATTTATAAAGAAAATAAAACATATGAGAATTAAGTCTCCCATGGATGCTTCCTCTTGGTGTTGAGATATGTGTTGAGATTCCGCTCCTCGTGAAGTTGCTTGTCAACTCCATCACTCTTTCTTGGCTAGCCCTGAATTGGGTTTCAAAGGTATCTCTTTCCTCCTTCAGTTGGATCCAGGACTTTTGCAGCTCCTCCAAATCAGTGGGCAATATTTGGATGATGGATGATATAAGAAACATCTCCTTCAGCAATAGGCTCCATAGTAACCGGTAGAATAATAAAATATGGCATCATAAGAGTCTGAGCACGAGACCGCACCCATCTGAGGTAAGGTTCCATAGGAATGGAGTACTTTGGTTCCAGAGTCTTACTATCAACCTTGTTCACTTTACTCTAAGTTCGTATAAACCTTTGACGGTAACCTTGAAGATCGTTGTCGTAGTCAAACATAATACCTTGAATAAGCATGTCATGAGGAACATTACTCCGAGCATAACCAAACTGACGTAGAGCTAACGAAGGCTGTAATTAATGCCCCTCTTATGCCAAGGACTGGCACATTAGGGAACTCCCCACAACAGTCAATGATAGTGACATTTTCCATAGATCGGGAACACTAGTGAATATCTGAATGAGAGAGTGGCATCATCCTTTTAGACCATTGTAGACACCCAAATTTGCCCTCTGCCTTTTGCATCTTTCTCTGCTTCTCGTTTGCATATCATACGCATTTTGCATACCATTTGCATAGTCTCCTGAGACATGGGATCACATTTTCTGAAGAATTTGGGTTTCATGTTTTTTATCTGCGGATTATCAGAGAATTCAAAGTTTCAGCTATACAACCATCGGTGGCATCATCCTCTCTTTTCTCCTGTCACTAATTAGGGTTTATTTCCCTGACTTAGCGGTGGTCAAAGATGTCACGTCTGAAGGGACTATTTGCTATGCATCTGGGCTGTCATCAATTCAGTGGTTGATTTATCGAACAGTGCGTGCTCAAGTCAAGTTGTGTTGTGTACTGGATTTATCAAATTATCAAGTTGTGATTCATGAGAAGTTTGGTTCAGGAAATTAGACTGTCAGTTATTCTATGCTTCTTTTGTGGATTTATTTTTATTTTTATTAATTTTGTTTTAAGTCCAATTTAAGTTTAGGTTTTAGAATTAGTGTTAATCTTATTAACCTTTGTTTAGATTTCACCATAACTAATTGCTTAATTTGTTTTATTTTTAAGATAGTTTAACTTAGTTTTTTATTATCATTATAGTTTTATTATTTAGAGTTTATAATTATTTTTAGATAATTTTTGATAAGTTTTTTATTTAGGATGGTTTATTTACTTTATGACATTTTAATTAGTATTCTTTTTTTGTTTAGTCTTCATTTCTAAGAAAGTACATAGTTCAACTTCAAACATCTCCTTAATATACATTTCTATACCAACCAAATACTTTGCCCCTACAATGACAACACATAGCTGAGCCTTTACTAGTCTATTCTACACACTAGCCTCATCACTCAATTTTCCAGCCCAAGCAACCACCCCACTCTGCTCACACAGTACAACATTTTCCTTAAAAAAATACACGCAAAACCTACATTTCATCTCTACATCACGCCAACCTGTTGCTCAAGAAGACAATGACATTTCACATTTTTTACACAAACACAAACCTGCATCCAAAAGTTTACAAAGAGAACAGACCATGTTGCCACCAAAAAGACCAGGGGACAATAACCACAAGAGAGGCCTCTAAAAAAAAAAAAAAAACTTTCAACGGATTTCCATTTCTCTCTGCAAAAACAGAACCATAAACGCCCTCTGCCTCTTGGCTTTCCCTGAACAACCCAAACCATAATGTATCTTTGTTCTGTTTTCAAAACGCAACTCTCATAAACACACAGAACAGACCTGTTAATCACTCTCAAACAGATACAAGTCAAACCTTCATAACAGTAACAGCCAACCGGCCTTCATCTTCAACCAACAACTTCAACTCTCCACCACCACCCTTTCCGTTTTCACGCCATCACCAAACACACTCCATCCAATCTCCTCAATCACGTATCCTCCATCATAAAACCGCAACCCAACCATCACACGCAGCAACCCTTAACCTTCCTCGAACCATCACCCTGTTTTGACAAAACCGCAACCCCTTCTTCATCACTTTTCCTTCTTCAATCAGACCCAACAACACTACAATCCATCACTCTTCTACATCACAAGCCGCAACAATCTACAACCGAAACCAAATCTCTCACTCTTCACCACCGTCCATCTTCATCCAACCAACATCACCGTCCATCACCGAAAACAATCAACAACAACACGGATCCGGAAATAAACAGAGATCAAATCCAGAAACAGAATAGAAGAAGAAGAAGACGAGACAGGGAGATTTGACGTGAAGAAGAAGAACGAACCGCAAGCATAGTGAGGCTCGGAGCCGTGCGAGATCGAACTAGGCAGAGGTGGAGAAAGCTTCGTTTTGATTCGAAGCCGCGATTGAGAAGAGTTGAGGTTGGAGACCATCAACGGTTCGGTGGCGATTTGAGAGAGAGAGAGACCTAGGCTGAGAGTTTCAGCTTCGTCGATAAGGGTTGATGCCGGTGATTTGAGGAAGAGTCTGCGGAGAAGACCGGCTAGGTTTTCCATGAAGAAGAGGAGGACGTTTTCATTTGAGGATCCGATTCACGATGCGAAGCTTCGGCATTTTTCGCTTATGAACAGTGACGGCGGAATGTGAAAGAAGAAGAGGATCCGTTCATTGACCTCTTCACCCCCTGTTTCTGTTCCTTCTTATTTCTTTTATTTTTTTTTTTATTATTATTTTATTTATTTGATGACAACTAACTCTCTCATTTCCATTTTTTGTTAGGCTGAATGGTTATGGGCTAGTGTACAAACCACAAAACCCACCTGCGATGCTACTCACACCACCCTGTTCGCTAGGCAAGTAGCAAATAAGCTGTTGGGCTTAGATACAAGAGGCCCACTGAATTTTCTTTCCAGCACCACCATTTCCTGCGGCCCAGACCCCTGGGTCTTGTTATTTTGTTCTTTAGACTTTCTTTTTTTTTATTTTATAGTTTTTTTATGGTGTTTGGTTTGGGATTGTAAATCTTTGATAAATTGTTATAAGTTTTAATTAATTAATCGTTCATTTATAATCTTCTTATTTGTTACAAAATTTAGATCTAGAATTTTATTTTAATTTTACTTTCAGCTAGTTAGTTTCGTTAAGGTTTTAGTTTAGATTCAATTTCAATTTTGATTATTATTTTTTAATATATAGTTTTTTATATACTTAGTTTTGACCAATTCAGTTTAATTAAATAGAAGTTGTGTTTAACTCTGGTTCTAGTTTGGGTTTGATGCTTTTTAGGATCATTGTTCGATTTTAATGGCGAAGGTTGCAGCTTGATGATGATCTTGAGATCAATTATTTTCATGATCGTGATACAAATTGCACCTAAGCTTTGATATTGTGCATACTAATCTGTTGGTTTTAATTTTGTTTCTTTTTGATCGCTTACCTTGATATTTGACAATTGCGCTTGACTTTTGAATCTGTTCCGAGCTTGATATTTCTTCTTGAATTCTTTTGCACGTATTGAAGAGGCAACGGACCTTCTCCGTTAGGTAACGCTATGGCCCGATTTTAATTACTACATGTTGTTGCATCTGGAAGTCCTACTGGTGTAGGCTCTGTTTGTTCATTATTCATCTTATCTCCATTTCACATTCTCATCTCCTTATCTATATCATTGTTCATCTTATCTCCATTTTTGCATTCTCATCTTCTTATCTTATGTCTTCTTCATCTTAATTTTTTCTTCCTCGTCATTTGTTCTTAACTTGAGGTGTGCTTAGGCCACCATGGAGCTTCTCCTTTCATCCTTCTCTTTTTCTTTCTTTCTTCTTTAGGATAGTGAGCCTCACTAACCCTTAGGACATCCGAGCATGTGAATATTAGGATTAGACTTTTCCCACTTAGTTTTTACCTTTGTGTCTCCTTTGAGTCTTCTCTTCTCATCTCATAATCAGGGACTAAACCCTAAAGGCTTTAAGGCTTTGTGATTAAGCTTATGCCTGCATCCTTCTATTAGGATGGAGTGTATAACTTTAATCCTAAGTGTTAAACCCTTAATGTGTTTAACCCCCTTTAATTAATCCATCTAATAATCATCAAGACGTCACACTTGTAACTTGGGCCTTGCATTAGGGTTCTAATTCTTCCTTAATTGGTTAAGAAGGACTAACCCTAGTGTTAATGGACAAGTCCCTCTCAAGTTGTCTTACAAATCATAAAATTCACTTCTTCATCATACCATCAAATAAAATCCACTTAATCAAAGGCTTGTTTTGTCATGAGTTTAATCCCTGATCATGGATTAAGTTGAGGAGCTTTCCTCAGCTTAAACATTCTCATCTATTATCCTTCTATTAGGATGGTGTAATGAGTCTGTTTAATCCTTGATTATGGCTTAACCTCATTACTTAACACTAAACAAAAACAACAAAAACACCTAAATAATCACAAGTAGGTTAATGATCTTAATCCTACACCAAAGGTGATTAAGTGTGAGAATCTGACTTCACACTTAAGGTATTCTCATTACCCCTAATCAGAGGGAAGATGTGATGAGTTTACTAATCCATTGGTTTAGGTTTAAGCTCATTTTCTTATGACAAACTTTCACAAGCAATAAAAGACTGAAAATACAAAAACAAACAATAATCGTCTCCTTCGGGATTCTTTTCTCATCATACTCACTCACAAACGAGAACTTGCTTCTTCCGTCTAATGCAAGACAGTTTGCATCTGTGCCAGACAGATCATACACTTGAGCATTGACAAGCAAGCAGTTCATCAGTCAACTCATCTATCAGTCTCTTTGGGTCGAACTACGGTGTTCTGACTTCCTCATTGCACGAGAGGATACGTAGGCATAACTTAACGGTTATCGAACAAAAGTCTCTGTATATTCCCCCTCTTTCAGCTTTATTCTTTTAGCCTCATGATCTTGAGCATTTCATTCCTGTTCTTACACTGACACATCATTTACACACTTCACACTTCTTTTGCACTGACACCTGTACATTTTCTTCCAGCCTCCTTATACACAGATTGCACTGACACTACCCCTTTAAAACACAAATCTTTTAAGCGTGGATCCCGTCGAGTACGACGGACAATCTGGGTGCTAATACCTTCCCAGGTTGTAACCAACCCCCTTTCTCAGTCTCTCTGGTTCGCAAACCGTCTTATCCGTATCTTTCTAGGTTTATGCAGCATTACCTTTCCTCCGGGATAAAAATGCCTAGCTGGCGACTCTATTCATTCTCCAGTGAGTTCACGGCTGTGTGTTCTCACTGTTCCCTTCGCCGACCGTTCGCGCTTGTACCTGGATGTTAATCTTCGGGAGCGACAGCTTGGCGACTCTGCTGGGGACCCTTTATATTGCAACCAGAGCTTCTGGTTCTTTTTGTGGGTTCCTCCTAGCGCTTGATTGATTTGTGTTTATTGGGGTGTTATGTGCTATCTGTGTTTGTATATTTATTTTGCTTACTGCTTTATGTACAGTTGTTTTATTGCTTTTTATTGCTTTATATACATCATACTGTCATACTGTGCTGGCTGGATCTGTTTTTGTTGCCTTGGTGGGTGGGTGATTCATTGAGAGTTAAGGTCCTATACCTGGGACCTGAGTGACACCTAGGCTAGAGTGAATCATATTCTTTCCCATTCCATTTCGGTCTGGTGCGGGAATATGAAACACGGTTCAGATGTGGGTTTCTTCTTGAGAACTCTGTGTTGCAGATTTCCTGCAATGCTAGGGCTATCTGGGAAGCCTGCTAAGTCTGAATGACCCTTTAGTATTGACCTTCAGAGACTGAGGAGAATAAGAGGAGGATTTTTTATGGTTATTGTAAACACTGTACCTCCGGGTTGGAAGTGTTTACACTTCTCATAAATGATCCAAGTCTGAGGATCCTTGTTTTAGAACACTACCTGTGAGAGGGTTGGGCTGTTTACAGGTTTGCAGGAACCCTTGACCTCAACATACACTCATTGCCAGTGCAGTCTTGTTTGATCCGGTCACTATGATCCTGAAGTTATTGACCTCTGGTTTTCAGTTACTATTTTGGGTTACTATACGGAGATCTTGTGGTTACAGACACTTGATTCTTGACAGCATTCCAGATTCCAGGCAGTTTCCAGCTGTGATCCCATGTCTTTGCATCCTTTGCATCATCATATTGCATTTTGCATGTGCATCTGCATTGCATTTTCCTCCTCCAGAGAGCTCATCCTTCCTCTTTTGTCTATGGCCAGCCAGCTGATTTCCCGGTACTCAGTTTGAACAAGTGTTAACTGTGGAAGACGACAGAGTGTGTGAAGCTAGACTGAACAGTGTCAAGACTTAAGAAGGGTCAGTTTGAAAGCCATCAGCAGCTATGTCAGAGAACAACCGTCAGAATGTTGAGTTTCCACCTGGTTTCACTTCAATGACCAATCCTCTGTATGGTCTTTCTCCTGATGAAGATCTTCCACAAGTGAACAATCTTACTCAAGCTCAGCCAGTACAGACCCCGATCATGAGTCAGGATGTATCTGCACCATCTGTTGTCCGAGGTGGACCTTCATCTTCGACTGATACTACAGATTATCAGAGGTTTGCCTTCCCTATGCCAGACTTCCAAGGGGCAATCCCTCTTGTGAAAACCAAGGCTCCACAAGTTATTGGTCCTGCTGAAAGATTTCGTGTGTTGGACGAGCGACTCAAAGCCTTATCGGATCCTGATGCCTTTGGTTTTGATGCTCTAACCCTGTGTTTGGTGTCTGGTCTTGTCATTCCTCCAGATTTCAAAACTCCGAAGTTTGAGAAATACACTGGTGTCAGTTGCCCAAAGCGTCATTTGGTGATGTTCTGTAGAAAAATGACTTCTCATGCCCGCAATGATAAGCTGATGATTCACTGTTTTCAGGACAGTTTAAGTGGGGCATCTTTAAGTTGGTACTTGGATTTGGAAAGCAGTCATATTCGATCTTGGAATGATTTATCCAGAGCTTTCGTAAAGCAATACCAGTACAATATGGACGTGGCGCCCAATCGCACGCACTTGCAGAGCCTATTCCAGAGGAGTGGTGAATCTTTCAGAGAATATGCACAACGGTGGAGAGAATTGGCAGCCCAAGTGCAACCACCACTTTCAGACAGAGAATTAATTGACATGTTCGTGGGCACCTTGCAGGGTCCATACTTGGAAAGAATGAGTAGCATTGGGATGACAAGCTTCTCTGATTTGATGATAGTTGGAGTACGCATTGAGAGCCTGCTCAAAAGTGGAAAGATCCAGGACTTTTCGAATATCCCAGCTAGCGAAGGTGAGTCTGTTGTTAGCTCCCAAGAGGAAGATTGGAATGACGTCAGTGCAGTCATGGCAAATATCAAATATTCAAGACCAACATCTTCTAAGAGATCATCTTTTCCTGTGTCTGGTTACTCTTACGGGCATTCGGCAATGCTCAGAGCACCGTGTCAGAAACCCTGGGCTCCTCCTCGTCCAAACCTGCAATCTCATGGTCGAAGACCTCAGAATCAACTTCAGAGCCAGCCTAGGCCTCGTAACAACCTGGAAAGAAGGATTGCTCCTCTTCATCCAGTCCCCATGGCATACAGTGAACTCTTGCCACATCTAGTTCAGAGCTCTTTGGTGGTTCCTAAGCTTCTCAAGCCGTTACCAGGGCCGTACCCTCCAGGGTACAATCCTCATGAGCAGTGCGGGTATCATGGTGGATCGATTGGGCATTCAACTGAAGATTGCAAAGCTTTTCAAGCCAAAGTACAACAATTGATCGACAAGGGCTACATCTCCTTTCCAGAAGGAAGCTTGGTTGTGCACGTCAACCTTTCACCTGATTGAGTTCAAAGACTCAGAAGGAGCGTATCCTGATTTCAGCGGCTCAGACAACAAAATGTCATCAGAATTGGTGATCGCTGTATCCTTTTCATCATTTGCACCGTAGTTTCTTTCCTGTTAGCAGCTACTTGTCTTTTAAGCATTTTAAATGGTAATGTTAATGTAGTAACCTTGCACTTTTGAATCAATTATGTCGCATTCGCTCATTTTTTCGTTACTTGCATTGAAAAAAAAAAAAAAAAAAAAAAAAAAAAAAAAAAAAAAAACGAAAAAACAAAAAATTGCATCCGTATACCTCCCATTTATTTCACTGTTGTTTAGCAGGTTTGAGGGAGGATGATGACAACTGAATACCCATAATTGTTCAAGGTATGCTTTCAGGGTAGAACCTGCTGACGATGTACAGGCATTGCTTCAGTTCCCAAACACCGGAGATATAAGGGAGATAGACCCTCGTCAACCCCTTTGAGCCTTGGAAGTAGGAGTTTCTTTTCTAAACAGAAAAACCTTCACATTCAACCCGGGGCAGGGTAGTTATCAGTTAATTTGACCGAGCGTTCAAATTGCCAAAGGAGTGTGCATCCGAGGATCCATTACCTTTATTCATTGCACCTCAATAGGTCAAGGGACGTGAAACCACAATGGTTGTCCCTCACCAGCAAAGGAATGAGGCAGTCAACCCTTTCAGCAAGTCATGACAAGCCAGTGTCACGCGATTTGTTCAAAAAATCAAAGAAAAAAAAGAAATAAAGCCCGCTAAGTCAAAAAAGAAAAGTGTGATAAACAAATGACTTAGGCAAAAGTTAGGGCATCCCGATGGACTTCGAAATCGAAAAAATTCAAAAGGATCAGTCCAGGCAAAAGTTAGGGAATAAAAAAATCTAAAAAATATATTCCATAAGAACAAAGTCGTGTGACCAGACACAAAGTCAGAATGGGTGACTGTTACTCCAAGAAACCTCATTGGTGCGTAAACCATCAACGCCTTTGGTTCCTCAATCATTACAAAACCCTTTTGAAAAGCGAGCGCTTAAGTCGAACTAGCTGAACATAGGACTGGAGAACATCAAGGAGAATGGGTGGGCACATATAAATTTTGAGCCATAAAACCTTCTTTCTAAAACCGTGAACCAGACCACGTCATAACCCTTGAAAGTCCTAATTGAATCAGGTTCAATTCTGAAAGCATACTACGACAAGGTTGCGTAAACTGACTCCTAACGATTTGCTAATTCAGCACTACGTTTGGACTAATCGTCCATTCGTCATACACTGTCACAACATCAAAATAAATAAATTTTCAAAAAAACTTGCATGTGTACTGCATTAAAATTACCATTTGTAAATGAACAGTTTTAATTGCAAGTCAGTCTGTGACGCCAGGGAAGTTCCTATAAAGAGCAATCACGAGGGAACTTGATTATTCGACAATAATGACCAGAATCAAGAGCATCTTGTTGGCCTATGAATCAGGGGCATGTTATCCAGTGGTTTTGTTGACCAAGGAATCTGTCAGGGTAAAGCAAGTTCCCAAGCATCAGTTGACGGAGGGACGTCATTTAAGAATTAGTTGATCAAAGTTGAACCTGCCAAGCAGGGGCAGGCCATCCGATATTTCTGTTGTCCAAAGATGAAATCTTCCAATGCCCAGTCAGAGTGAGTCAAGTCGCTCCCACGCTCGTACCGGGGCAGAATACTTCCAGAGATCACTAAGTGCAATTCTCCTCGAGAGGACATCCAAGTCCGCCATGCCAAGGATTGGATAATTAGTGATAGTCTGCTCAGAGACTCACCCAACAGGGGCAAATTTTAGCTACACAGAGCAATTGGTATCAGTAATTTCCAAGTTCAAGATGAGTATTGGGAAATCATGCTACCCACCCTCGCCTTTGTCACCCTTCTCACCAGAAGCCTTGTCACTAAGACCTTTCTTCCCGTCCTCGGGAGTTCTCATAGCCTTTCATAATCATTGCATAAATCATTTGCATACGTTATTCATGTCGCATATAAAGCATATGCATCATATTTGCATTGGTCATAACCCCACAAACATCAGATCTCACATCCAGGGCCTCGTAACCCCGGCTTATCAACCTTTCAAAGTCCAGTTCTCGTCTGGCAAGCCTTTTCAAAGTCCAGTTCCCGTCTGGCAAACTTTTCAGAGTCTAGTCCTTGTCTGGAAGACAAACCCAAAGTCCAGTTCTCGTCTGGCAAACCAACTTCAAATACCAGTTCTCGTCTGGTAGGCGAATCTTGTAACCAGTTCTCGTCTGGTCACCTTTTCATTTAACCTGTTGAACGCCAGTTCTCGTCTGGTAGTCATTCTTTTTCAGAGTCAATTCTCGTTTGACAATGAACCCCAAGTAGTCAGTTCTCGTCTGACGACTTATTCTTTGCCCATCAGTTCTCGTCTGTTGGCCTAACTTCAATAAACCAGTTCTCGTCTGGTAATTCACCTTTAAAGTCCAATTGCTTGGCAACCGAAAAATATATATCTATCAACCTGGCCCTAGCGCCCAGCCATCCTTGTTTCATATCCTTGGCATTGAGCATACGTCTGCATTGTACATCATTTGCATTGCATCTTCATACCGCATGGTTTCTGTTTTAGCTCTGATGTGGGGCAAGAATCGTTTCAAGACGTAATCTGGGGCAGTTATCTCAAGACTTGTTGAATTTCTGCGAGAGTTTGAAGGCACCGGGGCAATTCTGGATGCCAAGTCTTCTGTAAAATCCTCTGAAGACGATCTTTTATGGACGATGTAATTTGAGGCAATTTGAAGAGTAAAGGGATGCTTGGTCCCTCTGGATGATCAGTATGCAGTTGTTGAGCTCAGAAGTTTGAAGCACTGTGTTAATTCTCAGGGAATGTCTGGTATTTATTTTACCAGCAGGGCATTGGAAGTTTATTTCTTCCTCGAGCATAAAGATCTTCTTTCAGCCGACAAGATTCCTTCATGAGGAGTTGGTTATTCGCATTCAGTCAAAGCCAATTTTCATTGGCATATCTTCCCAGCACAGTCGTCATGCTATACTTGGGGCATATTTTGATTCTCCATCAAAGTCTCTCCTCAGCAAAGCATTGCCAAATTTTTTCTCAACCATGAGGGTTGACATCCCAGCTGAGTTAGAACGGATGATAACCCCAACAGAACTTCAAGGCTAATTGAATCGTTCTCGTCCCCAAGCGGACTTATCTTTCCACAGCGAAGTTTTCCCAACAGGAAGCTGAAGGCCTTGCTTCCCCACAAAGTTAGGATTATCGGAATTCCCTCCTCAGCAGGATTGTGTGATCAAGCATCTTCCCGAGCCAAGTCTAAAGATGATCTTTCCCCATAGAGTCATCGGGATTCTCATTTCCAAGGGATTTCTCCAGCAGAGCAAGAAGAAATTCTCCCCAGCGGAGTCAGATCAGGATGATCAGATCCTCAGCAGATGTTCAAAGCAGTTGAACGAAGTATACCTCACGCAGAGTCGTCTTTCCTCCAGTGAAAACCTCTCCAACAAGCATCAGGTTGCCAACACTTCATTCCCATCAGAGTTAAAAGCTTTCAACCCGTCAGCAGTATACAGAATGCCTCCCAAATTCCCCAACGGAGAGCTAAAGCTAAAACAGTTGCCTTACACTCCCAAGCATCAGTATATACTCCTTGCGGCACCCGTCCGTGTCATATCCCCAGCAGAAAGCCAAAGTATCCCCTTTGCACTCACAGATACATGTTTATACAATTCCTTGACACCCGTCCGTGTCACCTTCCCCAGCACAGTAACATAAACACTTTGTATACCAGATACTTGTTTATACTATACTCTCCTCCTTTTGACACTCGTCCGTGTCACCCTCCCCAGCAGTTAAACACTCATCTATATACCACTCTTACTTATACAGATACTCGTCCGTATCTTGCATACACCACTTACATCCCCACAGATTCGACACCAGTCTGTTTTCTCTGTTAATCAGTTGGTACTCGTCCGTACCATCATCTCAGAACATGCGTCTAGCGTTTGTTTCTACGTGATACTCGTCCGTATCATAGTCCTAAGGATGCTCGTCCGCATCTTTAATCCATACACCGTGTCAAACACTCATGTCTTCTTGAATATAGATACTCGTCTGTGTCTACTATTCCCCAGAAGAGTCCCCTCAGAATCAACACTCGTCCGTGTTCCTTGTTAACCAGTTGATACTCGTCCGTATCATCATCTCTAAGCATGTGTCAGTATTTGTTTCTACCCGATACTCGTCCGTATCATAGTCTTAGGGATGCTCGTCCGCATCTTTAATCTATACACAACATCTAAACACTTATACCTTTTGTTTCTTGGATGTAAACGCTCGTCCGTGTTTACATTATCCCCAGTAGATCATCAACAGATTTTCTTTTTATCTAACACTCGTCCTGTGTTATGATACCTTTGAGAGCAGCCGTCCCCTGCTGAGTGGTCGTCCTCCACTTCTTGATGGTCGTCCTCCATCATGCTCGTCCGATGGCCGTCCCCATTGTTGACCTTTTCTATCCGATGGCCGTCCCCATCGTTGATATTTTCGGCAGCCGTACCCTGCCAGGTGGTCGTCCTCCACCTTTGATGGCCGTCCCCATCATACTTCTTTTATCCCCAACAGAGCAGCCGTCCCCTGCTAGGTGATCGTCCTTCACCTTTGATGACCGTACCTCATCATCCGTTTATTTCATTTATTCTTTAACCCGATGGCCGTCCCCGTCGTGGTCCCTTTTCTTTTTAGCCCGATGGTCGTCCCCATCGTTGGTTACTTTACCTTATGAACTTGATGGCCGTCCCCGTCATGTTTCATTGATCCCCCAGAGAATCTTACAACTTTATCTTGATGGCCGTCCCCATCATAATATTTTATTTTTCCCAGCTAGTCGGTCGTCCCCGTCTTAGCTTTGCTTTTTATCCCCAGCATGTCGGCCGTCCCCGTCATCGCTTTATCTCCTGCACTTTTCCCAGCATGTCGGCCGTCCCCGTCATTGCTCTTTACCCAGCAGTCGTCCTCTGCTCGACGGTCGTCCTCCGTCGCCCACACTTTACAATATACTTTGCTTTCTTATACAATCTATATCCTTTTTCTGTGAGTGCAAATTTCGGGGTCTTTTGGGTATTCAATCACTGTTTATCTTGAACGTATAATAGCCGTTGCTCTCATCCTTTTCAGATTAACAGTTGCTTGAATAGGGGCAGCTGTAGACACCCAAATTTGCCCTCTGCCTTTTGCATCTTTCTCTGCTTCTCGTTTGCATATCATACGCATTTTGCATACCATTTGCATAGTCTCCTGAGACATGGGATCACATTTTCTGAAGAATTTGGGTTTCATGTTTTTTATCTGCGGATTATCAGAGAATTCAAAGTTTCAGCTATACAACCATCGGTGGCATCATCCTCTCTTTTCTCCTGTCACTAATTAGGGTTTATTTCCCTGACTTAGCGGTGGTCAAAGATGTCACGTCTGAAGGGACTATTTGCTATGCATCTGGGCTGTCATCAATTCAGTGGTTGATTTATCGAACAGTGCGTGCTCAAGTCAAGTTGTGTTGTGTACTGGATTTATCAAATTATCAAGTTGTGATTCATGAGAAGTTTGGTTCAGGAAATTAGACTGTCAGTTATTCTATGCTTCTTTTGTGGATTTATTTTTATTTTTATTAATTTTGTTTTAAGTCCAATTTAAGTTTAGGTTTTAGAATTAGTGTTAATCTTATTAACCTTTGTTTAGATTTCACCATAACTAATTGCTTAATTTGTTTTATTTTTAAGATAGTTTAACTTAGTTTTTTATTATCATTATAGTTTTATTATTTAGAGTTTATAATTATTTTTAGATAATTTTTGATAAGTTTTTTATTTAGGATGGTTTATTTACTTTATGACATTTTAATTAGTATTCTTTTTTTGTTTAGTCTTCATTTCTAAGAAAGTACATAGTTCAACTTCAAACATCTCCTTAATATACATTTCTATACCAACCAAATACTTTGCCCCTACAATGACAACACATAGCTGAGCCTTTACTAGTCTATTCTACACACTAGCCTCATCACTCAATTTTCCAGCCCAAGCAACCACCCCACTCTGCTCACACAGTACAACATTTTCCTTAAAAAAATACACGCAAAACCTACATTTCATCTCTACATCACGCCAACCTGTTGCTCAAGAAGACAATGACATTTCACATTTTTTACACAAACACAAACCTGCATCCAAAAGTTTACAAAGAGAACAGACCATGTTGCCACCAAAAAGACCAGGGGACAATAACCACAAGAGAGGCCTCTAAAAAAAAAAAAAACTTTCAACGGATTTCCATTTCTCTCCGCAAAAACAGAACCATAAACGCCCTCTGCCTCTTGGCTTTCCCTGAACAACCCAAACCATAATGTATCTTTGTTCTGTTTTCAAAACGCAACTCTCATAAACACACAGAACAGACCTGTTAATCACTCTCAAACAGATACAAGTCAAACCTTCATAACAGTAACAGCCAACCGGCCTTCATCTTCAACCAACAACTTCAACTCTCCACCACCACCCTTTCCGTTTTCACGCCATCACCAAACACACTCCAGCCAATCTCCTCAATCACGTATCCTCCATCATAAAACCGCAACCCAACCATCACACGCAGCAACCCTTAACCTTCCTCGAACCATCACCCTGTTTTGACAAAACCGCAACCCCTTCTTCATCACTTTTCCTTCTTCAATCAGACCCAACAACACTACAATCCATCACTCTTCTACATCACAAGCCGCAACAATCTACAACCGAAACCAAATCTCTCACTCTTCACCACCGTCCATCTTCATCCAACCAACATCACCGTCCATCACCGAAAACAATCAACAACAACACGGATCCGGAAATAAACAGAGATCAAATCCAGAAACAGAATAGAAGAAGAAGAAGACGAGACAGGGAGATTTGACGTGAAGAAGAAGAACGAACCGCAAGCATAGTGAGGCTCGGAGCCGTGCGAGATCGAACTAGGCAGAGGTGGAGAAAGCTTCGTTTTGATTCGAAGCCGCGATTGAGAAGAGTTGAGGTTGGAGACCATCAACGGTTCGGTGGCGATTTGAGAGAGAGAGAGACCTAGGCTGAGAGTTTCAGCTTCGTCGATAAGGGTTGATGCCGGTGATTTGAGGAAGAGTCTGCGGAGAAGACCGGCTAGGTTTTCCATGAAGAAGAGGAGGACGTTTTCATTTGAGGATCCGATTCACGATGCGAAGCTTCGGCATTTTTCGCTTATGAACAGTGACGGCGGAATGTGAAAGAAGAAGAGGATCCGTTCATTGACCTCTTCACCCCCTGTTTCTGTTCCTTCTTATTTCTTTTATTTTTTTTTTTATTATTATTTTATTTATTTGATGACAACTAACTCTCTCATTTCCATTTTTTGTTAGGCTGAATGGTTATGGGCTAGTGTACAAACCACAAAACCCACCTGCGATGCTACTCACACCACCCTGTTCGCTAGGCAAGTAGCAAATAAGCTGTTGGGCTTAGATACAAGAGGCCCACTGAATTTTCTTTCCAGCACCACCATTTCCTGCGGCCCAGACCCCTGGGTCTTGTTATTTTGTTCTTTAGACTTTCTTTTTTTTTATTTTATAGTTTTTTTATGGTGTTTGGTTTGGGATTGTAAATCTTTGATAAATTGTTATAAGTTTTAATTAATTAATCGTTCATTTATAATCTTCTTATTTGTTACAAAATTTAGATCTAGAATTTTATTTTAATTTTACTTTCAGCTAGTTAGTTTCGTTAAGGTTTTAGTTTAGATTCAATTTCAATTTTGATTATTATTTTTTAATATATAGTTTTTTATATACTTAGTTTTGACCAATTCAGTTTAATTAAATAGAAGTTGTGTTTAACTCTGGTTCTAGTTTGGGTTTGATGCTTTTTAGGATCATTGTTCGATTTTAATGGCGAAGGTTGCAGCTTGATGATGATCTTGAGATCAATTATTTTCATGATCGTGATACAAATTGCACCTAAGCTTTGATATTGTGCATACTAATCTGTTGGTTTTAATTTTGTTTCTTTTTGATCGCTTACCTTGATATTTGACAATTGCGCTTGACTTTTGAATCTGTTCCGAGCTTGATATTTCTTCTTGAATTCTTTTGCACGTATTGAAGAGGCAACGGACCTTCTCCGTTAGGTAACGCTATGGCCCGATTTTAATTACTACATGTTGTTGCATCTGGAAGTCCTACTGGTGTAGGCTCTGTTTGTTCATTATTCATCTTATCTCCATTTCACATTCTCATCTCCTTATCTATATCATTGTTCATCTTATCTCCATTTTTGCATTCTCATCTTCTTATCTTATGTCTTCTTCATCTTAATTTTTTCTTCCTCGTCATTTGTTCTTAACTTGAGGTGTGCTTAGGCCACCATGGAGCTTCTCCTTTCATCCTTCTCTTTTTCTTTCTTTCTTCTTTAGGATAGTGAGCCTCACTAACCCTTAGGACATCCGAGCATGTGAATATTAGGATTAGACTTTTCCCACTTAGTTTTTACCTTTGTGTCTCCTTTGAGTCTTCTCTTCTCATCTCATAATCAGGGACTAAACCCTAAAGGCTTTAAGGCTTTGTGATTAAGCTTATGCCTGCATCCTTCTATTAGGATGGAGTGTATAACTTTAATCCTAAGTGTTAAACCCTTAATGTGTTTAACCCCCTTTAATTAATCCATCTAATAATCATCAAGACGTCACACTTGTAACTTGGGCCTTGCATTAGGGTTCTAATTCTTCCTTAATTGGTTAAGAAGGACTAACCCTAGTGTTAATGGACAAGTCCCTCTCAAGTTGTCTTACAAATCATAAAATTCACTTCTTCATCATACCATCAAATAAAATCCACTTAATCAAAGGCTTGTTTTGTCATGAGTTTAATCCCTGATCATGGATTAAGTTGAGGAGCTTTCCTCAGCTTAAACATTCTCATCTATTATCCTTCTATTAGGATGGTGTAATGAGTCTGTTTAATCCTTGATTATGGCTTAACCTCATTACTTAACACTAAACAAAAACAACAAAAACACCTAAATAATCACAAGTAGGTTAATGATCTTAATCCTACACCAAAGGTGATTAAGTGTGAGAATCTGACTTCACACTTAAGGTATTCTCATTACCCCTAATCAGAGGGAAGATGTGATGAGTTTACTAATCCATTGGTTTAGGTTTAAGCTCATTTTCTTATGACAAACTTTCACAAGCAATAAAAGACTGAAAATACAAAAACAAACAATAATCGTCTCCTTCGGGATTCTTTTCTCATCATACTCACTCACAAACGAGAACTTGCTTCTTCCGTCTAATGCAAGACAGTTTGCATCTGTGCCAGACAGATCATACACTTGAGCATTGACAAGCAAGCAGTTCATCAGTCAACTCATCTATCAGTCTCTTTGGGTCGAACTACGGTGTTCTGACTTCCTCATTGCACGAGAGGATACGTAGGCATAACTTAACGGTTATCGAACAAAAGTCTCTGTATATTCCCCCTCTTTCAGCTTTATTCTTTTAGCCTCATGATCTTGAGCATTTCATTCCTGTTCTTACACTGACACATCATTTACACACTTCACACTTCTTTTGCACTGACACCTGTACATTTTCTTCCAGCCTCCTTATACACAGATTGCACTGACACTACCCCTTTAAAACACAAATCTTTTAAGCGTGGATCCCGTCGAGTACGACGGACAATCTGGGTGCTAATACCTTCCCAGGTTGTAACCAACCCCCTTTCTCAGTCTCTCTGGTTCGCAAACCGTCTTATCCGTATCTTTCTAGGTTTATGCAGCATTACCTTTCCTCCGGGATAAAAATGCCTAGCTGGCGACTCTATTCATTCTCCAGTGAGTTCACGGCTGTGTGTTCTCACTGTTCCCTTCGCCGACCGTTCGCGCTTGTACCTGGATGTTAATCTTCGGGAGCGACAACCATCTCAACCCCTGTTGATTCTTCATCACGGATCGAGGAAGGTGAGAAATAAACCACCTAGATAGTAGAGATATACAACACACCAAAGTTCCTCGCACCTTCGTAGTACCAGTGTGAAGAGAGTGTAAGATATCTCCAAGTAATGTAGGCACTAGATTGTGAGTCAGAAATATGTTGATGGCGTGTACATCTATGAACTGATATGGATTAGGGAATAGCACCAAACCATAAATCAATAAAGCTAAGATCTCTCAAAAGAGTTATAACTCATAGCATCCAAGAACACATGAGCTTTCTCTATCAATACTTTGGAAAGAATACCCTTAACTCCACTTCTTGTTTCTAGGACAATGTCTGATTTCTTCAAATTTAGTGTTGTAGCAATGACTTCAGGTTTAAGCTCGTTCTCTAAGCCTATGAAGGGTTTCTGATCAAGGATAGGTACCCCAAGTAACTTGGAGAATTCTTCCATTGTAGGCACCAGTTGATAATCGGGAAATGTAAAGTAATGATGTTTAGGATCAAAGAACTAGAATAGGACACTCATCATATCTTCATCAAATCCTGAGGTAACCAAGTCAAGTAGATAACCATGCTTCTTGATGAATTGAGAGATTTCAGGAAGTTTTCAGACCAAATCCTTAAGCTTGGAAGGTATCCCTACAAAGTTGATCCGGATAGTATTCCTACGAGCGGGAGCCATAACCTGCAACAAAGAACAAAGATAAATCCTTTGGTCCTTGAAATGGTTAGTGAAGATGCTATGCTTATGATGTCATGATGTTATGATGTTATGATGTTATGATGTTATGATGTTATGATGTTATGTTCAATCACAAACATGTGGCACACACAAACAAGTCACACAATAGCCCTAGGTTTAGAGGATTTAATGAGGTTTAAAGGAAAGTACCCTCCCCCTGAAGTTTAGTTGGTTCATCCTGTCCTACAAAAGTAACCAGGTTCTAAGGGATCTCAATATCACTGATCCTTCTCAAGGGTTGTTGTTCAGTAGGCAACTTACCCCAAGATTAGAATCTCAATGAGCGTAGCATCGAGTATCAACCAACTTTAGACTTCTCCAAAGTCGGCTATCTCACTACTTTCTAAAGGCCAAGATGTGTCAATTAAGGTTCTAAAGGGTAGTCAGGGTTAATGACAACATATAGCAACCTCATATTATCCTCAAATTACTTAAGGAACATAAACACCAACCAAAAAGTCACACTAGTTGTGGCCACCAGATCAACCATATCGGTATACGTCGTACAATTTCCTTGGTCTATTGCCACTTACCAAAGGTACACTAGATATGGGTTAGGATCTTTCACAGAGTAACCCCACAACAATCCATTAAATATAAAGAAAGTAAAGAAAACAATTAAGTGATCTTAATTCCTAAGGTAACCCCTCTTCTACTAAGTACTCCCCAGCAGAGTCGCCAGTTCTGTAACACGGTGGGAGAACTGACTTGGTGTTTTTGTTTGACAAAAACATGTGCAGATAGAAAGAGTCGCCACCGACTTTTATTTTATCCAATAGGAAAGGGTATAAAAGAACAGGAAAGACCTTTTAAAATTTTTGAGTTCGGGGGGTAGGTTATATAAAGGGAAGGTGTTAGCACCCTTTATATCCATGGTTATCCACGAGCTCTTAGTTACTTAGCTCACATTAACTTGTTTAAAAAATGTGTAGTGTGTGTTTAAAAAATTTCATAAGTCTTTGTAATGATTCTCGTATGGATGTATACAAAGCTTTGAGTTTGAATTTTTTTGAAAGTGGGGTGTGAATAAGAGTTTTTGAAAGATGTGAGCAAGTAATTAAGTGCTACCTACCCTAGACTGGTCTTTCATGTTTCTTTATTTCCTTTCAAGGGTAAGATTGTCCCTACTATTAAGGAGTAGGTAGTCATTTACCTTGGATTTATTAAGGGACGGGCGTAAGGTCATTGTATGGTCAATAAAGGCAACTTGTAGGGATGTCTTTAGCAATTCATAGGGACCATCATCATTTTTTCCGTAGGGTCATCGAGGGACGAGATCATTTATTCCGTAGGCAACTCGAAGGGACTATGATCTTTTATATTGAAGGGACTTGATGATTTCTTTATTTAAAGGGACTTTGCTTTTAAGACACCCCCACTTTCGAGGGACTTGACCATACTTAAGGCAACTGAGAGGGGAAAGCCTAGGAGGTGCAGATAGCGATCGTAGAACGATCGACTTACGTGCGTGAGTGTCATTTTTAGATATTTATCTTGAATATTAATTTTCTAAGTCCAATTTAATTCAATTATGTCTTTCTACGCCCTAAGTTACTAACCACACAATTATTATAAAATAAATGGCAGGAATTTAAAAGGCAGAAGGTAAATGTCTAACTCTATTACAAAGCTTTGGGACAGTTACATAATAGTAATGGGCGAAAATAAAACTAAATTATTACAATTACGAAACAATTACATAATTATACAAATCATAAATGAATAATATAAAAATGAGCTAAAAGGAAATCAATTAGGAATAGGGTTAAAAATTATAATAAATTTTTTTAGGGTTTATATAAAAAATAAGGTTTTATGAAAAAATAGGTTTAGGTTTATAAAAACATCAGGGTTTTACAAAAGAAAATATATAATTAGTTTATATTAAAATAACTTAACACTTAAATAAATTTAAGTGAAATTAATTAAAAAAAATTTAAGGGTTGATTAAGGTTTTGAAAAAGGTTTAAGGTTTTAATTAGGGTTAAATATGGTTAAAAGAATAAATTAAGGTATTAAAAATAAATAAAATAAATAAGGAAAAGAAGGAAAAAAACAAAAATATTTGAGGGGAGGATTGAACCCTTGCCCTTTACCTCCAAACCTCAGTTCTTTGCCACTAGGTTGTGGGCGCTCCTGGGAAATAACATGGGAAACACACATTATATAATAAGAAATCTATATAAAATGTAAATAAAAAAAAGTATCACGGGTTGGGTTTGAACCCACGCCCTTGCTCTCCATTGAGTCCTTTTCCACTGGGACAAGTGTGCGCTTGTGATAGAAACTTGCAACAAACAATAATATAATAAAATAATTGAAATAACTCAATTATAAATAAAACATGCCAAAGGGTGGATTCGATCCCACGCCTTCAGGCTAATATCAAGCGCGCCTTACCACTAAGCCATCAACGCATACATGTTTACATAATCAAACAATTAAATAAAATATAAAAAAAATATTTGAAAAATCTTCAGCGCGCCAAATCCATCATCTTCTTCCTCGTGACCTGCAATTTTTCTTGCGAAATTAGCTGGGAAATTTGCTACGGATTTTATTCGTAGGTAACCTGCAAAATTTCAAAACCCTCGAAAACAACATGATTTATCAAAATTAATTGTTCCAAATTATCAACCAAGCTTTATACAATCAAAATAAGTCATTTAAAAGCTTTGATATGAGCTAAATCGTGAAACCCCAAAATAGAGTTCAAAACCCTAACTATGGCGGATCTCCCTTCTTGAACTTAACATCAAATCAAATTATCCATAAAGTATCCTTGCATAATAATAAACACAAACCAAGCATCAAATTCAATTTATAACCAATAAATATATGAAATCGCGAAATACATAAGCAAGAAAGAATGAGGTTCAGTTTCAGCCATTCATGAGGTTTGTAATGCATATGATGATTGAAATAGATTCTAATAACCCTTAGGAGTGCATTGGAACCTTTAGAATATGTTGAAAAGGCCTTGAATTGGGAAACCGAAAATTGAATTTTTCTTAAAAAATAAGTTTTGAATGTCCTCACCCTTGTCTCCAAAACCGTCCCCTTGTTGTTGTGCCTTGTTATGTACTTATAGGGAAGTAATTTAGGTCAGAAAGAATTGGCTTTTGGCAATGGATTTGTGTTACTTGGTTGTGAAGAAACCTCCTTACTAATTTTGTCAAAAAATCAAATATTCACATACTAATTTGGTATTGTATGATTTTGAATGATTTCCAATCACCTTAAATGCAAAATCTTTGATCCAAAAATAAGTATGAGATCAAATATTTGATTTTCATATTTGATTTCTATTAAAATTGAATTTTAATAATTAAAATCCAAAATAATATAAAATAAATGATAAAAAAATCAGAATAATTGACCATTGGGTCGTGCATGACCTCATCTTTAAGTTTGGGTTGCAATATTATGGGCCCATTTGACAAAATCTTAAATTTAGATCCTTTTTGCTTCATATACCCCTTGAAAATTTCCAAACTTTGACAATGCATAACTTCCTCAATTTTAATGCTATGGAAGTGTTCTAGGACTTTTTAGAAAGCTTAGATTGTCCTCTAATCAACTCTTTAGGTCCCATGTCCATATCATTTACCATTTTCAAATTATGAGCTTTGGAAAAAGTTGAGTTTTTGTTGACTTTCAAAAACACATATAATGTTTTGGCTCATACCTTCCAAATGAAGCATTTTTGGACTTGGCTTGTGAGACACAAAATTGTAGAGAATTGAATTTCCTTTAAAATAAGCTTTGGATGGGAAATTTTTGATGAAGTATGTGAAAGTTATGGCTGGCCAAAGTTCAGTTGACTTTACATATGAAAACCCTAATTTAGCAACTTCTGATTCTTCATGATTTTGAGGTTTCCTTGATGAATCATGATCAACCCTTGATCAAATGATCAACCCACACACACGCCTGACCCTTTAGAGTCAATTGAGTCAGAGGAAATGCCAACTTAGAAAAACCCTCTATAAACTTCGCTAGTAACTGGCCAAACCAAGGAAACTTCTGATCTCCGTAGCAGACTTCAGAGAATCCCAATTCAACACAGCATCAATCTTCGAAGGATCCACATAAATTCCACTACTAGAAATCACATGGCCAAGGAAAACCACTCCCTTCAACCAGAACTCACACTTTGACAACTTAGCATAAAGCTTCTTCTCTCTCAACACTTGTAATACAATCCTTAGATGTCTCTCATGTTCTTCTTCTGACTTTGAATAAATTAGGATGTCATCAATAAAAACCACCACGAACTTATCCAAACACTCATGAAAGGTCTAATTCATATACTCCATGAATACAACAGGTGCATTAGATACACCAAAAGGCATTACAATATATTCATAGTGACCATACCTCATTCGGAAAAATGTCTTCGGAATATCATTTGCTTTAACTCGAATCTGATGATAACTCGACCTCAAGTCCATCTTAATAAAAACGCAAGCCCCCACCAACTGATCCATCAAATCTTCAATCCTCAAAAGTGGATATTTATTCTTAATAGTCACCTTATTCAATCGTCGATAATCGACACACAACCTCATACTACCATCCTTTTTCTTAACCAACAACACAGGAGCAACCCACGGAGAAACACTTGGATGAACAAATTTCTTCTCAAGAAGTTATTCAAGTTTTTTCTTCAACTCACTCAATTTAGAAGCTGACATCTGATAAGGAGCCATTGACACTGGACTAGTACCTGGTACCAAATCCACAACAAACTCTACTTCACGCTTTGGTGGCAAATCACTAATGTCATCCGGAAACATGTCAGGAAATTCTCGGACAACTGGTAACTCAACACTCACCTATTCATGGCCAACTTGTAATGCTGCAAACAAAGCAAACATCTGGACTTCATCTGCTAAAATTTCATCCACTTGCTCAGCACACCTGCGGATTTACTGACACCCAATCTCTTGCTTGATTTCTGGTCTCGGCCCATTCTCAAACTTCAAGCACTTAGATAACTCAACATCATCACGATTATAGTTAGGACAAAACTTCACTAACCTCTTGAACATGGAATCATACTCTTTTACTCTCATGTTCCCCTGCTTCAGCTCTAAGAACTCAACCTCTTTTTTGCCACAAGTGTCTTCAAGAAAGTACATACTCAGAAATTCCCTCCTGAAGACATTCCAAGTTATCACAGCCCCAACTCCTTCTAATCTTTGACGGGTATTATCCCACCAATCCTCAGCCTCTTCATCCAGCATATGGGTTCCAAAATTTACCTTCTAAGCATCGGAACATGCCATAGTCCTGAAAATCTTCTCAATCGCTTTCAGTCACTTATGCGCGTTCTACGGTTCATGAGTACCTTCAAACTTAGGCGGACTATTCCTCTGAAAAACCCTCAAAGCATGAAACTCATCTGGAACATTGTTCTGCGCTGTAGCTTGAGCAAGTGCAGCTACCATATCCGCAAGAGCATGATTCGCAGCCATTCTGTAATTCACCAACAACATCAGAAGAACAACTCAACCTCAAAACACTCAAATGCAAAACTGACACGACTGACAACGACATGACTTGGCCGGACATACCAACCTTCTATGATACCACTAATGTAACACCCTTTCTACCCCATCACAAATAACATACATTTTTAATCAATTATCAGAGTTAAACTCAAGAAAGGATATCACATTTACTCATACAACTCATAAACTTCATATTGAGTCATGTCCCGTAACACGGGTTGTAAGTATCATTAATAATCATAGACATCTTATAAAAAAATTTGTAGTGAAAAAACAAACATCATCTCTCATCTTTGATAAAATAAACTTCATAATTTAATCCAAAACATCAGTAAAATCATAAGTACTCAAAGAAATAACTTCTTAATTCAATAAAGAAAACAACTCAAGCGAAACCCTATCCCGAATATTATTGGACACATAGCAGGATTTCACTTCTAACTAACACGGTAAACTCACTAACTACAAGCTAATGCGCACCGAGCTAACCTTGATTATCTACAGGATGGCATAATAGACCATCTAGTAAAAGGCAGGCAGGGTGAGTAAATTCACATTCAATAAAATAATATAGAAATGAGAATTTAAAACGAAAGCAATAACATCAAATTCCATCATCAATAAACTTATTCGTACACAACTTCAAACACGTCATATCATAACACAAACTCAATGAAATTCATGCTATGTCATTTAGAATGAAATGCAACCTCTTATTATGCACGTGGTACCGAAACATCCTCATGGATGGACACTGGGCCATCAACCCTCCACTAAGGGAACACATCATAACATAAAATCACTTTAATCCACACAATGGGATTAAAACTACCATTGGACCAAAAGTCCCCTCATAAATCATGCCATGAATGCAAGACGCAATATACAAACCTCATTATAACATCATAAGCTATGCATCCACATTAATCATTATTCTTCATACTCATTTAACATCATACTTCTACATCATGTAATCATACTTAATAACATGCGTGTGGCTTGGCTGAGGATTCAACTGGGAGTTGTGTTGAAGTTGATTTGAAAAAACTGATATTGAAGCTTAGCTTGTGTATCATGCGTGTGTGTATGTGAAGTTGATGGAGTTTGGCTAATAATTTTCTTTTTCCTTTTTATTTTATTTTATTTGGCATAAGAATAATTAAAGGCGGGCCTAATGAAGCAGGTTTTTTTATAATTTCTGGAAATAGAACAAAATTTGGAATTTTTGGAATTTGGATAAAATGAATTAAGAAATTGGATGTTGGAAATGAAATGAATATTTGGATAATAAAAAGAGAATTTGGATAGCATTTGAAAATGTTTATGATAGTAAAAATAAAAAATATAGTTTATGATAATATGGTAACGATGGATAATGGTGTAATGAAATAGATAATTAAAATGGATATGAATTTATAGGAATTGAAAATGGATTAAAAAATAGAAAATAATGGAGATTGAAATATTGGAAATAAAAGTGGAATGAAATAATCGGGAATTAGATTTATGAAAGTTGAATAATAAAAGAATAGAAATGGATTTAAATGATAATTGGAAATGATTATTGAAAAGGGAATGGTTTAATCGAAAATGGGTAATGGTTTATAAATAAAAATATGGATGAATAATTGGAAATGGATAGTGAATAATCGAAATAAATTGGATAACGAAAATGGTCATAGAATTGGCATTGTGAATGGATATTACTAATGAGAAAAAATGTATTAGAAAATGAGTGGTGAATGATATAAAAAAATGGTTATGAATCGGGTAATAGGTGAAGCGATGATTTTTTTTATTTTAAGCCCAAAACCAAATTTGAACTTTTCCACACGCCTGATGAATGAAACCAATCCCAAGCCACTGAACAACTCGCAACCAGAACAATGACCATCAACGTTTAATTTTTCTGAACCTTTTCAAATATATCTGAATCGATTTCTGGAAAATAAATCCACAGATGAACCACTGATGAATTGATGACCATTCAATCAAGACAAATTGAACAAAACTTCTCACAAACCATTGTTCGATAAACCAAAGAACTTTCGCACACAACACAACTTAACATTGAATACGCATCGCCCGAGAAATAACCACTGGTACAAATAACTTGAAGTTGAAGAAATCTCTGATAGTTTGACCAAGATTAGGTCAAACTTCCATCTGAATCGGATAATAACTGAACAACCACATCTGAAGTAAAATCACTACCATGTATTTGAAAACCCTGCAACACCTGAACATACAGAGAAAAGAAGAAGCGAACTACCACATATTTTTGGTATTTTGGTTGGTGACTAATAAACATAAACAAATAAAAACAAATAAAGCAATGGTGATCCCCTGTGAGGCATAAACCTACAACCGAGAAGAACCAAGAAACCAGTATGATCTTGTTTGCATGCAAAATGCAGATGAAATATGAAGAAATCTTAGGGAAAAAATTAGGGTGTTACAGGGTTGAATAGATCCCTTTTAAAATATTTTACTTTTCAAAAATTAATTGAAAAATATTTGGTGGAAGTTCCCCGGAAAAATTCACGTAAAAAATTATTTTAAGTCACCGGTGATCGGATATGCGTTATCAAACCAAATGGGATAATGAAGATGAATTAACTAATCAATACCAAGCAAATTAATCACTTAAATTTGATGCAATTGATTAAACTACTTCCAACAATGTATAGAAAGAAGAAATAGGCACAACAAACAAGAAATAATGTGTTTTGAATTTTATCAAACACTTGGTGTGCACACCACACTTAGTGTGTTTTGCCAAATAGTCTAGTGCAAAATTTTCTCTAAGGTTGCTATGTAATTATGATAGCAACAATTTCACAAACACTTGGTGTGCACTAAACTATGCAAAACAGAATTTTCAAAACACAACTATTTCAACTTGTGCAGAAAATTTACCGAGTGAAAAATGCAAAGGACACACGAATTGTTTTAGGCAGTTCCCCTACCGTCCTCGTTAAGGGTACCTCTGCCCCCAATTCAAAAATAGAATTGGGAATTTTTATTAAAATTGCAATGTTTATACAAAGCGAAAATAGGAACGACAAACCAATCCTAATTGTAGTTGTAGCTATGTTTATCTTTGCCCATTGATTCTAGTTGAATCAAGTTCTTCACGCGTGTCGAACAAACCACTAATTAATTTCTCTCTTCTTGCAAGAATCCACGATTCTCCAAACTTCGAGCACGACCACTTTGATTTGATACTCGTGAACCCACATTGTTCTTCGCAATCCTCCAGTTACCGTGATATGGTTGAACAATCACCTTGATCTTCAAACCTCTTCACTCAGCTGCATCTACGAACAAATGATGTGTGCAAAACCCCCAAATCACAATGATATTGGAGGACAAACCCTCAAGGTTTATTCAAGAAAAACCCACAAATCTCTCAACCCAAACTGAAATCATAATTCCACCGTTTGAATCTTGCACTTTGATCAACAAAAATGATTGTGTGTAGTTGTTGATGAATGATAGAGAAGGAGAAGGAGAAGATGATTGTCTGTAGTTGTTGATGAATGATAGAGAAGGAGAAGATGATGAGAGCACTTGTGTATATCTTTCACTTTTCTTGTTGGTAGACCAAATAACATTTGTAGCTATTTATACTTGTAGGCAAAAATAATGGAAAAATATAAAATAAGTAAGAGAGAAAAAATATGTGATAGGCGTCAAACTCTAGGATTGCGTCGACCTAAAGATACATTTGCGTCTACCTGTTGAAAGATTTGAGTCAACCTAAAATATGCCCCCTGTCAGCCTATTGGGACCCGTGAGTTACAAAGATTTTTGGTCTTCATTTGAGTCGACCTAAATCATCAAATGAGTCGACTCAAAATTTCTTAATTGAATGAATCGACCTGTTCAAGATGATGAGTCGACACATTTTCTTTGAATCAACAAAAATTCACTTCTTTGATGTTTTGTCATGCCAACATCTTGTGATCCAATATGCCTTCATGAAACACCCTAATATTTACATCATTAAAACACCCAATACTCTCACACTTTGTTGTCTCTCATACTGACCAAAAAGGTAATACCTGCATGGATAGTTTGGCTAACATTGGTATAACTTACGGGAGTTCAAAAATATGGTTAATTGAATTCTATACTTGAATTGAACTGCATTGCACTATAAAAAAAACTGAACCATTTAATTAAAAGAATTTAAATTCAGTTTAAAACCGGCTTAGTGCCAAATTTCTTTTATAAACTAATATAATTATAGAAATTAATTAGCTTTTAATAAAAAATTAAAAAGTCATTTGAGAGTAAAACAAATCTGAAAAATAAAAATTCAAAATTTTCAAAAATACAAAAATACAAAAATTTAAGTATTTTTTTCAAAAATATGAAAATTTGAGTTTTTTTTCTTCCGGAAATACAAAAATTGAGTTTTTTTTCTCTTCAGAAATACGAAAATTCGAGTTTTTTCGGAAATACGAAAAAAAATCGAGTTTTTTCGAAAATATAAAAAAATAAAGTTTTTTTTGAAAATATGAAAAAATCGAATTTTTTGGGAAATACGGAAAAATCAAGTTTTTTCTGAAATACAAAAATTCGAGTTTTCTAAAAAAAACGAATAAACTTGTTTTTTTTTTCATCCGGAAATACGAAAAATATTGAGTTTTTTCGGAAATATGAAAAAAAAATCAGGGTTTTTAGGAAATACGAAAAAATCGAGTTTTTTTGGAAATATGAAAAAAATTGTTTTTTCCTACATAAATACGAAAATATCGAGTTTTTTCATAAATACACAAAATTAGAGATTTTTTTCTTCCGAATTTACGAATAAATATGCTTTCAGAAACACAAAAATTTGAGTTTTTTTGGAAATACGAAATTTGAGTTTTTTCGAAAGTAAAAATATTCGAGTTTTTTCAAAAATACAAAAAAAAATCGAATTTTTTCGGAAATAAAAAAATTCTAGTATTTTAAAATACATAAAATATATTTTTCTGAAAAATACAAAAAATCGGGTTATGAAAAACACGAAAATTTGATTTTTTTCGAAATTACGAAAAAAAAAGCAAGTTTTTTCGAAAAACAAAAGAACATTTTTTTTTTCCCGAAAATACAAAATCTTAAACAAAAAATTGTAAATATTTTTTTTGATAAAATTATTTTTTCTCAATTTCTTTATATATATATATATATATATATATATATATATATATATATATATATATATATATATATATATATATATATATATATATATATATATATATATATATATATTAAAATTAATATTTTGAAGAATATATTATTTTAATATAAAGAAATTTAAATTTTTATGATGTTAAAAAATTTGGCTTTAAAAAGAGTTCAAAATATATAATTGGTTTAAAATTGTAAATTGATTAAAAATTAGTTTATAAATATAAATTACTTGTAAGTAGGGATGACAATGGACAGAGTACTATAGTACCCGTTCCCATTTTAAAAAAATCTCCATACCCGAGTTCATACCCATGTGGACATCAATATTTGTACTCATACACATATCCTATGCGTACCTAAGTACCCGTACCCATACTTGTTTACCCGCATCACTACGCCAAAAATGACTTTTAACAGCGCATCTTAGACAGCGCTTTTAAAAGAAAGCGCTGTCTAAGGTTAAAATTAAAATAAAACACGGAAAATGTTCCAAAAAAATAATGAAAGCGCTGTCTAAGGGGGGGTCTTAGACAACGCTTTCTAAAAGCGTTGTCTAAGACCCCCCCTTAGACAACGCTTTTAAATATAGACCTTAGTCAGCGCTTTTGATAAAGCGCTGTCTAAAGTCTTTAAATTAAAAAAAATTAAAACCAAAAGCGTTGTCTAAGGGGGTGGTGTTTAGAAAGCGCTTTTGGAAAGCGCTGTCTAAGGCATACCTTAGAAAGCGCTTTCCACAAAAGCGCTGTCTAAGGTCTAATTAAAATAAAATTTCAGACTCCATTTCTATTTTCGTTCTCTGTTCTTTTGTTTTCCCTCCTGCGAACGTTGAAACCCTAACAGCGAAAACCATAACAGCGAACACGAATACACTTCCATTTTTCGGTTTCAATCTGTGAACGTGTTTGAAGAATCGTACGTGTCTCGACATTTGGGTGTTGACTTTGTTTTTCGTTTCTACTGTTCTTCATTTCTTGCGGTATGTTCTTCATTTCTTCATTTCTGGGTTTCTACTGTATAATCTTGTTGAGAATGTTGAGTATGTTTATAATCTTGTTGAGAATGTTGAGAATGTTTATAATCTTACGGTAGTTTACTAATGTTGAGAATGTGCATAATCTTGTTGACTGAGTTTAGTGTATTATTCTTGTTGAAGTTGTTTTGATTCATAAAAACTGAGTTTAGAAGTTGACAATAAAAAAATGTTGATGTTTGTAAGGAAAACAATAAGGTACATTGTTGTTGTTATGTTTGATTAGAAAACTGAGTTTGTAAAAACTGAGTTCATAAGGTACATTGTTGTTGTTATGTTTGATAAGTAATAATGTTGATAATAGAAAAATGTTGATAATAGAATAATGTTGATAAGAGAAAAGTAATGGAAGAAAAAGTTTGATTCTTGTAATAGAAAAAATGAAAGTGATGAGGTAATTAAAGTTGTTATGTTTGATAAGTAATAATGTTGTAATAGAAAAATGTTCTTTCTTGAAAAATGTTGTAATACAAAAATGTTTGTAATAGAAAATGTTTATAGGTATAGTTATAGGTATAGTTATAGGTATATTCTAATAGAAAATTAAAGTTAGTTATAGAAAAATTAACGTGTTATAGGTATAGTTATAGGTATATTGTAATAGAAAAAGTTTGATTCTTGTAATAGAAAAAATGAAAGTGATGAGGTAATTAAAGTTGGTATATCGGCGTATCGGATATGTTATTGAAGTTTATATTAACATTGGTTATGTATACGTTATTGAAGTTTAAAATGAATTGAACTTTAAAATTGTTAGAATATTCAAAGATACTACCTTAGTTATGTATTTTCGTCTGGATTGATTGTTTACCTTAATAAGTAGGAAAACCATGGATAAAACATGGATCTGTGCCGATCGAATGACCAAAGAGTACGAGAGTGGGGTTGCAGAATTAGTTAAGTATGTTGTTCAACGCGCTAAAAACCCCAGACGAATGCATTGTCCTTGCTTGCGTTGTTGTTATATTGGTAAGGTTGACGCACATGGATTGAAATCGCATTTGCTGAGGCATGGAATTGATCAAAGTTATCAGTGTTGGATATTTCATGGTGAGAAAATTAACGAGAATGTTGAATCGAGTGGAAAAAGTAATACGACTTATGCTTCATACGACAAAGACATGGAAACATACGATTGTGATCGAGTTGAAGAGATTGTAGAAGAACTGGAAGAAGATCTTCATGATTGTCCTGAAATGTTTGAGAGGATGGTAAGAGATGCAGAGAAACCGTTGTACAAAGGTTGCACTAAATTCTCAAGATTGTCTGCGGTATTAAAGTTGTACAACTTAAAGGCGGGCAATGGATGGTCGGATAAAAGTTTCACAGAGTTGTTGGCCCTTATGAGAGAAATGCTACCGGATGATAATGTTCTTCCGAATCGAACCTATGAGGCAAAAAAAATGTTGTGCTCTATTGGCATGAGCTATGATAAGATACATGCTTGTCCTAACGATTGCATTTTGTTTCGTAACGAATATGCAACGTTAACTGAGTGCCCTAAATGCGGGTTGTCTCGATATAAGAAAAGATTATCTCCCGCAAAAGTCTTATGGTATTTTCCGATAATTCCGAGATTTAGGCGCATGTTTCGTAGTGAAACCGATGCAAGACATCTTACTTGGCATGCAGATGAAAGAATTATTGATGGAAAGTATCGGCATCCGGCTGATTCACCACAGTGGTCGAAGATTGATAATGATTATCCTGAGTTTGGATTAGAAGCAAGAAACCTTCGATTGGCATTATCTACTGATGGAATGAACCCACATGGTCTTCAAAGTATCTCACATACCATATGGCCTGTGATTCTTATGATTTATAACCTACCTCCGTGGCTATGTATGAAGCGTAAGTACATGATGTTATCTATGTTAATCTCTGGGCCTAAACAACCAGGGAATAACATAGACGTATACTTGACACCTTTGATCGAAGATTTAAAGATTTTTTGGGAGAACGGTGTGGAGGTTTATGATGGATATAGGAAAGAAAGTTTCATTTTGAGGGCGATGTTGTTTGGCACAATTAATGATTTTCCAGCATACGGGAATCTATCTGGGTATAGCATTAAAGGTCAACGTGCGTGTCCTGTTTGTGAAGACGGAACCGATACGATTCGATTGGAACTTTTCCAGAAGAATGTGTTTCTCGGTCATCGTAGATTCTTACATTCTAAACATCACTACCGTGGGTGGAGAAAAGCATTCAATGGAGACACCGAACATCGTAGAGCTCCACCCGCATTGTCAGGTGAACAAGTTTTTGAAAAGGTGAAAGATGTGCGTACTGAGTTTGGCAAGCCTTTTGCACATAAGATTGTGAAAGGTGGGTGGAAGAAAAGGTCGATATTTTTGAATTGCCATATTGGAAGTCTTTGTACGTGAGACATTTTCTCGATGTTATGCATATTGAAAAAAACGTATTTGAAAGTGTTATCGGTACATTACTCAATATAAAAGGCAAGTCTAAGGATGGCCTTAAAGCAAGGGAGGACATGTTAAAAATGGGAATGAGAACTGAATTAGCACCCGTGAAGAAAGGAAGACGAACATATCTACCACCTGCTGCTTTTACTTTATCTAGAAAGGAGAAAATTTTTGTGTGTAAGTCTCTGAGTGAAGTTAAGGTTCCAGAAGGATACTCATCAGATATCAGAAGACTTGTTTCTATGAAATACCTCAAGTTGAAGAATTTGAAGACACATGATTGCCATGTTATAATGGAACATTTTCTACCGATAGGTATACGTTCTATTTTGCCAGAAAAAGTAAGAAGTGTGTAAACACCCCAAATTTGCCCTCACTCATTCACACCATGGCTTGTGATTCTTTTCATTTTGCATAAGTTCAATCATATCATCTCATATTACATTTTTGCTTCACTGCATTGGTTCAAAGTCATCTACATCTAGGGTTTGTGATCTGAGTAATCCAAGTGCCATTTGAGCCACTCCAAAGGACATCAATCATCTCAAGAGGGTCCATGTATGTTCAATCATCATATTCTATCCTCCAAAGATCAAGGAAGTCAAAAATCACAAGAACTGAGGAAGGCATGGAAGCAGAGCCAGGTTTAACTGCACAGATGACCTAAAATTAGGGTTTTGGTTTCAGAGGCCATAACTCCAAATTTTTTGGTCATTCTTGTTTCTATTGGTCTCAATATGATATGAGGATCATGCATACCAATTTTCATGAAGAAATTCAATGGGGAAGGCATCTGATCAATAGATGACTTCTTGAGCAAGTCAGTGCAAAATCAGGGCATTTGAGGCCCCCAATCACCCAACCAAAGGATATTCTCCATCATTTTGAATGTGTATGATCTTTATTTGATCTTAGAAGATGTTAGAAGTTCAAAAATTGAAGAATTTCAAGCCATTTGCAAAGTTGCCATTTTGGGAAAGTGACTTGTAATGTAAACTTGCCATTTTGGGAAAGTTCTTCAACCTCCTCTTTTTGATTCAAAAATGCTTCAAATGAAAAATTCTTGGTCATGAAAGTTGTAGATTGGATCCTCCTATTTTAAAAAAGTACAAAAACTCATTCTAATTCATTTTAGAACAAAAGTTATGGCCTTGCAAAGTTGGACAAAATCACTTAATTTTCACTTTTGTGCCAAAGAGGGATTTTTGCAAAACCTCTTGCCAATTCATTTTGTGGCCTCAAATTGACTTCTAACCATCATACAAACATAACACATTGCCTAAAACTCAGAATTGGCCCAAGAATTTCCAAATTTCATGACTTGCACATAGAGAAATCTCAAAAGGGCCAAAGGTTCACAAATTTGCAAAACCTCCCATAACCTTTCACAAACTTGCTGATTTGCCTCAAAGTGATTTCCATGGACATCCTCAATCCCAGCTGCACCAGACACCCCTTTGTCCTTGGCCTGAACCAGCCCATACCTCAAAGTACAACTTTATTGACTTTTTTGCAAGAAGGCCATACCAATCAGCATAGCCCACACCAACTCCACAGACCTATCACAGCTTGATATGTGGACAAAATGAAACTCAAAACACACAAGAAGAAAGCCTGAAACCATAGCATCACCATAGTTCACAAAAAATCCCTCTTATGCATTTTCATTCGAAACTCTCAACAAAAACAACAAAGCTTAAAAATTCTTCCACCATTCATCTTCAAATCCATCACTGATCACAAACCACCCCTTACTTTGCCCTAAAAGCCACCACACACCAAATACGATTTTTTCCCCTTTTGAACTGAGCTTCACTGAACTTCAAAGAAAGGACTCAAACACTTCAGCAAAGCATCAAGGAAGCTCAAGGGAGGTTAGAGGAGGTTGTTTGCATCAAGCAGAAGGCCCAGACAGCTCCATTAGCAAAGCTCCATCTCAGGTATCTTCTTGAAACTTTTTTCCAGAACTTGTTTCTTTAGTTATAGAATGGTAGAGTGTGTTCCACTGATCACAATGAACCTTGAATGGTGAAAAAAGGTTGAGTTTTGAGTGTGTATGCATGTTCTGAATTTTGTTCAGTTTTATGTTTTCATTCGAATCTTGTTGTTGATGAAAAATAAATGAAGTATGATGTTGGATTCTTGTTCTATGGGGTTTGGGGATCATTTCTAGAGATTTGGGGGTTTGATTTGGCCTAGGGAGTATTTTAGGAAAATCTCAGGGGAGAGGTGGCCGGAGAAGATGACCGGAGGTCATTTCCAGCCACTTGAGAGTCATTAATGTTTTAATCTGGATTAGGGTTTAGTTTGAATGTAGAGCGTACGATTTTGTTTCCCGCGCGCGTCCAATGGCTCAGATCATCCCACTTAACCCTAATCCACTTAATTAACTTAATTAATTAGGGTTTAATTTTAAATCTGCCAGTTTGAACTTGGACCGTCCATTCACGCGCCAATCAACTCCCGCGTCTCTACTTTGAATCCTGGCTCTTGGATCTGATTACCTCCCATTTAATTCAATTTTATTTTATTTTTAATCCATTTTTCTTGCACATTTTATTTAAAATAGCAAATCACTTCTAAAAAATCCCATTTTTTGCATCATACCTTAAAATATTTTTCTCTTTCTAAAAATAATTTTTATTTTATTTTTTGCATAATTTTTGTATTTTAAAAATATTTAAATGTCTATTTTAATTAGTTAATGAGAATTAATTAATTAAAATAACATTTAAGTTTCTATAAATTCCAAAAAAAATCACACTGTATTTTGATACATTTAGAAACATTATCAAACTCTTCAAACAAATTTCTTTTTGGTTCTTGACCTATTTTGACATTTTTTCTTGGAATTAAAGTTCTTAAAAGGCAATATTTTGGTCCTAACTTAGAAAAATTCATTCTGCCTAACCATGAAGAGTTTGATGTTGATTCTTTTTGCATTGAATTCTTCATATCATGTAGTTTCTAGGGTAAAATTGGTTTGAATTTATCTTTCTTTTTTCAATTTGATGTGTATTTTTCTTTTTGAAGTACCTTAAAACCCTAGTTAACTTGAGAAAATCATAACCCCCATTAGGTTAAGAGTTAGGTCCCCTCCTTTGGGCAGTGAACTTGTGTAGGGTTAGGGTTCCTTTGATCCCATTTTCAATTTTTTATCTTGTCATTTGCTTCTGATTTTGGATTTTGCTTTGTGTCTTGTGCATAAACCCTAATTTTTGCCTTCATTTGCATCCATCTCTCACTTGCTTGCATACATGAACTTGCCATGACATTTTGTGCATTAAAATAACTTCTAAGACATCCTAGGACATATTAGAATCATGTTTGATCATTACATCATTCATTTGCCATGTTATGCATTCATTCCATTTTATAAACTTTCATGAACTTTCATGGTTCAAAGCATACTTCATTTGCATCCTCATCCTTGTATGATCATTCATATCTCTTGACATGTGTTTGCATCATCTCTTAGCATCATTAACATCATGTTTATGCTTCTGACCTTGGTTTGCATCATTGCATTTCATCTCATTCTCATTTCATTTCACTTTCTTGTTACTAACTTTTCAGGTGGTAAGTCATTGAGAAGTGAATTTGCTTTCACTTATCATAATCTCTTTTCACCTCTCTTATGCATTCATTGCTGCATTTTTACTTGTGGATTAGAGTGATCTTTCTCATTCATGCTCCTTCTCCTCTTTCTTTCTTCAAGCAACTTATCTTCTTAAGTGAAGTAAGTTGTCTTGCTTCTTTCTGCTTAATCTCCTTCCATTTGCTTCTTCCTTGGTGGCTTTTCTCTTGAAGATCTTTTGCAAACCTCATAAACCCTAGGAACCCCCAAGCATGATCACAATTAGGGTTTTATTAGTCCCCCATTAGTTTTACCTTTGTGTCATCTTTGTGTCCTCTTTTCTCATCTCTTAACCAAGGACTAAACCTTAAAGGTTTTAAGGCTTTGTGATTAGGGTTATACCTGTATCCTTCTATTAGGATGGAATGTATAACCTTAATCCTAAGTGTTAAACCCTTAATGTGTTTAAATCCTTTAATCAATCCACCTAATAATCACTAAGACATCAAACTTGTAACTTGGGCCTTGCATTAGGGTTCTAATTCTTCCTTAATTGGTTAAGAAGGACTAACCCTAGTGTTAATGGACAAGTCCCCCTCAAGTTGTCTTACAAACCATAAAATTCATTTCTTAACCATATCATTAACTAAAATCCACTTAACAAAGGCTTTGTTTTGTCATGAGGTTAATCCCTAATCATCGATTAAGTTGAGGAGCCTTCCTCAGCTTAAATGCTCTCATCTATCATCCTTCTATTAGGATGGTGTAATGGGTCCATTAAATCCTTGATTATGGCTTAAACTCATTACTTAACACTAAACAAAAACACCAAAAACATCTAAATAAATGCAAGTAGGTTAATGATCTTAATCCTATACCATGGTGATTAAGTGTGAGGTGTTTACTTCATACTTAAGGTATTCTCATTACCCCTAATCAGAGGGAGGATGTGATGAGTCTACTAACCCTTGGTTTAGGCTTAAGCTCATTTTCTTATGACAAACTTCAAAAAGCAATAAATGCCTGAAAACACAAAAACAAACAATAATCGTCTCCTCCGGGATTCTTTTCTCATCTCATTCACTCACAAACGAGAACTCGCTTCTTCCGTCTAATGCAAGACAGTTTGCACCTGAGCCAGACAGGTCATACACGTGAGCATAGACAAGTAAGCAGTTCATCAGTCAATTTATCTTTCAGTCTCTTTGAGTCGAACTACGGTGTTCTGACTTCCTCATTGCAGGAGAGGATACATAGGCATAACTTAACAATTATCGAACAAAAGTCTCTGTATATTCCCCCCTCTTCCAGCATTATTCTTTAAGCCTCATAATCTTGAGCTTCCCATTCTTTCTTACACTGGCACTCTTTTATTTCACTTCACACTTATTTTGCACTGACACTTGCATTCTTTTCCAACTTTTGCACACAAAATAGCACAGACATTACCCCTTTAAAACACAAATCTTTCAAGCGTGGATCCCGTCGAGTACGACGGACAAACTGGGTGCTAATACCTTCCCAGGTTGTAACCAACCCCCTTTCTCTGTTTCTCTGGTTCGCAACCGTCTTATCCATCTTTTCTTAGGTTTATGCAGCATTACCTTTCCTTCGGGATAAAAATGCCTAGCTGGCGACTCTTTTCTTTTCCTCTCTTTCGCCGACCGTTCGCGTCTGTACCCCTTCTGACCAAGTGTCATTTGGTGGGAGCGACAGCTTGGCGACTCTGCTGGGGACCCTTATACTGTAACCAGGGCTTCTTGTTCTTTTTGTGGGTTCCTCCTAGCGCTTGTTTGATTTGTGTTTACTGGGGTGTTATGTGTTATTGTGTGTTTATTTGTTTTTGCTTTATTTACTGCTATATGTACAGTTATTTAGTGCTTTCTTTACAGTTTTATACATCATATTGTCATACTGTCATCTGCTGGATCTGGTTTTCTATTTTGGTGGGTGGGGATCCATTGAGAGTTTGAGGTCCTATACCTGGGACCTGAGTGACACCTAGGCTATAGTGGTTCATGTTCTTTCCCATTCCATTTCGGTCTAGTGCGAGAATATGAAACACGGTTCAGATGTGGGTTTCTTCTTGAGAACTCTGTGCTATAGATTTCCTATAGTGCTAGGGCTATCTGGGAAGCCTGCTAAGTCTGGATGACCTTTATTATGACCTTCATAATCTGGGGTGAATTAGAGGAGGATCTTTTATGGTTATTGTAAACATTGTACCTCCGGGTTAGAAGTGTCTACACTTCTCATAACTGATCCAAGTCTGAGGATCCTTGTTCTAGAACACTACATGTGAGGGGGTTGGGCTGTTTACAGGTTTGCAGGTACCTTTGGCCACATCATACCCTGTTAATATTTTGTTAAGAGTGCTCCACTTTGGACAGTTCTTGTGATTAACCCTGGACATGTGACTCTTTATTTGAGTCCCCCACCTTGGTTACTGGATTTCTGAACCTCCATCTGGACCTTCTTTGAACATACATGGACTTATATCAGGACAGATAATCAGATCCAGCTTGATCACAAACCCATGCATATCATTTGAATATATCATCATTGCATCATTTAACATTTGTTTATTTGTTTTTCAGGGTATCCACATCATATCTGGTTTGGTTTTGACCCCTTCTTCTGCATAGACCCTTGCTTCATCAGCTATCTGCTTCAGCTATCTTCATCATCACCAGCACTAGCCTGTCAGTGGCTCACTTCCAGCATCAGTCTGTGACCTTCATCAGTATCAATCTTCAGTTTCTTCTGCAGCATTCATGGCTACTCCCAAGAAAAGCAACATATCCTACCATTTCTATGAGCCTGTGTTGACTGGTATCAGGCAGGTCCAGTCACTTATCACGCCTGACCACATCCCTCTGTTCAGAGAACACTATGGAGGTATCCTGGATATGGTTATGGACCTTGACCCTTCTCAGAGGAGCATGATCCACACATGCCTGCAATTTTATGATCCACCATTGAGATGCTTCACATTTCCAGACTTTCAGCTAGGGCCTCTGCTGGAAGAGTTTTCTTTACTGATTGGAGTACCTATCAGAGGTGGAATCCCCTTCAACCCAGAAATGCCATCTCCCAGCAATGGAGAGATAGCAAAGGCACTATACCTGGAGCCTGCCTTGATTGAGCAAAGTATGACAACAAAAGTTGGGATCCCTGGTTTGCACTTGGACTTTTTGATTTCTCAGGCCATCCTAAAGGCCTCATTGGGAGAATGGAGGGCAATCTCTGCACTGTTAGCCCTCATCATATATGGGGCTATACTGTTTGCAGATGAGCCCAAATTTGTCAGCAAAAATGCCATCCATTTGTTTCTCCTGAAAAACCCAGTACCCACACTGTTGGGGGACTTTTATTATTCCATCCATCAGAGGAATAAGAAACAGAGGGGGAAGTTGGTTAGATGTTGTGCTCCTTTGTTTCACACCTGGCTACTCAGACACCTGTCTAAGTCAGATGCCTTCCTAAATCCTCACCAACAGAAGAATTGGGCCAAGAGGCTCATTGCTTTGACTTCAGATGATATTAGATGGTGCACCCAGAGCACCAAGGGCAAAGACATTATCACCAGCTGTGGACAATACCCAAATGTACCTCTGATAGGAGTGAAGGGTTGCATCAATTACAATCCTTTACTGTTCAAGAGACAACTGGGCTATGCTCTGGTTCACCCTCCTAGAGTGCAAGATTTGGCTGAGACCCTGTATTGTGAAGTAAAACCTAATTCAGCTATTATCAGGCAAGCATCCTGGGCTTGGGACAACATCTAGACAAAAGGGATGGCCGTTCTTGGAAGGTGTAATAATGTTGCCTCAGCTCAGTACTATGATTGGTCCCGTACTAGAGCTCAGATTACTGGAATGCCTTTCACCTTGGAGGACATACCAGGACCATCTACAGTACAGCCAACAGCAAGTGTCAGCCTAGAAGAATTTGAGAAGCTGAAAGAAAGGAATGAGAACCTATCTCAAGCCTTGAAGAAGACTCTTTGGGAAAGAAGTGATGGTCGTCTGGACATTGAGAGATTGGAGAAGCTCAGGGTGGAGCATCTTGCCAAAATTGAGAAAACAGAGGATTACATAAGGAAAGCAAGGGCTGGGGAACAAATATTGAAGAATTCCTGTAAAGAAGCCAAGATTCAGAAGGCTAGGACTGAGCTCTATCTGCAAGAGAGTCAGGCTAGGTGGGTCAGGATCACTGAAGCCCGTACACAAGAAGATCAGAAGACTCAGGCCAAGATTGAATAGCTAGAGGCCAATGAGAAGAAGCAGCAGGAAGCTTTGTTGGCAACCCAAAAGGAGATTTCAGAGTTGAAGCTCATAGCAGGATTGAAAAGATCAAAGGACCAGGACAGGCATAAGAGGCTAACTACTGCCATTGCTACCAGGAACCTCCTCATTAGGACCATTACAGAGCACCCAGCTGGTCCAGTGACTGAGGCACTCCTGAAGAAGGTCAGAGAGGATGAGTTTGGACTGGATGTCTGATTTTTGTTTGTTGTTATTTCCATTTGATGTACTTTTCCTTTTATTGTATTTTGACCCTCCTTGGGCATGTGTTGTAAAATAGACTATGTATTGTTCATCATTTGTAATATATTAGTTTGTTTTCATTGGGCTTCTTTTCTCAACAACATCAAGCATCTTCCTCGAGGTCTGGAAAGGTCAAAACCAAGAACAAAACCGGATACCTTGGAAAACAAATAAGCATACTGCATTGCATACTAACTTTTGTTTTGTTTTGTAGGTTTTATTATTATTGTTTCTAATTTTGTTGTGATCTCAGGAAACATTGCTCGTCGCCGAGTGTTCCCTGTCAACCGTGCGCATCGGTACCTGACTCGCAACAACCTTCCCGGTATTCAAATGGAACAAGTACAACAAGATCTGACTGAGGTCAGAAATCAGATGGCTAATGAGAGAGTGGAGATGAGAAATCAGATGTCTCAATTCATGGCTGTGATGACTGGCTTAGCTCAGAGTCAAGAAAGGTTAAGAGAGCTGGTGGAAAGACAAACTCCTGAAGAGCCTCATCTTGGAACAGGAGGAACTAGTAACAATGAACGGGGCCAGCCTCGTATTGACCCACCAGTATTTGGACCTCATCTGGATCCGGAAGTTAACATCCCGAGAAATGTGTCGGGTAATACTGCTGGAGGGAGGATCTTGCAAGAGGATCCCTAAGAAGAACAATTTACTGTTATGGGGGCTGGAGATGAAGTATATGATCGGAGATTGGACGAAATTGCTGAGAAATTAAGATCTTTGGAGTCACATAATTCTTTGGGCTTCGATGTGATGGACATGGGGCTAGTGGATGGGGTGAGAATTCCCCACAAATTCAAACCCCCATGCTTTGAAAAGTACAATGGTACCTCCTGTCCTCGCACTCATCTGCAGTATTTCCTAGGAAGACTTAAAGCTTATACTATGGATGAAAAGCTGTGGATGTTCTACTTTGAAGATAGTCTGACTGGGGCCTCAAGAGAGTGGTATTCACACTTGTCTAGAGCCACCATAAGATGCTGGAAGGATTTGGATGAGGCTTTCATCCGTCAATATCAATACAACCTGGACATGGCTCCCAATAGGACCCTTCTGATGGGAATGTCTCAATCTTCCCGAGAAAGCTTCAGGGAATATGCCCAAAGGTGGAGACAGCTTGCTGCTGCTGTCCAACCACCCATGTCAGAGAGGGAAATGGATGACATGTTCATGAATACATTGCAAGGGACCTACATTGATAGACTGGCTGCTTTTTCCTCTACCAGTTTTGCTGATGTAGTCATAGCTGGTGAAAGGATTGAAAGTCTACTGAAGATGGGCAAAATTTCTGACAGTGGTGCAAGTTCGTCCAGCAATCCCAGAAAGCCTTTTGTGGGACCCCGAAGAGCCGGTGAGACAAATTCCATTCATGCAAGCAGGGGAAGGCCTCAATATGTTCACCAGTCAGTAGCAGCTGTTACCATTCCAGCTCCGATTCCTCAACAATCAGCATATCCTCAACAACAACAACCATAATATCAACAACAAGTTCAGTATCCGCAACAGAGAACCTACAACAACAGCAACAACAACCAACAACAGCGTCCTTTCCAGCAAAGACCATCGCAGGCAAACAGGGTAATTGACCCAATCCCAATGCCGTATGCTGAACTCTTGCCACAACTCCTGAAGCTCAACCTAGTCGAGTTAAGGACATTGGCACCTCCAGATCCTTCCAATATGCCAAAGAACTATGATGCCAATGCCAGGTGTGCATTCCACTCAAACGCACTGGGGCATAATACTGAAAAATGCAGGGCCTTACAGATGAAAGTCCAAGACCTGGTGGACTCAAAAGCTCTCAACTTTGCACCTCCTCCGAATGTCACAAGGAATCCAATGCCTAGTCACAACGGGCCTAGGATTAATGCTATTGAGGAAGGCAAACTATCCACCTTAATCACCAGTGTTGCACAGATTCGAACACCTTTGGTTGAAATCAAAGCCCAGCTTTTAGAATGCCAAGTGTTCCCTGGTTGTGAGCTCGGCTGTGGGTATTGCAATATTGCAGTCAATGGGTGTGAAAGGTTGAGAAACGGCATAAATGGTCTTATTAAGGATGGTATCCTTCAGATTACGACAACAGCGCCTACAACTCTAACAATTTCTTCACCGGCAATCACAGATACTCCTACAACGTCAGCAACCATTGTTCCAACGGATTCCACTACAACTCCAACAACTGCTCAATCGATCACTTCAACGGATACAAGTTGAGTCACCATTCCTACTACAACTTCAACACCCATCCAGTCAGTAGTGTCTTCTACAACATCAACAACAATTGATGAAAGCGTCTCAACGGTTACTATATACTATGACCCTGCAAATATTCCTGCCAACAACCAACAAAATGTTACTCCTGTTAGAGCACCAATTACCATATACTATGATCCACACACCATTGTGGTCCCTTCTGCAGCTGCTATCAGTCCAGTCACTATCACAGTGCCTGGGCCAGTTCCTTACGAAAGCAATAGTGCCATTCCTTGGCATTATGGCTCAGATCTGTACTGTGAGGGGCAGAAAATCACTTTGTAATCATCAGCTTCTTCACCTCAGATAGATAATGTGGGGGGAGGCGGAGGCTTCACTAGAAGCGGAAGTCTCTTTGCCTCGCAAATACCAAGACCCATTGCTGAAGCAGAAGCTGCTGCTAAGGCAAAAGGGAAGAGCACGGTGCAAGAAGAACAAGTTGCTAAAGAAGCTTTGAAGACTCCTTTTGATCATGAGGTTGATGAATTCATGAGAATCATAAAGAAAAGTGATTACAAGGTGGTAGACCAGCTTCACCAAACACCTTCCAAAATCTCCATACTATCATTGCTAATGTGCTCCGAGGCTCATCGGAACGCACTACTAAAAGTCCTGCACGCAGCTTATGTGCCGGAGGAGATTACTGTTAATCAGTTAGAGGCTGTGGTTGGAAATGTCAACGCTAGTAATGGGTTAGGATTTACCAACACTGATTTAACGACGGAAGGTCGCAATCACAACAAGGCTTTGTACATTACCTTGGAGTGTAAGGGTGCAGTTCTCTCTCATGTATTGGTGGACACAGGGTCATCCCTCAATGTCCTGCCCAAGAAAGCCCTTGTGAAGCTGGAGTACGATGGATTGGCACTACGCCCAAGTAACTTGGTAGTAAGAGCCTTTGACGGTTCTAAAAGATCAGTTCTAGGGGAAATAGAGTTGCCTATAATGATTGGCCCACAGGTTTTCAAAACGACCTTCTTCGTGATGGATATACAGCCTGCCTACAACTGTCTTTTGGGTAGACCATGGATACACGCCGCTGGCGCCGTAACGTCAACCCTTCACCAGAAGTTAAAAATCGAGTGGGAAGGCCAAGTCATTACTATTTGTGGGGAGGAGGATATTTTTGTTAGCCAGCTGGCTACTTTCAAATACATTGAGATGGATGGGGAGATCCATAAAACCATGAGCCAAGGGTTTGAGGCCCTTAATATTAATGAAACATCTGCTGTGCTTGGGACCTCCATCACATCATATCAGCAAGCCCGGAAGGTTGTTGAGGAAGGTACCGCCCAAGGCTAGGGCAAACTGCTTCCCGTGGAGAAGAAAGAAGACCGATTCGGGTTGGGTTATAGACCAACTCGACAAGATCAACCAGAGGCTGCAACGGAGCCCAAGTTTGTTAGCGGGGGGATGCTCACCCCGGATGCTGTGAATAGCTTGGAAGATGAGTCAGAAGATGAGCGCAACCTGGAAAGCTGGATACGTCCAAGGATCCCGAGGAGCCATGTCTCAAACTGGTCTTCCCAGGAAATTATAAGGGTTACTCCTGCAGAGTAATTATTATTTCCTGTATTTTAATGCATGCATCAAGTCCTGCATCTTGCCCAAGATGTCAGGACTCATTTTGTAATCGGGTCATCTTGTATTTTGTGCAAAGATCAATTAATGAATATCAGGACATCTTTTGCAAACGAGTCTTTTGTTTTCCGCTCACTGCTTTTCATTTTTCATTTTTTGTACAAAAATAAAATGGCAATGTTTTTCAAAATAAATAACTTCATTTTCACTTTTTCTAAGATAAGATAAAACTGATCACTAAAATGAACAAATCTAAACCCTTGCAGAAAGTGCCCTCCAGAATGCACCGACAACGACTCCGTTATGACTTCGTATGACTTTTACAATCCGATTAATCAAGCTGATGAAGGGGTTGAAGAAGATTATGAGCTACCTGAAGAGTTAGCCAGATTGTTAAGACAAGAGGAGAAGGTTATCACTCCTCATCAGGAGGAAGTTGAGACAGTTAATCTTGGTACAGAAGAAGACATGAAAGAAGTTAAGATCGGGGCCTTCCTGCAAGATTCGGTGAAAGAGCAACTGATTGACATGCTTCAGGAGTATGTGGATGTTTTTGCTTGGTCTTATCAGGATATGCCAGGGTTAGACACCGACGTTGTTATGCACAAGCTGCCTCTGAAAGAAGACTACCCACCAGTAAAACAGAAGTTGCGCCGTACTCGCCCAGATATGGCAATGAAGATAAAAGAAGAGGTACAAAAACAGTGGGACGCCGGTTTCCTCGCTGTAACTAGCTATCCGCCGTGGGTTGCTAATATTGTACCTGTGCCCAAGAAAGATGGCAAGGTGAGAATGTGCGTGGATTACCAGGATCTGAACAGAGCCAGCCCGAAAGATGACTTCCTTTTACCTCACATTGATGTATTGGTCGACAATACGGCTCAGTTCTCGGTGTTCTCCTTCATGGATGGGTTTTCAGGATATAATCAGATTAAAATGTCACCTGAAGACATGGAGAAGACAACTTTCATCACACCCTAGGGCACGTTCTGTTATAAGGTGATGCCATTCGGACTGAAGAATGCTGGTGCCACTTATCAGCGGGCTATGGTAACATTGTTCCACGACATGATCCACAGAGAAATTGAATGTTATGTGGATGACATGATTGCCAAGTCCCTTACAGAAGAAGACCACCTGGTGAATCTGTTGAAGTTATTCAAGCGTCTGAGGAAGTACCAATTGAAGCTAAACCCCAACAAATGCACATTCGGGGTGCGATCCGGTAAGCTGCTGGGATTTATTGTAAGTGAGAAGGGAATTGAAGTTGACCCTGACAAAGTCAAAGCCATTCAAGAAATGCCTGCACCGAAGACTGAGAAAGAAGTTCGGGGGTTTCTAGGTAGATTGAACTACATTTCAAGGTTCATATCTCACCTTACAGTAACCTGTGAGCCCTTGTTCAAGCTGTTAAGAAAAGAACAAACGGTCAGGTGGAACGAAGACTGCCATAAGGCTTTTGACAAAATCAAGGAATACTTACTAGAGCCTCCGATCCTTATGCCTCCAGTTGAAGGAAGACCTCTAATAATGTACCTGACAGTATTAGAAGAGTCAATGGGGTGTGTGCTGGGCCAGCATGATGAGTCTGGTCGAAAAGAGTATGCAATATACTACCTAAGCAAAAAGTTTACCGACTGTGAACAATGTTATTTGTAGATGTTTAAGAATTGGCAGAATTTTTGACCAAACAAGAAATGTTAAATTCAGTTCAGAATGTCCTATCAGATGTTGGGACATTATCAAACAGAGTATGTGAATTTATTTCAGGATGTCTCATCAGATGTTGGGACATTGTGTGAATAAATTAAGTTCAGTTTTTCAGGATGTCCCAACAGATGTTGAGACATCTCAGACCTGCTACCAGAATTAATTATTGATTAACAGATCAGAGATATTTAAGGAGAACTATCTGGAATTAATTAATGCTGGATAAAAACAGAACAAGGCGCATCTGTAGGGAGTTTTAAATTGAAGATTCAGATTAAAACAGAAGACCTAATGCACCTAGAATATAGGAGGTAACAAACCCTAAATTCAAGGTGACAGTTGCTGCACATTAGGGCTGGATCATTCTACAGAAAGCCCAAAATTCAGATACCTATTTAAACAACAGAAACTCATAGAATTGAGTACGAATTTCAGAAGACTAAATAGGGTGTCTAGTGTTTTAATAGCAGTTTGTTTTTATGTACCACTTTATGAGCTTTTAAGCAAAAGTGCATTTGTGACTTGATTGAAACTGTGAAGTAAGATCAAGCTGTATTGTTTGAAGGATGTCTTCAATTTCTGTAAACTTGTAAACTTGATCACTGGGTGATTGAGGGGGAGTGAGTAGGGTACTCTTATCTAAGTGAGTCTTAGGTAGAAATTGCATTGGGTAAGTATTAAGTGATAGATTAAACAGGGTGGTTTAAGTCTAGAATTAATATTACTAATAGTGGATTTCCTCCTGGCTTGGTAGCCTCCAGATGTAGGTGTGGTTATACACTGAACTGGGTTAACAAACTTCTGTGTTGTTTATTTTTCCTGCTGTTTAAGTTTTGGTTAAATGTCCTATTAAGTGTTGGAACATCTCTTAGGACATCTCATTACAGAATTTCAATTGGCATCAGAGCAGGCACCCTTCCTGTTTATACTGGGTGAGATCTAGGGAAAACAAATTCTGTAACATGGACAGAGATATAGGGTCAGTAAATAGACCACCTATTCTGGATGGATCTAATTATGACTACTGGAAGCCAAGAATGATTGCATTCTTAAAATCTCTTGACAACAGGGCATGGAAAGCAGTAAATGTTGGATGGAAACATCCTGTCCAAGACACCAAAGATGGATCAAAAGTTCTGAAACCTGAAGAAGAATGGAGTAAAGAGGAAGAAGATTCAGAACTAGGCAACTCAAAAGCCCTAAATGCTTTATTCAATGGCATTGATAGAAATATTTTCAGACTGGTGCATCATTGTGAGCTGGCCAAAGATGTGTGGGATACCCTCAAGACAACTCATGAAGGAACATCAAAAGTAAAAATGTCAAGACTTCAACTTCTCACCACCAAGTTTGAAAACTTGAGAATGAAGGAAGATGAATCAATTCATGAGTTCTACATGAACATCTTGGATATAGCCAATACTTCTGGAGCCTTGGGAGAAAAGATGACTGATGAAAAGCTTGTAAGGAAGATTCTCAGATCTTTGCCAAAAAGATTTGACATGAAAGTCACAGCAATAGAAGAGGCACAAGACATATGCTCCATGAAAGCTGAAGAACTCATTGGTTCCCTTCAAACTTTTGAGATGGGAATGAATGACACACATGCTAAAAAGAACAAAAGCATTGCCTTGGTTTCAAATACAGATGAAGAAGAAGATGATGAACCAGCAAATGATAAAAGCTTATCAGAAAACCTTGCATTGATTGGAAGACAATTCAAACAGATTCTCAGAGGAATGGAAGGAAAATCCAAACCTAGTGGAAGAAACACAAACTCTGAGAACAGAAGACCTTATGATGCTAACAAAAGAGTAAAGTATGCTGAAAAGACCAGTCAAGATAAAGGAGTCAAATGCCATGAATGTGAAGGATATGGACATATCAAGTTTGAATGTCCTACCTACTTAAAGAGGCAAAAGAAAGGACTCTCTGTGACCTGGTCTGATGAAGACTCAGGAGATTCAGAAGAAGAATCAGCTAAGCACATTGCTGCTTTAGCTGGACTGTGTGAATATGACAGTGATTCCAGCTGTGAAGAGCTTACTTATGCAGATCTTGAGCAAGCCTTCAAGGATCTGTACAAGAGAAGTACTGAAGTATGCAGTGAGGTCATAAAGCTAAAGAAGCAGAATGAAGTACTAGAAGAAGAAAAAGCAAGTGATCAAGTAATCATTGATACCTTAAAAAGTGAAGTAACTCTTCTCAATTCTAAGCTGGAACATATGTCCAAATCTGTTAGAATGATGAACAGCAGCTCAAATACACTGGATGCTATTCTCTGCAATAATAAACATTCAGGGGACAAAAGTGGACTGGGATATAACAGAGATGAAGCAAGCTCTAGCAAAACTACTTCAAAAACTATACAGTCAAACAAGATGTCTCAACAGATGCTCCAACATCAGAACACAAAGACAAACATAATGTTCCAACAGATGTCTCAACATTCTGGAAAGAACAAAATGAAGAAAAAATATCAAAGATGGAGATGTCATCACTGTGGAAGATTTGGGCATATCAAACCTCACTGTTATAAGCTACATGGATATCCAAATCAGATGTGTCAGCAACCTTCCAAGCAGAAAGTAGAAGGTACCAAGAAAGTGCTGCATAGAAATCAGCAACCTCCTAAGCAAAAGACAGAAGTAATCAAGACAGTTTGGAGACCAAAAGCTGACATTCAGACTGATCAAAGCCACATACACAAGAACAAGATCAACAATCAAGCTTGGAGATCAGCTGAACAACACTCAGAGCAGAGGCATCAAAAGAAATCTCAACTCATCTGGTCAAAGAAAAGTACTGCATACATAGCACATACATCATTGAAAGTATCAGCTAAAGAAGACTGGTACTTTGACAGTGGATGCTCAAGACACATGACTGGATTGAAGAATTTGCTAGTAAACTTAAAGTCACATTCATCCAGGTATGTTACCTTTGGAGATGGAGCTAAAGGAGAGATCAAGGGAGTTGGAACCTTGGATTGTCAAGATGTTCCAAGACTAGATGATGTACTGCTTGTTAAAGGTTTAACTGCTAACCTGATCAGCATAAGTCAACTATGTGATCAAGGATACAGTGTAAACTTTACAAAAACTGAATGCATAGTGACTAACAAAGAGCAAAAAGTTATCATGAAAGGTGCAAGGTCTAAAGACAACTGTTACATGTGGGAGCCTCTAGACTTCAGCCCCACTTCAACTTGTTCTCTAGCTAGAGAAGAAGAAGTAAAACTATGGCACCAAAGGCTAGGTCATCTTCATTTCAGAGGCATAAAGAAGATCATATCTATGGATGCTGTAAGAGGTATCCCTAAACTGAAGATTGATGATGGCAAAATCTGTGGTGAATGTCAAATAGGCAAACAAACCAAGATGTCCCATCCAAAGCTCCAACATCTGACAACTTCCAAAGTTTTGGAATTGTTACATATGGATCTCATGGGACCTATGCAAGTTGAAAGCCTTGGTGGTAAGAGGTATGCATATGTGGTGGTTGATGACTTTTCAAGATATACATGGATAAATTTCATTAAAGAAAAGTCAGATGTCTTTGATGTATTCAAGGAATTATGTCAAAGATTACAAAGGGAAAAATCCAGCTGTGTGATCAGAATTAGAAGTGATCATGGAAAGGAATTTGAGAATCAAAAATTCTTAGATTTCTGCTCTTCAGAAGGAATCAATCATGAATACTCTTCTCCTATCACTCCTCAACAGAATGGGATTGTTGAGAGAAAAAATAGAACTATTCAAGAATCTGCAAGAGCTATGATACATGCTAAAAAGCTACCTCTGTATTTCTGGGCTGAAGCCATGAACACTGCCTGCTATATCCATAACAGAGTTACCTTGAGAAAAGGAACTTTGTCCACAATATATGAAGTCTGGAAGGGCAGAAAACCCACTGTTAAGTATTTTCATGTATTTGGAAGTAAATGCTATATTCTGGCAGATAGGGAGCAAAGGAGAAAAATGGATCCTAAAAGTGATGAAGGAATTTTCCTTGGATACTCTATAAACAGCAGAGCATATAGAGTATTTAACTACAGAACAAATGTTATCATGGAGTCCATAAATGTGATAATTGATGATGCTCCTACAGATGTCCCAGAAGATGTTGGAACATCTGCTGATATCAAGGTTGAAGCTGAAGAAAAGAATGATCAATATAACTTCACTCAAAATGATACAAGGTCAGAAGATTCAAGCAAACCTCCCTCCATCAGAATACAGAAGGATCATCCCAAAGATTTAATAATTGGTGATCCCAACAGAGGTGTGAGCACTAGATCAAGAGAAGTGATTTCAGGTTCTTGTTTTGTTTCCAAAATAGAACCTAAAAATGTCAAGGAAGCTCTCACTGATGAATACTGGATTTGTGCTATGCAAGAGGAATTAGGTCAATTCACAAGGAATGAAGTGTGGAATCTTGTACCTAGACCTGATGACATAAATGTGATTGGTACAAAATGGGTGTATAAGAACAAGTCAAATGAACAAGGAATTGTTACAAAGAACAAAGCTAGACTTGTGGCTCAAGGATACACTCAAATTGAAGGAGTAGACTTTGATGAAACCTTTGCACCAGTAGCAAGGCTTGAATCAATAAGACTACTGTTGGGAATTGCTTGTATCTTAAAGTTCAAGCTATTTCAAATGGATGTGAAAAGTGCCTTTCTTAATGGTTATCTTAATGAGGAGGTATATGTAGAACAGCCTAAAGGATTTGTTGATCCAAGCTGTCCAAATCATGTATACAAACTCAAGAAAGCACTTTATGGTCTGAAGCAAGCTCCAAGGGCATGGTATGAAAGACTTACCACATTTCTTATCAAGCAAGGATACAGAAAAGGTGGGATTGATAAAACCCTGTTTGTTAAAGATGAAGAAGGTAATGTCATGATTGCACAAATATATGTGGATGACATTGTGTTTGGTGGGATGTCTGATAAGATGGTCAAACATTTTGTCAAGCAGATGGAAGCTGAATTTGAAATGAGTCTAGTAGGTGAATTAACCTATTTTCTTGGTCTGCAAGTTAAGCAAATGGAAGACTCAATGTTCATCTCACAAAGCAAGTACTCCAAGAACATAGTGAAGAAATTTGGAATGGAAAATGCTTCTCATAAAAGAACTCCTGCTCCTACACATTTAAAGCTGACTAAAGATGAGAAGGGTGAGAATGTAGATCATAGTTTATATAGAAGCATGATTGGGAGCTTGTTATACTTGACTGCTAGCAGACCAGACATTGCATTTGCAGTAGGAGTTTGTGCAAGATATCAAGCTGATCCAAAAGTCAGTCATCTCAATCAAGTCAAGAGAATCCTTAAATATGTTAATGGTACTTGTGACTATGGCATAATGTACTTTCATGGTTGCAAACCTATTCTCACTGGCTTCTGTGATGCTGATTGGGCAGGAAGTGCTGATGACAGAAAAAGCACTTCAGGAGGATGCTTCTTTCTAGGAAACAATCTGATTTCTTGGTTCAGTAAGAAACAGAATTGTGTATCTTTATCTACAGCTGAAGCTGAATACATAGAAGCAGGTAGCAGTTGTTCTCAGTTGGTTTGGATGAAGCAGATGCTCACTGAGTACAATGTCCCACAGGATGTCATGACATTGTACTGTGATAACTTAAGTGCAATCAACATATCTAAAAATCCTATTCAACATAGCAGGACAAAGCATATTGATATCAGACATCATTTCATCAGAGATCTTGTAGAAGAGAAGGTGATTTCATTGGAGCATGTTGCTACAGATCTGCAATTAGCTGATATCTTTACCAAAGCATTGGATGCTACACAATTTGAGAACTTAAGGGGCAAACTTGGAATATGTTTATGTGATATCTAGCAGTTAATGAGATGTGCCAACATGTCATATGACATTGCATGGCATAAGTTCCAGATGGCAAAGCTAGTCTGGACTAGATCCTTGGGAATTTCATTCCTAATCATTTGGACTGTAACGGCTACTTATTTAGTAATTCCTTATAAGCAGCTATCAAGAGTCTCATCACATCATCACAAGCGAATCACATTAACTAGTAATCCTTCAGAAATCTTAAACCCTAAAGCTGCACATTCATCTTCCTCAACAATGTCTCAAAACCCTAAAACAGCTGAAGAAGTTCTCAACCAGGAAGACGTGGTTCATGCCACTCCTATTTCTATGGTGCCAATGCAATCAACACCATTAGACGAGCTCAGGGGAAATGCCTCTCACACTAAGAAGGCAAGAACACCAAAAAGAGGTAAAAATCAAATCAGAAGCAAAGCTAAAGAAATTCCTTCACATGTTAAATACTCCAAATATGTTGATGATTCCATCAAGGAGATTGTCAACCAAGTTTTCTCTGAACAAAGAGTAGTGAAAGGAATCTCTGTTCCCTTGAACACCATTCCTGCACCTCAAGAAGAACCTGCTCAAGATACAAAGAACACTGCTGCAGAACAAGATGTCCCAACGGATGTTGGAACATATGCAGATGAGAAAGCAAACTCATCTGATGCTGATACTGAACAGACTGAGGACAAGAAAGAGGTCTCAAGTGAAAGTGATAAAGAAGTTTCTATGGAACAGGCTAAAGACTCAAATGAAGATCAATCTTCTACTGATCAACAAGCTGATGAGGAGACTGCTCAATCCCCTCCAATAGTCAATCTGGAACAGGATTCTGATGCAGAGATCATATCATCTGTGAAACCCAGCATTGCTAAAAGACTAAGGTCCAGGAAAGGAAAGATACGAGCTGAACCTGTCATCCCTGAGACTAAGAAGGCTAGTCCAAAGAAAGGCAAAGCTAAAGCTACCTTTGGTCCAGCAAAACCATGGAGCAAGGTTCAAACTCAGAAGAGAAAAGCTGCAACACCATCAGATTCAGATGTTGGATCAGATGTCCCAACATCTCCTCCCAAGAAGAAACCAGCACCAGCTAGAGCTTCAACTGTTGTTCCAGAAGCTCCCTTGGACAACATATCATTCCATCATGTCTCTAGTGTCAACAGGTGGAAATATGTGTACCAAAGAAGGGTTGCCTTGGAAAGAGAACTAAGCAGCAATGCACTTGAGTGCACAGAACTCATTGACCTAATCTCTGCTGCAGGACTATTCAAGACAGTCTCAGAGTTCTCTCCCTGCTATGAACTTCTTGTCAAAGAGTTCATTGTGAATCTTCAGGAGGATTGCTCAAATGGTAAGTCCTCAGAGTTCAGAAAGGTATTTGTAAGAGGTAAGTGTGTTGATTTCTCTCCCCAAATCATTAATCAGTATCTAGGAAGGGACACAGATGGACCCAATGAGCTAGGGAAAACAGATAATCAAATCTGTAAGGTGATCACTGCAAATCAGGTCAAAGCTTGGCCTGTGAAGGGAAAGCTCTCTGTGAGCATGCTTACTAGAAAGTATGCCATGCTTAACAGGATTGGAACTGCAAACTGGGTGCCTACCAACCACACTTCATCAATCTCAACTGGTCTGGCCAGATTCATCTTTGCTGTGGGGACTCAAACCAAGATGGATTATGGAGAATATATTTTTGATCAGACTATGAAGCATGCCATCTCTACTGCAACAAAGCTACCAATAGCTTTTCCATCATTGCTGTGTGGTATTGTTCTAAGTCAATACCCTGGAATTTTAACTGAGAAGGACATTGTCTGCAAGAGAGAGAGCCCCCTGGCTTTTCACTACAAATTATTTCTCAGTCACCATGCTGCAGATGTTGAAACATCTGCTGGGACATCTGCTGGTCCCTCCTCTGCTAAGAATCCAATCTCCAAGAAAGAATTAATTGCTGAGCTCAAGTGCACCTGCAAAGAGCTTGAAGCTAGAAAGAAGAAGCTGGAGGAAATAATTAAGAGGTTGGAAAGTGAAGAAGATCAGACAGCTGCATCTGATGAAGACAGTGAAGCTGCAAGTGAAGCTGATAAAGATGAAGACACTGAAGTGGAGGAAGCTACTGAGAGTGATGAATCTGAGTGATCTGTGTATGTGAGGCATTTGTAATGACAGCAATAATTTGTAATTCTGGATAATAGTTCTTTGGCCCCTAATTTTGTGTCTACCAAGGGGGAGAACAACATCAAATAACATCAAATGTAATTGCTGTTTAAATGAATGAAATCTGTTTGTTTCTGCCTGAACTGAATAAGTGTGAATATTTCTGTTGAAACAAGACTGGACTCATATATGTTTGAGGGGGAGTAAAACTCAAATATGAATCAACAGAAAAGTAATGATATACTCTGATAAAAAGAACTTCTACTGCACTCTGAAAACCAGGAAAGATGTTAGCCAAAAATTAGCCAAAGGGGGAGTTTGTAGATGTTTAAGAATTGGCAGAATTTTTGACCAAACAAGAAATGTTAAATTCAGTTCAGAATGTCCTATCAGATGTTGGGACATTATCAAACAGAGTATGTGAATTTATTTCAGGATGTCTCATCAGATGTTGGGACATTGTGTGAATAAATTAAGTTCAGTTTTTCAGGATGTCCCAACAGATGTTGAGACATCTCAGACCTGCTACCAGAATTAATTATTGATTAACAGATCAGAGATATTTAAGGAGAACTATCTGGAATTAATTAATGCTGGATAAAAACAGAACAAGGCGCATCTGTAGGGAGTTTTAAATTGAAGATTCAGATTAAAACAGAAGACCTAATGCACCTAGAATATAGGAGGTAACAAACCCTAAATTCAAGGTGACAGTTGCTGCACATTAGGGCTGGATCATTCTACAGAAAGCCCAAAATTCAGATACCTATTTAAACAACAGAAACTCATAGAATTGAGTACGAATTTCAGAAGACTAAATAGGGTGTCTAGTGTTTTAATAGCAGGTTGTTTTTATGTACCACTTTATGAGCTTTTAAGCAAAAGTGCATTTGTGACTTGATTGAAACTGTGAAGTAAGATCAAGCTGTATTGTTTGAAGGATGTCTTCAATTTCTGTAAACTTGTAAACTTGATCACTGGGTGATTGAGGGGGAGTGAGTAGGGTACTCTTATCTAAGTGAGTCTTAGGTAGAAATTGCATTGGGTAAGTATTAAGTGATAGATTAAACAGGGTGGTTTAAGTCTAGAATTAATATTACTAATAGTGGATTTCCTCCTGGCTTGGTAGCCTCCAGATGTAGGTGTGGTTATACACTGAACTGGGTTAACAAACTTCTGTGTTGTTTATTTTTCCTGCTGTTTAAGTTTTGGTTAAATGTCCTATTAAGTGTTGGAACATCTCTTAGGACATCTCATTACAGAATTTCATTATTCACTGCTCGAGAAAACTTGTTGTGCTTTAGCGTGGGCTGCTCGCCGGCTAAGGCAGTATATGTTGACCCACACCACTTTATTGATCTCCAAGATGGACCCCGTTAAGTACATTTTTGAGAAGCCAGCACTTACCGGACGGGTTGCAAGATGGCAAATGATCCTCACAGAATATGACATTCAATACACATCCCAGAAGGCCATCAAAGGCAGTGTATTGTCTGATTATCTTGCTGAGCAACCCATTGATGATTACCAGCCTATGAGATTCGACTTCCCCGATGAAGACATCATGTTCATAAAAGCAAAAGATCATGAAGAGCCTATTCACACTGAAGGGCCTGACCCGGAAGAAGAATGGACTATGATGTTTGATGGGGCCGTTAATATGAATGGTCGTGGTGTTGGTGCAGTACTCATTACACCTAAGGGAGTTCGCATGCCTTTCTCGGCAAAACTCACTTTTAACTGCACTAACAACGAAGCTGAATACGAAGCTTGCATTATGGGTCTTGAGGAAGCCATTGACCTCAGGATCAAGACTTTAACTGTGTTCGTAGATTCAGCTCTGGTAATTAATCAAACCAACGGCAAATGGTACACCCACCAAGATCATCTGATACCCTACCGAAATTATACAAGGAGGTTATTGACTTTCTTCACTACAGTCAAGCTTGAGTATATCCCTCGAGATGAAAATCAGTTTGCAGATGCTCTGGGTACCATTTCATCCATGATCAAAGTTCAAGCTGCCAACTTTGTGCCTCGGATTTCAGTATCCAGACTTGACAGACCAGCATACGTGTTCTCAGCAGATGTTGTTAAAGATGATAAGCCTTGGTTCCATGACATTAAGTGCTTCTTGGAGGATCAAACATACCCATCTGGGGCATCTTCCAATGATAAGAAGACATTAAGAAGGCTAGCTGGTAGTTTCTTCCTGAATGCTGACGGTTCCTTGTACAAGAGAAACTTCGATATGGTACTTCTCAGATGTGTGGATAGGGCATAAGCAGATTTGTTGATGCACGAGGTGCACGAAGGATCTTTTGGTACCCATGCGGAAGGGCATGCAATTGCTAAAACGTTGCTAAGATCAGGCTATTAGTGGATCACAATGGATGCAGACTGTTGTGCCTATGCCAGAAAATGCCACAAATGCCAGATTTATGCAGATAAAGTGCATGTGCCTCCCAATCCTTTGAATGTGATGTCTTCACCCTGACCCTTTGCCATGTGGGGCATTGATATGATTGGCAAGATTGAACCGACTGCTTCAAATGGCCACAGATTCATCCTGGTTGCCATTGACTATTTTACCAAGTAGGTCGAGGCAGTTTCTTATGCAAATGTTACAAGGCAAGTGGTAGCCTGATTTCTGAAGAGAGACATCATCTGTCAGTATGGAGTTCCCGAGCGAATCATTACTGATAATGGTTCCAACTTGAACAACAAAATGATGGCAGAACTGTGCCGGGACTTCAAGATCCAACACCACAATTCTTCTCCTTACAGGCCAAAGATGAATGGCGCTGTGGAGGCAGCTAACACGAATATCAAGAAGATTGTGCAGAAGATGGTGGTCACTTACAAAGACTGGCATGAAATGCTACCATTTGCCTTACATGGGTACCGAACGTCAATAAGAACATCCACTAGGGCAACGCCGTATTATCTTGTGTATGGTATGGAGGCAGTCCTACATGTTGAAGTTGAGTTACCATCTTTACGGGTATTGATGGATGTTAATTGAATGAAGCAGAATGGGTCTGATCCCGGTATGAACAGCTGAATCTGATTGAAGAAAAGAGATTAGATGCGATCTGTCATGGGCAGTTATATCAGAAGAGAATGAAGAAAGCCTTCGATCAGAAAGTCAGGCTTCGAGAATACCAAGTGGGATATCCTGTGCTGAAAAGACTCCTCCCTCCTCATACAGACCACAGGGGCAAGTGGACTCCGAATTATGATTGTCCCTTCATAGTAAAGAAAGTTTTCTCTGGTGGAACACTGATGCTCAGTACTATGGATGGTGAAGACTTCATGCCCCCTGTGAATTCAGATGCAGTTAAAAAATACTTCGCATAAATGACCCGCTGGACATAAAAACAGAATGTAAGTCCAGGCAAAAATAGGGCATCCCGGCGAGTCAAAAAAAAAAGACTTGGGAAAAAATAAGGGAAAAAAAAAATAAAAATATGTACACCCGCTGAGTTGAAAAGCCGCATTGGACAACTCAGGCAAAAATGGGTATCCCGGTGGATTGAAAACCCGAAAGGGCAATCCACGCAAAATAAGGGAATAAGCGAACAACTGCATTCTGAATTCGTCTATATCACTTACAACGTGGTAAGCTTCAAAAGGTTCAAGCTTCGGTCAGAATCAGCCTTCTTCAAAAGCAGGATGAGAGAACGTCAATATCATACAAGTCATAGCAAAAGGGAAGCACTGAAGCGTCACCAACATTGCCAGCATCTTTTTGTTTCTCAATTTTGTAACAATCTCCTCATTTCAGGGGATTTGTTTCCTTGACTGTATTTGCCAATTCAGAGACACATAAATTAATAAAATCAGATTCTCCGTTACACTTTGTCTCGTACATTTTATTTTCGTTTGCAAAAATGTCCGATGTCCTCATAATATTGATTGCATAAGTACAGATGCACCTCTTCTAATCACATGCTTACAGGAAATATATTACTCTCGGGAGTGTCTAAACTCCTATGAGGGAATCCGGTAAAGGATACCTCGGGGTACTTGTGCGTTTCTTCGTCATAACAGGATTGCAGGTAGTCAAGGTTCAATATGGGGGCATGAAAGCTTCTCCCCAGCAAGCTACCAAATCACTATTTACTCAGCCCATCTCCCATCTAGCACCAGAGATGCTTTATCCCCAGCTGAGTTGACAGTCATCATTCCTCCTCAGCCAAGTGTCAGGAAGGGAACCATCTCCCCGCAGGGTCCCAGCCTCTATCCAGAAGAGCAATGCCTGAAGATCTCACAACAAAGTGACGAAAGCCTCCACGGACCCCAGCTGGGCCCCTCCTCACCAAGAATAGGTCTATCAGTGACTTATTCCCCCAAGCAGAATCATACATAGCAGATCTGCCAATGATCTCATCCCCAGCTGTGATATCCACTTCAAGCAAGTCATCCAGGAATCTTCTCTACAACGGGATCCGAACCCGGATTGGTATCTTTGCATAAACATAGCATTCACATCATATTTTCCCCCAGAGCGTAGCATTCCGTCTAATACGGAGTATTATGGCAAAAATCAAACATATTGCATAATCATAAGCCATGTGTCGAACCAAACACTTGTAAATACTGACATTCCATCAACAATATACAAAATACTTCCCAAACCCCCCGGCAGAAAGCCAAAGCATCCACTTTGAACTCACAAATACAGATACATGCTCCTTTTTTGCACTCGTCCGTGTCATCATTTCCCAGTAAAGTCGCCCGAACGTTCTCTACAGACAGATACATATGTATACACTTCCCTGACACCCGTCCGTGTCACCTTCCCCAGCATAGTTTCCTAAAGACACTTTGGGAACCAAATACTTGTTTATAATGCACCTCTTCCGACACCCGTCCGTGTCGTGCTCTCCCCAGCAAGTTGAACCCTCGTATGTGTCTCACTCATGTTCACTTATTTCAGATACTCGTCCGTATCTTGTTTATACCACTTATCTTTCTCAGATTCGACACTTGTCTGTGTTCTTTGTTAACCAGTTGATACTCGTCCGTATCATCATCTATGAACATGCGTTAACAGTTGTTTCTATCGATACTCGTCCGTATCATAGTCTTAAGGATGCTCGTCAGCATCTTTAATCTATACACAATGTCAAACACTTATACCTTTTTCTTGAATTTAGACACTCGTCTGTGTCTACCCTTCTCCAGAAAGGTCTCCAGCAGATCCCGATAAATTCTTTCCTTTCTATCTGACATTCGTCCTATGTCATGATACTTCCGGCAGCCGTACCCTGCCAGGTGATCGTCCTTCACCTTTTGATGATCGTCCTTCATCATTCCTCCAGCGGAGTCTCCACTATTGGAACCCTTTTCTATCCGACATTCGTCCTATGTCGTGGTATTTTAGCAGCCGTCCCCTGCTAGGTGATCGTCCTTCACCCTTCTGATGATCGTCCTTCATCATTTTATCTGATGGCTGCCCCCATCGTCGATCTTGTTATCCGACATTCGTCCTATGTTGTGATAAAACCCCGAGAGCAGACGTACCCTGCTAGGTGATTGTCCTTCACCTCTTAATGATCGTCCTTCATCAATGCTTATCCGATGGCCGTCCCCATCGTCGACCTTTTCATCCGACATTTGTCCTATGTCGTGATACTTTCGGCAATCGTACCTTGCCAGGAAATCGTCCTTCACCTTAGATGATCGTCCCTCATCTTATCCCCAACAGAGCAGCCGTACCCTGCTAGGTGATCGTCCTTCACCTTTGATGACCGTTCCTCAACATTTATTTTCTTCAAACTGATGGTCGTCCCTATCATTGCCTCTACCTTTAATCCCCAGAGAGTCTTGTTACTTCAACTGATGGTCGTCCCTATCATAATACCTTCATTTCCCCATCATGTCGGCCACCCCCGCCATTGCTTTATCCCCAGCAGTCGTCCTCTGCTCGATGGTCGTCCTCCATCGCCCGCACTTTATAATCATACTTTATTTCCTTTTACAGTCTATATCCCTTTTCTTCTTCATCTAGTGAGTGCAAATCTTGGACTGTCTTTGATATTCAACCACGAGTTATCTTGTTTGCCTGTTAAGCCGTTGCTTACATCCTGCATAGATAACTCATGCTTGAATAGGGGCAGCTGTAAACACCCCAAATTTGCCCTCACTCATTCACACCATGGCTTATGATTCTTTTCATTTTTCATAAGTTCAATCATATCATCTCATATTACATTTTTGCTTCACTCCATTGGTTCAAAGTCATCTACATCTAGGGTTTGTGATCTGAGCAATCCAAGTGCCATTTGAGCCACTCCAAAGGACATCAATCATCTCAAGAGGGTCCATGTATGTTCAATCATCATATTCTATCCTCCAAAGATCAAGGAAGTCAAAAATCACAAGAACTGAGGAAGGCATGGAAGCAGAGCCAGGTTTAACTACACAGATGACCTAAAATTAGGGTTTTGGTTTCAGAGGCCATAACTCCAATTTTTTTGGTCATTCTTGTTTCTATTGGGCTCAATATGATATGAGTATCATGGATACCAATTTTCATGAAGAAATTCAATGGGGAAGGCATCTGATCAATAGATGACTTCTTGAGCAAGTCAGTGCAAAATCAGGGCATCTGAGGCCCCCAATCACCCAACCAAAGGATATTCTCCATCATTTTGAATGTGTATGATCTTTATTTGATCTTAGAAGATGTTATAAGTTCAAAAATTGAAGAATTTCAAGCCATTTGCAAAGTTGCCATTTTGGGAAAGTGACTTGTAATGTAAACTTGCCATTTTGGGAAAGTTCATCAACCTTCTCTTTTTGATTCAAAAATGCTTCAAATGAAAAATGCTTGGTCATGAAAGTTGTATATTGGATCCTCCCATTTTCAAAAAGTACAAGAACTCATTCTAATTCATTTTAGAACAAAAGTTATGGCCTTGCAAAGTTGGACAAAATCACTTAATTTTCACTTTTGTGCCAAAGAGGGATTTTTGCAAAACCTCTTGCCAATTCATTTTGTGGCCTCAAATTGACTTCTAACCATCATACAAACATAACACATTGCCTAAAACTCAGAATTGGCCCAAGAATTTCCAAATTTCATGACTTGCACATAGAGAAATCTCAAAAGGGCCAAAGGTTCACAAATTTGCGAAACCTCCCATAACCTTTCACAAACTAGCTGATTTGCCTCAAAGTGATTTCCATGGACATCCTCAATCCCAGCTGCACCAGACACCCCTTTGTCCTTGGCCTGAACCAGCCCATACCTCAAAGTACAACTTTATTGACTTTTTTGCAAGAAGGCCATACCAATCAGCATAGCCCACACCAACTCCACAGACCTATCACAGCTTGATATGTGGACAAAATGAAACTCAAAACACACAAGAAGCAAGCCTGAAACCACATCATCACCATAGTTCACAAAAAATCCCTCTTATGCATTTTCATTCGAAACTCTCAACAAAAACATCAAAGCTTAAAAATTCTTCCACCATTCATCTTCAAATCCATCATTGATCACAAACCACCCCTTACTTTGCCCTAAAAGCCACCACACACCAAATACGATTTTTTCCCCTTTTGAACATAGCTTCACTGAACTTCAAAGAAAGGACTCAAACACTTCAGCAAAACATTAAGGAAGCTCAAGGGAGGTTAGATGAGGTTGTTTGCATCAAGCAGAAGGCCCAGACAGCTCCATTAGCAAAGCTCCATCTCAGGTATCTTCTTGAAACTTTTTCCAGAACTTGTTTCTTTAGTTATAGAATGGTAGAGTGTGTTCCACTGATCACAATGAACCTTGAATGGTGAAAAATGGTTGAGTTTTGAGTGTGTATGCATGTTCTGAAATTTTGTTCAGTTTTATGTTTTCATTCAAATCTTGTTGTTGATGAAAAATAAATGAAGTATGATGTTGGATTCTTGTTCTATGGGGTTTGGGGATCATTTCTGGAGATTTGGTGGGTTTGATTTGGCCTAGGGAGTATTTTAGGAAAATCTCAGGGGAGAGGTGGCCGGAGAAGATGACCGGAGGTCATTTCCAGCCACCTGGGAGTCATTAATGTTTTAATCTGGATTAGGGTTTAGTTTGAATGTAGAGCGTACGATTTTGTTTCCCGCGCGCATCCAATAGCTCAGATCATCCCACTTAACCCTAATCCACTTAATTAACTTAATTAATTAGGGTTTAATTTTAAATCTGCCAGTTTGAACTTGGACCGTCCATTCACGCGCCAGTCAACTCCCACGTCTCAGCTTTGAATCCTGGCTCTTGGATCTGATTACCTCCCATTTAATTCAATTCTATTTTCTTTTTAATCCATTTTTCTTGCACATTTTATTTAAAATAGAAAATCACTTCTAAAAAATCCCATATTTTGCATCATACCTTAAAATATTTTTCTCTTTCTGAAAATAATTTTTATTTTATTTTTTGCATAATTTTCGTATTTTAAAAATATTTAAATGTCTATTTTAATTAGTTAATGAGAATTAATTAATTAAAATAGCATTTAAGTTTCAAAAAATTCCAAAAAAATTCACATTGCATTTTGATACATTTAGAAACATTATCAAACTCTTCAAACAAATTTCTTTTTGGTTCTTGATCTATTTTGACATTTTTTCTTGGAATTAAAGTTCTTAAAAGGCAATATTTTGGTCCTAACTTAGAAAAATTCATTCTGCCTAACCATGAAGAGTTTGATGTTGATTCTTTTTGCATTGCATTCTTCATATCATGTAGTTTCTAGGGTAAAATTGGTTTGAATTTATCTTTCTGTTTTCAATTTGATGTGTATTTTTCTTTTTGAAGTACCTTAAAACCCTAGTTAACTTGAGAAAATCATAACCCCCATTAGGTTAAGAGTTAGGTCCCCTCCTTTGGGCAGTGAACTTGTGTAGGGTTAGGGTTCCTTTGATCCCATTTTCAATTGTTTATCTTGTCATTTGCTTCTGATTTTGGATTTTGCTTTGTGTCTTGTGCATAAACCCTAATTTTTGCCTTCATTTGCATCCATCTCTCACTTGCTTGCATACATGAACTTGCCATGACATTTTGTGAATTCACATAACTTCTAAGACATCCTAGTAGATATTAGAATCATGGTTGATCATTGCATCATTCATTTGCCATGTTATGCATTCATTCCATTTTATAAACTTTCATGAACTTTCATGGTTCAAAGCATACTTCATTTGCATCCTCATCCTTGTATGATCATTCATATCTCTTGACATGTGTTTGCATCATCTATTAGCATCATTAATATCATGTTATGATTCTGACCTTGGTGTGCATCATTGCATTTCATCTCATTCTCATTCTCATTTCACTTTCTTGTTACTAACTTTTCAGGTGGTAAGTCATTGAGAAGTGAATTTGCTTTCACTTCTCATAATCTCTTTTCACCTCTCTTATGCATTCATTGCTGCATTTTTACTTGTGGATTAGAGTGAGCTTGCTCATTCATGCTCCTTCTACTCTTTCTTTCTTCAAGCAACTTATCTTCTTAAGTGAAGTAAGTTGTCTTGCTTCTTTCTGCTTAATCTCCTTCCATTTGCTTCTTCCTTGGTGGCTTTTCTCTTGAAGATCTTTTGCAAACCTTATAAACCCTAGGAACCCCCAAGCATGATCACAATTAGGGTTCGATTAGTCCCCCATTAGTTTTACCTTTGTGTCATCTTTGTGTTCTCTTTTCTCATCTCTTAACCAAGGACTAAACCTTAAAGGTTTTAAGGCTTTGTGATTAGGGTTATGCATGTATCCTTCTATTAGGATGGAGTGTATAACCTTAATCCTAAGTGTTAAACCCTTAATGTGTTTAAATCCTTTAATCAATCCACCTAATAATCACTAAGACATCAAACTTGTAACTTGGGCCTTGCATTAGGGTTCTAATTCTTCCTTAATTGGTTAAGAAGGACTAACCCTAGTGTTAATGGACAAGTCCCCCTCAAGTTGTCTTACAAACCATAAAATTCATTTCTTAACCATATCATTAACTAAAATCCACTTAACAAAGGCTTTGTTTTGTCATGAGGTTAATCCCTAATCATGGATTAAGTTGAGGAGCCTTCCTCAGCTTAAATGCTCTCATCTATCATCCTTCTATTAGGATGGTGTAATGGGTCCATTAAATCCTTGATTATGGCTTAAACTCATTACTTAACACTAAACAAAAACACCAAAAACATCTAAATAAATGCAAGTAGGTTAATGATCTTAATCCTATACCATGGTGATTAAGTGTGAGGTGTTTACTTCATACTTAAGGTATTCTCATTACCCCTAATCAGAGGGAGGATGTGATGAGTCTACTAACCCTTGGTTTAGGCTTAAGCTCATTTTCTTATGACAAACTTCAAAAAGCAATAAAAGCCTGAAAACACAAAAACAAACAATAATCGTCTTCTCCGGGATTCTTTTCTCATCTCATTCACTCACAAACGAGAACTCGCTTCTTCCGTCTAATGCAAGACAGTTTGCACCTGAGCCAGACAGGTCATACACGTGAGCATAGACAAGTAAGCAGTTCATCAGTCAATTTATCTTTCAGTCTCTTTGAGTCGAACTACGGTGTTCTGACTTCCTCATTGCACGAGAGGATACGTAGGAATAACTTAACAGTTATCGAACAAAAGTCTCTGTATATTCCCCCCTCTTCCAGCATTATTCTTTAAGCCTCATAATCTTGAGCTTCCCATTATTTCTTACACTGACACTCTTTTATTTCACTTCACACTTCTTTTGCACTGACACTTGCATTCTTTTCCAGCTTTTACACACAAAATAGCACATACATTACCCCTTTAAAACACAAAACTTTCAAGCGTGGATCCCGTCGAGTACGACGGACAATCTGGGTGCTAATACCTTCCCAGGTTGTAACCAACCCCTTTTCTTAGTTTCTCTGGTTCGCAACCGTCTTATCCATCTTTTCTTAGGTTTATGCAGCATTACCTTTCCTTCGGGATAAAAATTCCTAGCTGGCGACTCTTTTCTTTTCCTCTCTTTCACCGACCGTTCACGTCTGTACCCCTTCTGACCAGGTGTCATTTGGTGGGAGCGACAGGAGTGCCCGAGCGAATCATTACTGATAATGGTTCCAACTTGAACAATAAAATGATGGCAGAACTGTGCCGGAACTTCAAAATCCAACATCACAACTCTTCTCCTTACAGGCCAAAGATGAATGGCGTTGTTGAGGCAGCTAATAAGAATATCAAGAAGATTGTGCAAAAGATGGTGGTTACATACAAAGACTGGCATGAGATGTTACCATTTGCTTTGCATGGGTACCGAACCTCAATCAGAACGTCTACTAGGGCAACACCTTATCAGCTTGTATATGGTATGGAAGCAGTCCTACCTTTTGAAGTTGAGCTACCCTCCTTACGTGTACTGATGGACGTTAAGTTAAATGAAGCAGAATGGGTCCGATCTCGATAAAATCAACTGAATCTGATCGAAGAAAAGAGATTGACTGCAATCTGTCATGGGCAGTTATATCAGAAGAGAATGAAGAAAGCTTTCTATCATAAAGTCAGGCTTCGGGAATACCAAGTAGGAGATCTTGTGCTGAAAAGACTTGTTCCTCCTCATACAGACCACAGGGGCAAGTGGACTCCGAATTACGATGGTCCGTTCATAGTGAAGAAAGTTTTCTCTAGTGGAGCACTGATGCTCACTACTATGGATGGTGAAGATTTCTTATCCCCTGTGAATTCAGATGCAGTTAAAAAATACTTCGCATAAAATGACCCGCTGGACATAAAAACAGAATATAAGTCCAGGCAAAAATAGGGCATCCCGGCGAGTCAAAAACAGAATAAAAGACTCAGGCAAAAATAAGGGAAAATTCAAAAAAAAGTACACCCACTGAGTTGAAAAGCCACATTGGACAGCTTAGGCAAAAATGGGTATCCCGGTGGATTAAAAACCCGAAAGGGCGATCCACGCAAAATAAGGGAATAAGCGAACAATTGCATTCTGAATTCGTCTGTATCACTTACAACATGGCAAGCTTCGGAAGGATAAAGCATCGGTCAGAATCAACTTTCTTCAGAAAGCAGGATGGGAAGAATGTCAAGGTCATACGAGTCATAGCAAAGGGAAGCTCACTAAGGCGTCGTCAACATTGCCAACACCTTTCGATTTTCTCAATTTGTAACAATCTCCTCATTTCGGGGAATCTGTTTCTTTGACTGTACTTGCCAATTCAGGGCACCCAGATTAATAAAACCATATTTTCAGTCACACTTCGTCTTGTACATTTTATTTTGCAAAAAATGTCCAATATCCTTGATATAATGTTTGCATAAAAACAGATGTGCCTTTCTAATCACATGCTTGCAGGAAATGTATTTACTTCCAAGAATATCTAACTCCTATGATGGAATTCGGTAAGGGATACCTCGGGATACTGGTGCGTTTCTTTGTCTTAACAGGATTGCAGTATCCAGAATACGTTTGCCCATCAAGATTGCCGAAGCACCATTCCTCCAGTACATCTTCAAGCAGCATCAGAAAATGCTCACATCCCCAGCTGAGTTGTCAAGTCTCCTCATCCTCAGCAGGATCCCCACAGAAATCTCTAGGAAGATTGTTCAGTGATTTTCCCTCCCAACAGAGCGCCAGATCTCTCATCAATCAGCAAGGACAGGGAACCATCTCCCCACAGGGCTCCAGCCTCCTCCCAGAAGAGCAATGTCTGAATTTCCCACACAACAAAGTGACAAAAGCTCCCTCATCCCCAGCTGGGTTATCTCATTACCGGAAAGATCTATCAGGGATCTAATTCCCCAAGCAGAGCCATACATCTTATCAGATCTACCAATGATCTCATCCCCAGCTAGGATATCCTTTAAACAGATCAACCAGAGATCTTCACAGCAGTGGGATCCGAATCCCGGATCGGTATCTTTTGCATAATCATAGCATTCGCATCATAAATCACCACAAAAGCATAGCATTCTATCTAATACGGAGCATTACGGCAAAAATCAAACATATGGCATGATCACAAGTCAGGTTCGAACCTGTCACTTGTAAATACCAACAACACTGCATCAGCAATATATGAAATATTCCCCAACAGAAAGCCAAAGCGCCCCCTTTGCACTCTCCGACACAAATGCATGTTTTTATATACTTATTCGACACTCGTCCGTGTCATGTCATCCCCCTGCAGATATAAGCCACAGATATCCTTTTGAATACAGAAACTTACGTACTCTTTTGACACTCGTCCGTGTCACCTATCCCCAGCATGGTTATCCAAACACTTATTGTAATACACTCTCATTGACACCCGTCTGTGTCATCCTATCCCCCACAAATTTCCTGAACACCTTTTACACTTATAAGTTGATAACCTATACACTTTCTCTTCTGACGCTCGTTCGTGTCACCTTTTCAGCAAGTTGAACACTCATCCGTGTCTTACTCATACTTCGCAATGCTTATTTTTACTCTTACAGATACTCGTCCGTATCTTGTACATACACTTATTTCCCCTCAGATTCGAAACTCGTATGTGTTCTTTGTTAACCAGTTGGTACTCGCCCATATCATCATCTCTAAACATGCGTCAGCGTTCGTTTCTACCGATGCTCGTCCGCATCTTTAATCTATACACAACGTCAAAACACTTATACCTTTTATTTCTTGGACGTAAGCACTCGTCCGTGTTTACCATTCCCCAGTAAAGTAATCTTTCTGTTATCTGACGTTCGTCCTATGTCATGATACTTTTGGCAGTCGTACCCTACCAGGTGATCGTCCTTCACCTTTGGATGACCGTCCCTCATCCTTTCCCCAGCGGAGTCTCCATTATTAGAACCCCTTTTTATCCGACATTCGTCCTATTTCGTGATATTTAGCATTCGTCCCCTATTAGGTGATCGTCCTTCACCTTTTGATGATCGTCCTTCATCATTTTATCCGATGACTGTCCCCATCGTCAACCCTTTTCTATCCGACATTCGTCATATGTCGTGATAAAGAGCAGTCGTCCCCTGCTAGGTGATCGTCCTTCACCTCTTGATGATCGTCCTTCATCATGCTTATCCGATGGCCGTCCCCATCGTCGACCCTTTTCTATCCGACATTCGTCCTATGTCGTGATAAAGAGCAGCCGTCCCCTGCTAGGTGATCGTCCTTCACCTTTGATGACCGTACCTCATAATTTATTTCATTAATTCTTTGAACCGATGGCCGTCCCCATCATTGTTACTTTACTTTGCAAACCTGATGGTCGTCCCCATCATTGCCTTTATCTTTAATCCCCAGAGAATCTTGATTTGATGGCCGTCCCCATCATGATCTCTTTATTTCCCCAGCATGTCGGCTGTCCCCGTCATTGCTTTATCCCCAACAGTCGTCCTCTACTTGATGGTCGTCCTCCATCGCCCGCACTTTATAATCATACTACACTTTCCTTTTTCAATTTATATCCCTTTTCTTCTTCTCCCCAGTGAGTGCAAATTTTGGATTGTCTTTGGTATTCAACCACAAATTATCTTGTTTGTCTGTTAAGCCAGGCGCTTACATCCTGCACAGCTAACTCATGCTTGAATAGGAGCAGCTGTAACCACCCCAAATTTTCCCTCACTCATTCCACACCATGGCTTATGATCTTCCATATTTGCATTAGTTTAATCATACCATCTCATATTGCATTTTTGCTTCATCTGCATTAGTTCAAGTTCATCTGCATCTAGGGTCTGTGATCTGAGCAATCCAAAGATCCATCTGAGCCATCCCAGAGGTCTTCAGTCATATCAAGAGGGTCCATGTATGTTCAATTATCATATTTTATCCTCCAAAGATCAAGGAAGTCAAAGAATCACAAGAACTGGCAAAGCATGGAAGCAGGGCTAGGGTTTAACTACACAGATGACCTGAAATCAGGGTTTTGGTTTCAGAGGCCATAACTCCAAATTTTTTGGTCATTCTTGTTTCTATTGGTCTCAATATGTTATAAGGATCATGCATACCAAGTTTGATGAAGAAATTCATTGTGGAAGTCATCTGATCACTGGGTAACTTCTTGAGCAAGTCAGAGCAAAATCAGGGCATCTAAGGCCCCTACCTGTAACACGGTGGGAGAACTGACTTTAGTTATGTTGCGGATAGCAAGAGTCGCCACCGACTTTTATTTTATCCAAAGGAAAGGCATAAAAGAACAGGAAAGACCTTTTAAAAGATTTTTGGGTCCGGGGGGTAGGTTATGTAAAGGGAAGGTGTTAGCACCCTTTACATCCATGGTTATCCATGGGCTCTTAGTTACTTAGCTCACTTTAAAATGTTTTTTTGAAATGTGAAGTGTGTGAATAGAAATTTTCTTAAGTGTTTTATAATGATCCATGTACGGATGCGTATAAAACCTTTGTTTTGAAAATTTGTTTGAAAATGTGTGAAGTATTTGAAATATTTTGAAGAGTGAGCAAGTATCTAAGAGGAACCTACCCTAAGTTTAAGTCTTTTCTGTTCTTGAATCCTTTAAATGGTAAGACTATCCCTATTATTAAGGAATAGGTAGTCATTACCTTGGATGTAACGGGACAAGTAAGGGACATCTGTTATTGAGGCAACTGTGGGGTGTATAAGCAATTCGAAGGGACTTATCATCTTTATTCGAAAGGGACAAGATCATTACGAAGGCAACATTCGAAGGGACTTGATCTTTTTATCTGTTTAGGGTCTAGATGATGTGAAATGAAGGATTTTGCTTTATACACCCTACTTGACCTTTTGTTTTAGACAACATGAGAGGTAACCCTAGAAAGTGAGATGGCGATCAAAGATCGACTTACGTGTGTGAGTGTACAATTTTAAATATTTATCTTTTAAATTAGTGATCTAAATTAATTTTAAAAATATAAACATGTTTCACTCCCTACTTTACTAACCATAGCATTTAAATATAAATATTACTATTAAAATATTACATAAAGGAAACAATTACATAATAATAATAATTAAAGCAAATTAAATAAATAAGCAAAAATAAATAATAATAATATAATTGGGTTAGTAAAAATAATAATAGTAAATCACAATATATAAATAGGGTTAGTAATAATAAAATAAATATCATATGAAATAAACATAATTAATAATAAAATAAATAAGAATATTAGCATAATAATTAAAAATTCAATTTTTTACAAACAATTATTATTTTAAGATTAAGAAGAAAATATAAACAATTATATACTAATTATCATAAAGTTTTAAATTATGTACAAATTATAAAAATTAGGTTAATTATAAACATATTATGAAAATAAATTATATTTACAAAATTAAATTAGCAAATTTTAATTATTTTAAGCATATACTCAAAAAATTATTTACATACAAGAATTAAATAATAATAATAAACAAACTATAAAATATATGTACATAATTAAAGTTTATAAATAAATAAATTAAAAGTTATGATATAATTATATTTTTTGTAAAAGAAATAATTAGGGTTTGATTATTTAAAGAAAAATATTAGGATTCATTACTTAATATAAACAAAAATTATAAATAAATAAAAAAATAGATTAATATTTATAATTAAGGTTTATAAAAATAAATAGGTTTTATAAAAATATTTTAGGGTTTTTATTTATTAATTATTCAATATGAAAAAAAAAGTTATATATAATAATTATGGACATAAAAATTAATTTTTTTAAAACATACATAATCCTATTCTATATATATTATTTTTATTTATACATTATTTTAATTAAAAAAGAAATAGAAAAACAATTAAACAAAATAAAATAGAAAAAAAACTTACCTGCTGGAGCCTGGGGTCGAACCCAGGTCTCCCAGCCTCCACCATCAACCATCAACCAACTGGGCTGCGCTTGCAGCGTGTCCATAGACCAAGTGATGATAATAATATAACAAACCTGTTAATCACATGGATTTTAAACAAAAAATGAATGACCAAGGAATCGAACCCTGGTCCTTGGCCTCAAACGCTTATGTACAAAACCAGCTGAGCCACGCGCTCGTTTGTGGAATATAACCAGAACAAAATCATAATAAAATAAGTTAAATTTTTGAATTGGTTTTTCGCGCGTAGTCAACTTCATCTTCTTCCCTGAATTCGCAGGTTTTCCTGCGATTTTTCATACGAACTTTGCTGCGATTTTTCCTGCGTACTAAACCCTGCAAATTATCAAACACCAAGCAACCAACAAAATTTCATGAAATTGATGAATGCAATACGTTCCCTGAGGTCCATACAACACAACCACGTCTTCAAAATTCATTTATATTTAACAAATCGAAGAACCCTAAATTGGCCGAAAAACCCTAGCCATGGTGTTTCTTCAATCTTGTACCAAAAATCAAATTGAATCGCCCAGAAACAATCACAAGCTTGTCACAAACACAAAACCATAATCAAATTCAATTTATATTGCACATATATATATTAGAACGAAAAAATCATAAAAGTATTAAAAGTTGGATTCGGTTTGAGCCATTCATGAGGATTTGGATGCATATGAGTATTGATACATGATCAGTGAAGTCCAAGGATCCTTCTTATGTCCTTAAAATACCTTAACAAGCCTTGTAATGAAGAAACCGAATTGAAGTTTTTGGTGATTTTTTTGATGTGTGAACTTACTCTTTGAGGCAGGGAATTCGTGTCTTATGCATAGGGTTATGTTGTATACTTATACTAGACTGAATTAGGTCAAAAATAATGGATCATTGTGTGGATCTTTTTGAGTTTGGAGATTGAAAAAGATTAGGTCTTAAATTTCAAATATTTGTGAATGAGACCTTTCTATTTCAAGTCAATCTTCATCAAAGTTGTATCAATTCAATCCAAATTATATTTATGACCTTCTAGAATAGAAATATATTTTAAATTTTCACATTTGATATTTTATTTAAATTTAAAATGATTTTTTAATATAAAAATCATAATAAATAAATTAAATAAAATAAAATTATGAAAATATTAAATAAATTTCGTGCATGATGTCATGGAACACTTTGGGTCATAAAAAGTTCAGCCCATTTAGAAAAATTTGGTTTTAAGACCCTATTTTCTTCATAAACCACCCAAAAATTTCCCAAGTTTGCAAGGGCACACATCCTTCAATTTTAATTCTATGAGGGTGTTCTTGGACATTTTGGAAATCTTGAAGAGTCCTATAACCAACCCCATTGGTTTCATGTCCATATCTTTTACCATTCTCAAGTTATGCCCTTTTGAAGTTGTTGACTTTTTGTTGACTTTCAAAAGGACCTATAATGTCTTAGCTCATACCTTCCAAATGAAGCATTTTTGGGCTTGGCTTGTGAGACACAAAGTTGTAGAGAATTCAATTTCCTTAAAAATGAGCTTTGGATGGGCAAAATGTGATGAAGCATGTGAAAGTTATGGCTGGTCAAAGTTCAGTTGACTTTTCCTGAGGAAACCCTAATTTAGAAACCCCGATTCTTGATGATCTGAAATCTCCTTGATGAATCATGATCAACCCTTGATCAAATGATGAATTTTAATTCATATACTTGATGTTGACAAAAAATCATGAAGTTTGACTTTGGTTTGACCACAGTTGACCTCAGTTTGACTTTTGAACTGCTTTGACTGATTTTGACTTATCTGATCATTTGACTGAGCAAACCTTTGAGAAAAGTTCTGAATTTTGTCATGGGGATTCTTAGACACATATAAGATGTTATGAAGCTCACTTGAAGTCTTGGAAATCCATTTAGCCTGATTAAAGTCAAAACCCTAGTTTTGGATGCACTGCTTAGGAGAATGCCTTGCCTGAGGGATTTGTCAAATCTTCTGATCCAGGATGAACTTTATGAACCTTGTGAACCTCATAAAGTGTCTTGTGAACCCTGTGAACCTCATAAGATGTCTTGTGAACCTTGTGAACCTCATAAAGTGTCTTGTAAACTTCATGAACCTCATGAAAGGTCTTGTGAACCTCATAAAGTGTCTTGTGAACTTCATGAACCTCATGAAAGGTCTTGTGAACCTTGTGAACCTCATAAAGTGTCTTGTAAACTTCAAGAACCTCATGAAAGGTCTTATGAACATTATGAACCTCTTAGCACACAAAGTCTTGTATTGTGAGGGCAAATTTTGGGGTGCAACAGCTGCCCCTGTTCAATTTTCTGAAACCTGAGGGGTTAGATTGGTATATTTGCCAATCGTGACCTGGAAGGTTGAAGGGGATTGAACATAAAAGCCCAAAAATTTGCACTCACCGGTGTGTAGAGTGATACTGATGACTAGTTGTGTATGCTTGAGTGGGCTTAAAGATGCCACTTGGATAAAATTTCTTCAAATACACTTCTTGGAGGATAAAGCAGTCCAAAATATGAAGATATAATGATAGCTTTCAGGAAGATAAACGACGTCCTGAGGTAATGATTGCTTTCAGGAGGATAAACAATGTCCTTAAGTATAAGTATAACTTTTGGGAGGATAAACAACGGCCCAATAGTCACGATATGCTTTCAGGAGGATAAACGACGTCCTGAGGAAATGGTAGCTTTCAGGAGGATAAACAACGTCCTGAGGTATAAGTATAACTTTTGGGAAGATAAACAACGGCCCAATAGTCACGATATGCTTTCAGAAGGATAAACAACATCCTGAGGAAGTGATGCAACCTTTGGGAGGATAAACAACGGCCCAAGGTCAAGATAGCTTTCAGGAGGATAAACAACGTCCTGAGGAAATGATTGCTTTCAGGAAGATAAACAACGTCCCGAGGAAATGATAGCTTTCAGGAGGATAAACAACGTCCTGAGGTAATGATATAACTTTTGGGAAGATAAACAACGGCCCAATAGTCACAAGTTGTTGATGAAGTTTGTCTGCTGGAGAATTAATCTGAAAAACAAGATTATAACACTCTGTATGATAATATTAGTTTATGCATTATGTATGCATGTATAATATGATGCACTTAAGTAATGTATTATGTACTTATGGATATATATGTTATGGTATGATGTAAATGATGTATGTATGCATCATGCAGCTTGGAGCGTCCGGATATCTTTGTATAACAACTGCTGGTCAGGGAAAATAAATCCCGATTTGTTGCTGAAGAATATGAGGAACGTTTTCCCGGCTCGTTTGATAATATAGTATTCATAACCTCCCGTCTTTGTTTGATAGTAAGGTATACATAACCTCCCGTCTTCGTTTGATAGTAAGGTATCCATAACCTCCCGTCTTCGTTCGATAGTAAGGTATCCATAACCTCCCGTCTTCGTTCGTCGTACTCCTATTGAAAGAATAAATTCCTGATTATCCTTCTGAGGATAAAAGAGATGGACATAAATTCCAGGGGAGATGTGACTCGAAGTATTTATGAAGATGGATTTGCCCTACTGGGGGATTTGTAGCTGTCTTGTGGGATGAACCGGCGAAGCCTCGTTGAATTCCTTCCCTCGTTCGTCCTTAGTAAATACTATTACTGCATTTTCATGCATTTCTGGTAAACATCAATCATATTAAGCATTTATGCATTTCTGGTAAACATCAATCATATTCAAAAGCATACATACATTCAAACATAACCAATGGACGTTTCGCTTATGTAAATAGGGTAAAAGTAAATCTGGATTCAAAGATGAAATTTTATTTATATCACAAAGTGACCTATACATAGGCAAGTTTGTACAAGGAGACAGAAATCCTAGTAAGAGGAATTTGTCATAACAAGTTTTACAAAACAAGGAAAATCAGCTATGTGGGAAATAATCCTATTGAGTTCCAATTCTACTATTGCCATTATCTTCAAGTATCTCATCTTCTGCTGTTGAGACGGAAATGATTGGATTGAGCTTTATCTGTTCGAGCTTGAGTAAGTAGCACAACTGGTTGCAGTTTCATGGGTGATCCAAACGAGAAATAGTCATACGCTTTAATCCCTAACTTTTGCCTGGATTGCCTTTTCAGGTTTTCAATCCACCGGGATACCCTTTTTTGCCCAAGCCGCCTTTTCAGGTTTTCGACTTGCCGGGTGTACATTTTATATATATATATATCCCTAATTTTTGCCCGAACCCTTTTGGTTCGTCGGGATGCCCTTATTTTTGCCTAGGCCAGTCAACCTAGCGGGTCTCTTTTTATGCGTAGTATTTTTTAAGTATGTCTGCGTTTATAGGCTGTGGGAAGTCTTCACCATCCATAGCAGTAAGTATCATGGCACCTCCTGAGAATACTGTCTTGACCACAAATGGCCCTTCATATGTAGGAGTCCACTTGCCCCTAGGATCACCCTGTGGTAATATAATACGCTTGATTACCAAGTCACCAACCTGATATACCTTTGGCTTAACCTTCTTATTAAAAGCCTTAATCATCCGTTTCTGGTACATCTGGCCATGACAAACTGCTGCTAACCTCTTTTCATCAATCAAATTTATCTGGTCAAGTCGGGTCTGAATCCACTCGTCTTCATCCAAGTCTGCATCCTTCATAATTCTTAAGGAGGGAATCTGAACTTCAATGGGAAGAACTGCTTCCATACCATAAACCAAGGAGAATGGGGTTGCCCCTGTTGAAGTACGTATTGTAGTACGATAGCCATGAAGAGAAAATGGTAACATCTCATGCCAATCCTTGTAAGTAACAATCATCTTCTGTACAATCTTCTTAATGTTCTTATTAGCAGCTTCTACTGCCCCATTCATCTTTGGACGATACGGAGAAGAGTTGTGATGCTTAATCTTGAACTGCGTGCAGAGATCAGTAATCATAGTATTGTTCAGATTAGAGCCATTGTCAGTGATAATCCTTTCAGGGATGCCATACCTACATATGAGATTATTCTTAATGAATCGAGCCACCACATTCTTAGTAACAGATGCAAATGAAGCTGCCTCCACCCACTTCGTGAAGTAATCGATAGCGACCAGGATGAAACGATGCCCATTCGAAGCAGTAGCTTGATCTCACCAATCATATCAATGCCCCACATGGCAAAAGGCCAAGGAGCAATCAACACATTCAATGGTGATGGAGGTATATGTACTTTATCATCATAGATTTGACACTTGTGACACGTTCTGGAATGTTGATAGCAGTCAGCTTCCATGGTAGACCAATAGTAACCTACTCTCAATATCTTCTTTGCCATGGTATGACCACTAGAATGAGTGCCAAAGATCCCATCATGCATGTCTTCCATAATCTCTGTTGCTTCCTTCTTATCCACACAACGAAGCAAAGTTGAATCATGATTGTGCTTGTACAAAATTCCATTACTCAAAAAGAACTTAGCAGAAAACCTTCTCAGAAACTTTCTATCTTTGAAAGATGCCCATTCAGGGAACTCCTGAGCTTCAAGATGTCTTTTTACCTCATAGAACCAAGGCTTTTCTTCTGCTTCTTCAGTGCCAATCTCATTGCAGTATGCAGGCTTCTCAAATCTATCAATAGTAATCTTGGGAGCTTCATCATCCCAGCTAATCTCAAACATAGATGCCATGGTGGCTAATGCATCTGCCAATTGATTTTCTCTTCGTGGAATATGTCCAAAAGTAATCTCTTTAAAATGTGGGATCAAAGACAACACATGCTCTCTGTAAGGAATGAGATTATCATGTTTGGTATCCAAATCTCCTTTAATCTGACTTACTACCAGGTCTGAATCTCCATACACATCAAGGAACTGAATCTTCATATCAATAGCAGTTTTAACACCCAGGATACATGCCTCATACTCAGCCATATTATTAGTACAATAGAAACAAAGTCTGGCAGTAATCGGGGTATGACAACCTTCAGGGGAACTAATCACAACACTAACACCATTACCAAGTGCATTAGAAGCTCCATCAAAAACCATGGTCCATCGGGATCCTTGTTTAGGTCCGTCATATTGTCCAGGTTCTTTGGTGATGATCATAATATCTTCATTAGGGAACTCAAAACTCATTGACTGGTAATCATCCACTGCTTGATGGGCCAAATGATCAGCCACAATACTTCCTTTAATGGCCTTCTGAGTAGTATACTGTATGTCATATTCTGTCAAGATCATTTGCCATCTTGCAATTCTTCCGGAGAGAGCAGGTTTCTCGAATATGTACTTGATTGGATCCATCTTCGAAATCAATAAGGTAGTATGAGTCAACATATACTGTCTTAGTCGGCGAGCAGCCCATGCCAAAGCGCAGCAAGTTTTCTCGAGCAGTGAGTATCTTGTTTCACAGTCGGTAAACTTTTTTCTAAGGTAGTATATTGCCTGCTCTTTTCGACCAGACTCGTCATGTTGCCCCAAGACACACCCCATTGAATTGTCTAACACTGTTAAGTACATAATCAAGGGTCTTCCATCAACTGGTGGCATCAAAATTGGAGGTTCTAGCAGATATTTCTTGATTTCATCAAATGCTATCTGACACTCATCATTCCATTCCATTACCTGATCTTTCTTTAACAACTTGAAGATTGGCTCACAGGTGGCAGTTAATTGGGAAATAAATCTTGCAATGTAATTCAATCGTCCCAAGAAACCTCTAACTTCCTTCTCAGTACGGGGAGCTGGCATCTCTTATATAGCTTTCACTTTTGCAGGATCCACTTCAATACCTTTTCCACTGACTATAAAACCCAGGAGTTTACCAGATCTAACTCCAAAAGTACACTTGTTTGGGTTCAATCTCAACTTGTATTTCTTCAACCTCTCAAACAACTTATGCAGATGATCAAGATGTTGCTCTTCATTCTGGGACCTGGCTATCATATCATCCACATATACCTCTATCTCATGATGAATCATATCATGAAACAAAGCCACCATAGCACGCTGATATGTTGCCCCTGCATTCTTCAAACCAAATGGCATCACTTTATAACAAAAAGTGCCCCACTGTGTAACAAATGTTGTCTTCTCCATATCTTCAGGTGCCATCTTGATCTAATTGTAACCAGAGAAACCATCCATAAAAGAGAATACCTTATGCTGAGCAGTGTTGTCTACCAGAACATCAATATGAGGAAGTGGAAAGTCATCTTTGGGGTTGGCCTTGTTCAAATCCCTGTAGTCTACACACATACGTACCTTACCATCTTTCTTAGGTACCGGTACCACATTTGCAACCCACTGAGGATAAGAAGTCGCAGCTAAGAACCCTGCATCAAATTGTTTCATTACCTCTGCTTTAATCTTCTCTGACATTTCAGGACGCATGCGACGAACCTTCTGCTTCTTTGGACGACAATCTTCTTTTACTGGTAAACGGTGAACCACAATGTCTGTATCCAACCCTGGCATATCTTTGTAGGACCAAGCAAAGATCTCCACATAGTCACGTAGCATCTGAATCAACCTGCTCTTGACACTATCCTCTAATTCAGCTCCTATCTTGACCTCTTTCCTGTTTTCTTCAGTTCCCAGATTCACAACTTCGATTGGCTCTTCATGTGGTTGTATGGCTTTCTCTTCTTGTTGTAACAACCTAGCAAGCTCTACAGGTACTTTACAATCGTCCTCATTTCCGTCTTCAGCTTGATAGATCGGATTCTCGAAATTATAATTGGCAATAGTAGAACTGTTATCAACAGGATCCAGAGTGGATGAGGATCTGCATTTTAGTGATGTGGGTGTGTGTAAGAACACATAGCTGATAAAACAAAAATAAAAGAAAAGAAAGACAAGGAACAAAATATTTACGAAAACGAAACGTCCACTGATTTTTATTGAATGAAGTATGCAAATGAAATGACATCCCGTAACAAGCACACCATTGTGCCCCGGGTAAGGCACAAGACTTAAGAGTTCAATTGTTCAAGAAATTACAAACTTTAAAAGTAACAACACAATAATAGTATTTACTCCTGACTAAAGGAGATAGGAATAACATCTTCAGCCCTCAAGTTATTGAGTCCAGCACCCATAGTAGGAAAAATCCAGGCATCCAAGTTGTAGTCTTCATCATAGTCACCCACAACATTAATCTGATCTTTCATAATCCCCTGATTGGTGATACGAACAGCACGAGCACGACGAACAACCTTCTAGGACTCTGCAGTGAAACCCAAACCAAATTTGTCAGACTTGTACGGAATATCAGGAAGCTGACCCCAAATAGTACAACCACCTTCATCCACCACAACTCTAGCATCTTTAAGGGAGGCCATTGTAGGAGGTACTCTGGTGACCACAGGAACTTTCTTGACAACAGGAGGAGCTTCATAATCATTAACAATCCAAGGAACCACTTCAAATGTCTGACACGGAGTTTCAACATATTCACCTTCCACTTCAAGATACTTAAAGGTGTTCACATGGCTAACTATATATCCTTCCTCTCCGTAAACAGTAACAACCTTCCCTTCTACTGGATATCTCAGCTTCTTATGTAAAGTGGAGGTTACAGCACCTGCCCCATGGATCCAGGGACGCCCAAGCAAACAAGAATACGATGGACAAATATCCATTACATAAAAGGTAGCATTGAAGACCTGAGAACCTACTTTTATTGGGAGATCAATTTCTCCATGCACCATTCTTCTCGAGCCATCAAAAGCTTTCACCACTATATTACTGGGCTTCAGCATAGCATCTTCAGGACTCAGCTTATTCAGAACTTCTTTGGGCAACACATTCAGAGATGAACCATTGTCTATTAATACATGTGACAGGGTAGTGCCCCTGCATTCAATGGAGATATGTAGAGCCCTGTTATGATCCCTCTTGGCCGGAGTCAAATCAGCATCGGAGAAACCTAACCCATTATCATAGGTCAGGTGTGCAACACAATTTTCAAACTGGTCAACAGAAATTTCATTTGGTACATGAGCAGTCTTCAGAAATTTAATCAAGGCCTTGGCATGAGCCTCAGAACACAACAACAAAGACAACATAGAAATCTTGGAGGGAGTATGCCCCAATTGATCAACAATGTCATAATCACTCTTGCAAATGATTTTCAATACTTCTTCCATCTGCTTAGAGAGATCATCAGCAGCTGGCACATCAGTAGGTATAGGTTCAATAACAGGACCTTTGCCCCGAGCATCAGTGGTGGAGGTAGCAGCTGGAGTAACTGCATTCTTGGAGGTAATTGGAGGAGAGAAAACTCTTCCGCTTCGTGTGATCTTACTAGATCCAGCAATATTATCAACATCAAGGTTCACATCAACAACAGGCGTATCAGCTAAGGGTTCCTGTTTAACACCATGGATATAAACATCGGATCCATAATGCCAAGGCACAACTTTATCGGAAGTATATGGAATAGGACCCGGAGTGGTAATGATCATAGGAGCCACTCTAGCTTTAGCAACAATCTTCACAGGGCCTTCAATAGTAATCTTAATTGGACCCTTATGAGTGATTTTGACAGGTCCCTTGGAAGTATTCCTTACCGGTACTTTATCAACCATATCCACCTCTTCAACTTTCGCACTTTTAGTTATATGATCCACCATACTCTCCACAGAAGGTGGTGTCCTCTCAAATACTATGGTGTAATTATTCATGAGACGTTGAATTCCGTCCTTCAACCTCCAGCAACTATCCGGCTTATAAGCACAATAGACACAATCTTCACGACAACCTGGAAAGAACCCAGCTTGTACTAACTTCTTCTTGATAACAGACAATGGTGTAGTCAAATCTGCAACTGAGGAAATATGTGAATCTTCTTCAATGGCATTGACAGTCTTCTCATGATTTGGCATGGGAGCAGTAATCACATTTGGAGTACTCGGAGGGTCAAACTCAATTTCTCCTGCCTCAATCATATCTTGAATTTTGTTCTTCAATACCCAGCAACTATTGGTATCATGTCCCTGACAGTTCGAATGATATGCACATCGTGCATTAGGATTATACCTGGGAGAGGTAACATTAGGATTCTGAGGAGCATCTTTCAGAGTGATAAGTTCAGCCTTCAACAAGTGTTGCAAGGCTTGGGCCATTGACATGTTGATCTTAGTGAACTGCCTTCTAGCCCTCTGTTGATTTCCCTGTGGCTGCTCTGTTGTTGCAGTAGTTGGATTGGAAATATGAACTGCACTCACAGACCGATGCCTCCTATTACGATCAGGTTGACCATAAACAACATTTGACTCTTTCTTCCCACTGGGAGGCTTCTTTGCAGCACCTGATGAAGAAGCACCCACTTGAATCTTGCCACTCCTTATACCACTTTCTACGCGCTCTCCTGTCATTATCAACTCAGTGAAGCCAAATGATGAGCTTCCAATGAGATGACTGTAAAAAGGACCATTCAATGTGCACATGAACATATCAACTAACTCCCTGTCAGTTGGAGGGGGTTGCACTCTTCCAGCCAAATCTCTCCACTTCTGAGCATACTCCTTGAAGCTCTCTTTAGCACCCATAGACATGCTTTGCAGCTGCACGCGAGTGGGGGCTAAGTCAGCATTGTATTGATATTTCTTATAGAAGGCTTCGGCAAGATCATTCCAATCACGGATGTTGACACTCTCCAACTGATAGTACCATTCCAATTGAGCTCCAGATAATCTCTCTTGGAAGAAATGGATCCACAACTTCTTATCAGCAGTATGGGGTTGGATTCTCCTGACATAAGACCTCAAATGCAGCTTGGGACAAGAGACACCATCATAAACAACAAAAGTAGGAACCTTGAAACCAATGGGTATAACTACCCCAGATATCAAACTCAAATCTTCAAAATCCAGCCCAGAAGACTTTTGCAACTCCATAGCATCCATTCTATCCACCAGCATCTTGAATTTATCTTCATTAGGCTCATGATAGTAATTAGCTTCAGAATCAGAGTCCCCCATTGTATTATGGAGACCGCCTCTCTCTTTCTCAGACTCTTCAGACTCATAATCTTCAACCTGTTCTTTGGTCTTGACAGGACCTCTGAACCTTCTTCCCATGTTAATCAGGCCCACTGATCTTCTAGTCTTCTTGGTCTTCTTGGCCAGCAGTGTCTTCAATTCATCCTGCCCCTTGGACAAGTTCAGGATCAGCTCTTGGAACTGTGCATTTTGTGCCTGGAGATCCTTAACTATTTGTTCAAGAGCCATTGCTGAAATAAACAGCGAGAAGATAAGAAACCTGTGCACAATAAACCTGTGATGCAATGATATGATATGTGAATGTATATGCAATGTTTTCAAGGACCGCAGGATTTAAATTTGCTTAAACAAACAAGAAGGTAAATTTTTATTAGTAATAAATTTGTTTTGCCTCTTGGGCTTACATAAAATGAAATGAAATAAATACAAGAGATGGGGTTTTAAGTCTCCCATGGACGTTTCCTCTTTGTGTTGAGGTATGAGTTGAGATTCCGTTCCTCGTGAAGTTGCTTTGTTAGTTGTAAACACCCCAAATTTTCCCTAACCCATTCACACCATGGCTTGTGATCTTTTCATATGCACAAGTTCAATCATAGCATCTCATATCACATTTGTGATTCACTGCATTGTTTCTAAGTCATCTGCATCTAGGGTTTGTGATCTGATCAATCCAAGAGCCACTTGAGCAACTCCAAAGGTCATCAATCACTTCAAAGGGGTCCATGTATGTTCAAGCATCATATTATACCCTCTCAAAGTCAAGAATGTCAAAAAATCACAAGAACTGAGAATGGCATGGAAGCAGAGCCAGGTTTAACTGCACAGATGACCTAGAATTAAGGTTTTGGTTTCAGAGGCCATAACTCCAATTTTTTTGGTCATTCTTGTTTCTATTGGTCTCTATATAGTATAGGGACCATGCATATCAATTTTCATGAAGAAATTCAATGGGGAAGTCATCTGATCAAGAGTTGACTTTTTGAGCAAGTCAGTGCAAAATCAGGGCATCTGAGGCCCCCAATGACCCAATCAAAGGGTGTTCTTCATCATTTTGATTGTGTATGATCTTTATTTGATCATAGAAGATGTTATAAGTTCACAAAATTGAATAATTTCAAGCCATTTGCAAAGTTGACTTTTTGGGAAAGTTGACTTATATTGAAAATTGCCATTTTGGGAAACTTTTTCAACCCTTGCTTTTTGATTCAAAAATGCTTCAAATGGAAAAACTTTGGTCATGAAAGTTGTAGAATGGATCATTCCCTTTTCAAAAAGTACAAGAACTCATTCTAATTCATTTTGGATCAAAAGTTATGGCTTGTCAAAGTTGGCCAAAATCACATAATTTGAAGTTTTCTACCAAAGAGGCATTTTGCAAAATGGTATGATCAAGTGTTCTAAAGGCTTCAAAAGTGTACAAACTCTTCACAACATGATCACATGACCTCTAAAGATCATAATGGGCCAAGGAATATTGCATTTTGATGCCTTGAATCTCAAGAATTTCCAAAGGGGCCAAACTTTGTGAAAATTGCAAAACACCTCATAAGTCTTGATCCACTTGTTGATTCACCTCATAAACAATTCCATGGCTCTCCCTAAACTCAGCTGAGCCAAGACAAGCAAAAAGGCTAGCTATACCATTGCCCATACCTCAAGTACAAGTCAAGTTGACATTTTGGCAACTTGCCCATACCAATCACACTATGCCACAACCACTTTCTGAACCAATCCCATTTGTTTATACAAATCAAAAGGAAGCCAAAGGACATAACACACAAGCCTGAAACCTCCAAGAGGACAGCATCCTCATTTTCCACCTCTTATGCAAAACCATTCGAAACACTCTCCACAAGCATCAAACACACAAACAAACTTCACAAACAATCTCAACATGACTCACTGATCACAAACCAACCATTAAAACAGCCTGAAAGTCACTGAAGCCAAAACACGATCACCACCACCCCTTGAACAGAACTTCTGCAATCTCCCAAATCAGCCATCAACAAGAGTTGTGAAGCATTCCATTGAGCTCAGGGGGACCAGAGGAGTCAGTTTGCATAGGAGAAAGGCTCAGAAAGCTCCTGTTCGAAGAACTTCAGTTCAGGTATCCATCAAGAACAAATTTTCCAGAACTTCATTTACTTGTTATAAATTGGTTCTACATGTTATCCTGATCATCTTGATGTGTTTAAAAATGAAAATGGTGGAATATTGAGTATGTATGAGTTGTCTGAAACTTTCTGCCCTAATTTTGTTTTGCTTCGATTTGCATGATTGATGAATGAAAAATGGTTTTTGTTTGGGGGTTTTGATTCAGTGTTGAGTGGGGTTTGATTCTGGGCAGAGAGATTTCATTTTCATTGCGTGGAGAGAGAGATAGTGATTTCACCTTGCCGGAGAAGATGACCGGAACACTGTTCCGGTCATCTGAAAGTGTTTAGGGTTTCTGATTAGGGCTTAATCATAATTAAGCAAGTTTGAATGTTGGCCGTCCAGATGCGCGCCTAGTCAATTCGCGCGTGTCCAAGTTTGAATGCTGGCCCTTTGATCTGCTGACTTTCTCATTTTCAGTTTAAATTCAATTTTATTTTCATTTAATTTCATTTGTTTTGTATATTTTATTAAAAATAGCAAAAATTGTTCAAAAATTCTGAAAATTTTTATTCAAGCTTTTATTAATTTTCAGAACACAAAAATATTTTTATTTTTATTTTTTGCATTGAAAAATATTTTTAAATCATTTAAAAGTTTATTTTTAATTGATTAATGAGAATTAATTAATTTAAAATACTTTTAGGTATTTAAAAATCACAAAAAAAATTCATGAAACATTTAAAATTATTTAGAAACATTGTCCAACCTTCAAACCAAATTTCTTTTTTGATCTTGATGCCTTTTGATAATTTTCTTTGGAATTAATTTCATTTCAAGGCAATATTTTGTTTCAAACTTCAAAAATTCATTTCTGCCTAACCCTTGAGAGTTGGACAATGATTCTTTTTGCATTGCATCTTGTATAGCATGTAGTTTATAGGATAAAAGTGGTTTGAATTGATCTTGCATTTTCAATTTGTTTGACCTTTTTCTTGACAAGGTACCTTGAAACCCTAGCAAATTTAGGAAATTCATAACTTACACTAGGTTAAGAATTGGATCCTCTCCTTTGGGCATTGAGTTTGTATAGGTTTAGGGTTCCTTTGAATGCCTTTTCAAATTTTTATCATGATGTTTGCTTCTGGTTTTGAATTTTGTTTTGTGCATTGTTCATAAACCCTAATTCATACCTTCCTTTACATCCATATTCCATTTGCTTGCATACCATGACTTGCCATGACATTTTATGCATTCATTTGATTCATGACACATCTTAGGACATATTAGAATCATGTTTGATCATTGCATCCTTCATTTGCCATGTTGTATGTCATTTTCATTTCATAACTTTTCATGTATGTTCATGGTTCTAAGCATGTTCCTTTGCATTCCATATGTTTGTATGATCATCCTCATGCCTTGTTTCATGTTTGCATCATCTCTTGGCATCATTAACATCATACTCATGCTTCTGGTTTTGGTTTGCATCATCACATTTCATCTCATTTGCATTGCATTTCATTCCTTTTGCTAACTTTTCAGGTGGTAAGTTGTTTGAGAAGTGAATTTGCCTTCACTTCTCACAATCTCTTTTCATCTCTCTTATGCATCATTGCTGCATTTTTGTATGTGTATTGGATTGAGCTTGCTCTTTCTTGTTCATCTTACCTTCTTTCTTCAAGCAACTTGACTTCTTAAGTGAAGCAAGTTGTTTTGCTTCTCTTTGCTCCTTTCATCTGCTTCCCTCCTTGGTGGTTCTTTGAAGATCTTTCTTGCAAACCTCACAAACCCTAGGACTTCCAAGCATGATAACATTTCAGGATTGTTTAGTCCCCCTTAGACTCTTTCCTTTGAGTTTTCTTTGAGTCTTCTCTTCTCACCTCATAATCAAGGACTAAACCCTAAAGGCTTTAAGGCTTTGTGATTAAGCTTATGCATGCATCCTTCTATTAGGATGGAGTGTATAACCTTAATCCTAAGTGTTAAACCCTTAATGTGTTTAAATCCTTTAATCAATTCACTTAATAATCATCAAGACATCAAGCTTGTAACTTGGGCCTTGCTTTAGGGTTCTAATTCTTCCTTAATTGGTTAAGAAGGACTAACCCTAGTGTTAATGGACAAGTCCCCCTCAAGTTGTCTTACAAATCATAAAAATCACTTCTTCATCATACCATTAACTAAAATCCACTTAATAAAGGCTTTGTTTTGTCATGAGTTTAATCCCTAATCATGGATTAAGTTGAGGAGTTTTCCTCAGCTTAAACATTCTCATCTATTATCCTTCTATTGGGATAGTGTAATGAGTCTGTTTAATCCCTGATTATGGCTTAATCTCATTACTTAACACTAAACAAAAACAACAAAAACATCTAAATAATAACAAATAGGTTAATGATCTTAACCCTATATCAAAAGGTGATTAAGTGTGAGATGCTGACTTCACACTTAAGGTATTCTCATTACCCCTAATCAGAGGGAAGATGTGATGAGTTTACTAACCCATTGGTGTAGGCTTAAGCTCATTAACTTATGACAAACATCCAAAAGCAATAAAAGACTGAAAACACAAAAAACAAACAATAATTGTCTCCTCCGGGATTCTTTTCTCATCTCACTCACTCACAAACGAGAACTTGCTTCTTCCGTCTAATGCAAGACATTTTGCACCTGAGCCAGAAAGGTCATACACTTGAGCATAGACAAGTAAGCAGTTCACAAGTCAATTCATCTTTCAGTCTCTTTGGGTCGAACTACGGTGTTCTGACTTCCTCATTGCACGAGAGGATACGTAGGCATAACTTAACAGTTATCGAACAAAAGTCTCTGTATATTCCCCCTCTTTCCAGCATTATTCTTTAAGCCTCATAGTCTTGAGCATTTCATTCTTGTTCTTACACTGACACGTCACTTGTACACTTCACACTTCTCTTACACTGACACTTGCATTCTTTCCAGCTTTGATATACAAATTGCACTGACACTACCCCTTTAAAACACAAATCTTTTAAGCGTGGATCCCGTCGAGTACGACGGACAATCTGGGTGCTAATACCTTCCCAGGTTGTAACCAACCCCCTTTCTCAGTCTCTCTGGTTCGCAACCGTCTTGTCCATATCTTTCTAGGTCTATGCAGCATTACCTTTCCTTCGGGATAAAAATGCCTAGCTGGAGACTCTTGTCTTCTGAGTTCACCCTTGTGTGTACTCTCTTCTTTCGCCGACCGTTCGCGTCTGTACCCCATTTGACCTAGCCTCATTTGGTGGGAGCGACAGCTTGGCGACTCTGCCGGGGATCATCATACTGTAACTAGGGCTTCTGGTTCTTTTTGTGGGTTCCTCCTAGCGCTTGATTGATTTGTGTTTACTGGGGTGTTATGTGCTGATTGTGTTGTATATTTGTATTTATATTGCTTTATGTACAGTTATTTATCGCTTTCTTTACAGCTTTATATGCATCATACTGTCATAACTGTTATCTGGCTGGATCTGTTTTCTGTCTGGGTGGGTGGGGTTTCACTGAGAGTTTAAGGTCCTATACCTGGGACCTGAGTGACACCTAGGCTAGAGTGGTTCATGTTCTTTCCCATTCCATTTCGTTCTGGTGCGGGAATATGAAACACGATTCAGATATGGGTTTCTTCTTGAGAACTCTGTGCTACAGATCTCCTGTAGTGCTAGGGCTATCTGGGAAGCCTGCTAAGTCTGGATGACCTTTACTATGACCTTCAGAAACTGAGGTGAATTAGAGGAGGATCTTTTATGGTTATTGTAAACACTGTACCTCCGGGTTAGAAGTGTTTACACTTCTCATAACTGATCCAAGTCTGAGGATCCTTGTTCTAGAACACCACCTGTGAGGGGGTTGGGCTGTTTACAGGTTTGCAGGAACCCTTGGCCACATCATAACCTGTTTCTTATTGTGTTTAAGAATGCTTCACTTTGGACAGTTCTTGTGATTTAACCCAGGACATGTGACTCTTTATTTGAGTCCCCCACCCTGGTTACTGGACTTTTGAACCTCTATCTGGACTTCTTAGACATACATGGACTTATATCAAGACAGTTAATCAGATCCAGCTTGATCACAAACCCTTGCATATCATTTGCATACATCATCATTGCATCATTTAACATTTTCCTATTTGTTTTTCAGGGTATCCATATCACATTTGGCTTGGTTTTGACCCCTTTTTACCTGCATAGACCCTTTTTCATCAGCTATTTGCTTCAGCCATCTTCATCAGTTGCCTGCTTCAGCTACTGTTATCACCAGTCTCAGCCTGTTAGTGGCTCATCACCGGTATCAGTCTTCATCAGCAGTTATTTTCAGCCCTTCAACAGTAGTCATGGCACCCAAAAAGAGCAACACTTCATACCACTTCTTTGAGCCTGTGCTGGCTGGCATCAGGCAGGTCCAGGCACTCATCACTCCAGACCATATCCCATTATTCAGAGAACATTATGGGGGCATCCTTGATATGGTTATGGACTTGGACCCTTCTCAAAGGAGTTTGATTCACACTTGCTTACAGTTCTATGATCCTCCTTTGAGATGCTTCACTTTTCAGGATTTTCAGTTGGGACCTCTGTTGGAGGAGTTTTCATCACTGATTGGAGTACCTGTCAGGGGTGGTATCCCCTTCAACCCAGAAATGGCTTCTCCTAGCAATGAAGAGGTGGCAAAGGCACTGTATTTGGAACCTGTTCTGATTGAGCAAAACATGACTACAAAGGCTGGAATTCCTGGCCTACATTTGGATTTTCTCACTTCTCAGGCCATCCTGAAGGCCTCCTTGGGAGAATGGAAGGCAGTTTGTGCATTGTTAGCCCCCAGTATATATGGGGTTATACTTTTTGCAGATGAGCCCAAGTTTATTAGCAAGAATGCTATCCACCTCTTCCTTTTGAGGAACCCAGTGCCCACCTTGCTGGGAGACTTCTATTATTATGTTCACCAAAGGAATGAGAAGCAGAGAGGGAGATTGGTGAGATGTTGTGCTCCTCTATTTCATACCTGGCTGCTTAAACACCTACCCAAGACCGATGCTTTCCTGAACCCTCACCAACAGAAGAACTGGGCTAGAAGACTTACTGCTTTGACCTCAGATGACATCAGATGGTGCACCCAGAGCACCAAAGGAAGGGATATAATTACTAGCTATGGACAGTTTCCCAATGTACCTCTGATAGGAGTGAAGGGTTGCATCAACTACAATCCTTTGTTGTTTAAGAGACAATTGGGCTATGCTCTGGTTCACCCTCCTAAAGTGCAAGACTTGGCTGAAACCCTGTATTGTAAGATAAAACCTAATCTAGCTGTTGTCAGACAAGCATCCTGGGCTTGGGACAACATCCAGACCAAAGGGATGGCCATTCTTGGGAAATGCAACAATGTGGCTTCAGCACAGTATTATGAATGGTCTCATGCTAGGGCTCAGATTTCTGGGATGCCTTTCACCGTTAAGGATGCACCTGGACCATCCACAGTACCACCTCCAGCTACTGTCAGCCTAGAGGAATTTGAGAAACTGAAGGAGAGGAATAAGAATCTGACTCAAGCTCTGCAGAAGACCCTCTGGGAGAGGAGTGATGGTCGTCTAGACATTGAGAGGTTGGAAAAGCTAAAGGTAGAGCATCTAGCCAGGATTGAGAAATCAGAGGACTACATCAAGAAATCAAGAGCAGGAGAGCAAATTTTGAAGAATGCCTGTAAAGAGGCCCAGTTTCAGAAGGCTAGAACCGATCTTTATTTGAAAAAAAGTCAAGCTAGGTGGGTCAGAATTACTGAAGCTCGCACTCAAGAAGATAAGAGAACTCAAGACAGAATTGAGCAGTTGGAGGCAAATGAAAAGAAGCAACAGGAGGCTCTGCTAGCAGCCCAGAGGGAAATCTCAGAATTGAAGCTTAGGGCTGGTGTGAAGAGGTCAAAGGACCAGGATAGGCACAAGAAGCTGACTGCTGCTATTGCCACAAGGAACCTCCTCATCAGAAACATTATAGAGCATCCGGGTGGTCCTGTAACTGAAGCACTTTTGAAGGAAGTTAAGGAGGATGAATTTGGCTTAGATGTTTGACTTATTTGCTTGTTGTTGTTTCCATTTCATGTACTTTTCTGTTTATGTTGTATTTTGACCCCATAGAGGCATATGTTGTAAAAACAAACTATGTATGATTCACCACTTGTAATATATTTGTTAGTTTGTTTTATTGAGTTCTCTTTCTCTCAAGCAACATCAAAGCATCTTCCTTAGGGTCTGGAAAGGTCAAAACCAAGTGCCAATCCAGATACCTTGGAAAGCAAATAAGCATACTGCATTGCATACTAACTTTTGTTTGTTTTGTAGGTTTCGTCATTATTTTGTTTGTTTCTAACTCTGTTGTGGTTCAGGAATTATTGCTCGCCGTCGGGTGTTCCCTCTCAACCGTCCACACAGATATCCTACTCGCAACAACCTTCCTGGTATCCAGATGGACCAAGTACAGCAAGAACTGACAGAGGTCAGAACCCAGATGGTTAACGAAAGGCTGGAGATGAGAAACCAAATGACCCAGTTCATGGAAGTAATGAATGGCTTGGCTCAAAGCCAAGAAATATTGAGGGCATTGGTAGAAAGACAGACCCCGGAAGAACCCCATATGGGGACTGGAGGAACAAGTAACAATGAGAGGGTTCAGCCTCATGTTAACCCACCAGTATATGGTCCTCATCTTCATCCAGAGATCAACATCCCTACTAATGTGCAAGGGAATGCTACTGCAGGCAGAGTCTTACAAGAAGACCCCCAAGAGGATCAATTCACTGTGATGGGAGATGGGGACGAAGCCTATGATAGGAGGCTTGATGAAATTGCTGAGAAATTGAGATCCCTGGAGTCTCAAAACTCCTTGGGTTTTGATGTCATGTATATGGGCTTAGTGGACGGGGTAAGGATACCTCACAAGTTTAAGCCCCCGTGCTTCGAAAAGTACAACGGAACTTCCTGTCCACGAACTCACTTGCAGTCTTTTCTGGGAAGACTTAAGGCATACACCATGGATGAAAAACTATGGATGTTTTACTTTGAAGATAGTTTGACTGGGGCTTCAAGGGAATGGTACTCTCACTTGACCAGAGCTACTATCAGATGCTGGAAGGATTTAGCTGAAGCCTTCATCAGACAATACCAATACAATCTAGACATGGCTCCTAACAGAACCCTTCTGATGGGAATGTCTCAGTCCTCCAAAGAAAGCTTCAGAGAATATGCCCAGAGGTGGAGACAGCTTGCTGCTGCTGTCCAGCCACCCATGTCGGAAAGAGAAATGGCCGACATGTTTATGAATACCCTGCAAGGGACATATATTGATAGGCTAGATGCCTTTTCTTCCACCAGCTTCGCTGACGTAGTCATAGCCGGAGAAACAATTGAAAGCCTTCTGAAGATGGGTAAGATTACTGATAACGGTGCAAGTTCGTCAAGCAATCCCAGGAAGCCTTTTGTGGGACCTAGAAGAACTGGTGAGACCAATGCCATTTATGCCAACAGGGGCAGACCTCAGCATGTCCACAGATCTGTAGTAGCTGTCACAATTCCAGCTCCAATTCCTCAGCAACCAGCATATCAGCCACAACAACCACCCCACTATCAGCAGCAAGTTCAGTATCCGCCACAAAGAAACTACAACAACAACAACAGCAATCAGCAGCAAAGACCCTTTCAACAAAGACCATCACAGGCAAATAGGGTGATTTATCCAATCCTTATGCCTTATGCCGCTTTATTGCCACAACTCCTGAAACTCAACCTGGTTGAGCTAAGGACATTGGCACCTCCAGATCCTGCCAGTCTTCCAAGAAATTATGATGTCAACGCCCGGTGTGCTTTTCACTCCAATGCACCTGGCCACAGTACTGAGAAATGCAGGGCTTTACAAATGAAAGTACAGGATCTAGTGGATTCCAAAACTCTCAACTTTGCACCCCCGCCAAATGTCAACAAGAATCCCATGCCCAATCATGGAGGACCAAGAATTAATGCTATTGAGGAAGATAAGCCATCTTTCTTAATCACCAGTGTTGGGCAGATTCGGACACCTCTGGTAGAAATTAAAGCTCAGCTCCTAGAATGCCAGATGTTCCCCGGGTGTGAGCTCGGTTGTGCTTATTGCAACATTTCGGTCAACGGGTGTGATAACTTGAGAAGCGGCATAGATGGTCTTATCAAAAGTGGTATCCTTCAGATCACAACCTCAGCTCCTACAAATCCAGCAATCCCTTTGACAACAATTCCTGACTCTTCTACAACTGCAACAACAATCATTCCAACAAATTCATCAATATCATCAACAGTGGCTCCGTCCATCACTTCAACAAATAAGATATTAACAACCATCTCTTCTACAACATCAGCACCAATTTATTCCACAGAATCTTCTACAATGCCAACAGATATCTCAGCAGTCACCATTTATTATGATCCAGCATATGTTCCTCCAAACAACAACTTTCAACAACAAACAGTGGTACCTCCTGCCAGGTCACCAGTCACCATCTACTACGATCCGCACACCATTTCAGCACCCTCCTCTGCGGCAGTCAGTCCAGTTACCATCACGATACCTGGACCTGTTCCATATGAAAGCAATAATGCCATCCCTTGGCATTATGGCTCTGACCTCTACTACAATGGGGAGAAAATCACTTTGGATTCTTCAACCTCTTCTCCGCAGATTGATAATGTTGGGGGAGGCGGAGGCTTCACCAGAAGCGGACGCCTTTTTGCCTCACAAACACAAAGACCTAATGTTGAAGCAGAGGCTGCTGCCAAAGCAAAAGGAAAGAGTGTGGTACCTGAAGAGCCAACTGTCAAAGAAACTCAGAAAACATCTTTTGAGCAAGATGTATACGAGTTTATGAGAATTATAAAGAGAAGTGATTACAAGGTGGTGGATCAGCTTCACCAAACTCCCTCAAAGATCTCCATATTATCCCTGCTAATGTGTTCTGAAGCTCACAGGAATGCATTACTGAAAGTCTTGCACGCAGCATACGTGCCAGAGGAGATCACTGTTAATCAGCTGGAAACCGTGGTGGCAAATGTCAACACCAGTCATGGACTGGGTTTTACCAACACTGACTTAACAACTGAGGGGCGTAACCACAACAAGGCTTTACACATCACTCTAGAATGCAAGGGTGCTGTCCTATCTCATGTACTAGTGGACACTGGGTCTTCACTCAATGTTCTACCAAAGAAAGCCTTGGTGAAGCTGGAATATGATGGCTTGGCACTGCGCCCGAGTAATTTAGTGGTGAGAGCATTCGATGGATCTAAAAGATCAGTGCTAGGGGAGATTGATCTGCCTGTGATGATTGGCCCGCAAACCTTCAAAATTACCTTCTATGTGATGGACATTCAGCCGGCCTACAGCTGTTTGTTGGGTAGACCTTGGATCCATGCCGCTGGCGCAGTTACGTCTACCCTTCACCAGAAGCTGAAATTCGAGTGGGAGGGTCAGATCATCACTATCTGTGGTGAAGAAGATATCTTTGTTAGCCATCTGGCTACATACAAATACATTGAGATGGATGGAGAGATCCATGAAACTATGAGCCAGGGGTTTGAGGCCCTGAACATAAATGAAGCATCTGCTGTACTGGGAACCTCCATGACGTCTTATCAGCAAGCCATGAAGGTTGTTGAAGAGGGGACTGCCCAAGGCTGGGGCAAGCTGCTGCCCGTAGAAAAGAAGGAGGACAGATTTGGGTTGGGTTACAAACCAACTCAACAAGATCAATCAGAGGCTGCTAAGAAGCCCAATTTTGTCAGCGGGGGAATGCTCACCCCGGATGCAGTGAACAACTTGGAAGATGAGTCGGAAGATGAGCGCAACCTGGAGAGCTGGATACGTCCAAGGATCCCGGGGAGCCGTATCTCAAGCTGGTCTTCCCAGGAAATTATAAGGGTTACTCCTGCAGAGTAATTATTATTTCCTGTATATTTTAAGCATGCATCAAGTCTTGCATCTTGCCCAAGATGACAAGACTCATTTTGTAATTGGGCCATCTGTAATTTTGTGCAAACAGATCAATCAATGAATATCAGACATCTTTTGCAAATGAGTCTTTTTCTTTTCCGCTCACTGTTTTTCCATTTTTCTTTTTGTACAAAAATAAAATGGCAATGTTTTCAAAATGACAACTTTATTTCACTTTTCTAAACAAGATTAAAATCAATCACTAAAATGAACAATCTAAACCCTTGCAGAGAGTGCCCTCCAAACTGCACCGACAACAGTACAGCTATGGCTTCGTATGACTTTGACAATCCAATCAATCAAGCTGATGAAGGGGTTGAAGAAGATAATGAGCTTCCTGAAGAGCTAGCCAGGTTGTTGAGACAAGAGGAGAAGGTTATCACTCCTCATCAGGAGGAGGTCGAAACGATTAATCTTGGTACGGATGAAGATGTGAAAGAGGTTAAGATCGGGGCCTGCTTACAAGACTCAGCAAAGGAACAACTGATTGACCTGCTTCGTGAATATGTGGATGTGTTTGCTTGGTCTTATCAGGATATGCCAGGGTTGGACACCGATATTGTTATGCACAAGCTGCCTTTAAGAGAAGATTGCCCACCGGTTAAACAGAAACTGCGTCGTACTCGCCCAAACATGGCAATGAAGATCAAAGAAGAGGTGCAAAAGCAGTGGGACGCCAGGTTCCTTGCTGTGACTAGCTATCCGCCGTGGGTTGCTAATATTGTGCCTGTGCCTAAGAAAGACGGCAAGGTAAGGATGTGTGTAGACTACCGGGACTTGAACAGAGCCAGTCCGAAAGATGACTTCCCTTTACCTCACATTGATGTATTGGTGGATAATACGGCGCAGTTCTCGGTGTTCTCCTTCATGGACGGATTTTCAGGATACAATCAGATCAAAATGTCACCTGAAGACATGGAGAAGACAACTTTTATCACACCCTGGGGCACGTTCTGTTACAAGGTGATGCCATTCGGACTGAAGAATGCTGGTGCAACATATCAACGGGCTATGGTGACATTATTCCATGACATGATCCATAAAGAAATTGAATGTTATATGGATGACATGATTGCCAAGTCCCTCACAGAAGAAGACCACCTGGTAAATCTGTTGAAGTTATTCAATCGTCTGAGGAAGTACCAACTGAAATTGAACCCCAACAAGTGCACATTCGGGGTGCGATCTGGTAAGTTGCTGGGATTTATTGTAAGTGAAAAAGGGATTGAAGTTGACCCTGATAAAGTCAAGGCCATTCAAGAAATGCCTGCACCAAAGTCAGAAAAAGAAGTTCGGGGGTTCTTAGGTAGATTGAACTACATTTCACGGTTCATATCTCACCTTACGGCAACCTGTGAACCCTTGTTCAAGCTATTAAGAAAAGAACAAACGGTCAGGTGGAACGAAGACTGCCAAAGGGCCTTTGACAAAATCAAGGAATACTTACAAGAGCCTCCAATCCTTATGCCTCCAGTTGAAGGAAGACCTCTGATAATGTACTTGACAGTATTAGAAGAGTCAATGGGGTGTGTGCTGGGCCAGCATGACGAGTCTAGTCGAAAAGAGTATGCAATATACTACCTAAGAAAAAAGTTTACCGACTGTGAACAACGTTATTCACTGCTCGAGAAAACTTGCTGTGCTTTAGCGTGGGCTGCTCGCCGACTAAGGCAGTATATGTTGACCCACACTACCTTGTTGATATCAAAGATGGACCCGGTCAAGTACATATTTGAGAAGCCAGCACTTACCGGACGAGTTGCAAGATGGCAAATGATTCTCACGGAATATGACATTCAGTACACATCTCAGAAAGCCATCAAGGGCAGTGTATTGTCTGATTATCTTGCTGAGCAACCCATTGAGGATTACCAGCCTATGAGATTTGACATCCCTGATGAAGACATCATGTTCATTAAAGCAAAAGATCATGAAGAGCCTGTTCACACTGAAGGCCCTGACCCAGAAGAAGAATGGACTATGATGTTTGACGGGGCTGTTAATATGAATGGTCGTGGTGTTGGTGCAGTACTCATTACACCTAAGGGAGTTCACTTGCCTTTCTCGGCAAAACTCACCTTTAACTGCACTAACAACGAAGCTGAATACGAAGCTTGCATTATGGGTCTTGAGGAAGCCATTGACCTCAGGATCAAGACTTTAACTGTGTTCGGAGATTCAGCTTTGGTAATCAACCAAACCAATGGCAAGTGGTACACACACCAGGATCATCTGATACCTTACATGGATTATACAAGGAGGTTGTTGAATTTCTTCACAATGGTCAAGCTTGAGTATATCCCTCGGGACGAGAATCAGTTTGCAGATGCTCTGGCCACCATTTCATCCATGATCAAAGTTCAAGCTGCCAACTTTGTGCCTCGGATTTCAGTGTCCAGACTTGACAAACCAGCATATGTGTTCTCAGCAGATGTTGTTAAAGATGACAAGCCTTGGTTCCATGACATCAAATGCTTCTTGGAGGATCAAACATACCCACCTGGGGCATCTTCCAATGACAAGAAGACATTAAGAAGGCTAGCTGGTAGTTTCTTCTTGAACACTGATGGTTCCCTGTACAAGAGAAACTTTGATATGGTACTCCTCAGATGTGTTGATAGAACAGAAGCAGACTTGTTGATGCACGAGGTGCACGAAGGATCCTTTGGTACCCATGCTGGAGGGCATGCCATGGCTAAAAAGTTGCTAAGATCAGGCTATTACTGGATCACAATGGATGCCGACTGTTGTGCTTATGCCAGAAAATGCCATAAATGCCAGATTTATGCGGATAAGGTGCATGTTCCTCCCAATCCTTTGAATGTGATGTCTTCACCCTGGCCCTTTGCCATGTGGGGCATTGATATGATTGGCAAGATCGAACCGACTGCTTCAAACGGCCATAGATTCATCTTGGTAGCCATTGACTATTTTACCAAGTGGGTAGAAGCGGCTTCTTATGCCAATGTTACAAGGTAAGTGGTAGCCAGATTCCTGAAGAGAGATATCATCTGTCGGTATGGAGTGCCCGAGCGAATCATTACTGATAATGGTTCCAACTTGAACAACAAAATGATGGCAGAACTATGCTGGGACTTCAAGATCCAACACCACAACTCTTCTCCTTACAGGCCAAAGATGAATGGCGTTGTTGAGGCAGCTAACAAGAATATCAAGAAGATTGTGCAGAAGATGGTAGTTACGTACAAAGACTAGCATGAAATGCTATCGTTTGCCTTGCATGGGTACCGTACGTCAATCAGAACATCCACTAGGGCAACACCGTATCAGCTTGTTTATGGTATGGAGGCAGTCCTGCCTGTTGAAGTTGAACTACCCTCCTTGCGGGTACTAATGGATGTTAAGCTGAATGAAGCAGAATGGGTCCGATCCCGATACGAACAACTGAGTCTGATTGAAGAAAAGAGATTAGCTGCAATCTGTCATGGGCAGTTATATCAGAAAAGGATGAAGAAAGCCTTCGATCAGAAAGTCAGGATCCGAGAGTACGAAGTAGGAGACCTTGTGCTGAAAAGACTCCTCCCTCCTCATACAGACCACAAGGGCAAGTGGACTCCAAACTATGAAGGACCATTCGTAGTAAAGAAAGTTTTCTCCAGTGGAGCACTCATGCTCAGTACTATGGATGGTGAAGACTTCTTGTCCCCTGTGAATTCAGATGCAGTTAAAAAATACTTCGCGTAAAATGACCCGCTGGACATAAAAACAGAATGTAAGTCCAGGAAAAAATAGGGCATCCCGACGAGTCAAAAACAGAATAAAAGACTCGGGAAAAAATAAGGGAAATAAACAAAAAATGTACACCCGCTGAGTTGAAAAGCCACATTGGACAACTCAGGCAAAAATGGGTATCCAGATGGATTGAAAACCCAAAAGGGCGGTCCATGCAAAATAAGGGAATAAGCGAATAATTGTACTCCGAATTCGTCTGTATTACTTAAAACTTGGTAAGCTTCAAAAGGATTCAAGCGCCGGTCAGAATCAACCTTCTTCAGAAAGCAAGATGAGAAGAACGTCAAATGTCATACGAGTCATAGCAAAAGGAAGCTCCTTGAAGCGTCATCAACATTGCCAACATCTTTTGTTTCTCAATTTGTAACAATCTCCTCATTTTAGGGGATCTGTTTCTCTGACTGTATCTCGCCAATTCAGGGCATATAAATCAATAAAATCAGATTTTCAGTCATGTTTTGTCTCGTACATTTTTCATTTGCAAAATGTCCGATGTCCTTAAGATACTGATTGCATAAATACAGATGCTTCTCTTAAAACACGTGCTTGCAGGAAATATACTTACTCTCGGGGGTGTTTAAACTCCTATAATGGAATCCGGTAAGGGATACCTCAGGATTACTTGTACATTTCTCTGTCTTTTCAGGATTGCAGGTATTCAAAGCACAACATGGGACCTGAAAACTTCACCCCAGCCAGCTGGCAAATCATTATCTACTCAGCCTTAGCACCGGAGATGGTTTCCCCCCAGCTGAGTTGTCAAGTATCATCCTCAGCAGGACCCCTACAGAAATCTCCAGGAAGACCTTCGCATGGTCTTTCTTCTTCCCCAGCCGAGTTGCCATTTACTATTCCTCCGCAGCCAAGTGCGAAAGCCAAGGAACCATCTCCCCATAGAGCTTCAGCCTTTATCCGAAAGAGCAATGCCTGAGGATTCCACAACAGAGTGACGAAAGCTTCTACAAACCCCAGCTGGGTCCCTCATTACCAAAGAGAGGTCTATCAGTGACCTATATCACCAAGCAGAGTCCCATATGTCAGATATACCAATGATCTCATCCCCAGCTGAGATGTTCACTTCAAGCAGATCAATCAGAGATCTCCTCAGCAACGGGACCCGGATCCCGGATCGGTATCTTTGCATAATCATAGCATTCGCATCATATTCTCTCCACAAAGCGTAGCATTCCGTCTAATACGTAGCATTACGACAGAAATCAAACATATTGCATAATCATAAGCCATGTTCTGAATCAAACACTTGTGAATACTGACAATTCATCAGATATATACAAAAAACTCCCCAAATTCCCCAACAAAAGCCAAAGCGTCCCCTTTGCACTCACAGATACATTCTTATACAGATTCCCTGACACCCGTCCGTGTCACCTTCCCTAACATAGTTACCTATACACTTAGTAAAGAATACGCTTGTTCATATTATACTTTTCTCTTCTTGACACTCGTCCGTGTCACTCTCCCCAACAGGTTAAACACTCTCCTGTACACCACTCGTACTTATGTCACTCATACAAATACTCGCCTGTATCATGTATATACCACTCAAATCCCCTCAGATCCGACACTCGTCCGTGTTCTTTGTTGACCAGCTGATACTCGTCCGTATCATCATCTCAGAGCATGCGTCAAGCGTTTGTTTCTACATGATACTCGTCCGTATCATAGTCTTAGGGATGCTCGTCCACATCTTTAATCCATACACGTGTCAAACACTTATGTCTTCTTGAATTAGACACTCGTCTGTGTCTACTATTCCCCAGAAGAGTCCCCTCAGAATCAACGCTCGCTCGTGTTCCTTGTTAACCAGCTGATACTCGTCCGTATCATCATCTCTGAACACGTATCAATATTTGTTTCTACCCGATACTCGTCCGTATCGTAGTCTTAAGGATGCTCGTTCGCATCTTTAATCTATACACAACGTCAAAACACTATACCTTTTATTTCTTGGATGTAAACACTCGTCCGTGTTTACTATTCCCCAGTAGGTCGCAAGCAAAGCAAACTATTTGTTTTCTATCTGACATTCGTCCTATGTCATGATACCTTTTCGGCAGCCGTCCCCTGCTAGGTGATCGTCCTTCACCTTTGATGACCGTCCCTCATCCTTTCCCCAGCGGAGTCTCTATTTCATTAGAACCCCTTTTCTATCCAACATTCGTCCTATGTCGTGATATTGAGAGCAGCCGTCCCTTGCTAGGTGATCGTCCTTCACCTCTTGATGATCGTCCTTCATCATGCTCGTCCGATGGCCTTCCCCATCGTCGACCTTTTATCCGGCATTCGTCCTATGTCGTGATTTTTAGCAGCCGTACCCTGCTAGGTGATCGTCCTTCACCTTTTGATGATCGTCCTTCATCATTTTATCCGATGGCCGTCCCCATCGTTGATCTTGTTATCTGACATTCGTCCTATGTCATGATAAGCCCTGAGAGCAGCCGTCCCCTGCTAGGTGATCGTCATTCACCTCTTGATGATCGTCCTTCATCATGCTCATACGATGGCCGTCCCCATCGTCGACCTTTTATCCGGCATTCGTCCTATGTCGCGATACTTCAGAGCAGCCGTCCCCTGCTAGGTGATCGTCCTTCACCTTTGATGACCGTCCCTCATCATTATTTCATTTATTCCTTAACCCGATGGCTGTCCCCGTCGTGGTCCCTTTTCTTTTTCTAGGTGATCGTCCTTCACCTTTGATGACCGTCCCTCATCATTATTCCATTCATTCTTTAACCCGATGGCCGTCCCCGTCGTGGTCCCTTTTCCTTTTCCTGATGATCGTCCTTCATCAGTTTAGCCTGATGGCCGTCCCCATCATTTTTACTAATTCCCAGAGAATCTTATAGCTTTACATGATGGCCGTCCCCATCATAATCTCTCATATCTCCAGCTAGTCGGCCGTCCCCGTCTTTGCTTTATTTCCCGCATTTTTCCCAGCATGTCGGCCGTCCCCGTCATTGCTTTGTTTCCCGCATTTTCCCCAGCATGTCGGTCGTCCCCGTCATTGCTCTTCCCCAGCAGTCGTCCTCTGCTCGAAGGTCCTCCGTCGCCCACACTTTATATGCATACTTTATTTTCCTTTTACAATCTATATCCCTTTTCTTCTTCATTCTGTGAGTGCAAATTTTGGACTGTCTTTGGTATTCAACCACAAGTTATCTTGCTTGCCTGTTAAGTCGTTGCTTACATTCTACACAGCTAACTCATGTTTGAATAGGGGCAGCTGTAAACACCCCAAATTTTCCCTCACCCATTCATACCATGGCTTGTGATCTTTTCATATGCACAAGTTCAATCATAGCATCTCATATCACATTTGTGATTCACTGCATTGTTTCTAAGTCATCTGCATCTAGGGTTTGTGATCTGATCAATCCAAGAGCCACTTGAGCAACTCCAAAGGTCATCAATCACTTCAAAGGGGTACATGTATGTTCAAGCATCATATTATACCCTCTCAAAGTCAAGAATGTCAAAAAATCACAAGAACTGAGAATGGCATGGAAGCAGAGCCAGGTTTAACTACACAGATGACCTAGAATTAGGGTTTTGGTTTCAGAGGCCATAACTCCAATTTTTTTGGTCATTCTTGTTTCTATTGGTCTCTATATGGTATAGGGACCATGCATATCAATTTTCATGAAGAAATTCAATGGGGAAGTCATCTGATCAAGAGTTGACTTTTTGAGCAAGTCAGTGCAAAATCAGGGCATCTGAGGCCCCCAATGACCCAATCAAAGGGTGTTCTTCATCATTTTGATTGTGTATGATCTTTATTTGATCATAGAAGATGTTAGAAGTTCACAAAATTGAATAATTTCAAGCCATTTGCAAAGTTGACTTTTTGGGAAAGTTGACTTATATTGAAAATTGCCATTTTGGGAAACTTTTTCAACCCTTGCTTTTTGATTCAAAAATGCTTCAAATGGAAAAACTTTGGTCATGAAAGTTGTAGAATGGATCATTCCCTTTTCAAAAAGTACAAGAACTCATTCTAATTCATTTTGTATCAAAAGTTATGGCTTGTCAAAGTTGGCCAAAATCACATAATTTGAAGTTTTCTACCAAAGAGGCAAAACACCTCATAAGTCTTGATCCACTTGCTGATTCACCTCATAAACAATTCCATGGCTCTCCCTAAACTCAGCTGAGCCAAGACAAGCAAAAAGTCTAGCTATACCATTGCGCATACCTCAAGTACAAGTCAAGTTGACATTTTGGCAACTTGCCCATACCAATCACACTATGCCACAACCACTTTCTGAACCAATCCCATTTGTTTATACAAATCAAAAGGAAGCCAAAGGACATAACACACAAGCCTGAAACCACCAAGAGGACAACATCCTCATTTTCCACCTCTTATGCAAAACCATTCGAAACACTCTCCACAAGCATCAAACACACAAACAAACTTCACAAACAATCTCAACATGACTCACTGATCACAAACCAACCATTAAAACAGCCTGAAAGTCACTGAAGCCAAAACACGATCACCACCCCCCCCTTGAACAGAACTTCTGCAATCTCCCAAATCAGCCATCAACAAGAGTTGTGAAGCATTCCATTGAGCTCAGGGGGGGCCAGAGGAGTCAGTTTGCATAGGAGAAAGGCTCAGAAAGCTCCTGTTCGAAGAAATTCAGTTCAGGTATCCATCAAGAACAAATTTTCCAGAACTTCATTTACTTGTTATAAATTGGTTCTACATGTTATCCTGATCATCTTGATGTGTTTAAAAATGAAAATGGTGGAATATTGAGTATGTATGAGTTGTCTGAAACTTTCTGCCCTAATTTTGTTTTGCTTCGATTTGCATGATTGATGAATGAAAAATGGTTTTTGTTTGGGGGTTTTGATTCAGTGTTGAGTGGGGTTTGATTCTGGGCAGAGAGATTTCATTTTCATTGCGTGGAGAGAGAGATAGTGATTTCACCTTGCCGGAGAAGATGACCGGAACACTGTTCCGGTCATCTGAAAGTGTTTAGGGTTTCTGATTAGGGCTTAATCATAATTAAGCAAGTTTGAATGCTGGCCGTCCAGATGCGCGCCTAGTCAATTCGCGCGTGTCCAAGTTTGAATGCTGGCCCTTTGATCTGCTGACTTTCTCATTTTCAGTTTAAATTCAATTTTATTTTCATTTAATTTCATTTGTTTTGTATATTTTATTAAAAATAGCAAAAATTGTTCAAAAATTCTGAAAATTTTTATTCAAGCTTTTATTAATTTTCAGAACACAAAAATATTTTTATTTTTATTTTTTGCATTGAAAAATATTTTTAAATCATTTAAAAGTTTATTTTTAATTGATTAATGAGAATTAATTAATTTAAAATACTTTTAGGTATTTAAAAATCACAAAAAAAATTCATGAAACATTTAAAATTATTTAAAAACATTGTCCAACCTTCAAACCAAATTTCTTTTTTGATCTTGATGCCTTTTGATAATTTTCTTTGGAATTAATTTCATTTCAAGGCAATATTTTGTTTCAAACTTCAAAAATTCATTTCTGCCTAACCCTTGAGAGTTGGACAATGATTCTTTTTGCATTGCATCTTGTATAGCATGTAGTTTATAGGATAAAAGTGGTTTGAATTGATCTTGCATTTTCAATTTGTTTGACCTTTTTCTTGACAAGGTACCTTGAAACCCTAGCAAATTTAGGAAATTCATAACTTACACTAGGTTAAGAATTGGATCCTCTCCTTTGGGCATTGAGTTTGTATAGGTTTAGGGTTCCTTTGAATGCCTTTTCAAATTTTTATCATGATGTTTGATTCTGGTTTTGAATTTTGTTTTGTGCATTGTTCATAAACCCTAATTCATACCTTCCTTTACATCCATATTCCATTTGCTTGCATACCATGACTTGCCATGACATTTTATGCATTCATTTGATTCATGACACATCTTAGGACATATTAGAATCATGTTTGATCATTGCATCCTTCATTTTCCATGTTGTATGTCATTTGCATTTCATAACTTTTCATGTATGTTCATGGTTCTAAGCATGTTCCTTTGCATTCCATATGTTTGTATGATCATCCTCATGCCTTGTTTCATGTTTGCATCATCTCTTGGCATCATTAACATCATACTCATGCTTCTGGTTTTGGTTTGCATCATCACATTTCATCTCATTTGCATTGCATTTCATTCCTTTTGCTAACTTTTCGGGTGGTAAGTTGTTTGAGAAGTGAATTTGCCTTCACTTCTCACAATCTCTTTTCATCTCTCTTATGCATCATTGCTGCATTTTTGTATGTGTATTGGATTGAGCTTGCTCTTTCTTGTTCATCTTACCTTCTTTCTTCAAGCAACTTGACTTCTTAAGTGAAGCAAGTTGTTTTGCTTCTCTTTGCTCCTTTCATCTGCTTCCCTCCTTGGTGGTTCTTTGAAGATCTTTCTTGCAAACCTCACAAACCCTAGGACTTCCAAGCATGATAACATTTCAGGATTGTTTAGTCCCCCTTAGACTCTTTCCTTTGAGTTTTCTTTGAGTCTTCTCTTCTCACCTCATAATCAAGAACTAAACCCTAAAGGCTTTAAGGCTTTGTGATTAAGCTTATGCCTGCATCCTTCTATTAGGATGGAGTGTATAACCTTAATCCTAAGTGTTAAACCCTTAATGTGTTTAAATCCTTTAATCAATTCACTTAATAATCATCAAGACATCAAGCTTGTAACTTGGGCCTTGCTTTAGGGTTCTAATTCTTCCTTAATTGGTTAAGAAGGACTAACCCTAGTGTTAATGGACAAGTCCCCCTCAAGTTGTCTTACAAATCATAAAAATCACTTCTTCATCATACCATTAACTAAAATCCACTTAATAAAGGCTTTGTTTTGTCATGAGTTTAATCCCTAATCATGGATTAAGTTGAGGAGTTTTCCTCAGCTTAAACATTCTCATCTATTATCCTTCTATTGGGATAGTGTAATGAGTCTGTTTAATCCCTGATTATGGCTTAATCTCATTACTTAACACTAAACAAAAACAACAAAAACATCTAAATAATAACAAATAGGTTAATGATCTTAACCCTATATCAAAAGGTGATTAAGTGTGAGATGCTGACTTCACACTTAAGGTATTCTCATTACCCCTAATCAGAGGGAAGATGTGATGAGTTTACTAACCCATTGGTGTAGGCTTAAGCTCATTAACTTATGACAAACATCCAAAAGCAATAAAAGACTGAAAACACAAAAAACAAACAATAATCGTCTCCTCCGGGATTCTTTTCTCATCTCACTCACTCACAAACGAGAACTTGCTTCTTCCGTCTAATGCAAGACAGTTTGCACCTGAGCCAGACAGGTCATACACTTGAGCATAGACAAGTAAGCAGTTCACAAGTCAATTCATCTTTCAGTCTCTTTGGGTCGAACTACGGTGTTCTGACTTCCTCATTGCACGAGAGGATACGTAGGCATAACTTAACAGTTATCGAACAAAAGTCTCTGTATATTCCCCCTCTTTCCAGCATTATTCTTTAAGCCTCATAGTCTTGAGCATTTCATTCTTGTTCTTACACTGTCACTTCACTTGTACACTTCACACTTCTCTTACACTGACACTTGCATTCTTTCCAGCTTTGATATACAAATTGCACTGACACTACCCCTTTAAAACACAAATCTTTTAAGCGTGGATCCCGTCGAGTACGACGGACAATCTGGGTGCTAATACCTTCCCAGGTTGTAACCAACCCCCTTTCTCAGTCTCTCTGGTTCGCAACCGTCTTGTCCATATCTTTCTAGGTCTATGCAGCATTACCTTTCCTTCGGGATAAAAATGCCTAGCTGGCGACTCTTGTCTTCTGAGTTCACCCTTGTGTGTACTCTCTTCTTTCGCCGACCGTTCGCGTATGTACCCCATTTGACCTAGCCTCATTTGGTGGGAGCGACATTAGTTCCAGGATTCTTTCTTGGCTTGCTTTGTAATGAGCCTCGAAGGTATCCCTTTGCTCCTTCAACTGGATCCAGGATCTCTGTAAATCTTCCATGTCAGTAGGCATGTCTGGGTGAAGGATGGTATAAGAAGTATCTCCTTCAGCAACAGGTTCCATGGTAACTGGCAGGATAGCAGGATATGGCATCATGAGAGTCTGAGCACGAGATCGCACCCATCTGAGATAAGCCTCCATAGGAATAGTTTACTTAGGCTCTAGAGTCTTGCTGTCAACCTTGTTCACTTTTCCCCATGCTCGTATGAACCTCTGACGGTAACCTTGCAGATCGTTGTCGTAGTCAAACACAATACCCTGAATCAACATGTCATGAGGACCATCACTCAGAGCGTAACCAAACTGTCGTAAGGCTAGAGAAGGGTTATAAGTAATGCCCCCTCTTATGCCTAGAAGTGGCACATTAGGAAACTCCCCACAACGGTCAATGATAGTGACATTCTCCATAGATCTGGAGCACCAATGAATATCTGAATGCGAGAGTGACATGATCCTTTTGGACCACCTGAACCCTTGCTCATTCTTCATCACTGAGCGAGGAAGGTGATAAATAAACCACCTAGATAGCAAAGGTATGCAGCACATCAGAGTTCCTCGTGCCTTCGTAGTACGAGTATGAAGAGAGTGCAGGATGTCCCCAAGTAATGTAGGCACTGGATTGTGACTCAGGAATATGTTGATGGCATGAATGTCTATGAACTGATCTGGATTAGGGAATAATACTAAGCCATAAATCAACAAGGCTAAAATCTCCTCAAAAGCATCATAGCTCATAGCTTTCAAGAACACTTGAGCCTTTTCTTTCAATACCTTAGCAAGAATACCCTTAACTCCGCTTCTCGTTTCTAGAACAATGTCAGATTTCTTCAAATGTAGAGCTGCAGCAATAACCTCTTGTTTAAGCTCTTTTTCCAAGCCTGTGAAGGGTCTTTGATCAAGAACAGGTATACCCAGAAGTTTAGAGAATTCTTCCATTGTAGGAACCAGCTGATAGTCAGGGAATGTGAAGCAATGGTGCTTAGGATCAAAGAACTAAAACAGAACACTCATCATGTCTTCATTGAACCCTGAGGTGACTAGATCCAATAGGTGACCATGTCTCTTGATAAACTGAGAGTTTTCAGAAACTTGAGAAACCAATTCCTTAAGCTTAGGAGGTATGCCTACAAAGTTGATCCTGATAGTGTTTCTACGAGCAGAAGCCATGACCTGCAACAAAGAACAAAGATAAATCCTTTGGTCCTTGAAATGGTTAGTGAAAATGCTATGCTTATGATGCATGATGATGTCATGATGTTATGTTCAATCACAAACATGTGGCACACACAAACAAGTCACACAATAGCCCTAGGTTTGAAGGCTTGCATGAGGTTTAAAGGTAAGTACCCTCCCCTGAAGTTAGTTGGTTCATCCTGTCCTACAAAAGTAACCAGGTTCTAAGGGATCTCAATATCATTGATCCTTCACAAGGGTGGTTGTTCAGTAGGCAACTTACTTGCCAACCAAAACCCTCCAAGTTTAGAATCTCAATGAGCGTAGCATCGAGTATCAACCAACTTCAGTATGCACCAAAGCCGGTTATCTCACTACTTTTCTAAAGGCCAAGATGGGATAATTAGGGTTCTAAAAGTCAGTTAGTGTATTGACAACATATGGCAGCCTCATATTATCCTCAACTTGACTTAAGGAACATAAGCACCAACCAAGAAGTCACACTAACTATGGCCACCAGATCAACCATATCGGTATACGCCGTACAGTTTCCTTGGTCTATTGCCATTTACCTAAGGTACACTAGATCCGGGTTAGGATCTTTCACACATAAGAGCCCAACAAGTAAGTATCAAGCAAACAAGGCAAACAATTTTAAAGTGATCTAATTCCTAAGGGTACCCCTCTTTAATATTAAGTCCCCAGCAGAGTCGCCAGTTCTGTAACACGGTGGGAGAACTGACTTTAGTTATGTTGCGGATAGCAAGAGTCGCCACCGACTTTTATTTTATCCAAAGGAAAGGCATAAAAGAACAGGAAAGACCTTTTAAAAGATTTTTGGGTCCGGGGGGTAGGTTATGTAAAGGGAAGGTGTTAGCACCCTTTACATCCATGGTTATCCATGGGCTCTTAGTTACTTAGCTCACTTTAAAATGTTTTTTTGAAATGTGAAGTGTGTGAATAGAAATTTTCTTAAGTGTTTTATAATGATCCATGTACGGATGCGTATAAAACCTTTGTTTTGAAAATTTGTTTGAAAATGTGTGAAGTATTTGAAATATTTTGAAGAGTGAGCAAGTATCTAAGAGGAACCTACCCTAAGTTTAAGTCTTTTCTGTTCTTGAATCCTTTAAATGGTAAGACTATCCCTATTATTAAGGAATAGGTAGTCATTACCTTGGATGTAACGGGACAAGTAAGGGACATCTGTTATTGAGGCAACTGTGGGGTGTATAAGCAATTCGAAGGGACTTATCATCTTTATTCGAAAGGGACAAGATCATTACGAAGGCAACATTCGAAGGGACTTGATCTTTTTATCTGTTTAGGGTCTAGATGATGTGAAATGAAGGACTTTGCTTTATACACCCTACTTGACCTTTTGTTTTAGGCAACATGAGAGGTAACCCTAGAAAGTGAGATGGCGATCAAAGATCGACTTACGTGTGTGAGTGTACAATTTTAAATATTTATCTTTTAAATTAGTGATCTAAATTAATTTTAAAAATATAAACATGTTTCACTCCCTACTTTACTAACCATAGCATTTAAATATAAATATTACTATTAAAATATTACATAAAGGAAACAATTACATAATAATAATAATTAAAGCAAATTAAATAAATAAGCAAAAATAAATAATAATAATATAATTGGGTTAGTAAAAATAATAATAGTAAATCACAATATATAAATAGGGTTAGTAATAATAAAATAAATATCATATGAAAATAAACATAATTAATAATAAAATAAATAAGAATATTAGCATAATAATTAAAAATTCAATTTTTTACAAACAATTATTATTTTAAGATTAAGAAGAAAATATAAACAATTATATACTAATTATCATAAAGTTTTAAATTATGTACAAATTATAAAAATTAGGTTAATTATAAACATATTATGAAAATAAATTATATTTACAAAATTAAATTAGCAAATTTTAATTATTTTAAGCATATACTCAAAAAATTATTTACATACAAGAATTAAATAATAATAATAAACAAACTATAAAATATATGTACATAATTAAAGTTTATAAATAAATAAATTAAAAGTTATGATATAATTATATTTTTTTGTAAAAGAAATAATTAGGGTTTGATTATTTAAAGAAAAATATTAGGATTCATTACTTAATATAAACAAAAATTATAAATAAATAAACAAATAGATTAATATTTACAATTAAGGTTTATAAAAATAAATAGGTTTTATAAAAATATTTTAGGGTTTTTATTTATTAATTATTCAATATGAAAAAAAAAAGTTATATATTATAATTATGGACATACAAATTAATTTTTTTAAAACATACATAATCCTATTCTATATATATTATTTTTATTTATACATTATTTTAATTAAAAAAGAAATAGAAAAACAATTAAACAAAATAAAATAGAAAAAAAAACTTACCTGCTGGAGCCTGGGGTCGAACCCAGGTTTCCCAGCCTCCACCATCAACCATCAACCAACTGGGCTGCGCTTGATGCGTGTCCATAGACCAAGTGATGATAATAATATAACAAACCTGTTAATCAAATGGATTTTAAACAAAAAATGAATGACCAAGGAATCGAACCCTGGTCCTTAGCCTCAAACGCTTATGTACAAAACCAGCTGAGCCACGCGCTCGTTTGTGGAATATAACCAGAACAAAATCATAATAAAGTAAGTTAAATTTTTGAATTGGTTTTTCGCGCGCAGTCAACTTCATCTTCTTCCCTGAATTCGCAGGTTTTCCTGCGATTTTTCATACGAACTTTGCTGCGATTTTTCCTGCGTACTAAACCCTGCAAATTATCAAACACCAAGCAACCAACAAAATTTCATGAAATTGATGAATGCAATACGTTCCCTGAGGTCCATACAAAACAACCACGTCTTCAAAATTCATTTATATTTAACAAATCGAAGAACCCTAAATTGGCCGAAAAACCCTAGCCATGGTGTTTCTTCAATCTTGTACCAAAAATCAAATTGAATCGCCCAGAAACAATCACAAGCTTGTCACAAACACAAAACCATAATCAAATTCAATTTATATTGCACATATATATTAGAACGAAAAAATCATAAAAGTGTTAAAAGTTGGATTCGGTTTGAGCCATTCATGAGGATTTGGATGCATATGAGTATTGATACATGATCAGTGAAGTCCAAGGATCCTTCTTATGTCCTTAAAATACCTTAACAAGCCTTGTAATGAAGAAACCGAATTGAAGTTTTTGGTGATTTTTTTGATGTGTGAACTTACTCTTTGAGGCAGGGAATTCGTGTCTTATGCATAGGGTTATGTTGTATACTTATACTAGACTGAATTAGGTCAAAAATAATGGATCATTGTGTGGATCTTTTTGAGTTTGGAGATTGAAAAAGATTAGGTCTTAAATTTCAAATATTTGTGAATGAGACCTTTCTATTTCAAGTCAATCTTCATCAAAGTTGTATCAATTCAATCCAAATTATATTTATGACCTTCTAGAATAGAAATATATTTTAAATTTTCACATTTGATATTTTATTTAAATTTAAAATGATTTTTTAATATAAAAATCATAATAAATAAATTAAATAAAATAAAATTATGAAAATATTAAATAAATTTCGTGCATGATGTCATGGAACACTTTGGGTCATAAAAAGTTCAGTCCATTTAGAAAAATTTGGTTTTAAGACCCTATTTTCTTCATAAACCACCCAAAAATTTCCCAACTTTGCAAGGGCACACATCCTTCAATTTTAATGCTATGAGGGTGTTCTTGGACATTTTGGAAATCTTGAAGAGTCCTCTAACCAACCCCATTGGTTTCATGTCCATATCTTTTACCATTCTCAAGTTATGCCCTTTTGAAGTTGTTGACTTTTTGTTGACTTTCAAAAGGACCTATAATGTCTTAGCTCATACCTTCCATATGAAGCATTTTTGGGCTTGTCTTGTGATACACAAAGTTGTAGAGAATTCAATTTCATTAAAAATGAGCTTTGTATGGGCAAAATGTGATGAAGCATGTGAAAGTTATGGCTGGTCAAAGTTCAGTTGACTTTTCCTGAGGAAACCCTAATTTAGAAACCCCTGATTCTTGATGATCTGAACTCTCCTTGATGAATCATGATCAACCCTTGATCAAATGATGAATTTTACTTAATATACTTGATGTTGACAAAAAATCATGAAGTTTGACTTTGGTTTGACCACAGTTGACCTCAGTTTGACTTTTGAACTGCTTTGACTGATTTTGACTTATCTGATCATTTGACTGAGCAAACCTTTGAGAAAAGTTCTGAATTTTGTCATGGGGATTCTTAGACACATATAAGATGTTATGAAGCTCACTTTAAGTCTTGGAAATCCATTTAGCCTGATTAAAGTCAAAACCCTAGTTTTGGATGCACTGCTTAGGAGAATGCCTTGCCTGAGTGATTTGTCAAATCTTCTGATCCAGGATGAACTTTATGAACCTTGTGAACCTCATAAAGTGTCTTGTGAACCCTGTGAACCTCATAAGATGTATTGTGAACCTTGTGAACCTTGTGAACCTCATAAAGTGTCTTGTAAACTTCATGAACCTCATGAAAGGTCTTGTGAACCTTGTGAACCTCATAAAGTGTCTTGTGAACTTCATGAACCTCATGAAAGGTCTTGTGAACCTTGTGAACCTCATAAAGTGTCTTGTAAACTTCATGAACCTCATGAAAGGTCTTATGAACATTATGAACCTCTTAGCACACAAAGTCTTGTATTGTGAGGGCAAATTTTGGGGTGCAGCACTACCCATGGAACCAAAGTGGATTTTTTTTATCAAATTGAAGTTGTATGGTCTTTATTTGATCATTTAAGTGCTTGGAAGTTCACAAAATTGAAGAAAAGTGAGCTAAACCAAAAGTTTCCAAAAATGGAAATGACTTGTAATGTAAACTTTCCATTTTGGGAAAGTTTTTCAACCTCCTCTTTCTCAACCAAAAATGCTTCAAATGAAAAATTGTTGGTCATGAAAGTTGTAGATTGGATCATTCCCTTTTCAAAAAGTACAAGAACAAGATCTAATTCATTTTGGAACTCAAGATATGGCTTGTCAAAGTTGGCAAAAATCCCATAATTTTCAAGAATGCACCAAAAGGGATTCTTTGCAAAACCACTTGCCAAGGATTTTTGTGACTTCAAACACACTTCAATGCATCATAACATCATAGTGCATTGCCTTTAGATCAGAATTGCCCAAAGAATTGCAAGATTACATGCCTTGAACATCAAGATTTCTCAAAAGGGCCAAAACTTCACATATTTGCAAAAGGTCCCATAACTTTGTTTCAACTTGCTGAATTGCCTCCAAATGGATTCTATGGACATCCTTGATCTCAGCTGCACATGGACATGCCAAAAAGCCAGCTGCATTCTTGCCCATACCTCAAGTACACAAGTTGGTGACTTTATGCAAATTCACCCATACCAATCACAACAGTCCACCACCCACTCGCTGCCCAATCCAGACACTACAAGCATGCCTCAAAGATCATTTTTCATAACACACACAAGCTGAAACCTCCAAGAACTCAACATTGCCAAAAAACACTCTCTCTTGCATTTTCCTTCGAATCTCCAAGTTCACTTACTCAAACTCAAAACTAATTCCACTATTCATCCCTAAATCACTCACTGACCCCAAAGCAACCCTCAAATCAGCCAAGAACACACCATACACCAAACACGATTTCTGGCCAGTTGGATTGCTACCACTTAAACCAGCCAGTCTCAAAGCTTTCCAAGCACTGCAACTTCTTCGGGGAGGTCATTAGAGCCATTTTGCACCAAGAAAGTGGCTAGAAAGCTCAAGTGTGAAAAGCTTCATCTCAGGTAGTCACCTGAATTCATTTTTCCAGAACTTGTATTTTATGTTCCATTAAGATAAAGCATGCTTCACTGATCATTCTGAGCTTTGAAATTTTGAAAATGGTGTAGAAATGAGTATGTACTGAATCTCTGAAATTTTTTCCATGTTTGATCTTTTCTTCGAATCTTGAGTTTGAGCAAGAATAAATGTGATTTGAGTATGGATTTGAACTTAGGAGAGTGAGAGGGTTCAATCTGGAGCTTTAGAGCTCCTGAAATTACCTAGGGAGAGAGTTAGGATTTTTCAGGTGAGAGTGTCACCGGAGAAGACGACCGGAGCTCTTCTCCGGTGACTTAAAAGTGATTAGCAGCCTTAATTAGGGTTAGGGTTTCATTTGAATCTGGGACCTTAGATTTCCTTTCCCGCGCGTGTTTGAGTGGTGGAGATTAGCTCATTAATTTAATTGCTGGATTAATTAATTAGTTAATTAGGTTTAAGTAAGTTTGAATTTCGTCCATTGGATTTGGCGCCAGGTCAACCCTCATTTTCCCAGTTTCAATCTAAGCCACTGGATCATAATACTTTTGCTTTATTTATTTTTTATTTCATTTTTCTCATTTAATCTTATACCATTTATTTAAAATAGCAAGAAAAATCCAAAAATAATTTTATTCTGCATTTTTACTTCAAATAATTTTCTCAACCCAAAAATATTTTTATTTTTATTTTTTGCATTAAAAAATCATTTTTAAAACATTTAAATGTTTATTTTAATTAATTAATGAAAATTAATTAATTAAAATATCATTTAGGTTTCCAAAAATCCCAAAAAAATTCATATTGCATCTTTAAACATTTAGAGACATTGTCATACCATCCACACAAATTTCTTTTTGGTTTTGAACCATCTTTGATAATTTTCTTGAATTTAGGGTTCATAAAATTCCTATTTTAGAACCCTAACTTCAAGAATTATTTTCTGCCTAACCAAGAATGGTATGACAATGGTTCTTTTTGCATTGATCTTCATTTGACATGTAGTTTCTAGCATAATTTTGTCACAAATTTCTTATGCCTTTTTGAATTGATTTGCATTTTTTCCCTTTAGGTACCTTACAACCCTAGATAACTTAGAAAAATCATAACTTCCTTAGGGTTAAGAGTTAGGTCTCCTCCTTTAGGGTGTGATATCATATGGTGTTAGGGTTCTTTTGATTGCATTTTCAATTTTTTATCTTGTCATTTGCTTCTGTTTTTGAGTTTTGCATCTCATGTTGTATGAAAACCCTAATTTCTCATCTTCTCTTGCATACATCTTGCATATGCTTGCATTCATGAACTTGCCATGACATTTTATGAATTCACATGACATATAAGACATCTTAGGACACATTAGAATCATGCTTGATCATTTCTTCATCCATTTTCCATGTTATGCATTCATTTCATTCCATGAGCATTCAGGAACTTTCATGCCTCTTTCATGCTTCATTTGCATTCTCATCACTTGTATGATCATCCATGACTCTTGACATACATTTGCATCACCTCTTAGAATCATTAACATCATAAATATGCTTCTGGTTTTGGTTTGCATCCTTGCATACATTTCATTTTCATTTCATTTCATTTCCTTATGCTAACTTTTCAGGTGGTAAGTATTTGAGAAGTGAATTTGCCTTCACTTCTCACTTCTCTTCTCATCTCTTCTTTTATGTATCCTTGATGCATTTTGTATTTTTCTTAGAGTGAGCTTGCTCATTCATGTTCTGTATACACTTTCTTTCTTCAAGCAACTTATCTTCTTAAGTGAAGTAAGTTGAATTGCTTCTTCTGCTTCTCCTCCTTCCATCTTGCTTTATCCTTGGTGGCTTTTCTTGAAGATCTCTTGCAAGCCTTACAAACCCTAGGAACACTCAAGCATGACAAAAATTAGGGTTTGATTAGTCCCCCATTAGTCTTACCTTTGTGTCATCTTTTATGTCTCTCTTCTAACCTCTTAATCAGGGACTAAACCTTTAAGGTTTTAAGGCTTTGTGATTAAGGTTATGCCTACATCCTTCTCTTAGGATGGAGTGTATAACTTTAATCCTAAGTGTTAAACCCTTAATGTGTTTAAATCCTTTAATCAATTCATCTAATAATCATTAAGACATTAAGCTTGTAACTTGGGCCTTGCATTAGGGTTCTAATTCTTCCTTAATTGGTTAAGAAGGACTAACCCTAGTGTTAATGGACAAGTCCCCCTCAAGTTGTCTTACAAACCATAAAATCCACTTCTTAATTTTATCATTAACTAAAATCCACTTTAATAAAGGTTTTGTTTTGTCAAGAGGTTAATCCCTAATCATGGATTAAGTTGAGGTATCTTCCTCAGCTTAAATGTTCTCATCTATTATCCTTCTATTAGGATGGTGTAATGGGTCCATTAAATCCTTGATTATGGCTTAAACTCATTACTTAACACTAAACAAAAATACCAAAAACATCTAAATAATCACAAGTAGGTTAATGATCTTAATCCTAAATCATGGTGATTAAGTGTGAGGTGCTTACTTCATACTTAAGGTATTCTCATTACCCCTGATTAGAGGGAAGATGTGATGAGTTTATTAACCCTTGGTTTAGGCTTAAGCTCATTATCTTATGACAAACACCAAAAAAGAAATAAAAGATTGAAAATGTCAAAAACAAACAATAATCGTCTCCTCCGGGATTCTTTTCTCACCTCATTCACTCACAAACAAGAACTTGCTTCTTCCGTCTAATGCAAGACAATTAGCACCTGAGCTAGACAGGTCATACACTTGAGCATAGACAAGTAAGCAGTTCACAAGTCAATTTATCTTTTAGTCTCTTTGAGTCGAACTACGGTGTTCTGACTTCTGCATTTCACGAGAGGATACGTAGGCATAACTTAACTGTTATCGAACAAAAGTCTTTGTACATTCCCCCTCTTCCAGCATTATTCTTTAAGCCTCATTCCTGAGCAATTCACTTCACACTTCTTTTGCACTGACACTTGTATTCTTTCCCAGCTTTTGCACACAGAATAACACTGACACTACCCCTTTAAACACAAACTTTCAAGCGTGGATCCCGTCGAGTACGACGGACAATCTGGGTGCTAATAGCTTCCCAGGTTGTAACCAACCCCCTTTCTCAGTTTCTCTGGTTCACGACCGTCTTGTCCATATCTTTCTAGGTTTATGCAGCATTACCTTTCCTTCGGGATAAAAATGCCTAGCTGGCGACTCTTTTCAGTTCATCTTCATGTTCCTCTTTCGCCGACCGTTCGCGTCTGTACCCTATCTGACCAGGTGTCGTTTAGTTGGAGCGACACTAGGGTTAGGGAAAAATCAGAGGTTTTTGACACATTACCTAGATGAAGAGTATTAGACCTTTTCATGTGAAGTTTGTTTAGTTTCGGCACTATTGTAGTAGGGCAAGGAATCATATTCAACGGAGCAACATCAATAGCCTCATCAGAAGAGATCTTCATAGGTTTAGCCCTAGATGAAGATGAGACAGTCTCCTTCTTTGATGCATCTTTGGATGATTATTGTTAAGACATCTTGAAAAAGTTGAGAGATGGAGAAAAACAAAGACGATGAGTTCTTTCTCTAATATGGAAGATGAAAAAGTTTGTTAGGAGTGGCACGGTATGGAGGAAACGTGTGTGAGAGCGGTTTAGATAAATTTGAAATGATTTACCTTGAAACCCTTTTTCTCTTTGTTGGGAATAAACACACACTTGAATATTCCCATACCCAATTAATTTCTATACACTTCAGACAAGCAAATCCCTAATTTTTCCTTATTAATATCACTTAAGTTGTCATAGAAAGATGGCATGACATTGTCTGTGACATTAAACTCAAACAACATTTTCTTCGTCCAAATCAGTTTGGAACAACTGCTACTTGTTGTTATGTACTCAATTTCACAATTAGGAATACACAACTATGTCTCTTGTTGGCCCAAGAATTCAAAGTTTTTCATAGAAAAACACATTCTCCAAAGGTATTCTTCGCATAATTTTCTTGACAAAAGTATGTGAAAGCCTAAATTTGCTTGACTTGGATATCAAGAATGTGAGTTAGTTCACCTACCTCATTCATCTCCAATTCATATCACATTTGTGGAACAAGATGTTGGAGCATCTCATATGACATTCCTCCAAAAACAATATCACCCTCATAAATTTAAGCTATTTTTAACTTCAACAGACATGTTACTCCAAGTAACACTCTGATAGATTCCAATCTAGCTAGAATGGAAATTGTTTCAACGAGTTCCACCCCTTCAATTTGTGCAACAAGTCTCGTATTCATGTCTAAATCACCCAACTTGTTCTCATACACCATATTTGTACTAACAACATTGATCCCTTCAAGCATTGGCACCAGATTCCAAAATTCATTTCTTTTGAACTTCCTCGGTTCATCTTCCACGACATTCCTCCATAAATTATTCGACAGAATTCCTTTTAGATTCTTGGATTCAAAGAAGACTTTTAACATTGTTTTCTTTGATCTGGTACTAGTTTTCAATGTTACAACATCCTCTTTAACATCAACAACATTTATAGACTCAAGCATAACTTTAGTACTAGAATAGAATGCTTTATAGGATCATTCAATACCAGTGGTTGCTCCGTTTGATCAGGCTTTCTTCATCTTCTTCAGATGTAAGTAATCAAACTTATGATGCCACAACCTTACTCCATATTCTATGGATGTAAAACATTTGGATGAATAATTTGTTTCTTGAGGAGTCCACATGCAACAATTGTTCTTAGATCTTACTCCCTTCATAATAACTTTATTCTTCTTATTTGTAACCAAACATTATGATTTAGTAAAGTTAAATTGGAAACCTTGGTCACACAATTGACTAATACTTATAAGATTTATGGTTAACCCTTTAACAAATAACACATCATTCAGACTAGGCAATCCAACATATTCCATCTTTCCAACACCTTTTATTTCACCTTTTGATCCATCCCCAAAAGTGATATAGTTGGTGGAATATGATTTAATGTTCATCAAAAAATTTCTTGACACCAGTCATGTGTCTATAACAACCCCTATCAAAATACTAGTCCTCTCTAGTAGAAATTCTTAGAGAAGTATGAGCCATGAATGCAATAGTATTATTTTTGGCAATCCACATTTCTTGGCTTTAGCATCATTTTGTCTTCTTCTGGGTTGTGTGGCAGGTTTGGGATAGCCATGTAATTTGTAGTAGTAGGGTTTTATGTGACCAAACTTACCACAATGATGACATTTCAAGTCTATTTTTTTCCTTCTGACTTATTTTCCTGATGTCTTTTCTGATATCATTTATGATGTTTGGACATGTGATTTGACATCTTGTAATTTTGTCTTCTTATAGGTTGAGAAGAAGCCATTACAGGCCTTTTTTTTCTTCTTTTCAGCTTGATTATCATAACCAAGACCTATAACATCTCCAATATTCTTCCCAATTTGAAGAATTTCATCCAACACATCAAAACTTCTATTAAGTATCTTATAGATTTAATCACAGACTCAAGTTTTGAGTTGAGCACAATAACTTCATCTTTAAGATTAGAGATGACAACCATATGCTTCACTCTTTCAGCTTGAGGTAGATCAATGAATCTATGTTGATCTCTTTTGAATTGATATACTTATGCACTTCTAATGCATAATTTTTTGTATGAATCAACAAGTTCATCATACGTGAGTTCTTCTCTTATTGATTCTACATCGAAATCATAAGCCCCAGCAAGGACAATGGCCTATTTGGAGGACTCTCTTTCACTTGAAGAATCATCTTCTGACCAAGATGCAAACAAAATTTTCTTTTACTGTTTGAGACGTGTAGGACACTAAACTCTTCTATGTCCAAAACCACCACAAGCATAACATTGGATTTCCTTGCTTTGGCATTTTTTCAATTTTGGTCCTTCTTCTAGAATGCACCTGCTCGGAACCACCTTCTGCTCGATGTAACGACTTGTTTCGAGCAGCTCTGCCTATTCCAACGACTAGTTTCTTGTAGTTACCTATTTTTAGAGGATCCGCAACCCGCACCTAAAATTAGGGACCAATGGCCAAGCGCTGGGGGAATTATATAAACCCTCTCATTTGAGAGGGCCATGTATCGAATAATCATCCTACAAAATACATACTTTGTACTTGCCATTTTTTCTCTCCGTTACTTACTTTAGCATTAGAGTGCCTTGCAGGCACACCCCCTTCTCTCCTTAACAATCCAACATCATCAACAAAGTCTTTGGCCACTCAAGATTCTGATTAGCCAAAAGGATCAATACCTTCCCTAAAGATGACCGACTCTCGAACCTCAATTAGGTTCTAATGACCATATTTTTGTTCTTTTGGATTTTTATCGATGTTTTATATTTTAAAATAAATCTCGATGGCGATTTCATTATTTCCAAGCACTTACTCGCTCAAGTATTTTTCGTGTTACGACACCAATAATGTTCCTTAGAGACTAAGGAACAAATGGAACAGTTGCATCTTCCTTTAAAATTACATATCCTTTGTGTCAAACGATGGCACGAATCTAGAAGGGGGTTGAATAGATTCCTTTTAAAATATTTTACTTTTCAAAAATTAATTGAAAAATATTTGGCGGAAGTTCCCCGGAAAAATTCACGTCTAAATTATTTTAAATCTCTGGTGATCTGATATGCGTTATCAAACCAAATGGGATAATGAAGATAAATTAACTAATCAATTCCAAGCAAACTAATCACTTAAATTTGATGCAATTGATTAAACTACTTCCAATAATGTATAGAAAGAAGAAATAGGCACAACAAGCAAGAAATAATGTGTTTTGAATTTTATCGAACACTTGGTGTGCACACCACACTTAGTGTGTTTTGCCAAATAGTCTAGTGTCGTATTTTCTCTAAGGTTTCTATGTAATTATGATAACAACAATTTCACAAACACTTGGTGTTCACTAAACTATGCAAAACAGAATTTTCAAAACACAACTATTTCAACTTGTGCATAAAATTTACCAAATGAAAAATGAAAGGACACATGAATTTGTTTAGGCAGTTCCCCTACCGTACTTGGTAAGGGTACCTCTTCCCCCAATTCAAAAATCGAATTGGGAATTTTTATTAAAATTGCAATGTTTATACAAAGAGAAAATAGGAATTACAAACCAATCATAATTGTAGTTGTAGCTATGTTTCTCTTTGCCCCTTGATTCTAGTTGAATTAAGTTCTTCATGCGTGTCGAACAAACCTCCGAATTAATTACTCCCTCCTTACAAGAATCCACGATTCTCCAAACTTCGAGAGAGGACACTTTGATTTGATACTTGTGAACCCACACTGTTCTTCGCAATCCTCCGATTACCTTGATATGGTTGAACAATCATCTTGATCTTCAAACCTCTTCACTCGGCTGAATCTACAAACAAATGATGTGTGCAAAACCCCCAAATCACAATGATCTTGGAGGACAAACCATCAAGGTTTATTCAATAAAAACCCATAAATCTCTCAACCCAAACTGGAATCTCAATTCCACTGTTTGAATGTTATCACCTTGAATCTTGTACTTTGATAAACAAAAATGATTGTGTGTAGTTGTTGAAGAATGTTAGAGAAGGAGAAGATGATAAGAGCACTTGTGTATATCTTTCACTTTTCTTGTTGGTAGACCAAATAACATCTGCAACTATTTATACTTGTAGGAAAAAATAATGGAAAAACATAAAATAAGTAAGAGAGAGAAAAATATGTGATAGGCGCCAAACTCCAGGATTACGTCGATCTATTGAAAGATTTGAGTCGACCTAAAATATGCCCTCAGTCAGCCTGTTGGGACCCGTGAGTTACAAAGATTTATGGCCTTCATTTGAGTCGACCTAAATCATCTAATAAGTCGACTCAAAATTTCTTAATAGAATGAGTCGACCTGTTCAAGATGATGATTCAACACATTCTCTTTGAATCTATAGAAATTCACTTCTTTGATGTTTTGTCATGCCAACATCTTGTGATCCAATATGCCTTCCTGAAACACCCTAATTTTGACATCATTAAAACACCCAATACTCTTACAAACTCTCTGTTGCACCCCAAAATTTGCCCTCACCAAGACAAGACATTGTGTACTAAGGTGTCCCAAGAGGTTCACAAGGTTCACAAGGTTCACAGGGTATCTCAATAGGTTCACAAAGTTCACAAGGTTCACAAATAGTCAGAAAGTTTGACAATTCCCTTAGACAATGCATCCTCCTAAGCAATGCATCTTAAACTAGGGTTTTGGATTTCATCAGGCTAAATGGACTTTTAAGACTTCAAGTGAGCTTCATAGCATCCTACATGTCTTAAAGAATCCCTATGTCAAGTTTCAAGGCTTTCCCAAAAGATTTGCTCAGTCAGATGATCAGATAGGCTAAAATTAGTCAAAGCAGTCAAAAAGTCAAACTGAGGTCAAATGTGGTCAAACCAAAGTCAAACTTCATGATTTTTTGCCAACATCAAGTTTATGAAGTAAAATTCATCATTTGATCAAGGGTTGATCATGATTCATCAAGGAGATTTCAGATCATCAAGAATCAGGAGTTTCTAAATTAGGGTTTTCATAGGAAAAGTCAACTGAACTTTGACCAGCCATAACTTTCACATGCTTCATCAAAAATTTCCCATCCAAATCTCATTTTGAAGGAAATTTAATTCTCTACAACTTTGTGTATCACAAGCCAAGCCCAAAAATGCTTCATTTGGAAGGTATGAGCTAAGACATTATAGGTCATTTTAAAAGTCAACAAAAAGTCAACATCTTCCAAAGAGCATAACTTGAGAATGGTAAAAGATATGGACATGAGACCAAAAAGATTGGTTAGAGGACTCTATAAGATTTCTAAAATGTCCAAGAACACCTTCATAGAGTTAAAATTGAGGGATTTGTGCCTTTCCAAAGTTGGGAAATTTTTGAGAGGTTTATGAAGCAAATGGGATCTTAGAACCAAATTTCTCCAAATGGGCTTGCATTTTTATGACCCAAACACTACTATGACATCATGCACGAATTAAAAATCATTTATTCAAATTTTTATTTATTTTATTTTATTTATTATGATTTTATACATTAAAAATCATTTTAAATCAAAATAAAATATAAAAGTCTCAATATTTAATTTGATTTTGGTTCTAGAAATTCTTAAAGGCCATTTAAAGATGATTGAGATCATGAAAAATCAGATCAACCAAAATAGTAAGAAGATATCAAATTTTTTTCAATATTTGAAAGCATATCTTTTTCAATCTCAAGTGATCCAAAAGTCCAAAGTAGGATATGATTTTTTGACCTAATTACACTCACTACATATACATGAAGAGATCACAATGCAAAGGGACGATTTTGGCTGCCTTCAAGAGTAAGATCAAACTTCAAATTTTTCATAAAAAACTCATAATTCGGATTCTATTTTGCAGGTTATATCAAAGTGTTTTGAAGGTTGCAATCTCTTCCTTGATCATCCTTGATGCTATCCCAATGCTTTACATCATCAAAATTGCCCTCATATGCATAAACAGAATCTGTGTTCTTACACTTTTATGATTTTTTTGTTTTCTTCTATGCGTGCCATATAAATTATGTTTGATTGATGTTTTGTGTTTACAATGAAACAAGGAACGTTTCTGGATGGTTCAATTGAAGTTTCGTTGCAGGTTGAAGATTCTGCCATGATTAGGGTTTTGAACCTCACTTTAGGGTTTTCATGTTTAAGCCATATAAATAATTTTGGAAGCCGTGGTTAAATCGTAAACCTCACAAGGATCATGTTTATGTATTTAATTTGTTAAAATTTTGCATATTCTGGATGTTGCAAGCTTGCAGGTTTATAGTGACAATTGGACTACCGTAGCTATAAGTCCTTTAAAAACCGTAGCTAAAAGCTCCTCTCCTGAGGTTGAAGATGAAAGCTATGGCGCGAAGATTTATTTCAAAATTTCAATATAATTAATCTTGTTTTTGTTTCATTAACATTACAAGTTGTATGGTTGGTTCAGATGGTGGAGGTCACGCGTGTGGGAAGCCTAAGACCTGGGTTCGAATCCCAGGTCTCTTTTTTTTTATATAATTATGTTATGTTTTTTTAGGTTTATATTATATTGAATGTTGCTCCTTCAAAGTCACCAACGCATGTGCAGTCCAGTGGCAAGGGATATATGTGTGGAGCGTGGAGGCCTGGGTTCGACCCCAGGCTCCAGCAGGTAAGCTATTTTGGTTCCTTTTTTCTAATTTTTTGTTATTTTAATAATTATTATTAATTAACTAAATTTTTTCTAAATGAATAAAAACTTAATTAGTTTATATGTAACTATAAATAGATATTTGTAAATAAGTACTAATTATTTTTCTAAATCTTATTTTATTATTTATATTACTATAATTATATTTTGTAAATAAAAAAAACTTATTTATTTTAATTAATGATTTTTAAAACCCTCATTATTTTCTAAAACCCTAATTTTTTTCTAATCCTAACCCTAATCCTAATTTTTTTCCTAACCCTAACCCTAACCCTAATATTTTCTTAACTTTAGAATTTAAATTAATATTTTTGTAAATCATAATTAATTATTTATTATTTATTAAGTATGTATATAATTTAATTATTATTATTAAAATACTATTTTCCTTATTAAAATATTTAAAATACTTCCTAATATTAATTTATTTTGCTAATTTTTTATTTCCTCTTATTTTTATTTCCTAACCATTTATATTCCCTCTTATTATTATTTCATTATTACTAACCTTTTAAATTATTGCTTATTTATTATTATTATTTATCATTGTTTATATTTTTCCGATTATATTGTAACTATCCCAAAGCTTTGTAATAGTTTAGGATTATGCTTTTGCTTTATTTTTTTTATATTAACTGTGTGGTTAGTAAATAGGGTGTGCATAACTATGTGTAATTAAAATCAATTTAGAAAAATTAATTTAATAAGATAAATATTTGAATATGAACACACACACACGTAAGTCGATCTTTGATCGCCATCTTGCACTTCCTAGGGTTGCCTCTTAAGTTGCCTATACAAAAGGTCAAGTGGGGTGTTTTAAGCAAAGTCCCTTCATAAATATCATCAAGTCCCTATAGTTTTAAAGATCAAGTCCCTTCGAGGTTGCCTACGATAAATGATCTTGTCCCTTCGAATAAAAGATGATTAGTTCCTTCGAATTGCTAAAGACACCCTACAGTTGCCTATATCCAGATGACCCTACAAATGTCCCTTAATCACATCCAAGGTAATGACTACCTATTCCTTAATAATAGGGATAGTCTTACCATTGAAAGAATATATAAGAATAGTAAAGATTTAACATAGGGTAGGTTCCTCTTAAGTACTTGCTCACCTTTTCAAAATAGTCTCTTACACTTCACATTTCAAACAAATTTTCAAAACAAAGTCTTTATATACATCCATACGAGGATCATTAGAAAGTGCTTAGAAAATTTTTAATCACACACTACACTTTCTCAAAACAATTTAAAGTGAGCTAAGTAACTAAGAGCCCATGGATAACCATGGATATAAAGGGTGCTAATATCTTCCCTTTATATAACCTACCCCCCGAACTCAAAATCTTTTTAAGGTCTTTCCTGTTCTTTTATGTCCTTTCCTTTTGGATAAAATAAAAGTCGGTGGCGACTCTTGCTATCCGCAACATTTAACTAAAGTCAGTTCTCCCACCGTGTTACACTCTCCATTTTTTATGATGGCAAAATTTGTTACGAACACAAGGGTATCACATTTAAAAACATGTTTCCCCTAAATATATGACACACGAGAATATTTATTTATTTAATCACATCTCCCCCTTTGATAACATCAAAAAGAGAAAAACGGATTAGAGGTGAAACACAAATAGAGGAAAAGAAATAGAAAGTCATACATTGCAATTTCGTCCAATCATCAACATACACACAATAAGAGATGAAAGAAAAGAAATAAACAAATAAACAAAAGGAAATAAAGCTTAGCAAGCCAATATATAAAGAAAAAATAACCAATAACATTGTCATTTAGAAAATACAACAAAACAAAAGCATCATATGCATATGAAAATGACATGGAATGAAATGCAAAATGCTCTCAATGCTGTGGACCCCATTGTGAAGGATGACGACAATGATATAAATCTAGTTGATGATATTGCTCATATTGGTTGGTGAAGTGGATGAAATTTGTGTTAAGCGTGTTAAAAGAGTTCGCAAGCGCAATATGGGAACCATTGATCTCATTTAACCGCGTCACGGAGTTGGATGCAAAAGCATCAAAGTTCTCACTTTGAGTATGAATCTGACGTTGCAAAGCAGTATACCGCTCATCTTGAATGGCCATATAGGAAGCAAATGCAGTGTTTTGCTCCCCAATCCGCTGCTCCAAGTAGAATATCTTTCGGATTGAGCCTCATAAAAGCTTTGTTGTTCCAAGTGCATGTTTTGAAGCATTTCCATGATACCTTTATTGTTGTCTTGATGAGGTAGTGAAGGAGGTGGAGACGGAGGTGCGAACAATGTTGCATTATAAGTCCACCCAGTATATTGCCATTCACCCATCCTTGGTTTTCATATGGAGCAGAATCTTCAGGAGCAACTCGATGCCAATCTTCATTATCAAATTGTACCTCATCAGTATCCATTTATGCAACATTTGGATCAGTTTCAGGATCTGGAACCTCTTCTTAATTTTGATTACCTTAAGCATCACCTTCATCATCATGATCATCACTATAACCGACTCAAGTAATAAACTGATAACGCTTCTCTTTAGGATCCCATAAGTGACCCATAAAGCTAAGAGTTTTTTGCTAAAAAAGGTTATTATCAGAGATAGAAGTAAAGGGAATACCTTCAACAACAATTTTGGCTCTGTTGATAATTTCTTGAACAAGGGATGGATAAGCTAGAGCAACTCTCTTCTTCTCCTTGAGAGAAAATATGTGACTAGAAAAGTAATGAGGCCAGTTCACTTTTACCTTGTTCTGAATAATATAAATGAGTTGAACTTCAGGAATATCAATCCGAGAAAAAACCCATTTCTTTGGACGGAGGCTGTGGGAGACAATCTAGTGAAGAATGTGATTAGTGGGATTAGCTTTGCCTGTGGTGGTGGAAGTCGGAAACAATTCAATATTGACAACAGACTCAATGAATGGCTCTTTGAGCATACCATTCAATTCCCTTCGAAATTCATACCCATCAACCTTATCGGAATCAGTCATCAAAATACCGGGAGATGCATGATCAATTTTGAATAAATACGTCCAAATCTGAGCATTGACAACATACATTTTATCACCCATTCTAAAATGAAACTCAAACCCCTTAAACTTACCAACCAGACCAACATAAAACATTCAGACCATGTCCTCATTATACTCAACTTCACAAGCCAAAACCATATTAATTTCTTGATAATCAATCAGTTCAACAATATGTGGGATATTCATCTAACAAGCAGTTCTCTTGGAGTAAACATAATGGGTGATAACTTTTCTATTCTTGAACCTCTTATCATAAATATCCTTAAGATCAAAAGGAACAAGAGACAAAGCACTTACCGGAAGACCAAGAAGAAGAGCCCCTCAATGTTCTCTTACCAGTAACTCTTGAAGCCATGAATAATGTTCTTGAAAAGATTGATAAGAATGGAGTTTTAGGGTTTTAAAGAGAGGTTTGAGTGTTATTGAGAAGAATAATGAGTATGAAATGAAATATAAAATGATTATGAAACTTAAAAGTAATTAAAAACAATATTATGGCACAAAGAATTGGGCTGCGCCGACCTAGGGAAGCCAAAAGGACTGAAAAACGCGTTTTCCAACACGTGTTGGTCAACGTGAAACAGTAATGCGTCGACCTAAAACTATGAATGAGTCGACTCATTTCAAAATTCAAATTGAGTCGATGAAAGCAGGTCAATAGGTCGACGCAATGAGTCCTTGAGTCGATGCAAAGGGTCGACCTGTTGGGACCCGAGAATACCAGCAATTTTTATACAAAACGTTTCCAAAGATTTCACTCCAATGCTTCATATAACATGCTGAAATGCTTTCTAGTGTTATATATCCTAATTTTATGAAATATTGACCTACAAAAGAGTTAAATAACATCCAAGCACATGATCACATACACAACAATTACTTTATATCAAGGATGAGAATCAAAATTTACCATAGACGAATCATGATTTTGAGTAAAATAGAAAAAGAACAATATTACTTCTCGCTTATGAAGTGTAATGAAGGGAACCAATTTAATATTCCTCAAGAAAGCTATTTGTTAGTGACAAGACACAATAATTCAAATGATAAGATATGATAAACACATGCAATGCATTAAGAATGATCCGAAATATCAAGAACACCAAGTTCCCTATGGATGTGAAAGAAAGGTTTTTTGGCGAGTGGTTTTGTAAAAATATCGGCAAGTTGATTTGAACTTTCAACATGCTCAAATACCATGTCCCCTTTCTCTACACGGTCTCTAAGGAAATGGTGATAGATTTTAATGTTCTTAGTGCGTGAATATAAGATTGGATTTTTGGTAAGGTTTATTACGCTAGTGTTGTCACATAGGATGGGAATATTTTTAAGATTGACATTGAAGTCGAGCAATTGTTTTTTGAGCCATAAAATTTGGCACATTAATTTCCGGCCATAATGTATTCGGCCTACGCAGTTGACAAAGCAACGAAAATTTGTTTTTTGCTATGCCAACTCACTAGAGAATTTTAAAAGAAATGAAATGTGCCACTAGTGCTCTTCCTATCCACTTTGCAACTGGCAAAGTCGGAATTGAAATAACCTATCAAAGAATAAACACTACCCTTAGGATACCAAAGTCCAAACTTAGGAGTACCACAAAGCTATCTAAGAATGTGTTTAACTGATTTTAAATATGATTCCTTAGGGAAAGATTGAAATCTAGCGCACATACAAACACTAAACATGATATCCGGACGAGATGCGGTAAGGTAAAGAAGAGAGCTGATCATACCTCTATACCTTTTTATGCCAACCTCCTTATCATTCTCATCTAGATCTAGACTTTTTATGGTAGGCATTGGTGTATCAATAGCTTTTGAATTCGTCATATCAAATCGCTTGAGAAGCTCATTAATATTTTGTTTGACTTATGAAGGTGCCTTCCTCAAGTTGTCTAATTTGAAGTCCGAGAAAGTAATTTAGCTCCCCCATCATCCTCATCTCAAATTCAACTTGCATTGAACATGTGAATTCTTTTACCAATTTCATATTAGTAGATCCAAAAATAATATCATCTATGTACACTTGAACTAAAATTGAATGTTTTCCTTCCCCTTTAATGAAAAGAGTAATATCAACCTTTCCTCTTGAAAATCCTTGATTTAATAAAAAAAATTCTAAGATGTTCATACCAAGCTCTAAGAGCTTGTTTGAGGCCATACAAAGCACGTTTAAGCTTGTACACATAGTTAGGATTTTCACGGCTTTCAAAACTGGGAAGTTGACATGCATACACTTCTTAATTTATGTATCCGTTAAGGAAAACACTCTTAACATCCATTTGATATAACTTAAAGTTATGTGAGCATGCAAATGCAAGCAAAAGGCGTATAGCCTCAAGGTGGGCAACCGGAGCATAAGTCTCCTCATATTCAATACCTTCCTCTTGGTTATACCCTTGAGCAACAAGATGGGCCTTGTTGCGAGTGATAATACCTATTTTGTCCATCCTGTTCCTAAACACCCATTTGGTGCCAATTACTCGATGACCTCGTGGAGGAGGGACAAAGTCCCGAACCTCATTTCTTTTATACTGATTAAGTTCCTCGTGCATAGCCAAAAACCAATTTTCATCAAGTAGAGCATCTTTGGAGTTTTTAGGCTCAATTTGAGAGACGAAAGCATAATGATAGCAAAAATTACTATTCCTTGATCGTGTAGTGAATCCCTTTGATATATCTCCAAGAATATTGTCAATGGGATGATCCTTTGAGTTTTTCCATTCCAAAAGGAGACCGTCTTTATTTGTTGAATGATCTTCCTCTTTGATTTTAGATCCTTTATCCGGCTCCTCTTCAGCTATATCCGGAATGGGTTCAACACATGAAGTTTCTTGATCTTTAAGAATGTCTGTCGCTCCCGACAAATGAAACCGGGTCAGATGAAGGTACAGACGCGAACGGTCGGCGAAAGGAACAGTGAGAACACACAGCCGTGAACTCACTGGAGATGAATAGAGTCGCCAGCTAGGCATTTTTATCCCAGAGGAAAGGCAATGCTGCATAGACCTAGAAAGAGATGGATAAGACGGTTACGAACCAGAGAGACTGAGAAAGGGGGTTGGTTACAACCTGGGAAGGTATTAGCACCCAGATTGTCCGTCGTACTCGACAGGATCCACGCTTAAAAGATTTGTGTTTTAAAGGGGTAGTGTCAGTGCAACCTGTGTGTAAAGATAGCTGGAAAAGAATGTACAGGTGTCAGTGCAAAGAAATGAAGTATAATATATACAGTGTCAGTGTGAGATCAGGAATGAAATGCTCATGATCATGAGGCTAAAGAATGAAGCTGGAAGGAGGGGGAATATACAGAGACTTTTGTTCGATAACTGTTAAGTTATGCCTACGTATCCTCTCGTGCAATGAGGAAGTCAGAACACCGTAGTTCGACCCAAAGAGACTGAAAGATGAATTGACTTGTGAACTGCTTACTAGCCTATGCTCAAGTGTATGATCTGTCTGGCACAGATGCTGACTGTCTTGCATTAGACGGAAGAAGCAAGTTCTCGATTGTGAGTGAAGATGATGAGAAAAGAATCCCGGAGGAGACGATTATTGTTTGTTTTTGAGTTTTCAGTCTTTTATTGCTTTTTGGAGTTTGTCATAGGATAATGAGCTTAAGTCTAAACCAATGGGTTTAGTAAACTCGTCACATCTTCCCTCTGATTAGGGGTAATGAGAGTACCTTAAGTGTGAAGTCAGATTCTCACACTTAATCACCTTTGGTGTAGGATTAAGATCATTAACCTACTTGTGATTATTTAGATGTTTTTGTGATTTTGTTTAGTGTTGAGTAATGAGGTTAAGCCATAATCAAGGATTAAACAGACTCATTACACCATCCTAAAAGAAGGATAATAGATGAGAATGTTTAAGTTGAGGAAAACTCCTCAACTTAATCCATGATTAGGGATTAAGCCCATGACAAAACAAGCCTTTATTAAGTGGATTTTATTTAGATTAATGATATGATGATGAAGTGAATTTTATGATTTGTAAGACAACTTGAGGGGGACTTGTCCATTAACACTAGGGTTAGTCCTTCTTAACCACTTAAGGAAGAATTAGAACCCTAATGCAAGGCCCAAGTTACAAGTGATGTCTTGATGATTATTAGATGAATTGATTAAGAGATTTAAACACCTTAAGGGTTCAAGACTTAGGATTAAAGTTATACACTCCATCCTAAGAGAAGGATGCAGGCATAAGCTTAATCACAAAGTCTTAAAGCCTTTAGGGTTTAGTCCCTGATTATGAGGTGAGAAAAGGAGACTCAAAGAGAGACACAAAGGTAAAAACTATGAGGGGAGACTAATCAAAACCCTAATTCATTATCATGCTTGGTTGATCCTAAGGTTTGTGAGGTTTTCAAGAGAAATCTTCAGAGGAGCCACCAGGAAGCAGATGATCAGGATCAAGAGAAGCAAAGTGACTTGCTTCATTCAAGAAGTCAAGTCACTTGAAGAAAGAAAGTGGGAAGAAGAAGAATGAGCAAGCTCAATCTCAAACACAAATAAAAATGCAGCAATGGATGCAAGAGAGATGAAAAGAAAAGGTATGAGAAGTGAAGGCAAATCCACTTCTCAAGTTTACTTACCACCTGCAATGTTAGAAAGAAAATGCAATGCAATGCAAGATGAGATGAAATGATATGATGCTAAGCAAAACCAGAAGCATGTTGATGATGATTATGATGTTATGAGGTGCTGCAAACATGAGGCAAAGCAATGGGGATGTTCATACAAGCTTATGAATGCAAATGATGCAAGCTAAGGAGCATGAACAAGCATGAAAAGTTATGAATCATACAAGGCAAATGACATGGCAAATATACAATGCAATGATCAAAGATGCTTCCTATATGTCTTAAGATGTCAAATGAATCATAAGCATGCACAAAATGCAAAGATAGGTCATGTTATGCAAGGGAATGCAAGGAGGATGCAAATGGAAGCCCAAATTAGGGTTTATGGATCAAACATCAAACACAAACCAAAAACAGAAGCAAAACCCTAAAGTAAAAATGGAAAATGGCACCCAAAGAAACCCTAGGCCTATGATGAACCACTGCCCAAAGGGGAGCTCTCAACTCTCAACCAAACTCAAGTTATGATTTTCACAAGTTATTAGGGTTTTTTAGGGTTCTTAACAAAACAAATGCCAAACAATTTGAAAATGCAAGGGCAATTCATGGCCTTTTTATCTTTGAAACTACATGCAAAACAAAAGACAATGCAAGAAGAATCAATGTCTCAACCTTCACCAATTGGCAGAAATGAATTTTTGAATCCATGATCAAAATAATGCATAAAAAATGATTTAATTCAATGAAAAATTCTTAAAATGCATCAAGATCAAAAAAGAAATTTGGTTTGAAGGTTGGACAATGTTTCTAAATGTCTTAGAACATTTCATGAATTTTTTTGTAATTTTTAAATATCTAAAAGTATTTTTAATTAATTAATTCTCATTAATCAATTAAAAATAATCTTTTAAATATTTAAAAATACTTTTTTTAATGATAAAAAATAAAATGAGAATATTTTTGGGTCTTAAAAATTAATAAAACTTTCATGAAAAAGTTTCATAATTTTAAGACATTTTTGCTATTTTTAAATAATTATGTAAGTTAATGAAATAAAAAATGGATTAAAAATCAAATAAAATAAAAGTAATCAGGATGGATGGCCAGGATGGGCTCTGGATTCAAAATGGTTGACTGGCGCGTGAATGGATGGTGGAGATTGCATCTGACTCAATTAAATTAATTACGAATTAATTAAAGTTAAATAAGTGGATTAGGGCTAATGAAGAGATCCTGGCCTTCTATCTGCGCGCGAAGTCAAACAAATCAACGCAATCAAGGGTCCAAATTCAAACTAACATTAATTATGCAATTAGGGCACAAATGACTTTCAGGTGGCCGGAGAAGACTTCCGGTCGTCTTCTCCGGCCAGCTCTCACCTGAGAACTACCCAAATCCCTCAAAATGCATCAAAAATGAAAAACAAGAACTGGGAAATGATCCTCACATCCTCACGAATCAAACCCCCATCCTAAAACACATTTATATTTCCTAAATCAACTGAATCGAAGAAAATAAGTTCTAGGTCACGCAAGCTTCAGACACAAATTAAATGCTTATATCACAACCATTTCAAAAACTAAAGGTACCAGAATGATCAGGATAACACAAAGAACAAGCTTGTAACAAGAAAAATGATTTCTGGAAAAATAATTTTCGAGCTACCTGAGATTTGAAGCTTTCAGTTTAGGAACTTTCTGGCCACCTCTCCTTGTGCAATCTACTCCTTAGAACCTCTTGATGATGTTTGAATGCTCAAATGGAGTTTAAGTTGGATGGTTGATGAGTTTCGAAAGCTTCTGTTCAAGCTTGATCAGAAATGGCAATGGTGAAATAGGCACTTTCAGGTCATGGTGAGGGGTTGTTTATGATCCTGAGGGTGAATGGAGAAGGTCTATGGTGTTTGTTTGTGTGTTTGCAAGCTGTATAGAGAAATTCGAAGGAACTTGCAGCTTGGGGTGTGAAATGGTTATGGAGTAATCTGGCTGTTTCAGGCTTGTGCTTTGGGTGGTTTGAGGTCTATGAAGTGTGTTGAGTTGGATGATGATGTTAGTTTGAGTGTTTTCAGGCTGTATAGAGAAATTCGAAGGCTTTTGCAATGTGAAGGGATTTTGTGTATGTTGTGAATGAAGTGTTTTCAGCCTTGCCTTATGTTATGTCTTGCTTGCAAAATGTCCACATAACTCTCTCTCATTGGTCAGTTGATTTGACATGTGCTTTATTGATTGGTAAGTTGCCTTTTGCAAAAAGTCAAAAATTGTGTAAGAGAAGCATGGCTCATGATCTAGGCAAGTACATGGCATGGGCTGCGCAGCAAAGGGTGAGGTGAGAGGCTAGCCAAAGTCAGCATCCAATGTCATAAGTTGTAGGAAGTGGAATGAGTGGTTTTGCAACTTGTTGTAACTTGGTTCACATGTGATTTTCTTGTTCCAAAAGTCATGAAACATGAGCAATGCCTAGTTCATTCTGAATTTTGTGACTTGTAGAATGTTTGCATACTGGTTTGAAGTCAATTAGAAGTTACAAAATGCATTGGTTCAAGGTTTTGCAAAATTTCCATTTGGTGCATAACTTGAATTTTAGTGATTTTTGCCAACTTTGCCACACCATAACTTTTGATCCAAGAAGAGTTTGATCATGTTCTTGTACTTTTTGAAAAGGGAAAGATGAGATCTACAACTTTCATGACCAAAGTTTTTCCATTTGAAGCATTTTTGGATCATGAATCAAGGTTTGAAAAATGACATAAAATGATGCATTCTTGAAAAGTCAACTATGCCCAAAAAGTCAACATTTGCAAAAAACCTAAATTCTTGATTTCTATGAACTTCAACCTTCTTCCATGATCAAATAAAGATCATATACACTCAAAATGATGAAGATCACCCATTGGTTGGGTCATTGGGGGCCTCAGATGCCCTGATTTTACACTGACTTGTCTGAAAAGTCAACTCTTGATCAGATGACTTCCCCATGGAATTTCTTCATGAAAATTGATATGCATACTCCCTATACCATATAGAGACCAATGGAAACAGGAATGACCAAAAATTTTGGAGTTATGGCCTCTGAAACCAAAACCCTAATTTTAGGTCAACTGTGCAGTCAAACTTGGCTCTGCATCCACACCAATCCCAGTTCTTGTGATTCTTTTGCATTTTTGACTTTGAAAGGATGTAATAAGATATAAGAACACACATGGACCCCTTTGAAGTGATTGATGGCCTTTGGAGTGGCTCAGGAGGCTCTTGGATTGCTCAGATCACAAACCCTAGGTGCAGATGACTTTGAATCTATGCAGTGAACCAAAAATGAGATGTGAGATGACATGATTGTGTTTATGCATATGAGAATGATCACAAGCCATGGTGTGAATGGGTGAGGGCAAATTTGGGGTGTTTACAGCTGCCCCTATTCAAACACGAGTTAGCTGTGCAGGATGTAAGCGACGGCTTAACAGGCCAAACAAGATAACTTGTGGTTGAATACCAAAGACAGTCCAAAATTTGCACTCACAAAATGAAGAAGAAAAGGGATATAGATTTGTAAAGGAAAATAAAGTGTATTGTAAAGTGTGAGCGACGGAGGACGACCGTCGAGCAGAGGACGACTGCTGGGTAAGGTGGTATGTGAAGCAAAGCGATGACGGGGACGGCCGACATGCTGGTAAAGTGTATAAAGCAATGACGGGGACGGCCGACATGCTGGGGATAAAAGGTAAAGCTAAGACGGGGACGGCCGACTAGCTGGGGAAAATAAAATATCATGATGGGGACGGCCATCAAGATAAAGCTGTAAAACTCTGAGGATTAATGAAACATGACGGGGACGGCCATCAAGTTCATAAAGGTAAAGTAACCAACGATGGGGACGGCCATCGGGCTAAAAAAGAAAAGGGACCACGACGGGGACGGCCACCGGGTTAAAGAATAAATGAAATAAACAGATGATGGGGTACGGCCATCAAAGGTGAAGGACGATCACCTAGCAGGGGACGGCTGCTCTGTTGGGTATAAAAGAAATATGATGGGGACGGCCATCAAAGGTGGAGGACGACCACCTGGCAGGGTACGGCTGCCGAAAATATCAACGATGGGGACGGCCATCGGATAGAAAAGGTCAACGATGGGGACGGCCATCGGACGAGCAAGATGGAGGACGACCATCAAGAAGTGGAGGACGACCACTCAGCAGGGGACGGCTGCTCTCAAGGTTTATCGTAACATAGGACGAATGTCAGATAACCGAAATCAACAATGGGGACGGCCATTGGATAAAGTGATGAAGGACGATCATCAAAAGGTGGAGGACGATCACCTAGCAGGGGACGGCTGCTAAAAACAACGATGGGGACGGCCATCGGATGAGCATGATGGAGGACGACCATCAAGAAGTGGAGGACGACCACTCAGCAGGGTACGGCTGCTCTCAAAGTTTATCGTAACATAGGACGAATGTTAGATAAAAAGAAAATTTGTCGGCAATCTACTGGGGAGACAGTAAACACGGACGAGCGCTTACATCCAAGAAATAAAAGGTATAAGTGTTTGGTATTGTGTATAGATTAAGATGCGGACGAGCACCCTTAAGACTATGATATGGACGAGTATCATGTAGAAACAAATTGACACATGTTCAGAGATGATGATACGGACGAGTATCAACTGGTTAACAAAGAACACGGACGAGTGTTGAATCTGCGGGGACATGAGTGATGATGTATGCAAGATACGGACGAGTATCTGTATAAGCGTACCATGAGTAGTGAGTATTGTATTGTATAGATGAGTGTTTATCTGCTGGGGAGGGTGACACGGACGAGTGTCAAGAGAGAAAAGTATAATATTAACAAGTATCTGCTATACAAAGTCTAGGCGACTGCGCTGGGGATATGACACGGACGGGTGTCAAGAAAGTGTATATAAGTATATGTGAGTGCAAAGAGGATGTCTTTGGCTTTCTGCTGGGACATGACACGGACGGGTGTCAGGACGTATCTGTAATGAGGGTGATTTATTTGTAAAGGGTGTTCAGGCGACTTTACTGGGGAAAGATGACACGGACGGGTGCCAAAAGGTGTATATACGGGTGTTTGTGACTGTGGAGCAACTGCTTTTGCTGGGACTCTGATGGGGATTCCGGGGGAAAGTAATCTGTATTCTGATGAATGGTTACTAGTCACAAGCGTTCAATTCACAACACGACTTATGATTATGCTATGCGTTTGATTTTTGCCGTAATGCTCCGTATTAGACGGAATGCTACGCTCTGGGGGGTGAATATGATGCGGATGCCATGATTATGCAAAGAGGCACGGATCCGGGATTCGGATCCCATCGCTGCGAAGATCTCTGGATGATCTGCTTGAAATGGACATCCCAGCTGGGGATGAGATCATTGGTAGATCTAATGATGCATCTGCTTGGGGATATATGTCACTGGTTGACATAACCTTGATAATACGGGACCCAGCTGGGGTTTGCAGAAGCTTTCTGTACTCTGTTGTGATCTCTTCATGCGTTGCTCTTCTGGATAAAGGCTTGAAGCTCTGTGGGGAGATAATTCCCCGATTTCTGCATTCAACTGAGGATGACAAGGCAACTCGGCTGGGGAATTGTGAGAGTCAACTCGGCTGGGGAGAGCAACAAGAGGCAACTCAGCTGGGGAGGAAACATCCTGAGTGTTAAACCTGTTAGTTGATTTGGCAACTTTGCTGGGGGAAGCAATGGGGAGCAACTCAGCTGGGGATAGAGCATCTTGGATGCTGAGATTGAGTGCATGTTGATTTGGCAGCTCCGCTGGGGAAATGGGCATCCTCCAGTGCCATGTGGAAGATAGACCGAGTTGATAATGATTCGCCTACTTGCTGAGACGTAACCTGCATGCCCCCGGTTGCGTTCTGGATACCTGCAATCCTGCAAAGATAATGGAACGTACAAAAGGTCCCGAGGTATCCCTTTCTGGATTCCGTCATAGGAGTTAAGTACTTTCGAGAATAATCACATTCCATGTAAGCATGTGTTATTTTTAGAGAAAGGCATCTGTACTTATGCAATTGTATTTTTAGAGATATCAGACAACTCTTCGCAAAACATAAATGTAAAAAACGAGACATGACTGAGAATCTGATTTTATTAATTCATGTGCCCTGAATTGGCAAGATACAGTCAAAGAAACATATCTCCTGAAATGAGGAGATTGTTACAAATTGAGAAATAAAGTGCTGGCGGTGTAGACGACGCTTTCAAGGAGCTTCCTCTTCTGCTATGACTCGTATGACAATGACGTTCTTCTCGTCTTGCTTTCTGGAGAGAGTTGATTCTGATTGAAGCTTGATCCTTTGGAAGCTTACCAAGTTGCAGGTGATACAGACGAACTCAGAATGCAGTTGTTCGCTTATTCCCTTATTTTGCATGGATCGCCCTTTCGGGTTTTCAATCCATCGGGATACCCATTTTTTGCCTGAGTTGTCCAATGCGGCTTTTCAACTCAGCGGGTGTACATTTTTTATTTTCCCTTACTTTTGCCCGAGTCTTTTATTCTGTTTTTTTGACTCGCCGGGATGCCCTATTTTTGCCTGGACTTACATTCTGTTTTTATGTCCAGCGGGTCATTTTATGCGAAGTATTTTTTAACTGCATCTGAATTCACAGGGGATGGGAAATCTTCACCATCCATGGTGTTGAGCATCAGTGCTCCACCAGAGAAAACTTTCTTTACAACGAATGGTCCTTCATAATTTGGAGTCCATTTGCCCCTGTGGTCTGTATGAGGAGGGAGGATTCTTTTCAGCACAAGATCCCCTACTTGGTATTCTCGGTGCCTGACTTTCTGATCGAAGGCTCTCTTCATTCTCTTCTGATACAGCTGCCCATGGCAGATTGCAGCCAATCTTTTCTCTTCGATCAGACTCAGTTGTTCATATCGGGACCGTACCCATTCTGCTTCACTCAGTTTAACATCCATCAATACCCGTAGAGAGGGTAGTTCAACTTCAACAGGTAGGACTGTTTCTATACCATACACAAGTTGATACGGTGTTGCCCCAGTGGACGTTCTGATTGACGTGCGGTACCCATGCAAGGCAAACGGTAGCATTTCATGCCAGTCTTTGTAAGTGACTACCATTTTTTGCACAATCTTCTTGATATTCTTATTTGCCGCCTCAACAGCGCCGTTCATTTTTGGCCTGTAAGGAGAAGAATTGTGATGTTGGATCTTGAAGTCCCGGCACAGCTCCGCCATCATTTTGTTATTTAAGTTGGAACCATTATCAGTAATGATTCGTTCGGGAACTCCGTACCGACAGATGATATCTCTTTTCAGAAATCGGGCTACCACTTGTCTTGTGACATTTGCATATGAGGCTGCTTCAACCCACTTGGTGAAATAGTCGATGGCGACCAGGATGAATCTGTGGCCGTTTGAAGCAGTCGGCTCAATCTTGCCAATCATATCAATGCCCCACATAGCAAAGGGCCATGGTGAAGACATGATATTCAAAGGATTGGGAGGCACATGCACCTTATCCGCATAGATCTGGCATTTATGGCATTTTCTGGCGTAAGCACAACAGTCTGCATCCATTGTGATCCAGTAATAACCTGATCTTAACAACTTTTTAGCCATGGCATGCCCTCCGGCATGGGTACCAAAAGATCCTTCGTGCACTTCATGCATCAGCAAATCCGCTTCCGTCTTGTCAACACATCTGAGGAGTACCATGTCAAAGTTCCTCTTGTATAAAGACCCATCAGTGTTCAGAAAGAAACTACCAGCAAGCCTTCTCAAGGTCTTCTTATCATTGGAAGATGCCCCAGGTGGGTATGTTTGATCCTCCAAGAAGCACTTAATGTCATGGAACCAAGGCTTATCATCTTTTACAACATCCGCTGCAAATACATATGCTGGTCTGTCAAGTCTAGACACTGAAATCTGAGGTACAAAGTTGGCCGTTTGAACTTTGATCATGGATGAAATGGTAGCAAGAGCATCTGCAAACTGATTCTCGTCGCGAGGGATATACTCAAGCTTGACTGTTGTAAAGAAAGTCAGTAACCTCCTTGTATAATCCCTGTAAGGTATCAGATGATCTTGGTGGGTGTACCATTTCCCGTTGGTTTGATTGACTACCAAAGCTGAATCTCCGAACACGGTCAATGTCTTGATCCTGAGGTCAATGGCTTCCTCAAGACCCATAATGCAAGCTTCGTATTCAGCTTCGTTGTTAGTGCAGTTGAAAGTGAGTTTTGCCGAGAAAGGCATGTGAACCCCTTTTGGTGTAATGAGTACTGCACCAACACCACGGCCATTCATGTTAACAGCCCCATCAAACATCATAGTCCATTCTTCTTCCGGGTCGGGCCCTTCAGTGTGAATAGGCTCTTCGTGATCTTTCGCTTTAATGAACATGATGTCTTCATCAGGGAAGTCAAACCTCATAGGCTGGTAGTCATCAATGGGTTGCTCAGCAAGATATTCAGATAGTACACTGCCCTTGATGGCTTTCTGAGATGTGTACTGTATGTCGTATTCTGTGAGAATCATCTGCCATCTTGCAACCCGTCCGGTAAGAGCTGGCTTCTCGAAAATGTACTTAACCGGATCCATTTTTGAGATTAATAAGGTAGTGTGGGTCAACATATACTGTCTCAGTCGGCGAGCAGCCCACGCTAAAGCACAGCAAGTTTTCTCGAGCAGTGAATAACGTTGTTCACAGTCGGTAAACTTTTTGCTTAGGTAGTATATTGCATACTCTTTTCGACCAGACTCGTCATGCTGGCCCAGCACACACCCCATTGACTCCTCTAATACTGTCAGGTACATAATCAGAGGTCTTCCTTCAACTGGCGGCATAAGGATTGGAGGTTCTTGCAGATATTCCTTGATCTTGTCAAAAGCCTTCTGGCAATCTTCGTTCCACCTGACCGTTTGCTCCTTTCTTAACAGTTTGAACAAGGGTTCGCAGGTTGCTGTGAGGTGAGATATGAACCTTGAAATGTAGTTCAATCGACCTAAGAACCCTCGAACTTCTTTCTCAGTCTTCGGTGCAGGCATTTCTTGAATAGCTTTGACTTTATCAGGGTCAACCTCAATCCCTTTCTCGCTTACAATAAAGCCCAGCAGCTTACCGGATCGCACCCCGAATGTGCATTTGTTGGGGTTCAGCTTCAATTGGTACTTCCTCAGACGCTTGAATAATTTGAGCAGATTCACCAGGTGGTCTTCCTCTGTAAGGGACTTGGCGATCATATCATCCACATAACACTCGATTTCTTTGTGGATCATATCATGGAATAATGTCACCATAGCCCGTTGATACGTTGCACCAGCATTCTTCAGTCCGAATGGCATCACTTTGTAACAGAACGTGCCCCAAGGTGTGATGAATGTTGTCTTCTCCATGTCTTCAGGTGACATCTTGATCTGATTATATCCTGAAAATCCATCCATGAAGGAGAATACCGAGAACTGAGCCGTGTTATCCACCAATACGTCAATGTGAGGTAATGGGAAGTCATCCTTCGGGCTGGCTCTGTTCAGATCCCGGTAGTCAACACACATTCTTACTTTGCCGTCCTTCTTAGGCACAGGTACTATGTTAGCAACCCACGGCGGGTAACTAGTCACAGCAAGGAATCCGGCGTCCCATTGCTTTTGTACCTCTTCCTTGATTTTCATAGCCATGTCTGGGCGAGTCCGGCGCAGCTTCTGTTTGACTGGAGGGCATTCTTCCCTCAAAGGCAGCTTGTGCACAACAATGTCGGTATCCAACCCTGGCATATCTTGATACGACCAAGCAAACACATCGACATACTCTTGAAGCAGATCTATCAGTTGCCTCTTCACTGAGTCTTGCAGGCAGGCCCCGATTTTAACTTCTTTCACGTCTTCGTCAGTACCAAGATTAATCACTTCAATCTCCTCCTGATGAGGAGTAATAACCTTTTCCTCCTGTCTTAACAACCTGGCTAGCTCTTCAGGAAGCTCATATTCTTCATCAACCCCTTCATCAGCTTGATTGATTGGATTGTCAAAGTCATACGATGTCATAGCCGTGCTGTTGTCGGTGCAGTCAGGAAGGCACTCTCTGCAAGGGTTAAGTTTGTTCATTTTAGTGATTGATTTTAATCTTGCTTTAGAAAAAGGTGAAATGAAGTTATCATTTTGAAAACACCGCCATTTATTTTTGTACAAAAAGAAAAATGGAAAAACAGTGAGCATAAAAGAAAAGGACTCGTTTGCAAAAAGATTGTCTGATATTTCATTAATTTAATCTTGTTTGCACAAAAGTACAGATGGCCCTGGTTACAAAATGAGTCTTGTCATCTTGGGCAAGATGCAAGACTTGGATGCATGCTATATAAAAATACAGGAAATAATAATTACTCTGCTCGAGTAACACTTATAATTTCCTGGGAAGACCAGTTCGAGACACTGCTCCCCGGGATCTTCGGACGAATCCAATTCTCCAGATTGCGCTCCTCTTCCAGCTCGTCTTCCAGACAGTTGATAGCATCGGGGGTGAGCATCCCCCCACTGACAAAACCAGGCTCTCCAGCAGCCTTTGCTTGATGTTGAGTTGGTCTGTAACCCAACCCAAACTTGTCCTTCTTCTCCTCCACAGCTAAGACCTTGCCCCATCCTAGGGCAGTTCCTTCTTCAACAACCTTCCGGGCTTGTTGGTAAGATGACATTGGAGTACCAGATACAGCAGATGCTTCATTGACGTTCAAGGCCTCAAAACCTTGGCTCATTGTTTCATGGATCTCTCCATCCATTTCAATGTATTTATAAGTAGCCAGGTGGCTAACAAAAATGTCCTCCTCTCCACAGATTGTGACAACTTGGCCTTCCCACTCAAATTTTAACTTTTGGTGAAGGGTAGACGTTATTGCGCCGGCGGCGTGAATCCAGGGTCTACCCAACAAACAGCTGTAGGCGGGCTGAATGTCCATCACATAAAAGATAGTTTTAAAGGTCTGCGGGCCAATTGTCACAGGCAGCTCAATCTCTCCCAGAACCGATCTCTTAGAACCATCAAAGGCTCTTACTACCAGGTTGCTGGGTCTCAATGCCAGTCCATCATATTCAAGCTTCACCAGAGCCTTCTTTGGCAGGACATTCAGGGAAGAACCTGTGTCCACCAGCACATGAGAAAGGACAGCTCCTTTGCATTCCATGGTTATGTGCAAGGCTTTGTTGTGATTGCGGCCATCCACTGTCAGGTCAGAATTGGTAAACCCTAGCCCATTGCTAGCAGTAACATTACCAACCACGGTTTCCAATTGGTTGACAGTAATCTCCTCAAGCACGTAAGCTGCGTGCAGGACTTTAAGTAGTGCATTCCGATGGGCTTCGGAGCACATAAGCAGTGAGAGGATGGAGATTTTGGATGGCGTCTGGTGAAGTTGATCCACAATTTTGTAGTCACTCTTTTTGATGATCCGCATAAACTCATCAACTTCCTGATCAAATGGAGTCTTCAGGGCTTCTTTGGCAGCTGGATCTTCCTGCACCGGGCTTTTCCCTTTTGCCTTGGCAGCAGCTTCTGCTTCGGCAGTAGGTTTTTGAACTTGTGAAGCAAAGAGACGTCCGCTTCGAGTGAAGCCTCCGCCTCCCCCCACATTATCTATTTGTGGTGCAGGTGTTGATGCTTCAAGAGTGATTCTTTTTCCTTCGCAGTATACGTCAGAGCCATAGTGCCAAGGGATGGCCCTATTGCTTTCATATGGTATTGGTCCAGGCACCGTGACAGTGACTGGACTGATTGCTGCTGCTGAAGGGACTGTTATTGTGTGTGGATCATAAAATATTGTAACTGGTGCTCTGGCGGGAGCAGCACCTTCTGAATGGTAGGCGGAATTATTTTCAGGATCATAGAATATGGTAACAGTAGAGACATCTTCATGATTGATTGCTGGTGTTGTAGGAGGTTCTGTTGGAAGGACTGTTGTTGTCGCTGATGGAGAGTCGAAATGGAATGAAGCTGAAGTTGTAGCAGGAGAAACTGTTGTAAACTGATCATTTGGAAGGACAGGTGAAGTACTTGTTGATGGTGCTGATGAATTGTTGGGAACAATAGTTGCTGCATTTGTAGGAGGATCTGAAACCGTTGCTGATGAAGTTGTCGGATTTGTCGGGAATGATGTAGTGATCTGTAGCAGGCCACTCTGAATAAGGCTGTCAATGCCATTCCTCAGGTCTTCACACCCATTCCAAGAAATATTGCAGTAGGGACACCCTAGCTCACACCCCGGAAATATCTGGTTTTCACGGAGTTGAGCTTTGATTTCCACCAATGGTGTCCTGATCTGATCCACACTGGTTATTAAATAAGACGGTTGGTCTTCTTCAATAGCGTTAATTCGAGGACCACCATGATTTGGCATTGGGTTCTTATTGACATTGGGCGGAGGTGCAAAATTCAGAGCCTTGGAGTCTACCAAGTCTTGTACCTTCATATGCAGAGCCCTGCATTTTTCTGTACTGTGACCAGGTGCGTTCGAGTGGAAAGCACACCTAGCACTGGAGTCATAGTTCCTTGGTAGACTGTTGGGATCCGGAGGTGCCAACGTTCTTAGCTCAACCAGGTTGAGTTTCAGAAGTTGTGGCAGCAAGGCAGCATACGGCATTGGGATCGGGTCGATCACTCGGTTAGCTTGAGATGGCCTTTGTTGGAATGGCCTCTGTTGATTGTTGTTGTTGGAGTTGTTGTTGAAGTTTCTTGGAGGATACTGATTCTGCTGATACTGAGGTTGTTGTTGGAAGTTTTGTTGAGGAGGTTGATAGACTGGCTGAGGGTGAGCTGGAGCAGGGATAGTGACCGCTGCTATTGACCTCTGAGCATATTGGGTCCTACCCCTGTTGGTGTGAATGGCATTGGTCTCGCCAGTTCTTCTCGGGCCTGCAAAAGGCTTTCTTGTACTACTGGACGAGCTTGCACCATTGTCTGAGATCTTTCCCATCTTTAACAGGCTTTCAATTCTCTCCCCGGCTATAACAACATCCGCAAAGCTAGTGGAAGAGAAAGCAGCTAACCTGTCAATATAGGTTCCCTGAAGAGTGTTCATAAACATGTCTGCCATTTCTCTCTCAGACATTGGTGGTTGAACGGCAGCAGCCAATTGCCTCCATCTTTGAGCATATTCTCTGAAGCTCTCCCTCGAAGACTGTGACATTCCCATTAGGAGGGTCCTGTTGGGTGCCATATCTAGATTATACTGATACTGTCTGATGAAAGCTTCTGCCAGGTCCTTCCAGCATCTGATAGTTGCCCTTGTCAAGTGAGAGTACCATTCTCTTGATGCTCCAGTCAAGCTATCTTCAAAGTAGAACATCCACAATTTCTCATCCATTGTATAGGCCTTCAGCCTTCCCAGAAATGATTGCAAATGAGTCCGGGGGCATGAAGTCCCATTATACTTTTCGAAACATGGAGGCTTGAACTTGTGGGGAATCCTGACCCCTTCTACCAAACCCATGTCCATGACGTCGAAACCCAAAGAATTTTGAGATTCTAAGGACCTCAACTTCTCAGCTATCTCTTCCAATCGTCTATCATATGTTTCCTCTCCGGCACCCATTACTGTATACTGGTCCTCCTGAGGATCTTCTTGAAGTACTCTGGCTGCAGTGGCTGTCCCTTGGATGTTGACTGGGATGTTAGCCTCAGGATGTAGATGTGGGCCAAACACAGGGGGGTTAACATGTGGTTGCACCCTTTCATTATTACTGGTGCCTGCAGTTCCTACATGAGGCTCCTCTTGATTTTGCCTCTCCACCATGGCCCTCAGTCTCTCCTGGCTCTGAGCCATGTTGTTCATAACTTCCATGAACTGCGTCATCTGCGTTCTCATCTCTAACCTTTCGTTTGCCATCTGGTTTCTGACCTCCGTAAGGTCTTGTTGCATCTGATCCATCTGAATTCCCGGAAGGTTGTTTCTAGTTGGGTACCTGTGAGGCCTGTTGAGAGGAAATACCCGGCGGCGAGCAATAATTCCTGAGATTCACAACAGAGGTTAGCAACAACAAAACAAAATCCTACAAAACAAACAAAAGGGTTAGCATGCAATGCAATTATGCTTATTTGTTCTCAAGGTATCCGGTTTGGCCTTCAGTTTTGACCCTTCCAGACCCTTGAAGATGATGCTGTTGAAGTTGCTTTTGATGTGAACCCAGATAGAAACCAACACAGATATATTACAAAAGTGAAATAATACAATTTGTTCATTTTACAACACAAACCCTCAAAGGGGCCAAAATACATCACAAAAAGCAAAAGTACATGGAAAAAGGGACAACAACAAGCAAATGATCAAACTCCAAGGCCAAACTCATCCTCACGAACTTCCTTGAGAAGTGCTTCGGTCACAGGATCAGCCGGATGCTCCGTGAGACTTCTGATGAGAAGGTTTCTTGTTGCAACAGCTGCAGTCAGCTTCTTATTCTGACTTTGGTCCTTAGACCTCTTCAATCCTGCTTTGATTTTCAGCTCTGATATCTCCTCCTGGGCTGCTGCCAGGGCTTTTTCCATCTGCTCCATCTTGTCTTGAGCTCTCTTGTCTTCTAGAGTACGGGCCTCAGTGATCCGGACCCACCTGGCCTGACTCTCTTTCAAATACAAGTCTGTTCTTGCTCTCTGAAACTGGGCTTCTTTACAAGCATTCTTCAGAATCTGCTCACCAGCTTTAGACTTGTTGATATACTCCCCAGACTTCTCAATCTTGGTCAAGTGTTCTACCCTCAACTTCTCCAATCTCTCAATCTCCCTCACACCTTCACTCCTCTCCCGGAGGGTCTTCTGCAAGGCTTGAGTTAACTTCTCATTTCTTTCCTTCAGGCTTTCAAACTCCTCCAAACTGATAGTGGCAGGGGGTGGTGCTGAAGATGACTCAGGCATGTCTTCTACGGTAAAGGGCATTCCAGAGAATTGGGCCCTAGCATGGGACCACTCATAATATTGGACTGATGCCACGTTATTGCACTTCCCCAGAATGGTGATTCCCTTAGTCTGAACATGATCCCAGGCCCAGGCAGCTTGCCTAACAGTTGCCAGACTAATCTTGTTCTCACAGTAGAGGGTCTCCACCAAATCTTGTTCCCTGGGAGTGTGGACCAGTGCATAGCCCAGTTGCCTTCTGAACAGCAGAGGGTTGCAATTGATACTTCCCTTAACTCCTATTAAGGGCACATTGGGAAAGTGCCCACAGCTGGTGATCATATCTCTGCCCTTGGTGCTCTGAGTACACCATCTGATATCTGCTGAAGTTAGGACAGTGAGTCTCTTAGCCCAGTTGCTTTGCTGATGAGGATTGAGAAATGCATCTGTCCTGGGTAGATGCCTGAGAAGCCAAGCATGGAATAATGGAGCACAAATCCTCACTAGTCTTCCCCTCTGCTTCTCATTCCTCTGATGGACTGAGTAATAGAGATCACCTAGTAAAGTTGGCACTGGGTTCTTCAGGATGAACAAGTGGATTGCATTCTTGCTGACGAATCGAGGCTCATCTGCAAACAACACAATTCCATATACACTTAAGGCCAACAGAGCACAAACAGCTTTCCAATCCCCCAAGGAGGCCTTCAAACTAGCTTGAGAAATCAGGAAGTCAAGATGAAAACCAGGGATCCCAGCCTTAGAGGTCATATGCTGTTCAATCAAAACAGGCTCCAGATACAAAGCTTTTGCTACCTCTCCATTGCTAGGAAAGACCATTTCAGGGTTGAAAGGGATTTCCCTCTTGATAGGCAAACCAACCAAATATGAGTATTCTTCCAAAAGAGGACCCAACTGAAAGTCTTGAAAGGTGAAACATCTCAATGGGGGGTCATAGAACTGAATGCAGGTGTGGATGAGGCTCCTCTGTGAAGGGTCCAGATCCATGACCATGTCCAGTATATCTCTATAACCCTCCCTGAACAAGGGTATGTGATCTGGAGTGATCAGGGTTTGGATCCTCCTGATGTCTGATAAGTCTGGTTGGAAGAAATGATAGGTGATGTTGCTTTTCTTTGGAGCCATGATGCTGAGGGCTGAGTAGGATAAGTGCTGATGAAGATGCTGAGGAGTGGGCCACTGGCTGGCTAGTGCAAGTAACCGAAGTATGTGGCAAACTGAAGCAAGTGCTGGTGGAGATAGGTCAAAACTGCAGATGGGGTCAAAACCAAAACCAGATGAGAAATGGATACCCTGAAACACAAATAAGCACATGTTAATATGATGCAATGAGTATGTATGCAAAATGAAATGCAAGGGTTTGTGACTGAGCTGGATCTGATTAACTGCCTTGGTATAGATCCATGTATGTTCAAGAATTCCAGATGGAGGTCTATAAGTCCAGTAACCAAGGTAGGGGACTCAAATAAAGAGCCATATGTCCAGGGTTTCAGAATCACAAGAACTGTCCAACATGGAGTACTCTTAACAAAGTCAAAGTAACAGGGTATTCTGAGGCCAAGGTACCTGCAAACCTGTAAACAACCCAACCCCCTCACAGGTAGTGATCTAGAACAAGGATCCTCAGACTTGGATCAGTTATGAGAAGTGTAAACACTTCTAACCCGGAGGTACAGTGTTTACAATAACCATAACAATTCCTCCTCTAATTCACCTCAGTTTCTGAAGGTCAATACTAAAAGGTCATCCAGACTTAGCAGGCTTCCCAGATAGCCCTAGCATTGCAGGAAATCTGTAACACAGAGTTCTCAAGAAGAAACCCATATCTGAACCGTGTTTCATATTCCCGCACCAGACCGAAATGGAATGGGAAAGAATATGATTCACTCTAGCCTAGGTGTCACTCAGGTCCCAGGTATAGGACCTTAACTCTCAATGAAACACCCACCCACCAAAGAAAAAAAAAACCAGATCCAGCCAGCAACAATGACAGTATGATATATAAATGCAGTAAAGAAAGCAGTAAATCAACTGTACATAAAGCAATAAACAAAACAGATATACAAGCACAAATAAGCACATAACACCCCCGATAAACACAAATCAATCAAGCGCTAGGAGGAACCCACAAAAAGAACCAGAAGCCCTGGTTGCAATATAAGGGTCCCCAGCAGAGTCGCCAAGCTGTCGCTCCCGACAAATGAAACCGGGTCAGATGAAGGTACAGACGCGAACGGTCGGCGAAAGGAACAGTGAGAACACACAGCCGTGAACTCACTGGAGATGAATAGAGTCGCCAGCTAGGCATTTTTATCCCGGAGGAAAGGCAATGCTGCATAGACCTAGAAAGAGATGGATAAGACGGTTACGAACCAGAGAGACTGAGAAAGGGGGTTGGTTACAACCTGGGAAGGTATTAGCACCCAGATTGTCCGTCGTACTCGACAGGATCCACGCTTAAAAGATTTGTGTTTTAAAGGGGTAGTGTCAGTGCAACCTGTGTGTAAAGATAGCTGGAAAAGAATGTACAGGTGTCAGTGCAAAGAAATGAAGTATAATATATACAGTGTCAGTGTGAGATCAGGAATGAAATGCTCATGATCATGAGGCTAAAGAATGAAGCTGGAAGGAGGGGGAATATACAGAGACTTTTGTTCGATAACTGTTAAGTTATGCCTACGTATCCTCTCGTGCAATGAGGAAGTCAGAACACCGTAGTTCGACCCAAAGAGACTGAAAGATGAATTGACTTGTGAACTGCTTACTAGCCTATGCTCAAGTGTATGATCTGTCTGGCACAGATGCTGACTGTCTTGCATTAGACGGAAGAAGCAAGTTCTCGATTGTGAGTGAAGATGATGAGAAAAGAATCCCGGAGGAGACGATTATTGTTTGTTTTTGAGTTTTCAGTCTTTTATTGCTTTTTGGAGTTTGTCATAGGATAATGAGCTTAAGTCTAAACCAATGGGTTTAGTAAACTCATCACATCTTCCCTCTGATTAGGGGTAATGAGAGTACCTTAAGTGTGAAGTCAGATTCTCACACTTAATCACCTTTGGTGTAGGATTAAGATCATTAACCTACTTGTGATTATTTAGATGTTTTTGTGATTTTGTTTAGTGTTGAGTAATGAGGTTAAGCCATAATCAAGGATTAAACAGACTCATTACACCATCCTAAAAGAAGGATAATAGATGAGAATGTTTAAGTTGAGGAAAACTCCTCAACTTAATCCATGATTAGGGATTAAGCCCATGACAAAACAAGCCTTTATTAAGTGGATTTTATTTAGATTAATGATATGATGATGAAGTGAATTTTATGATTTGTAAGACAACTTGAGGGGGACTTGTCCATTAACACTAGGGTTAGTCCTTCTTAACCACTTAAGGAAGAATTAGAACCCTAATGCAAGGCCCAAGTTACAAGTGATGTCTTGATGATTATTAGATGAATTGATTAAGAGATTTAAACACCTTAAGGGTTCAAGACTTAGGATTAAAGTTATACACTCCATCCTAAGAGAAGGATGCAGGCATAAGCTTAATCACAAAGTCTTAAAGCCTTTAGGGTTTAGTCCCTGATTATGAGGTGAGAAAAGGAGACTCAAAGAGAGACACAAAGGTAAAAACTATGAGGGGAGACTAATCAAAACCCTAATTCATTATCATGCTTGGTTGATCCTAAGGTTTGTGAGGTTTTCAAGAGAAATCTTCAGAGGAGCCACCAGGAAGCAGATGATCAGGATCAAGAGAAGCAAAGTGACTTGCTTCATTCAAGAAGTCAAGTCACTTGAAGAAAGAAAGTGGGAAGAAGAAGAATGAGCAAGCTCAATCTCAAACACAAATAAAAATGCAGCAATGGATGCAAGAGAGATGAAAAGAAAAGGTATGAGAAGTGAAGGCAAATCCACTTCTCAAGTTTACTTACCACCTGCAATGTTAGAAAGAAAATGCAATGCAATGCAAGATGAGATGAAATGATATGATGCTAAGCAAAACCAGAAGCATGTTGATGATGATTATGATGTTATGAGGTGCTGCAAACATGAGGCAAAGCAATGGGGATGTTCATACAAGCTTATGAATGCAAATGATGCAAGCTAAGGAGCATGAACAAGCATGAAAAGTTATGAATCATACAAGGCAAATGACATGGCAAATATACAATGCAATGATCAAAGATGCTTCCTATATGTCTTAAGATGTCAAATGAATCATAAGCATGCACAAAATGCAAAGATAGGTCATGTTATGCAAGGGAATGCAAGGAGGATGCAAATGGAAGCCCAAATTAGGGTTTATGGATCAAACATCAAACACAAACCAAAAACAGAAGCAAAACCCTAAAGTAAAAATGGAAAATGGCACCCAAAGAAACCCTAGGCCTATGATGAACCACTGCCCAAAGGGGAGCTCTCAACTCTCAACCAAACTCAAGTTATGATTTTCACAAGTTATTAGGGTTTTTTAGGGTTCTTAACAAAACAAATGCCAAACAATTTGAAAATGCAAGGGAAATTCATGGCCTTTTTATCTTTGAAACTACATGCAAAACAAAAGACAATGCAAGAAGAATCAATGTCTCAACCTTCACCAATTGGCAGAAATGAATTTTTGAATCCATGATCAAAATAATGCATAAAAAATGATTTAATTCAATGAAAAATTCTTAAAATGCATCAAGATCAAAAAAGAAATTTGGTTTGAAGGTTGGACAATGTTTCTAAATGTCTTAGAACATTTCATGAATTTTTTTGTAATTTTTAAATACCTAAAAGTATTTTTAATTAATTAATTCTCATTAATCAATTAAAAATAATCTTTTAAATATTTAAAAATACTTTTTTTAATGATAAAAAATAAAATGAGAATATTTTTGGGTCTTAAAAATTAATAAAACTTTCATGAAAAAGTTTCATAATTTTAAGACATTTTTGCTATTTTTAAATAATTATGTAAGTTAATGAAATAAAAAATGGATTAAAAATCAAATAAAATAAAAGTAATCAGGATGGATGGCCAGGATGGGCTCTGGATTCAAAATGGTTGACTGGCGCGTGAATGGATGGTGGAGATTGCATCTGACTCAATTAAATTAATTACGAATTAATTAAAGTTAAATAAGTGGATTAGGGCTAATGAAGAGATCCTGGCCTTCTATCTGCGCGCGAAGTCAAACAAATCAACGCAATCAAGGGTCCAAATTCAAACTAACATTAATTATGCAATTAGGGCACAAATGACTTTCAGGTGGCCGGAGAAGACTTCCGGTCGTCTTCTCCGGCCAGCTCTCACCTGAGAACTACCCAAATCCCTCAAAATGCATCAAAAATGAAAAACAAGAACTGGGAAATGATCCTCACATCCTCACGAATCAAACCCCCATCCTAAAACACATTTATATTTCCTAAATCAACTGAATCGAAGAAAATAAGTTCTAGGTCACGCAAGCTTCAGACACAAATTAAATGCTTATATCACAACCATTTCAAAAACTAAAGGTACCAGAATGATCAGGATAACACAAAGAACAAGCTTGTAACAAGAAAAATGATTTCTGGAAAAATAATTTTCGAGCTACCTGAGATTTGAAGCTTTCAGTTTAGGAACTTTCTGGCCACCTCTCCTTGTGCAATCTACTCCTTAGAACCTCTTGATGATGTTTGAATGCTCAAATGGAGTTTAAGTTGGATGGTTGATGAGTTTCGAAAGCTTCTGTTCAAGCTTGATCAGAAATGGCAATGGTGAAATAGGCACTTTCAGGTCATGGTGAGGGGTTGTTTATGATCCTGAGGGTGAATGGAGAAGGTCTATGGTGTTTGTTTGTGTGTTTGCAAGCTGTATAGAGAAATTCGAAGGAACTTGCAGCTTGGGGTGTGAAATGGTTATGGAGTAATCTGGCTGTTTCAGGCTTGTGCTTTGGGTGGTTTGAGGTCTATGAAGTGTGTTGAGTTGGATGATGATGTTAGTTTGAGTGTTTTCAGGCTGTATAGAGAAATTCGAAGGCTTTTGCAATGTGAAGGGATTTTGTGTATGTTGTGAATGAAGTGTTTTCAGCCTTGCCTTATGTTATGTCTTGCTTGCAAAATGTCCACATAACTCTCTCTCATTGGTCAGTTGATTTGACATGTGCTTTATTGATTGGTAAGTTGCCTTTTGCAAAAAGTCAAAAATTGTGTAAGAGAAGCATGGCTCATGATCTAGGCAAGTACATGGCATGGGCTGCGCAGCAAAGGGTGAGGTGAGAGGCTAGCCAAAGTCAGCATCCAATGTCATAAGTTGTAGGAAGTGGAATGAGTGGTTTTGCAACTTGTTGTAACTTGGTTCACATGTGATTTTCTTGTTCCAAAAGTCATGAAACATGAGCAATGCCTAGTTCATTCTGAATTTTGTGACTTGTAGAATGTTTGCATACTGGTTTGAAGTCAATTAGAAGTTACAAAATGCATTGGTTCAAGGTTTTGCAAAATTTCCATTTGGTGCATAACTTGAATTTTAGTGATTTTTGCCAACTTTGCCACACCATAACTTTTGATCCAAGAAGAGTTTGATCATGTTCTTGTACTTTTTGAAAAGGGAAAGATGAGATCTACAACTTTCATGACCAAAGTTTTTCCATTTGAAGCATTTTTGGATCATGAATCAAGGTTTGAAAAATGACATAAAATGATGCATTCTTGAAAAGTCAACTATGCCCAAAAAGTCAACATTTGCAAAAAACCTAAATTCTTGATTTCTATGAACTTCAACCTTCTTCCATGATCAAATAAAGATCATATACACTCAAAATGATGAAGATCACCCATTGGTTGGGTCATTGGGGGCCTCAGATGCCCTGATTTTACACTGACTTGTCTGAAAAGTCAACTCTTGATCAGATGACTTCCCCATGGAATTTCTTCATGAAAATTGATATGCATACTCCCTATACCATATAGAGACCAATGGAAACAGGAATGACCAAAAAATTTGGAGTTATGGCCTCTGAAACCAAAACCCTAATTTTAGGTCAACTGTGCAGTCAAACTTGGCTCTGCATCCACACCAATCCCAGTTCTTGTGATTCTTTTGCATTTTTGACTTTGAAAGGATGTAATAAGATATAAGAACACACATGGACCCCTTTGAAGTGATTGATGGCCTTTGGAGTGGCTCAGGAGGCTCTTGGATTGCTCAGATCACAAACCCTAGGTGCAGATGACTTTGAATCTATGCAGTGAACCAAAAATGAGATGTGAGATGACATGATTGTGTTTATGCATATGAGAATGATCACAATCCATGGTGTGAATGGGTGAGGGCAAATTTGGGGTGTTTACAATGTCCTCAGAAGAAACACCTCCACCAATAACACAACTACCTTTTCGGACAACTTTTGGATAAGATTCATCAAAGGAAACCTGCACATATTCTTCAATGATAAGTAATCTCTTGTTGTATACTCTATAAGATTTACTTGAATTAGAGTATCCGAGAAATATACCTTCATGTAACACCCCAAAATTTGCCCTCTCATTTTCATGGCATTTAGCATACATTTGCATTGCATTCAAAAATCATAAAATAATAATAATAATAATAATAATAAAAAGAATTTATCATTAAGCATAAGGCATGTGATCAGGTGTGTTTAGGTGGTATTATCAGTCATCAAGTATCAGAGTCAAAATAAGCTTATAACGGACAACGCAAGTGCATTTCCAAGGTTTCCCACCAAAAGGAGGGAAAATTCAAATTTGGCATGCGTTAACCGGTTAACGCATGTGAATTTTTCCAAAATATGCAAATTTTCAGCATGGAGGGAATTTTGTGGTTTTCATTCTCGTTTAATTTGATTGTGAATTATGGAGAAGGATCTAGAGTGATTACCAAGCCTAATTCCCAAGCTAATTCCTAATCACCTTTCTAATCAAGCTCCAATCCTAGTTCCAAACCATATTTTGGGCCCTAAACCTGAGTAGTATTTATGCCATTTCTCTCCAAACCTCACTACACACACTTCATAATTTTCATTTCCCTCTCAAATTTTTGGTTTTCTCACACACTTTTCTCTCAACTCTCTTCAAACCTTTACACACTCAAAGTTCCATTTTCTTCAAAGATTATCAAATTTCACCTTGAAATTTGTTGATCTTGGAACTAAACCTTCATCCATTGAATCTCTACGCAACTAATTATGGTTCTTACTACTAGTTTGGATCTGAATTTGTGCTTGGAAGTGCTTTTGGATTGAGCTTTTTGCATCAAGTTCATTATCTTGCATTTATTTTGCAATTGCTTTAAGAACAACATTGGATCTTTGGATTTCTCATCTTGATTCATTAAATTTAGCTTAATCAACATCCACCAAAGCAAATCTCAGCTTTGTAGGTTGGTTAATTTCAGATCTACTTCTATTTTTAGCTTATTTGCATGTTCTTGATGTAGATCCATAATGTAGTTGTGTTGATTGATCAATTGGTGGATTAATTTGTGTGTTAATGTTAATGGATTTAATGCATGTTTGATTTGTGTTTGATTTGATGTAATTTTCGTGCATAATTGATTGTTGGAACCTCTAGTGATTATGGAAATAAGTTTTTGTTGGAAGTGTTTTATCTACATGTTTTTATTGATGTTTTTTCAGTGTTAACCGATTAACACATTGGTTAACCGGTTACAACAGTGTATTTTTGAAGGTTCTGGGTTCGTTAACCAGTTAACACTTTGGTTAACTGATTAACACTGAAGCATATTGGATTTTTTTATGCATTTGCATGGTTGTTGGCATACCATTCCATCTTTAATCATCGTGGATCATTGTGATATCATTTTAGGTGATTGTTAAGAGCTATTTGCATGCAGGTTGGTGTATGTTTGCATTCTTTTGACGCATGAGTTTATGCATTCCCGATAATTGACATAATCAATGTTTTGCATCCATGAAGCATTGTACATGATGATGGCGTGTTTGTATAGACTTGTTTGCATGATAATAATTGTTCAATATGCTGATGTGCATTGTTTGTGCATGTGTTTCATGTTTTCATAATTCACACACATAAACTTGAAATTGCATGAATGTGGATATTTGTTCAAAGGTTGATACATGATTCAATGTTGAAGTTGTGCATTCTTGTTGCATTATTGCTATGTGTTGAGATGTATGCATTATTACATGTCCTTGGTATGTTGGTCATTAACATCTTTGATTTTGCATTTTCATTTCTTGATTATGTAATACATTTGAAATTGTTTGATGCATATTCATGTTGAGTTGATTAATATTCATCCATGCTCATTAGTATGTGATTATGATGCATTCTTGGTCTGTAATTATTGCATGATGCACGAGGTGTTACATTTTGATTATGGTGTTTTCATGTTGCACCCAAATATGCCTTGCATTTGATTGTTGTCTTGTTGCATAAGTGCTGTGAAAAGTGTGCAGTTTGTGTTTTATTTTTTACTTTTAACATCTGTCTTGGTGCTGAATGTGAGTTGTTATATGTTTGTGTTTGTTTACTTGTTTTCATGCTTATGTAAGTGCTGAAGCGTTGTAGTAAGTGTTGTTTGTGTTTATTGTCTTATTTTTTCTAACCATTTCAGGGGCTTAGGTAAGTTTTAGGAGTGTGGATGTGCTTCCACATTCCACCTTCTCCTTTCTCTTTTACCCTTCATACTTGTGTTTGTGCAAGCATTTAAGAAGCATTGCTTTGCTCTCCTTCCTCTTCTTTTTATCTTCTTCTTCCTTCTTTTTTAGGATAGTGTTCTCAAACCTCACTAACTTAGGATATCCAAGCATGACAACTTAATTAGGATTGTTTAATTCCCCTTAGACTTTTCACCTTTTGAGTCTTCTCTCTCCATATCATAACAAAAACTAAAAAACATCTTAATAAAGATTGAAATGACTTCTTGTGTCATAGACTTATTCCATGGGGCATTTGCATCTATCCCATCTTGGGGTAATGTAAACTTGTCTAGCATGATGTACAAGTCTAAACTTGAAGTCATATTCACAAAGAAAAGCTAAAAAAACACTTCTTCACTTCAAAACCTAAAAATCACTTAATAAGTAAAATGGGCTAGTGTGCTTGAGCCCTAATATTTGGAACCAAGTCTTAGGGATCTTCTCCTTGCTTGGGTGTATCTCTTCCTCATTCCATCTTGGAGTGATGTAAGAAGTACATACTCCATGGAAAGGGACTTGAATACACTTTCCTATGCAAACTCACAAATAAAAAGCTTCTAAGAAAACTTCAACAAACAATAAGCGTCTTTCCTTCGGAAATTCTATTCTTATCTCCTCACTCTAAACGAAGGAACTTGCTCCTACTTGTCTTTTGCAAGACGGTAAACACACCCGTTCTAGACGAGTCTGTAACACCAAAGCATATGCATAAGCAGTCCAATCCCAAAAATACAAGCAAGTTGTGTCAGTCTTATTGAGTCAAACTACAATGTTCTGACTTTCCCAATACGTAGGCACAAGCATCGATGCTTAGAGAACACAATCCTTCAGTTTCTTTCCTCGTTCATTGTTCTATTTCATCTCTTTATCCTTTTATCTCATTCTTGTTTACTTCTTTTCAGTCCTTTCTAGTAGAAGTTGCAGTAGTAGCAAATACCCTCACCCTTTGAAACAGTGCTAGAAAGCGTGGATCCCGTCGGGTACCACAGACAATCTGGGGTGCTAATACCTTCCCATTTCGTAACCGAATCCCATACCTTTTTCTCTTTGGTTCGCGAGACCCAGATTTCTCCTTCTTCTGGGTTTGTGCAACATTACCCTTCTTTCGGGATAAAAATGCCTGGTTGGAGACTCTTCCTTTTCCGTGCCACTTTTGCGTCTGTACTAGAATGGAATTCCCAAGAGCGATAATTCATCTACTTCTGAGTCAAATTTTCCAAGGTTTTTTATACCATTATTTAACACGTAACATTTACAACCAAAGACATGAAGATGAGACACATTTAGCTTCTAATCATTTAAGAGTTCATAGGGCGTTTTATTGAGAATAGGACAAATAATCACCCTATTCAACACATAGCACGTTGTACTTATGGCGTCAGCCCAAAAATATTTAGGAAGACCACTGTCATTGATCATAGTTCTTCCTAACTCCTTTAGAACACAAATTTTACAATCTACAACACCATTTTGTTGTAGAGCTCTAGGCGCAGAAAAATTATGATTAATTACATGTTTCTCACAAAATGATTAAAAAAATGATTTTCAAATTCACCTCCATGGTCACTTCGAATTGTAACAATGCTAGTGTTCAGTTTATTTTGAGACAACTTGGCAAAAGTTTCAAATGCCGAGAAGGTGTCACTTTTACTTGCTAAAAACATGGTCCAACAAAATCTTGAGTAGTCATCTACAATAACAAAACCATAATAGTTTCCACCTAGACTTTTAATTCTAGATGGACCAAATAAATCCATATGAAGAAGTTCAAGAGGTCTAGTAGTTGACACAATGTTTTTGGATTTAAAAGAAACCTTCGCCTGCTTCCCCATTTGGCATGCATCACAAAGGTGATCTTTAGTAAATTTCATTTTAGGTAAGCCAACTACCAAGTCTTTTGAAACGATCTTGTTTAGAAAGTCAAAGTTAATATGCGCTAAGTGCCTATGCCAAAGCCAATAATCATCACTCTTGGAGACTAGACACTTAGGATCATTAACGGACACATCATTCAAGTCAAGCATGCATACATTATTAACCCTCAAGCCCTTAAACACATTGTTCTTTTCATCATCATGTTAAATTATTCAACCTTCTTTTGAAAAGGTGACTTTATATCCATTGTCACATAATTGACTAATGCTAATAAGATTGTGCTTAAGGCCTTCAACTAAAAGGACATTGGAGATAGATGTAAAAGAGGGATTACCTACACTACCTTTGCCGAGTATTGCACCCTTGTTATTATCACCATAAGTAACAAATCCCTTCTTCTTAGCCACAAAGTCATAGAATAAGGAAATGTCACCTGTCAAATGTCTTGAGCAACCACTATCGAGAAACCATCTTTTCTCCATAGCCTCAAGACACTCCACCTACAAATTTAAACAAGAGAGAGAGGTACCCATTTTTCATTGGGTCCTTATGTATCAGTGAAACTTTGGTTGCATTCAGGCAACCATTGGAAAATGCCTTTAGGAACTAAAAATCTCCTAAACTAGCATTTGGCAACAATATGTCCCCTCTTGCAACAACAGAGATAAGTTAAGGTTGGTTTAATGTCCCTTTTGCTAGTTTAATCCTTCATCACATAGGTGTATTTTTGATATGGATTATTCATAGAATTTCTAAAATTAGAACGATCAATAGCAAATGTCATTTTTGGTTGTGATACTTTTTCTAGTTTGGTTTGAAGAGTTTTGACCTCTTTTTGCCAATATTTATGAGCCATAAGACAAAGGTTCACTTTCTCTTCTTCATCACTTGAGTTGTTGTTGCTCGAGACTTCACTATCGCTTTCCCATGCGATATAAGCTCCCTTTGCCTTGCTACCCTTCTTTTGATATTTATCTTTACCTTTGTCTTTCTTCAACATAGGACATTCCGATTTATAATGATCGGGTTTTCCGCAATTGTAACATGACCCTTTTGACTTAGTACTCTTGCTTTGATCTTGCTTGGAGGGATTTGATTGCTTTCTATAACTGACAAGACGTTTATCCGAATGAGAAATTTAATTCTTTCTAAGGTGCCTATTGTATCTTCTTACAAACAACCCCATATCCTCATTTGATTCATCATCTTCGTCATTAGACTCACACTCACACTCATCTTTGGTGGATGGTTTGGAAGTAGAAGCCTTCAATGTGATAAACTTCTTCTTATTCTCGTTGTCGTTGGATTTCTCATTCTTTTATTTCTTTTCACTTTTTTTAATGCTCGTTTAGATTCAATAGCTTTTTCTCATGTTCTTATAGCTTTCCTATTAGCTTGGTCAATTCCAAGGTTCTTACATCATTGGTTTCCTTGATTGTCGCAACTTCTGGTAACCATTCCCTAGTAAGAAATCTCACAATTTTGTTAGTAGCTACATCATTGGGAGTGTTTTTATCAAGATAATTTAAGCGATTTAATAAATGAGAAAATATCTTTCCCAAATCACCAATGGTTTCCCCTTGGTTCATGTTAAAGCGATCAAACTCTTGTTGCAATGTATTGATTCTAGCTAGTTTCACGTGATCAGTTCCCTCATGGGAAATCTATAACGCTTCCCACATAACTTTAGTTGTGGTATGATGTGAGACTCTAAAATACTCATCAGCTTCCAAAGAGGCAATGATCATATTTCTAGCCTTTCAATCCTAACTATAGTTCTTTTCATCTTTTTCATCCCATTGTGCTTCAGGTTTAGGTACTTCAACATTATCCAAGTTGGTCGTAGTTATTTGTATGGGACCATCTTGGATAACCTTCCATATCTTTCTATCAATAGAGATGATATGAATACACATATAATCCTTCCAGTCACTATAGTTTTCTCCGGTGATAACGGACGCTCTATTATACGCCCCCGTTGGATCGTAATCCATTTTATAAGAAGTTATATGTAAAGCACTAGATGAACCAGTGCTCATGATACCACTTGTTAGACGATGGCACTGATCTAGAATGGGGGTTTGTAGCGGTAAAATCATGAGTGTAAGCTATTAGTTAACTTAACTCAAAATAAAAGAGCCGCTGCCGCACTTTTATTTTATTCCAAGTGGAAAAGAAAAAAAGAGCGAATAAATCCTAATGAATCTAAAAGAAAAAAGCTAAATAACAAACAAACAGAGAAACAAGTAAGGGGATAAGTTACAAAATAGGAAGGTTTTACACACCCAAAATGTCTGCGGTACTCCACTGGAGCCCTTTGAAAAATTTATTTCTTTTGGTTTGAAAATTTTTGTAAAAGAGAGTGGAGGGATGTGAGAAGAATTAATTTTTAATTTTTATGTGGTTGGAGAGGTTTACCACCTCATGCATACGTACCCACAATGTGCAATGCGAGATCAAAACCCCGTAGTTCGTGGTACAAATAGTGAAAAATTAATGTGTTGGATTGATTTTAAAATGTAAAGATAAGTCTTCATTCTTTAGCGAATAATTCCACTAGAAAGAATGAATCATATCTAAATTTATGAAAATGGTTAAAAGGAAAAGTGCACGAAGGCACAAAATGGATTGGATGAGTTTTTGTATTTTTATGGTCTTTTTAAAAAATGTTTCGATATGCTTATGTGGTTTAGCATTTTATTAAGAAATAAAATAAAAGGTAAAATTGCTTGACCTAAGTTAGGGTTTGATTATGAAAGCGGTTTAAACTTTGAAAACAAAGAAGTTTTGAAAAGAGGGAGGAGTTTTGAAAATTAAAGAAGGGGGAAGAGATGAAGAGGCTAACCTAGTGCACAAAATAAAAGCTAGGGAAAAGGAAGATCTAACCGAAATTAAACCACTTCAAAGTATTAATAAGAATCACATCCTTAAGCATGCTAAAGCCAAGATAACCAATGCCAAATAAAAGCAAGTCTTTAACAATTAACACTCCATGCAAAGGGATAAGAGGTCCTAATTCTAAGTCCAAAAGTTCCATCAATACTTCAAAGTTGGTTCAGAGGTAAATCACTCCAGAGCATAGGCTAGTAAAAAATAGTCCAAGATGGGAAGAATTAAGTTTTTTTTATAGTTTAAGCCTTTATTAATATTTTTGTGTCCAAGTGGACAGAAGAAAAATCAACACAACAATATAATAGCAAGAATATAAACATGATAATGGATGATAAAGCATAATAAAGCATAATAAAAATAAAGGAGATAAAAAAGCGAGAAGGAAATTAAAGAACAATAAAATGCAATAAGAACAATAGAATAGTAATATAGTATTATTAATTAATAATAATATCTACATAATAATGGTATGGTGAACTTAATCATCCACAACCAAAGAAAGTAACCGATTATGTTTAGTATCTTACACTATAGTGCTTAATTGAGGCGATTAGATCCAAATTCAATGGAGTTTGAAAGAATATTGGGATGGCCAAAGCAACTACGCATAAAACTTCAAAGTTCGTGGATCTTAATCCAAAAAGATTAACTACTTTGGGATTACGCAACCAACACGAGGTCCGGTCCACAAAAGTGCAAGTATCTAATTGGATTTTTATTCCGAATTCAGGACACATTTAGGTCTATGTTAAGCAATCTCTGAGTAATTTACGAAGTAATTACCCTACAAATGAGGCCAGACTACACCAATTAAGGTGAATGATATTTATGTTAATACATGTTAGAGAGATGATATAATGGATCATCCTCCGAAAATATGTCACACGAAAAGAAAAATGGTCACGATCTAATCTTAATCGAGATTTCACATTTATTTATAAAAGGCAACCTATCACAATTACAAACTATGGAGAATGATCCAAATGATCATTCATCCATAGATTTGAAATAATGAAGATTAAACATCTTTGAAAATCAACAATCGTCGAATCAGAGATCTCATCAACCAAAAGAAAAATAAGAGATGAAGAGAAATATGGATTTAATATTTTAAATCTCAAATTGATTAAACCATCATCAATATCAATCATCTCTCTTGGTGGATAAAAATCTACACCTAAAATCCATTGATATTGATGAGATTTTATCAAAAATTAAAATAAAAAATAATAGTCCATAAAACAAATACAAAAATATTTTTAAAACTCTTTTTCAATTTTTTTTCAAAGTGTATAAAAATAGTAACAATAGAAAAAAGACATAAAAAAACAATTTATAAAAAAATGGAAACAAAATGAAGAAGAGTTTCTTTAAAAAGAATAAAAGAAAATAATCAAGAAATGGGGGAGAGAGGCGCTAGAATTAGGTGGTGACGATAGCAAATGGACCAAATCTCACTTAAAGAAAAAGAAAACACTATTCATCTTCTTCTTTAAGGAAACCGCGGCTATACACATATGAACACCACCACTCTCAAATTTTGAGCTCCGTCAAATCGGAGCGACAGAGCTCAAATCATATATCGTTGCGATCGTGCAACGGAGAGGATTCCAAATATGTAATTAAAATTAACCGATGATGCAAGAATAAAGCAAACCGGAGCTCCGAATTACCGACGAAAATTTCCAACTACCTTTAAAAATGGAAGCAAGACTGCTCTTCAACTTCAATTCTCTTCCTCTTGTTGTTGTATGAAGAATTTGATGCTTGGAAGTGATTTTTGGTGAGAATTGGAGTATGTTAGTGAAGCTTTAAAATTGAAGCTTTTTATGGAGTTTTGAGACTTTGAAGGTATTTGTGCAGGGTTTTGGTGGCTATCCAAGCTTAATATTGAATGAGAAATGAGCTTTATTTATAGAGTAATTATAGTGAAAGTTTGAATGAATTTTTGAAGTTGTTTCGAATAATTTTGGTACGTTTGGACTCATGAACACCGCGTGTTTCTAGTGAATTTTTCTTCTAGCATTTTGTTTACTTTTTCCTTGAGTTTTGACTTATAGTGTAACACCTTTTCTACCCCATCACAAATAACATACATTTTTAATCAATTATTAGAGTTAAACTCAAGAAAGGATATCACATTTACTCATACAACTCATAAACCTTATATTGAGTCCTGTTCCGTAACACGGGTTATAAATATCATTAATAATCATAGACATCTTATCAAAAATTCGCAGCGGAAAAACAAACATCATCTCTCATCGTTGATAAAATAAACTTCATAATTTAATCCAAAACATCAGTAAAATCATAAGTACTCAAAGAAACAACTTCTTAATTCAATAAAGAAAACAACTCAAGCGAAACCGTATCCCGAATGTTACTGGACACAGAGCAGGACTCCACTTCTAACTAACACGGTAAACTCACTAACTCTAAGCTAACAAGCACCAAGCTAACCTTGATTATCTGCAAGATGACATAATAGACCATCACAAAAGGAAGACAGAGTGAGTAAATTCACATTCAATAATATAATATAGAAACGAGAATTTAAAACGTAAGCAATAACATCAAATTCCATCATCAATAAACTCATTCATACACAACTTCAAACACGTCATTGTCATACCCCAAATTTGTCCTACGTGTTATTGTAAGGCTAAATCAAGATTCAGGTCATGTGTATGTTGTGATGGATGGGAGTCAGTTGGATTTTGACATAATATGGTTAAATTCTTTTTCTTCAAGTACAAGTCATTTAAAGGCAAATAGTACCAGAATTCAAAGTGTGTTATGTTGAAAAGGGTGCGTGATTCAGAAGCAAGCCTAATGGAGATTCAAGTCATAATGTATCCAAATTTAGTGCATTTGGCTTAAGTACTCAAAAAATGGCTTATAATCATAGGAAGTGTATAAGAAAATTCAAGTGAAAGTCGTGGATTCAAGGTTGACTCAAAGGGGATTTATGATATATTTTCATCCTATTTTTAATAAATCTTCATGCTACTTAAGGATTGACTAAAGAAGGATCTCAATTAATTTCATGTGAAATATGGTTGAAAGGTTCATTTTTTTAAGCAAGTGGTTGCAATTAATATGCGATGCAAAGTTTTTTTTACAAGCCCAAGCCATGATTAATTATTCTCTGAGCCGTTAATTTGTTTCCAAGGCCAATTCAATTTTGATAAATGGCATGTCAATACTATTATGCAAAGTTTTAAGAGATCAATGGCTCAAGACCCAAGGTACATCGATTTGTGAGAAAAGTCATTTGGTACAAGGCAAATCTTATGAGGTTCATAGTTTAAAATCATCAATGCATGGGAAGCATACACTATAAAGGCATTCAAGTTTCTGGATAAATACAAAAGTTATAAAACCATCTCTAATGTCTTTTGATACGAGAGTGCAATTTTTAAACTATGCCTAATAGTGTACAACATTAAGCCTACATCCATAGTCATAAAAAGCTTCATGATGACTTCATCTGTGTGTATTTGCGGCTATTCGTTCCAGCATCAGGAAACCAATTATGATCTCACGTTATGGGTTCATTCCACAATTCATGTCAAGCGGGTGTTTATGTCATCATACCATCTTCTAAGAAATTTCTACTTTAAAGTCTTAATACAAATCTTCAGCCAAAATTCCATCAATATTTAATCTCAAAAGCATGAATCCCCTTGTTTAATTCTGCAACTTTTTGACCAAGCTTCATACACAACATGATCCTGCTAGTAAGGTGTTTGTCCATAGTCAAGAAGTTGATGTTTCCGTTGATTCGCAAGCAGCCGCAGAAGATCTCATCAAGAAGGCAATAAGTGATGGTGTGACCCGTTGCACAAAACTGTCAAAAATCAGTATATCAGCAAAGCAAAGTTCATCATGAGAAAAAAAACAAGCAAAAATTCATAACACAGTTTAGACATAAAAAAAGAAACGATACAAGGATACTGCCCGAAATATCATATAGCAGTTCAGTAATTTGTCAGTGGTTCCATATTGGAGATCCTCAAAACTTCCATGTGATTTCTGGAAATCAAATTCAAACCAAATTGAAGGCATGTCAGTGTGTGCTGAAGGTGGATAACTAGAGTCTATTCAGCAAGTAATTGTGCCCAAAGAAGAGTCAAGATACCATAATCCCAATACACAGTAGTAAAAGGCAATAGTACCTGGACCTCTTGTTTGGGAGATTGTGAAGAGGAACAATTCTTTCTTGGTTAAGGAGTTCAGTAACAACACTCAGAGTGTTCAATTTAGCAGAGAGCCTAACAATCCCAACAACCTCAACTCCTTCAAGTACTCCGGTTTGGCCAACAAGAAAACTGTCACTATTCAGTCAGCTGGGAAAGATCAGCCTGTGTTATTGGCCATCACCAAGCCAAGGAAGCAGGACAAGCTTTCTGCTTTGCTTCACAAGCCTGCAATGAAGAAGAGCAAAAGGATTCACAAGGAAAGAGACAGAGATTATATTTGCTATGATCGTCCGTGGATTTTTTCCCTCATGCTTCAAACACACCCAAAAGATCTCTTAGTAACCTTTGAGGTCAACCTGCAAGAAACCAAGCAGCACTGTTAAACAAATAACAACCATGTAAAAAAAGTCCTTCTCAAGACTGTAAACACCCCAAATTTTCCCTCACCCATTCACATCATGGATTGTGATCATTTCATATGCATAAACACAATCATAGCATCTCATATCCCATTTTTGATTCACTGCATGGATTCAAAGTCATCTGCATCTATGGTTTGTGATCTGAGCAATCCAAGAGCTTCTTGAGCCACTCCAAAGGTCACCTATCACTTCAAAGAATTCCATGTATGATCAAGCATCATATTATATCCTCTCAAAGTCAAGAATGTCAAAGAATCACAAGAACTGGAAATGGTGTGAAGGCAGAGCCAGGTTTAACTGCCCAGATGACCTAGAATTAGGGTTTTGGTTTCAGAGGCCATAACTCCAAATTTTTTGGTCATTCTTGTTTCTATTGGTCTCTATATGGTATATGGAGTATGCATATCAATTTTCATGAAGAAATTCCATGGGGAAGTCATCTGATCAAGAGTTGACTTTTCAAGCAAGTCAGTGCAAAATCAGGGCATCTGAGGCCCCCAATGACTCAACCAAAGGGTGTTCTTCATCATTTTGATTGTATATGATCTTTATTTGATCATAGAAGAAGTTGGAAGTTCACAAAATTGAAGAATTTCAAGTCTTTTGCAAAGTTGACTTTTTGGGAAAGTTTGACTTTTAATGAAATTGCCATTTTAGGCAACTTTTTCAACCTTTACTTTTTGATTCAAAAAAGCTTCAAATGGAAAAACTTTGGTCATGAAGGTTGTAGAATGGATCATTCCCTTTTCAAAAAGTACAATAACATGACCTAATTCATTTTGGATCAAAAGTTATGGCTTGTCAAAGTTGGCAAAAATCACAAAATTTCAAAGTTTCTACCAAAGATGCATTTTGCAAAATGACTTGATCAAGTGTTCCAAAGCTATCAAAGGGACTTCAAAACCACACAACATGATCATACAACTTCTAAAAATCAGAATGGGCCAAAGAACTTTGCATTTTCATGCCTTGGATTTCATGAATTCACAAAGGGGCCAAACCTTGTACAAATTGCAAAACTCATCATGAGACACATCCCACTTGCTGGCTGACTTGCTGAACCATCCTAGGGTTCCCCCCACATCATGCTGCGCAGGACATGCCTTTTGTCCTTGGCTAGAAAGTAGCCCATGCCCTTCTTACACAAACATTGACATTTTGGCAACTTGAGCCATACCTATCAATAAAGCACACATCACATCTTCTGACCAATGGCAATTGTTTATACAAATCAAATGCAAGCCAAACATAACAAGAAGCAAGCCAAAAACACTCCATAGCACAGCATTCTCATTTTCACCCCATCTTGCAAGAGCTTTCGAAACTCTCAGCACAGGCCACAAACACTCAAACAAACTTTACAAATCAACTCAACACACCTTCCTGATCATAAAGCACCCTTCACCATAGTCTGAAACTCAAAGAATCAAAAACACGATCACCACCTGCCATTGAACAGAACTTCTGCAAACTCTCAAACCAGCCCTTGCAAACTTCAAACAAACCTTGCAAGCTTCTTAGGAGGATCATTGGAGTGGATTCAACCCAAAGAAACAGCCAGAAAGCTCCTGAATCGAAAGCTTCAGTTCAGGTAGTCAACTCAAAACTTTTTTCCAGAAACATGTTTTTAAGTTCTTAATAGCTTCTATGCACTCCCCTGATCATGAATATGTGTTTATTTTTGAAAATGGTTGAGAAACCAGGATGTATGCACTGTCTGAAACTTTTGCCCTAAAAAATGTTTTGATTCGATTTGGCTGATTAATGAATGAGAAATGTTGTTTGATTGAGGGGTTTGATTCGTTTTTAAGTGGGGATCAATTCTGGGTAGTTAGATTTTGTTTTGGATGCGTGTAGAGAGAGTTTGAGATTTGAGATGGCCGGAGAAGACGACCGGAACAGTGTTCCGGTCGCCTGAAAGTCATTAGGGCATAATTAATTAGGGCTAATCATAATTATGGAAGTTTGAATCTCAGCCCTTGGATGTGGCGCCAAGTCAAACGCGCGCGCAGCCAGTTCAAACCTAGGCCCTTGGATCTGATTACCACCCATTTAATTCAATTTTATTTTCTTTTTTATCCATTTAATTTGTCCATTTATTTAAAAATAGTAAAACCTTTTCAAAAATTCTGAAAATTTTTATACAAATTTTTATTAATTTTAAGAAACCAAAAACATTTTTATTTTTATTTTTTGCATTAAAAAATATTTTTAAATCATTTAAAAGTTTATTTTTAATTAATTAATGAGAATTAATTAATTAAAAATACTTTTAGGTATTTAAAAATCACCAAAAAATTCATGAAACCTTCATAATCATTTAGAAACATTGTCCAACCCTCAAACCAAATTTCTTTTTTGATCTTGATGTCTTTTGAGAATTTTTTCATGGAATTAAAATCATTTCAAGGCATTATTTTGATCCAAACTTCAAAAAATCATTTCTGCCTAACCATTGAGAGTTGGACTTTGATTCTCTTTGCATTGCATCTTGTTTAGCATGTAGTTGGTGAGATTAAATTGGCATTATTTGATCTTTCATTTTCAATTTGTTTGACATTTTTCTTGTTAAGGTACCCTAAAACCCTAGAAAACTTAGGAAATTCATAACTTACATTAGGTTAAGAGTTAGAACCCCTCCTTTGGGCAGTGAGTTTGTATAGGATTAGGGTTCCTTTGAGTGCATTTTCAATTTTTTATCTTGATGTTTGCTTCTGATTTTGGTTTTTGTTTGATGCATTGATCATAAACCCTAATTTTGGGCTTCCTTTTGCATTCATCTTGTATTTGCATTCATACCATGACTTGCCATTGCATTTTATGCATCCATTTGATTCATTAGACATCTTAAGACATGTTAAAAGCATGTTTTATCATTGCATCATGTATTTGCCATGTTGTATGTCATGTGCATTTCATAACTTTTCATGTATGTTCATGGTTCTAAACTTGCTCCATTTGCATCCATTTGTTCATATGATCATCCTCATGTCTTGATTCATGTTTGCACCATATCATAGCATCATTATCATCTCATATGTGCTTCTGGTTTTGGTTTTCATCATGCCATTACATCCCATTTGCATTGCATTTCATTTCTTTCACTAACCTTTCAGGTGGTAAGTTACTTTGAGAAGTGAATTTGCCTTCACTTCTCACAATTTCTTTTCATCTCTTTCATGCATCCTTGCTGCATTTTGTTATGTGTTTGAGATTGAGCTTGATCATTCTTCTTCTTCTCACTTTCTTTCTTCAAGTGACTTGACTTCTTAAATGAAGCAAGTTACTTTGCTTCTCCTGATCCTTTCATCTGCTTCCTGGTGGTTCCATAGAAGATTTCTTTCTTAAACCTCACAAACCTTAGGAACAACCAAGCATGACAATGATTAGGGTTTTGATTAGTCCCCCACTTAGTTTTACCTCTGTGTCTCTTTGAGTCTTCTCTTCTCATCTCATAATCAGGGACTAAACCCTAAAGGCTTTAAGGCTTTGTGATTAAGCTTATGCATGCATCCTTCTATTAGGATGGAGTGTATAACTTTAATCCTAAGTGTTAAACCCTTAATGTGTTTAAATCCTCTAACCAATTCACATAATAATCATCAAGACTCCACACTTGTAACTTGGGCCTTGCATTAGGGTTCTAATTCTTCCTTAATTGGTTAAGAAGGACTAACCCTAGTGTTAATGGACAAGTCCCTCTCAAGTTGTCTTACAGACCCTAAAAAACACTTCATCATCATATCATTAAATAAAATCCACTTAATAAAGGCTTTGTTTTGTCATGAGTTTAATCCCTAATCATGGATTAAGTTGAGGAGCTTTCCTCAGCTTAAACATTCTCACCTATTATCCTTCTATTAGGATGGTGTAATGAGTCTGTTTAATCCCTGATTATGGCTTAATCTCATTACTTAACACTAAACAAAAACAACAAAAAACATCTAACTAATCACAAGTGAGTTAATGACCTTAATCCTACATCAAAGGTGTTTAAGTGTGAGAAGCTGACTTCACACTTAAGGTATTCTCATTACCCCTAATCAGAGGGAAGATGTGATGAGTTTACTAACCCATTGGTATAGGCTTAAACTCATTAACTTATGACAAATTCAAAAGCAATAAAAGACTGAAAATACAAAAACAAACAATAATCGTCTCCTTCGGGATTCTTTTCTCATCTCATTCACTCATAAACGAGAACTTGCTTCCTCCGTCTAATGCAAGACAGTTAGCACCTGAGCCAGACAGGTCACACACTTGAGCATTGGCAAGCAAGCAGTTCACAAGTCAATTCATCTTTCAGTCTCTTTGGGTCGAACTACGGTGTTCTGACTTCCTCATTGCACGAGAGGATACGTAGGCATAACTTAACAGTTATCGAACAAAAGTCTCTGTATATTCCCCCTCCTTCTAGCATTATTCTTTAAGCCTCATGATCTTGAGCATTTCACTCCTGTTCTTACACTGACACTGTACTTTTATACACTTCACATTTCTCTTACACTGACACCTGTACATTTTGTTTTCCAGCTCTTTTATACACAAATTGCACTGACACTACCCCTTTAAAACACAAATCTCTTAAGCGTGGATCCCGTCGAGTACGGCGGACAATCTGGGTGCTAATACCTTCCCAGGTTGTAACAAATCTCTCTGGTTCACAACCGTCTTATCCATATCTTTCTAGGTCTATGCAGCATTACCTTTCCTTCGGGATAAAAATGCCTAGCTGGCGACCCTTTTCATTCCCTGTGAGTTCACTCCTGTGTGTCCTCGCATCTCCTTTCGCCGACCGTTCGCGTCTGTACCCCATTTGACCCGGCTTCATTTGGTGGGAGCGACAGCTTGGCGACTCTGCTGGGGACCCTTATACTGCAACCAGGGCTTCTGGTTCTTTTTGTGGGTTCCTCCTAGCGCTTGATTGATTTGTGTTTACTGGGGTGTTATGTGTTATCTGTGTTTGTATAGTTGCTTTATTTTTGCTTTTTGTACAGTTGTTTTACTGCTTTCTTTATAGCTTTACATATGTCATACTGTCATACTGTGCTGGCTGGATCTGTTTTGTTGCTTTGGTGGGTGGGTGTTCTACTGAGAGTTAAGGTCCTATACCTGGGACCTGAGTGACACCTAGGCTAGAGTGGTTCATGTTCTTTCCCATTCCATTTCGGTCTGGTGCGGGAATATGAAACACGGTTCAGATATGGGTTTCTTCTTGAGAACTCTGTGCTGCAGATTTCCTGTAGTGCTAGGGCTATCTGGGAAGCCTGCTAAGTCTGGATGACCTTTAGTATTGACCTTCAGAAACTGAGGTTAATTAGAGGAGGATCTTTTATGGTTATTGTAAACACTGTACCTCCGGGTTGGAAGTGTTTACACTTCTCATAACTGATCCAAGTCTGAGGACCCTTGTTTTAGAACATCACCTGTGAGGGGGTTGGGTTGTTTACAGGTTTGCAGGTACCCTTGACCTCAGCATACCCTGTTACTTTGTTTTGATTAAGAGTACTCCATGTTGGAACAGTTCTTGTGATTTTTAACCCTGGACATGTGACTCTTTATTTGAGTCCCCCACCTTGGTTACTGGACTTTTGAACCTCCATCTGGATTTCTTGAACATACATGGACCTATATCAGAGCACTTGATCAGATCCATCTCAGTCACAAACCCTTGCATATCATTTGAATACATCATCATTGCATCATTTTAACATTTTCTTATTTGTTTTTCAAGGTATCCATACTTTATTTTGGCTTGGTTTTGACCCCTTCATCAGCATAGACCTATCCTCATCAGTATCTACTTCAGCTATCAGCTACCTGCTCCAGTCACCTGCACCAGCCTGTCAGTGGCCCATTTTCAGTGTTATTCTCAGCATCTGTCTCAGCTCTTCTTCAGCAACATGGCACCCAAGAAGAGCAACATCTCCTATCATTTCTTTCAGCCTGAGCTAGCTGACATCAGGAAGATTCAGACCCTGATTACTCCAGACCATATACCACTATTCAGAGAACACTATGGAGGTATACTTGATGTGGTTATGGATTTGGACCCTTCACAGAGGAGCCTGATTCATACTTGCCTGCAGTTCTATGATCCCCCTCTGAGGTGTTTCACTTTTCAGGATTTTCAGTTGGGCCCTTTATTAGAGGAGTATTCATCATTGGTTGGTGTACCTATCAGGGGTGGAGTCCCCTTCAACCCTGAGATGGCTTTTCCCAGTAATGAAGAGATAGCAAAGGCATTATATCTGGAACCTTGCTTGATTGGACAGAACCTGACTACCAAGGCTGGAATCTCTGGTCTACATTTGGATTTCTTGACCTCTCAGGCTATTCTGAAGGCCTCCTTGGGGGAGTGGAAGGCAGTCTGTGCATTATTGGCCCTTAGCATATATGGGGTCATTTTATTTGCAGATGAGCCTAAGTTTGTTAGCAAGAATGCAATCCATCTTTTCATCCTGAGGAACCCAGTGCCCACCTTACTGGGAGATTTCTACTACTCTGTTCACCAACGGAATGAAAAGCAAAGGGGAAGATTGGTGAGGTGTTGTGCTCCCCTGTTCCATACCTGGCTGCTCAAGCACTTGCCCAAGACTGATGCATTCTTGAACCCTCATCAGCAGAGGAACTGGGCCAGAAGACTCACTGCTTTAACTTCAGCTGATATCAGGTGGTGCACTCAAAGCACAAAAGGCAGGGACATCATTACCAGTTGTGGGTAGTTTCCCAATGTACCCCTAATAGGAGTGAAGGGTTGCATTAACTATAACCCTCTGCTATTCAAAAGACAACTGGGCTATGCATTGGTCCACCCTCCTAAATCACAAGACTTGGCTGAGACTTTTTACTGTGAGATTAAGCCTAATCTGGTTATTGTCAGGCAAGCATCCTGGGCTTGGGACAATGTCCAGACTAAAGGAGTAACCATTCTTGGGAGATGCAACAATGTAGCCTCAGCACAGTACTATGAGTGGTCTCATTCCAGGGCACAAATTTCTGGGATGCCCTTCACCATTGAGGATGCACCAGGGCCATCCATAGCATCACCTCCTGCCACTGTCAGCTTAGAGGAGTTTGAGAATTTGAAAGAGAGAAATGAGAAGTTGACTCAGGCTCTACAGAAGACCCTCTGGGAGAGGAGTGATGGTCGCTTGGACATTGAGAGGTTAGAAAAGCTAAAGGTGGAGCATCTAGCCAGGATTGAAAAGTCAGAGGATTACATCAAGAAGTCAAGGGCTGGAGAGCAGATCTTGAAGAATGCCTGCAAAGAGGCTCAGTTCCAGAAAGCCAGGACTGATTTGTATCTGAAAGAGAGTCAAGCCAGGTGGATCAGGATCACCGAAGCTCGTACTCTGGAAGATAAGAGGACTCAGGACAAGATTGAGCAGTTGGAGGCTAGTGCAAAGGAGCAACAGGAAGCCCTGCTAGCAGCCCAGAGAGAGATCTCAGAGTTGAAGATTAGAGCTGGTGTGAAGAGGTCAAAAGACCAGAGCCAACACGAGAAGCTAACTGCAGCTGTTACTACCAGGAATCTCCTCATCAGGAATCTCACAGAGCGTCCAGCTGATCCTGTGACTGAAGCGCTTCTCAAGGAAGTTCAGGAGGATGAGTTTGGCCTTGGTGTCTGACTTTTGCTTGTTGTTGCTTTCATTTCATGTACTTTTATTTCTTATGTTGTATTTTTGACCCCTCAGAGGGCATGATTTGTAAGAAACAAACTATGTATCATTTAATTTTTTGTAATATATGTATTAGTTTGTTCTATCTGAGTTTCTTTCAAGCAAAGTCACAAGCATCTTCCTCAGGGGTCTGGAAAGGTCAAAACCAAGTGCCAAGCCGGATACCTTGGAAACAAATAAGCATACTGCATTGCATGCTAACCTTTGTTTGTTTTGTAGGTTTGTTTTGTTTTTGTTACTAACTCTGTTGTGATCTCAGGAACTATTGCTCGACGACGGGTGTTCCCACTCAACCGTCCACACAGATATCCCACCCGCAACAACCTTCCGGGTATACAGATGGACCAGGTACAACAGGACCTTACAGAGGTCAGGAACCAAATGGCCAATGAGAGATTGGAAATGAGGAATCAGATGACACAATTTATGGAGGTGATGAATGGTTTAGCTCAAAGCCAAGAGATATTAAGGGCTTTAGTAGAGAGGCAGACTCAGGAAGATCCCCATCTAGGGACTGGTGGGACAAGCAACAATGAGAGGGTTCAGCCTCATATCAACCCACCTGTATTTGGACCCCACCTTCACCCAGAAATCAACATCCCTGCTAATGTCCAAGGGAATGCTACCACAGGCAGAGTGCTGCAAGAAGACCCCCAGGAAGATCAGTTCACAGTGATGGGAGCTGGGGAGGAGGCCTATGACAGAAGGCTAGATGAAATTGCTGAAAAATTAAGGTCCTTGGAGTCTCAAAACTCCTTGGGTTTTGATGTTATGGACATGGGCTTAGTGGACGGGGTCAGGATTCCCCATAAGTTTAAACCACAGTGCTTTGAGAAGTACAACGGGACTTCCTGCCCACGGACCCACTTGCAATCCTTTCTGGGGAGGTTGAAGGCATATACCATGGATGAAAAGCTATGGATGTTTTATTTCGAGGATAGCTTGACAGGAGCTTCGAGGGAGTGGTACTCTCATCTGACTAGAGCCACCATCAGATGTTGGAAAGACTTGGCAGAGGCCTTCATTAGACAATACCAGTATAATTTGGATATGGCACCCAACAGGACCCTCCTGATGGGAATGTCACAATCATCCAGAGAAAGCTTCCGGGAGTACGCCCAGAGGTGGAGACAGCTTGCTGCTGTTGTCCAGCCACCCATGTCAGAGAGGGAGATGGCTGATATGTTTATGAACACCCTCCAAGGAACATACATTGATAGGCTAGCTGCCTTTTCTTCTACCAGCTTTGCAGATGTCATTATAGCTGGAGAAAGAATTGAGAGCCTATTAAAGATGGGCAAAATTTCTGACAACGGTGCCAGCTCATCCAGCAACACAAGGAAGCCTTTTGTGGGCCCAAGAAGAACTGGTGAGACCAATGCTATCCATGCCAGCAGAGGCAGACCCCAATATGTTCATAGGTCTGTGGCAGCAGTCACCATTCCCGCTCCAATTCATCCACAACCAGCTTATCAACCACAGCAACAAAATTATCAGCAACAAACTCAGTATCCTCCTTAGAGAAACTACAACAACACCAACAACAACAATCAGCAAAGACCGTTCCAACAGAGACCTTCTCAGGCCAATAGGGTAATTGATCCGATCCTTATGCCCTATGCCACATTATTGCCACAACTCCTAAAACTCAACCTGGTTGAGCTAAGGACATTGGCACCTCCAGATCCTGCCAGTCTACCCAGAAATTATGACGCCAGCGCCAGATGTGCTTTTCATTCGAATGCACCTGGCCATAGTACAGAGAAGTGCAGAGCTTTGCACATGAAGGTACAGGACTTGGTAGATTCTAAGGATCTAAATTTTGCACCACCACCAAATGTTAACAAGAACCCTATGCCAAACCATGGTGGCCCCAGAATCAATGCTATTGAAGAAGACAAGCCGTCTTACTTGATAACCAGTGTGGGTCAGATTCGGACACCCTTGGTAGAGATTAAAGCTCAACTCCTTGAATGTCAAATATTCCCAGGATGTGAGCTAGGGTGTGCTTATTGCAACATTTCAGTGAATGGTTGTGATAACTTGAGAGGTGGCATAGATGGTCTCATCCAGAGTGGCCTGCTTCAAATCACAACATCAATACCTACCAATCTAGCAATCTCCTTAACAACAGTTCTCGAGTCTTCTACAACTGCAACAACCATTGTTCCAAACAACTTTTCAGTTTCATCAACAAATGCTTCATCTGTTACTTCAACGGGCCAAATATCAGCAAACATCCCTTCTACAACTTCAGCACCCCTTCATTCAGAATCTCCTACAACAACAACACCCATCCATCCAACAATGTCTCCTACAACTTCAACAGCAAATGTCTCAACGGTTACAATTTATTATGATCCTGAAAATGATTCTGCCTACAACTCACAAAGTACCACTCCTGTCAGAGCACCGGTTACAATATACTATGATCCACAGACTATCATGGTCCCTTCTGCAGCTGCCATCAGTCCAGTCACTATCACATTGCCTGGACCAGTACCTTACGAAAGCAGTAATGCCATCCCCTGGCATTACGGCTCTGATCTATACTGCGAAGGACAGAAAATCACTCTTGAATCATCGACTTCTTCACCACAAATAGACAATGTGGGAGGAGGCGGAGGCTTCACTCGAAGCGGACGTCTCTTTGCCCCGCAAATTCAAAGACCCACTGCTGAGGCAGAAGTTGCTGCCAAGGCAAAAGGGAAGAGCATGGTGCAAGAAGAGCAAATTGTTAAAGAAGCTTTGAAAACACCCTTTGATCAAAAAGTTGATGAATTCATGAGAATCATCAAGAAAAGTGATTACAAGATAGTGGACCAGCTTCACCAGACGCCTTCCAAGATCTCTATTCTATCATTGCTTATGTGCTCCGAGGCTCATCGGAACGCACTACTAAAAGTCTTGCACGCAGCTTATGTGCCAGAAGAGATCACTGTCAATCAGTTAGAAGCTGTGGTTGGGAATGTTAATGCTAGTAATGGACTAGGATTTACCAACACTGATTTGACTACTGAAGGTCGCAATCATAACAAGGCTTTGCACATTACCATGGAGTGTAAGGGTGCAGTTCTTTCCCATGTGCTGGTAGACACAGGGTCATCCCTCAATGTCTTACCTAAAAAAGCCTTTGTGAAGCTGGAGTATGAAGGATTGGCATTACGTCCCAGCAACCTAGTAGTGAGAGCCTTTGATGGTTCTAAGAGATCAGTTCTGGGAGAAATTGAGTTGCCTATAACGATTGGCCCACAAACTTTCAAAACGACCTTCTACGTGATGGACATTCAGCCTGCCTACAGCTGTTTGTTGGGTAGACCATGGATTCATGCCGCTGGCGCAGTTACGTCTACCCTTCACCAGAAGTTAAAATTCGAGTGGGAGGGCTAAGTCGTTACTATTTGTGGAGAGGAAGATATTTTTGTTAGCCATCTGGCTACCTACAAATACATTGAGATGGATGGGGAGATCCATGAAACGATGAGTCAAGGGTTTGAGGCCTTGAACATAAATGAAACATCTGTTGTACCTGGAACCTCAATGACATCTTATCAACAAGCTCGGAAGGTTGTTGAAGAAGGGACTGCCCAAGGCTGGGGCAAGTTGCTGCCCGTAGAGAAGAAGGAGGATAGATTTGGGTTGGGTTACAAACCAACTCAACAAGATCAAGCAGAGGCTGCTAAGGAGCCCAACTTTGTTAGTGGGGGGATGCTCACCCCTGATGCTGTCAACAATTTGGAAGACGAGGATGAAAGCGACCGCAACCTGGAGAGTTGGATACGTCCAAAGATCCCGGGGAGCAGTATCTCAAACTGGTCTTCCCAGGAAATTATAAGGGTTACTCCTGCAGAGTAATTATTATTTCCTGTATATTTTAAGCATGCATCAAGTCTTGCATCTTGCCCAAGATGACAAGACTCATTTTGTAATCGGGCCATCTGTAATTTTTGTGCAATAAGATTAATCAATGAAATATCAGACATCTTTTGCAAATGAGTCTCTTTTCCGCTCACTGTTTTTCCATTTTTCTTTTTGTACAAAAAATAAATGGCAGTGTTTTCAAAATGTTAACTTTATTTCACTTTTCTAAACAAGATTAAAATCAATCACTAAAATGAACAAACTGAACCCTTGCAGAGAGTGCCTTCCAGACTGCACCGACAACAGCACGGCTATGACTTTGTATGACTTTGACAATCCAATCAACCAAGCTGATGAAGGGGTTGAAGAAGAGTATGAGCTTCCTGAAGAGCTAGCCAGGTTGTTGAGACAAGAGGAAAGGGTTATCACTCCTCATCAGGAGGAGGTCGAAACGATTAATCTTGGTACAGATGAAGACGTGAAAGAAGTTAAAATCGGGGCCTGCCTACAAGACTCAGTGAAGAGACAACTGATTGACCTGCTTCAGGAGTATGTGGACGTGTTTGCTTGGTCTTATCAAGATATGCCAGGGTTGGACATCGACATTGTTGTGCACAAGCTGCCTTTAAGAGAAGAATGCCCACCGGTTAAACAGAAACTGCACCGTACTCGCCCAGACATGGAAATGAAAATCAAAGAAGAGGTACAGAAGCAGTGGGACGCCAGGTTCCTTGCTGTGACTAGCTATCCACCGTGGGTTGCTAATATTGTGCCTGTTCCTAAGAAAGATGGCAAAGTAAGGATGTGTGTTGACTACCGGGATCTGAACAGAGCTAGCCCGAAAGATGATTTTCCATTACCTCACATTGATGTACTGGTTGACAATACGGCTCAGTTCTCGGTATTCTCCTTCATGGACGGATTTTCAGGATACAATCAGATCAAAATGTCACCTGAAGACATGGAGAAGACAACCTTCATCACACCCTGGGGCACGTTCTGTTACAAGGTAATGCCATTTGGACTGAAGAATGTCGGTGCAACATATCAACGAGCTATGGTAACATTATTCCACGATATGATACATAAAGAAATCGAATGTTATGTGGATGATATGATTTCCAAGTCCCTCACTGAAGAAGACCACCTGGTAAATCTGCTAAAGCTATTCAAGCGTCTGAGGAAGTACCAACTGAAGTTGAACCCCAACAAGTGCACATTCGGGGTGCGATCTGGTAAGCTGCTGGGTTTTATTGTGAGTGAGAAAGGGATTGAAGTTGACCCTGATAAAGTCAAAGCCATTCAAGAAATGCCTGCACCGAAGTCTGAAAAAGAAGTTCGAGGGTTTCTAGGTAGATTGAACTACATCTCAAGGTTCATATCTCACCTTACATCAACCTGTGAACCTTTGTTCAAATTGTTGAGAAAAGAACAGACGGTCAGGTGGAATGAAGACTGCCAGAAGGCTTTTGACAAAATCAAGGAGTACTTACAAGAACCTCCAATCCTTATGCCTCCAATTGAAGGAAGACCTCTGATCATGTACTTGACAGTATTAGAAGAGTCGATGGGGTGTGTGCTGGGCCAGCATGACGAGTCTGGTCGAAAAGAGTACGCAATATACTACCTAAGCAAAAAGTTTACCGACTGTGAACAACGTTATTCACTGCTCGAGAAAACTTGTTGTGCTTTAGCGTGGGCTGCTCGCCGACTAAGGCAGTATATGTTGACCCACACCACTTTATTGATCTCAAAGATGGACCCAGTCAAGTATATTTTTGAGAAGCCAGCACTTACCGGACGGGTTGCAAGATGGCAAATGATCCTCACGGAATATGACATCCAGTACACTTCTCAGAAAGCCATCAAGGGCAGTGTATTGTCTGAATATCTTGCTGAGCAACCCATTGATGATTACCAGCCTATGAGATTTGACTTCCCTGATGAAGACATCATGTTCATAAAAGCAAAAGATCATGAAGAGCCTGTTCACACTGAAGGGCCTGACCCAGAGGAGGAATGGACTATGATGTTTGATGGGGCTGTTAATATGAATGGTCGTGGTGTTGGTGCAGTACTCATTACACCTAAGGGAGTTCACATGCCTTTCTCGGCAAAACTCACCTTCAACTGCACTAACAACGAAGCTGAATACGAAGCTTGCATTATGGGTCTTGAGGAAGCCATTGACCTCAGGATCAAGACATTGACTGTATTCGGAGATTCAGCTCTGGTAGTTAATCAAACCAACGGCAAATGGTACACACACCAAGAACATCTGATACCTTACAGGGATTATACAAGGAGGTTATTGACTTTCTTTACAACAGTCAAGCTTGAGTATATCCCTCGAGACTAGAATCAGTTTGCAGATGCTCTGGCTACCATTTCGTCCATGATCAAAGTTCAAACTGCCAACTTTGTACCTCAAATTTCAGTGTCCAGACTTGACAGACCAGCATATGTGTTCGCAGCAGATGTTGTTAAAGATGATAAGCCTTGGTTCCATGACATTAAGTGCTTCTTGGAGGATCAAACATACCCACCTGGGGCATCTTCCAATGATAAGAAGACTTTGAGAAGGCTTGCTGGCAGTTTCTTTCTGAACACTGATGGTTCCCTGTACAAGAGAAACTTTGATATGGTACTCCTCAGATGCGTCGACAGGACGGAAGCAGATTTGTTAATACATGAAGTGCACGAAGGATCCTTTGGTACCCATGCTGGAGGGCATGCCATGGCTAAGAAGTTGCTAAGATCGGGTTATTACTGGATCACAATGGATGCAGACGGTTGTGCCTATGCCAGAAAATGCCATAAATGCCAGATTTATGCGGATAAGGTGCATGTGCCTCCCAATCCTTTGAATGTGATGTCTTCACCCTGGCCCTTTGCTATGTGGGGCATTGACATGATTGGCAAGATTGAACCGACTGCTTCGAATGGCCACAGATTCATCCTGGTTGCCATTGACTACTTCACCAAGTGGGTCGAAGCAGCTTCCTATGCGAATGTTACCAGGCAAGTGGTAGCTAGATTTCTGAAAAGGGATATCATCTGTCGATACGGAGTTCCCGAGCGGATCATTACCGATAATGGTTCCAACTTGAACAATAAAATGATGGCAGAGCTGTGCCGGGACTTCAAAATCCAACACCACAATTCTTCTCCTTACAGGCCAAAGATGAACGGCGTTGTTGAGGCAGCTAATAAGAATATCAAGAAGATTGTGCAGAAGATGGTAGTTACTTACAAAGACTGGCATGAGATGCTACCTTTTGCCTTGCATGGGTATCGCACGTCAATCATAACATCCACTGGGGCAACACCGTATCAGCTTGTGTATGGTATGGAGGCAGTCCTACCTGTTGAAGTTGAATTACCCTCTCTACGGGTGTTGATGGATGTTAAGCTGAACGAGGCAGAGTGGGTCCGATCCCGATACGAGCAACTGAGTCTGATTGAAGAGAAGAGGCTGGCTGCAATCTGTCATGGGCAGTTGTATCAGAAAAGAATGAAGAGAGCCTTCGATCAGAAAGTCAGGCACCGAGAGTACCAAGTAGGAGATCTTGTGCTGAAGAGAATCCTCCCTCCTCATACAGACCACATGGGCAAGTGGACTCCGAATTATGAAGGACCATTTGTAGTAAAGAAAGTTTTTTCTGGTGGAGCACTGATGCTCAGCACCATGGACGGTGAAGACTTCCCGCCCCCTGTGAATTCAGATGCAGTTAAAAAATACTTCGCATAAAAATGACCCGCTGGACACAAAAACAGAATGTAAGTCCAGGCAAAAATAGGGCATCCCGGCGAGTCAAAAACAGAATAAAAGACTCGGGCAAAAATAAGGGAAAAATAAACAAAAAAAAATGTGTACACCCGCTGGGTTGAAAAGCCGCATTGGACAACTCAGGCAAAAATGGGTATCCCGATGGATTGAAAACCCGAAAGGGCGATCCATGCAAAATAAGGGAATAAGCAAACAACTGCACTCTGAATTCGTCTGTATCGTTTACAACTCAGTAAACTTCGAAAGGATCAAGCTTCTTCCAAAATCAGCCTTCTTCAGAAATCAAGACGAGAAGAACGTCAAATGTCATACGAGTCATAGCAAAAGGGGAAGCTCCTCGGAGCGTCGTCAACATTGCCAGCATTTTGTTTCTCAATTTGTAACAATCTCCTCATTTCAGGGGATATGTTTCCTTGATTGTACCTTGCCAATTCAGGGCATATGAATTAATAAAATCATATTTTCAGTCATGTTTCGCCCCGTACGCTTCATTTTCATTTGCAAAAATGTCTGGTGTCCTTAAAATACTGATTGCATAAATACAGATGTTTATCTTCAAAAAAATAATAATAATAAAAGTCACATGCTTGCAGGAAATATACTTACTCTCAGAAGTGTCTAAACTCCTGGACGGAATCCTGTAAAGGATACCTCGGGATTACTTGTGCGTTCCCCTATCTTTGCAGGATTGCAGGTATCTAAAACGCAACTTGGGGCATGAAAGCTTCACCCCAGCAAGCTGACAAATCAACACTCAGTCTTAGCACCCAAAGTGTTTTCTCCCCAGCTGATGTTTCCGCTTGCTATTTCTCCCCAGCTGAGGTGCCAACCATTCTTCCTCCTCAGCCAAGTACAGAAGCCAGAGAACCATCTCCCCACAGAGTTTCAGCCTCTATCCAGAAGAGCAGCGCATGAAGGGATCACAACAGAGTGAAGAAAGCTTCTACAAACCCCAGCTGGGTCCCCTCATTACCAAGGATGGGCCTATCATTGACCCATTTCCCCAAGCAGATACATCTCATCAGATCCACCAGTAATCTCATCCCCAGCTAGGATGTCCATTTCAAGCAGATCAACCAGAGATCTTCGCAGCATCGGGATCCGAATCCTGGATCGGTATCCTTGCATAATCATGGCATTCGCATCATATTCACCCACAAAGCGTAGCATTCCGTCTAATACGGAGCATTACGGCAAAAATCCGACATATTGCATAATCATAAGCCATGTTCTGAATCAAAAACTTGTGAATATTGACAATCCGTCAACAATATACAAAATACCCCTCAGATTCCCCAGCAAACACAGTTGCCTCACCTTCCCAAACACCAGTGTATACTACCCGTGACACCCGTCCATGCCATATCTCCAGCAGAAAGCCAAAGACATCCTCTTTGCACTCACATGTACTTATATATATACAATTCCTTGACACTCGTCCGTGCCATCTTCCCCAGCACAGAGATAAACACTTTGTATACCAGATATTTTGTTTATACTATACTTTTCTCCTTTTGACACTCGTCCGTGTCACTCTCCCCAACAGTTAAACACTCATCTATACATCACTCTTACTTACTACTCATACAGATACTCGTCCGTATCTTGTATATATATCACTTATATCCCTGCAGATTCAGCATTAGTCCATGTTCTTTGTTAACCAGTTGGTACTCGTCCGTACCATCATCTCAGAACATGTGTCAAGCGCTTGTTTCTACCTGATACTCGTCCGTATCATAGTCTTAAGGATGCTCGTCCGCATCTTTAATCCATACACTGTGTCAAACATTCTTGTGTCTTCCTGAATATAGATACTCGCCTGTGTATACTATCCCCAGAAGGGTCCCTTCAGATTCAACACTCGTCCGTGTTCTCTGTTAACCAGTTGATACTCGTCCGTATCATCATCTCTGAACACGTGTCAGTTTTTGTTTCTACCCGATACTCGTCCGTATCGCAGTCTTAAGGATGCTCGTCCGCATCTTTAATCTATACACAGACATCTAAACATTTATACCTTTTGCTTCTTGGATATAAACACTCGTCCGTGTTTACTATTCCCCAGTAGATCGCCAACAAAGCAATTTTTTTTCTTTTATCTGACATTCGTCCTATGTCATGATAAACCCTGAGAGCAGTTGTCCCCTGCTAGGTGGTCGTCCTCCACCTCTTGATGATCGTCCTTCATCATGCTCATCCGATGGCCGTCCCCATCGTTGATCTTCTACCCGACATTCGTCCTATGTCGTGATATTTAGCAGTCGTCCCCTGCTAGGTGGTCGTCCTCCACCTTTTGATGATCGTCCTTCATCATTTTATTCGATGGCCGTCCCCATTGTTGATTTTGGTTATCTGGCATTCGTCCTGTGTCATGACAAACCTTGAGAGCAGCCGTCCCCTGCTAGGTGGTCGTCCTCCACCTCTTGATGATCGTCCTTCATCATGCTCGCCCGATGGCTGTCCCCATCGTTGACCTTTTATCTGGCATTCGTCCTATGTCGCGATATTTTCGGCAGCCGTACCCTGCCGGGTGATCGTCCTTCACCTTAGATGATCGTCCCTCATCTTACCCCCAACAGAGCAGCCGTCCCCTGCTAGGTGATCGTCCTTCACCTTTGATGACCGTACCTCATCATCTGTTTATTTCATTTATTCTTTAACCCGATGGCCGTCCCCGTCGTGGTCCCTTTTCCTTTTCCTGATGATCGTCCTTCATCAGTTTAGCCCGATGGCCGTCCCCATAGTTGGTTACTTTACTTTATGAACTTGATGGCCGTCCCCGTCATGTTTCATTAATCCCCAGTGAATATTACAGCTTTGCTTGATGGCCGTCCCCATCATAATCCCTTTTATCCCCAGCATGTCGGCCGTCCCCGTCATTGCTTTATTTCCCGCATTTTTTCAGCATATCGGCCGTCCCCGTCAGTGCTCTTTACCCAGCAGTCGTCCTCTGCTCGACGGTCGTCCTCCGTCGCTCACACTTTACAATATACTTTATTTTCTTTTACAATCTATATCCCTTTTCTTCTTCATTTTGTGAGTGCAAATTTTGGATTGTCTTTGGTATTCAACCACAAGTTATCTTGTTTGCCTGATAAGCCGTCGCTTACATCCTGCACAGCTAACTCATGTTTGAATAGGGGCAGCTGTAAACACCCCAAATTTGCCCTCACCCATTCACATCATGGCTTGTGATCATTTCATATGCATAAACACAATCATAGCATCTCATATCCCATTTTTGATTCACTGCATGGATTCAAAGTCATCTGCATCTAGGGTTTGTGATCTGAGCAATCCAAGAGCTTCTTGAGTCACTCCAAAGGTCACATATCACTTCAAAGAAGTCCATGTATGCTCAAGCATCATATTATATCCTCTCAAAGTCAAGAATGTCAAAGAATCACAAGAACTGGAAATGGTGTGAAGGCAGAGCCAGGTTTAACTGCCCAGATGACCTAGAATTAGGGTTTTGGTTTCAGAGGCCATAACTCCAAATTTTTTGGTCATTCTTGTTTCTATTGGTCTCTATATGGTATAGGGAGTATGCATATCAATTTTCATGAAGAAATTCCATGGGGAAGTCATCTGATCAAGAGTTGACTTTTCAAGCAAGTCAGTGCAAAATCAGGGCATCTGAGGCCCCCAATGACTCAACCAAAGGGTGTTCTTCATCATTTTGATTGTATATGATCTTTATTTGATCATAGAAGAAGTTGTAAGTTCACAAAATTGAAGAATTTCAAGTCTTTTGCAAAGTTGACTTTTTGGGAAAGTTTGACTTTTAATGAAATTGCCATTTTAGGCAACTTTTTCAACCTTTACTTTTTGATTCAAAAAAGCTTCAAATGGAAAAACTTTGGTCATGAAGGTTGTAGAATGGATCATTCCCTTTTCAAAAAGTACAATAACATGACCTAATTCATTTTGGATCAAAAGTTATGGCTTGTTAAAGTTGGCAAAAATCACAAAATTTCAAAGTTTCTACCAAAGAGGCATTTTGCAAAATGACTTGATCAAGTGTTCCAAAGCTATCAAAGGGACTTCAAAACCACACAACATGATCATACAACTTCTAAAAATCATAATGGGCCAAAGAACTTTGCATTTTCATGCCTTGGATTTCATGAATTCACAAAGGGGCCAAACCTTGTACAAATTGCAAAACTCATCATGAGACACATCCCACTTGCTGGCTGACTTGCTGAACCATCCTAGGGTTCCCCCCACATCATGCTGCGCAGGACATGCCTTTTGTCCTTGGCTAGAAAGTAGCCCATGCCCTTCTTACACAAACATTGACATTTTGGCAACTTGAGCCATACCTATCAATAAAGCACACATCACATCTTCTGACCAATGGCAATTGTTTATACAAATCAAATGCAAGCCAAACATAACAAGAAGCAAGCCAAAAACACTCCATAGCACAACATTCTCATTTTCACCCCATCTTGCAAGAGCTTTCGAAACTCTCAGCACAGGCCACAAACACTCAAACAAACTTTACAAATCAACTCAACACACCTTCCTGATCATAAAGCACCCTTCACCATAGTCTGAAACTCAAAGAATCAAAAACACGATCACCACCTGCCATTGAACAGAACTTCTGCAAACTCTCAAACCAGCCCTTGCAAACTTCAAACAAACCTTGCAAGCTTCTTAGGAGGATCATTGGAGTGGATTCAACCCAAAGAAACAGCCAGAAAGCTCCTGAATCGAAAGCTTCAGTTCAGGTAGTCAACTCAAAACTTTTTTCCAGAAACATGTTTTTAAGTTCTTAATAGCTTCTATGCACTCCCCTGATCATGAATATGTGTTTATTTTTGAAAATGGTTGAGAAACCAGGATGTATGCACTGTCTGAAACTTTTTCCCTAAAAAATGTTTTGATTCGATTTGGCTGATTAATGAGTGAGAAATGTTGTTTGATTGAGGGGTTTGATTCGTTTTTAAGTGGGGATCAATTCTGGGTAGTTAGATTTTGTTTTGGATGCGTGTAGAGAGAGTTTGAGATTTGAGATGGCCGGAGAAGACGACCGGAACAGTGTTCCGGTCGCCTGAAAGTCATTAGGGCATAATTAATTAGGGCTAATCATAATTATGGAAGTTTGAATCTCAGCCCTTGGATGTGGCGCCAAGTCAAACGCGCGCGCAGCCAGTTCAAACTTAGGCCCTTGGATCTGATTACCACCCATTTAATTCAATTTTATTTTCTTTTTTATCCATTTAATTTGTCCATTTATTTAAAAATAGTAAAACCTTTTCAAAAATTCTGAAAATTTTTATACAAACTTTTATTAATTTTCAGAAACCAAAAACATTTTTATTTTTATTTTTTGCATTAAAAAATATTTTTAAATCATTTAAAAGTTTATTTTTAATTAATTAATTAAAAATACTTTTAGGTATTTAAAAATCACCAAAAAATTCATGAAACCTTCATAATCATTTAGAAACATTGTCCAACCCTCAAACCAAATTTCTTTTTTGATCTTGATGTCTTTTGAGAATTTTTTCATGGAATTAAAATCATTTCAAGGCATTATTTTGATCCAAACTTCAAAAAATCATTTCTGCCTAACCATTGAGAGTTGGACTTTGATTCTCTTTGCATTGCATCTTGTTTAGCATGTAGTTGGTGAGATTAAATTGGCATTATTTGATCTTTCATTTTCAATTTGTTTGACATTTTTCTTGTTAAGGTACCCTAAAACCCTAGAAAACTTAGGAAATTCATAACTTACATTAGGTTAAGAGTTAGAACCCCTCCTTTGGGCAGTGAGTTTGTATAGGATTAGGGTTCCTTTGAGTGCATTTTCAATTTTTTATCTTGATGTTTGCTTCTGATTTTGGTTTTTGTTTGATGCATTGATCATAAACCCTAATTTTGGGCTTCCTTTTGCATTCATCTTGTATTTGCATTCATACCATGACTTTCCATTGCATTTTATGCATCCATTTGATTCATTAGACATCTTAAGACATGTTAAAATCATGTTTGATCATTGCATCATGTATTTGCCATGTTGTATGTCATGTGCATTTCATAACTTTTCATGTATGTTCATGGTTCTAAACTTGCTCCATTTGCATCCATTTGTTCATATGATCATCCTCATGTCTTGATTCATGTTTGCACCATATCATAGCATCATTATCATCTCATATGTGCTTCTGGTTTTGGTTTGCATCATGCCATTGCATCCCATTTGCATTGCATTTCATTTCTTTCACTAACCTTTCAGGTGGTAAGTTACTTTGAGAAGTGAATTTGCCTTCACTTCTCACAATTTCTTTTCATCTCTTTCATGCATCCTTGCTGCATTTTGTTATGTGTTTGAGATTGAGCTTGATCATTCTTCTTCTTCTCACTTTCTTTCTTCAAGTGACTTGACTTCTTAAATGAAGCAAGTTACTTTGCTTCTCCTGATCCTTTCATCTGCTTCCTGGTGGTTCCATAGAAGATTTCTTTCTTAAACCTCACAAACCTTAGGAACAACCAAGCATGACAATGATTAGGGTTTTGATTAGTCCCCCACTTAGTTTTACCTCTGTGTCTCTTTGAGTCTTCTCTTCTCATCTCATAATCAGGGACTAAACCCTAAAGGCTTTAAGGCTTTGTGATTAAGCTTATGCATGCATCCTTCTATTAGGATGGAGTGTATAACTTTAATCCTAAGTGTTAAACCCTTAATGTGTTTAAATCCTCTAACCAATTCACATAATAATCATCAAGACTCCACACTTGTAACTTGGGCCTTGCATTAGGGTTCTAATTCTTCCTTAATTGGTTAAGAAGGACTAACCCTAGTGTTAATGGACAAGTCCCTCTCAAGTTGTCTTACAGACCCTAAAAAACACTTCATCATCATATCATTAAATAAAATCCACTTAATAAAGGCTTTGTTTTGTCATGAGTTTAATCCCTAATCATGGATTAAGTTGAGGAGCTTTCCTCAGCTTAAACATTCTCACCTATTATCCTTCTATTAGGATGGTGTAATGAGTCTGTTTAATCCCTGATTATGGCTTAATCTCATTACTTAACACTAAACAAAAACAACAAAAAACATCTAACTAATCACAAGTGAGTTAATGACCTTAATCCTACATCAAAGGTGTTTAAGTGTGAGAAGCTGACTTCACACTTAAGGTATTCTCATTACCCCTAATCAGAGGGAAGATGTGATGAGTTTACTAACCCATTGGTATAGGCTTAAACTCATTAACTTATGACAAATTCAAAAGCAATAAAAGACTGAAAATACAAAAACAAACAATAATCGTCTCCTTCGGGATTCTTTTCTCATCTCATTCACTCATAAACGAGAACTTGCTTCCTCCGTCTAATGCAAGACAGTTAGCACCTGAGCCAGACAGGTCATACACTTGAGCATTGGCAAGCAAGCAGTTCACAAGTCAATTCATCTTTCAGTCTCTTTGGGTCGAACTACGGTGTTCTGACTTCCTCATTGCACGAGAGGATACGTAGGCATAACTTAACAGTTATCGAACAAAAGTCTCTGTATATTCCCCCTCCTTCTAGCATTATTCTTTAAGCCTCATGATCTTGAGCATTTCACTCCTGTTCTTACACTGACACTGTACTTTTATACACTTCACATTTCTCTTACACTGACACCTGTACATTTTGTTTTCCAGCTCTTTTATACACAAATTGCATTGACACTACCCCTTTAAAACACAAATCTCTTAAGCGTGGATCCCGTCGAGTACGGCGGACAATCTGGGTGCTAATACCTTCCCAGGTTGTAACCAACCCCCTTTCTCAGTCTCTCTGGTTCGCAACCGTCTTATCCATATCTTTCTAGGTCTATGCAGCATTACCTTTCCTTCGAGATAAAAATGCCTAGCTGGCGACTCTTTTCATTCCCTGTGAGTTCACACCTGTGTGTCCTCGCATCTCCTTTCGCCGACCGTTCGCGTCTGTACCCCATTTGACCCGGCTTCATTTGGTGGGAGCGACAAAGACACTCAAAGAGGTCAAAGTTCTGAGCTAATCACAAAAGATTATACCATAATGAGTGATGCAGTAGGAAATGAAAGATTTTCTCATGGCCATGTTTGAATAGACAACATCTCACATAAGGTTCTACCTTCCTGGAGTGGCCTATCTACACCCTGGATCCACCTGCAATGTGATTGACAAGAACATTGCATCAAACTCGTGCCAAACTAGTATTCTCAGTTCACAGCAATTTTTTTAAGTCCTGAGATACCTGCGAGATACGGAAACTGAGTTAGTATCCATTTCAATTATCTCATTGAACAAGAATCACCAAGCTGCATAACCTCCGACCTGCCAAGTTTCCAGCCCTTCAAGCCAAGTTCCAAGTCTTGCACCAATCTCTAATGTTCACTTGCTTCAGACCCAAAGTCATAAAGGCCATAATCCTCATATGCACACATATTTCTTAATCCAATCTTCAACAACCATGACAGACCTGCAAAATAGCAAGACAAATGTCATCATTTCAATCTTTGAGATTCACAATATTTACATAACTTCATTGACAAACAAAAGAAGCAAACATCACAAAGCACATAAGGCATGACTATAAGCAATGTTCTTGAAGGTGTGATTAAATATAGATGGAATGCATTACCAGTTGAGTAGCGAGATGGGGTGAAGAATTTCATCTTTGATATCATTATAAAGCTTCCCAGCAACGAGGCCTCATTCCAGACGGAAAGGTTGTAGGTCAACAAACTCAACATTATGTTAGTTCAGGTTTTGAAGCATGAGTGGCCAGCAAGATGGCAAGGACTGAAGAAAAAAAACACAATGAAAAAGAGCAAATAGTGGATTCCAAGAACTTCAGGGTTCAATATTCATCATTCATCATGAATACAAAGAGAATCCAAGCTTAATGCATTACCTTTAATTTGTGATTCCATGGAATATCATAACACTTGTCCTCGACACTCAAATGATCATCAAAGGCTGGAAATGGTTAGCGGAAGTCTTAGGTTGACCGTTACCCAGCAATATTCAAGAGTCGGGATAATCATAATGCTAAAGGAACTCTTCATTTTTCATACTGCGCAATGCTTTCATCAGGATATGCAACTTGAATCTCATAGCTTCAAAATCATGGTTGGCTGCTGTTTCTTTTGTAACTCCATCTACAAATGGCAAGATATTAATTTGAATCATAACAGAAACACTACAAACAGGGGAGTCGTCAAGGATGCGAAAAAAATTCAATCTAAGTGCATTCCCTCTGAAATGTGACTAACAAAGTACCCAGCTATTTGTTTCTTCAGATTTGCAGAAGATCATAACCAAGGGAATCTCATCACTTCACAAAGATATCCAGTTCTGAACCATCATCCTTCTTCATGCCAAGGCCAAATGGAGCTTTTATCCAAGTCGCCAATTGTCGATTTCCTTGTTTTGATTCTGAGCTACCAAGAAACTTACAATATATGCCATGAATCTAAGATACCTGTGTCCAAGTATTGACCTGCAAGAAGGTACTTCACACATCAATACACTCCATGATCAGTAGCAGTGAAAATACACTAATTCATAACAGTAAAAATCAAGCTAATCAACGCAGTGAAGAGAGAGGCCCACACACTCTAGAAACCTTTCACAACAGACAAATTTCAAACCGTGACTCACCAAATTTGGTCCCCACAAAATCGTACGGAAATTTGTCTTAACGGTCTCCTGAAAATCACAGCTCACGCCCCCACGAGAGAACGAATATTCCTCAAAGAAAATTCTTCAACCTCACACGATTTTCACTCCCCTCACACGTATTAGACGATCTCAATATTCCTCTATAAAGGCCAATGATTGGCACAGATTTAGGGAGGGGGACCTGCACACAAAAAAACCCTAGCCGCAAACCAATACTCAGACCTACATCCGAAAACCCTAGAAAAATCGGCAGAGTCAATCCCACCCAAAAATCCCTAAATCATTAGAGCTCATTTTTTCGAAATTGTTCAGAGTTTCTCATTGAAACTCTGAGACAATTTGAGCTGAGACCTACTCATTCAAACAACCAGCAACTACACTCATAGAAAGAAAGACGAAGAAGAAAAGCGAGAAGAAGAAGGTCGTGCTTAAGAGAAAATACGACGTACCTTAGAGTAATCTTGCATCATCGTTCTTCATTGGAGGTAGTTTTCTCACCCTGGATTATTTATCGTCGTTGATTTCGCATTTTGCTTTATGCATTTGCTTCGGATGATTTTGCGTATCCCTGGTTGTTGTTGGTTTCACGATGAGGATGATGATACGATGAAGATGGTTGTTCTCGAAGAACACCACCTGAGTTGAGCTTTTGTCGATTTAATTGGTGAAGCAGAGAGTGGAAAGGGCGTTCTTTTGTTCGGTTTAATTTTTGAGAGTTTTTTTTCCTTTCTGATTAAAATTCCCGTGACCATTGTGAACTGATAAGCTGAGTGCGGCGGTGACAGGTGTCGCCACAGTGGACACTTGTTACCTCCCAAGTGCTTTATCCAGGGGGCTCCATACTATGCATTCAATCTGCGTGGACTTCATGTGTTGTTGGGCCTGATCCGATTTTCTTTTCAAACACCCCCTGTTATGCATAAACCTAGTCCATTTCATTTGTTTTATTTTTTTTCCAGTAATTTTCTTTTAAAAGTGTTTTTTCTAAAAAACATAAAAAATTTATAATCATTTTAATTAAATCTTTTTTGTTTAATATTAATTAATCTATTTGTAGATTAATTTTATTAAATATTTAGTGTCAATTAACTAAATTATTTTTCATTAATTTCTATTTTAAATATAAAAATACCAAAAACATTTTCATAGATTAATTTAATTAAATGTTTTATTTAATTAGATTAATTAATTTGATAATTAATCTAATTAAATATTTCTATTTAATTTGATTAATTTTTTTTTCACCTTTTACTCGATTCTGTGTGTGATGAATGTTTGCATATGCTCGATTCTTCTGTGCTCGTGACTTGATGTAATGCTTATTTGTTTGATTACTTTTCGCATTTTTGACGATAAATTGCTAAGTAAAAAACGAATGCACACTAAGATTGATCATTTTCAAAGATAAGACGAAATCTTTGGTCCAACGCCAAATAAATATCCGTTCGTATTTTACTTCATACACACACATAAGTCGATCATTCCTCAATCGCCATCTGCACTACTTTGCACCTTACACTTTTCTCAACATTTTCCAACTTAACAAATCAACGCATTGCGCTTGTTTTCCATAGCTAGTCTTTAGCTTATTTCCTCAACTTTGTGAGTCGAGCACATTATGCCTCGCTAACAAAACCAACAAATAAAACTTCCATTTGCATTTACCTTAAACTTCAAAAAACCGAAATGTTACTTCTTAGATCCAAACCCTTGATCCAACATCAAGCGGTCTTAGGAAACAAAACACTTCAATAAATACGAGGAAAATTGCACGCCACGAGCCTTAAGCGATAGAAAGGAGGATAACGAGCTCTCGTTACTCACTCCGATTATTTCGGCGCGAGACATTCGTCTTGTTGGACGAAATAAACTATCCATAGTCTTTAGTGCAAATGGACTCTTAAATCCTTTCATCGAAGAAAGGTAATAAAAACGAACACCAATACCTGTATCAGGCCGAACTACGAAGCTCTGACTTTCCCATTGCACAAGGGAATACGTAGGCACGAGGATCTCAATCCTTGCCGAGCCCCTAGGATCAATAAACCCTTTAGTTCAACAAGTATTCATAAGTATAGACATCCTTTCGCGCGTGACAATCTAGATGGTTCCCATCGAGTACGATGGATGTAGGAGGTGCTAATACCTTCCTCCTACATAACCGACTTCCGAACCCCGACAATGGTTTGTGATGACCTTGGTTTATCCCTTCTTGGTGGTTTTATCTATATTTTCCATTTCCCTCTTCGGGAATAAATAAAATTAGGTGGGGACTCTCAAGTCAGCCCAGCCGCGACCGCGTTCGCGAGGGATCGTATTTTTCGAGGTACGACAGCTGGCGACTCTGCTGGGGACTGGTTCACCCCTATGCAAGTCGAGCCTAGTCTAGGTCTCCTCGCTTGTTTGGATGTTCGCTTATGTGTTACTTGTTTATCGCTTTCCATTTTATATCCTTATTGTGGATCTTTGGTACTGGATTGATACTTTGATCAAAACAACTTGAGGGAAAGGCTTTATACCCGGGTCTATGAGTGTAAACATAAGTTAGCGAGGTTGTGTAGTATGGGCTCCCAAGGGAACCTCTCTCGTGGGTTGTCGATACGAAAACCTCACTCAGAGTAGATTTTAATGGAAATACTGACAACCGTCAAGCTTTTGGCGTGTGTGCTCAGTTGTTTTCATTAAAGTCGTCGACTCTGAGGACCTTTAGAACATTTTGGTTAAAACATCGGTTGATGGTTGCGTAGTATTAGGGCACCAGGGTTCGCCCTCGCGTGGCTCAATACGAAAACCTCACTTGGAATAGACTTACTCAATGGAGTTGACTGACTGTCAAAATATATAAAAATTGACACGTGCATCAAACAATTGAGGAAGGTCCATAACTCCAGGACTTTGTTCTAAACCTCGTGTCGACGATCACGTAGTATGGGGCACCAGGAGATTTCTCTCTTGCGTGGCTCGATACGAAGATCTCACCCAAATGAAATTCATATGGTGGAGTCAATTAACCGTCGCGTTAATGGCGTGTGTAATGAACATCCATACGAATTGTTAATTTTGGGGTCCCTAAACTGTAGAGCCTACCTGGTGAGATCCTTGTGAGGAGAATAATCAAAGTATCCTCCATTACATAACTTTGGTCCTATGATCCTGGATCTTGCATTTCATTTGCATACCATTTCATACGCATTGCATATCATTTTCCCAAAACAAAAAGAGCTTATCCATCCTTTGTCCATATCAGAGTTGATTTCTCGACGCTTGTATCAGACTTGAAGTAGCTTTAAGGACTATGGATCCTTTGGAGCGAAGCCATGTTAGTTTAAGAGGAGATGTAGACTCAATGAAGAAACAGGTGGAGCAACTTGTGGAGGCCATGATAGCCTTGGCAAAAAGAGAGGACAACATTCAACGAACGGCAGTTGGGGATTCTATTACACAAAAGTGTCACATTGTCAGGAATGAGAATTCTTCATCAGTTGATGCCATGGAGTATCATAGCTTTTCAATCTTCACGCCTAATCCCAAAGGGTCAAACCTGGTATTGAATGCTGAACAACCTCAAAATCCTGAGTTTGCTGAAAGATGTCGTGTGTTGGAAGAGAAATTTGAGGCCTTAAAAGGACATGATGCTCTTGGTCTGAACGCTTCTGACTTATGTTTAGTGCCTGATGTGGTAATCCCTCCTAAATTCAAAATGCCAAAATTTGAGAAGTATGAAGGAGATAGTTGTCCAAAGAATCATTTGGTGATGTTCTGTAGAAAAATGACCACTCATATTAGGAACGATAAACTAATGATTCACTGTTTCCAAGACAGCTTGAGTAGAGCATCATTGAACTGGTACACACAGCTAAAGAGTTGCCACATCCAATCATGGTTGGACTTGTCCAGTGCTTTCATGAAGCAATATGACTACAATTTCGACATGGCTCTAGACCGTATACAACTGCAAGGGTTATCTCAAGAAAGCGATGAACCATTCAAAAAGTATGCTCAAAGATGGAGAGAGTTAGCTGCTTGTGTTCAACCACCAATTTTAGAGAAAGAGCTGGTAGGCATATTTATGGATAGTTTGCAAAGTCCGTATATCGAAAGAATGATAGGCAGCTCTTTTCCCGGCTTTTCACAATTGGTGTCAGTTGGAGAACGAATTGAGATCCTACTCAAGAGTAGAAAAGTACAGGACATCTCAGACGTCCAGACTAGTGAAAGCGAGTCAATTGTCAGTTCCCAAGAAACAGAGGAGGAAATTAATGCAGTTTGGGAAACTCTACAAGCTCCACCTCCAGTGCCTTACCAACAGCACCCATGCAGAGGACCTCCTCAGTATCGACAACAGGTTGCACATCAAGAGTCAATGCAACAACAACGTACTCCGCAACGGCGTCCTTACTACGCTAAAAGACCAAAAAGGCATTTTGACCAACTGTCGAGGCTTCACAGTCACATACTTCCACGTTTGATTAATAGTGGATTGGTAGAGTCAAGGAAGATAGATCCAATGCCTCTTCCACATCGACCGAACTTTGATCCTAATGCTTATTGTGGCTTCCATGCCAACTCACCGGGACATTCAACTGATGATTGCCAACAATTCAAAAATAAAGTCCAGGATCTGATTGATTCCAAGGTAATCTCATTCACACCTCAAGGAATTCAAATCCACAATCAGACAAGCTCATCAATCCATGTCATGGAAGAAGTCGCTGAGAGTACATGCGAAGATGGTTTTCAAACTGATTTTGAAGAGCAATTTTGAAGAGGCTTCTCAACATTAAATCAAAGCCCAGTTCCTCAACACTGGAAATCTTCAACTCATATCATTACTTTGCATTTGTAGTTTCTTTTCTGTTAAATACTACTTGCTTTTAAGAACTGTTGTCTTTAATGATAATATTAGTCTAATGAACATGCATGTTTTGAATAAATCCATTCGTATTCACTCACATTTTCCCACTTATTGCAAAAAATAAAAAATGCATTTTACCTCCTTTATCACATTGTTAGCAAATATTTGAGGGAGGATGACGAAAACGTAATACCCATAATTGCTGATAATATGCTTTCCGAAAGAATTTTGCTGATGATATACAGGCATTGTTTCAAATCCCCAAACACTGGAGAGATAACGAGTTAATCCTTAGATAACCACTTCGAGCCTAGAAGTAGGAGTTTTTTGTCGGATATTAAAAACCCTTATATTTAACCAGGGGCAGGGTAGTGTTCAGTTAACCTGACTGTACACCTAAACTACAAGGTGAAACTTTCCAATTTGGAGATCCATCCATGACCAATGACTTGCCAGTCACAATCCTCAAAAAAAAAATATAAAAAGCCCGCTAAGTTGAACATCCAAATAGGCAACTTAGGCAAAAGTTAAGGCAATCCCGATGGACTAAAAACTTCAAAAATAACGGTCCATGCAAAAATTATGGATTAAAATAAAAACAGTAGAAAGAGGTCCTCAAATCCTCGACAAAAAACAAAATAAGTTGCAGTGACCATCTTATCCAAAACCAAAAGGGTCACTAACATCCCAGAAAAAATGAATAAGGTGACTGCCATTGTAAGAAAGGTCTTGAACAATCACCTTCAACCATTACAATTTCAAGATCTCATAGGAGACAAATGTGTGTTTCATTTAACTGAACGTAGGACTGGAGAACATCACGAAGTTGGGTGGGTACAAAAATATTTCAGCCTATATCATTTGTTTCATAACCGTGAACCAGACCACGATACAACCCTTAAAAGACCTAATTGAAGCAGGGTTTATTCTGAGGGCATATCTCAGCAAGGTTGCGTAAGCTGACTCCTAAAAGATTTGCTAATCTTCTCCTTGTTATTTCACAAATCACTTGCTAAATCAGCACTACGTTTGGACATCTGATCCATTCGTCACACACTATCACATCATTCAAATAAATGATTTTTCAAAACTCGCATGAATATTACATCAAAATTACCATTTTGTATAAATAAATTTTAATTGCAAGTCAGTACTTAGCGTCTAAAGAAATTCCAAACAAGGAAAAGTCAAAGATGAGCTTGAGAATTCATTAGCATTGACTCGAATCAAGATCACTCCTAATCAGGGGCATGGCTTTCAATGACTGTATGGACATAAGAATTGGTTGGTCGAAAATCAAATCTCCAAGCATTAGAATTAGACTACCTCAATTAGCAGCATATCTGGGGCAGATAATTCATAATCACCTAATTCGGGGCAAGTCCTTCCAAAGACTCAGACAGGGGCAACTCTTTGTGAGACCCAGATACTGAGGCAACGTGTAACATGTCAAATTAGGGTACAATCATTCTCGAGGCTTCTATCTGAAGAAGATTCCTTCAAAGTCCTTACAGACTGGGGCAAGGCAGTTATAAAAGGATGCCTTAAGGCTAAGCCAAAGCATAATCAACATGCATTGATTATGTCGCTACGCTCATTTGAAAGTCATCATGACATCAGTCAAAGAAGTTGAAGTTCTCTCATTGACATACAACTTCAACAATAGATCAGACTTGGGGACACCACAAATGGTCGCATCCATCCTCCGATTAGAGCATCGTCGGATACCAAGTGTCGAGAAGTCAATATCCTTCACCACAATTCCTAAAAGTTCACTATGGTGGCAACTATCAGAAAGCCAAAAGTCCAACCGTGTTTGGCACATCTCAAAAGACCAACAATGTTTGGCACAACTTAAAAGTCCAAGTTCTCTTGGCATTTCTCACAATCCAATCTTATTCAACTCTGTGTTGATATCTCTATCTTTTCAACTCTGTGTTGATATCTTTAACCTTTTCAACCCTGTGTTGATATCTTTTCAACCCCGTGTTGATACCCTCACATTTTCAACCCCGTGTTGATACCCTTCCTTTCTCAACTCCGTGTTGATACCCTTCCTTTCTCAACTCCGTGTTGATACCTTTACCTTTTCAACCCCGTGTTGATATTTTTTTTTTGTTTTTCAACCCCGTGTTGATACCTTTACCTTTTCAACCCCGTGTTGATACCTTTCCTCTCTCAACCCCGTGTTGATACCTTTAAGCTTTTCAACCCCGTGTTGATACCTTTGCTTTTTCAACCCCGTGTTGATACCTTTGCTTTTTCAACCCCGTGTTGATACCTTTGCTTTCTCAACCCTGAGTTGATACCTAGTGAGTTCTTTTCACCCTTGCTTTCAAAACCACCAAAAAAACGAAAGTCCACCCGTGGAGTGGCATCTTTCCAAAGTCCAATTTCGTTGGCAACTATCAAAAAACTTACCTCCAGCATATACAACCATCCGCATTGTCACAAGCATGGCATGCATAACATTCTTGTCCGAAAACAAGAATGTCATCAAACACAATCATAGCAATTAAAAAAAAAATCATTTGTATCAAAATTTCGACGATCGCATCATATGAATCAATGTGCATCATGCAATGCATAGTATTCATGTACAACATAGCATAACATGATCCAGGACATGCATCCCGGATAATCCTCTTTCAAAGTCGGCAGTATTCCTCTAAAAAGAGTTGATACTCCGCACGTGCTCGCGAATTTATTCCCCCAGCAAGTCATTCTTCAACTTTATGGCTGATAATGATGATCCCTAACATTTTCACGGTTATTGCTCCCCAAGCAGAGGTTATCCTAAAAGAAAAAGCATCTTGTGAGCTTTTCCTCTGCATAACTGGGTTAGCATGCTTCCACTCAGAGTTAATTCATGATTGATCAGTTTTCCCCAACAGATCATTTGATCAAGATATTGATTTGGCATTCTCCGAAGAGCCTTTATTGTTAATGAACTGCTTCGCAGGAGACGAAGAAACTCCTATTTGGTAAAGACATTGTTCTAGCATCACCGAAGGGCCTTGAATGAAAGGGACTGCTTCGCTTGATCTGGAAAATCTTGTACCATTTGTTCGAGATACTGATCAAAGTATCCTCCAAAGAGCCTTTATTGGTAAGGTACTGCTTTGCTTTGATTAAAGAATCTCATTGATAGAGATACTACTTTGGAATCCTCCGAAGAATCTTGATCAGAAGGTACTGCTTCACAAGATCTGAAGAATCTCATGTTATGGTAGAGATACTGTTCTATGTATCACTGAAGATCCTTGAACATAAGGAACTACTTCACATGTCTAGAAAGTCTTATACCATGGGAGAGAGATACTGCTCTAAATATCCCCAAAGAGCCTTTATTGTTAAGGTACTGCTTTTCCTGGATTAGAGAATCTCGTTGGATCAAAATACTGCTTTAGGATCCTCTGAAGAACCTCGATCAGAAGGTACTGCTTCGCAAGATCTGAAGAGTCTCATATTCGGTAAAGATACTGTTCTAGTATCATTGAAGATCCTTGAATATAAGGAACTGCTTCACATGATCAGGAAAATCTTACACCATTTTATTCGGGATACTGCCCTAAATATTCCCAAAGAGCCTTTATGGTAAGGTACTTCTTTGATGAGCCAGGAAATCTCATTGTTCGAGATACTGCTTTGGCATTCTCCAAAGAATCTTAATTGAAAAGGTATTGCTTCGCAAGACCCTAAGAATCTCATATTCGGTAAAGATGTTATCCTAGTGACACTGAAGATTCTTGAATATAAAGAAACTGCTTCACATGATCTAGAAAATCTTGCATTATTTATTCGAGATATTGTTCTAATGTCCACAAAGAGCCTTCATTGGTAAGGTACTGCTTTGATGGACTAAAGAAGCTCATGCATGTTAAGACATATTGTTCTAGAGTCATTGAAGAGCCCTGACCAAAAGGAACTGCTTTGCATGATCTAGAAAATATCGTGTCATTATTTGAGATGTTGCTCTAAGTATCAACGGAGATCCTTGAGTATGAGGAACTGCTTTGTTGGACCAGAGAACATCATTGATTAACATACCGATTTGGGCATTCTCCGAAGAGCTTTTATTGTTAAAGAATTGCTTCGTATGGCCCAAGGAATCACACGTTTTGTTAAGATCTTGTCACCGAAGAAACCCTAATCCATAAAGGGCTGCTTCATACGACTTGAAAAATTTATTCATCGAATTGGGATACTGCTTTGTTAGTACGAAGAATCTCAGACATTTTGTACAATTTGCCAATTTCATCCTCATATCCCTTTCAGTGGTGTCGCAATTTCTCTCTTGCCGGACAAATTTCGGGGTCTTCTTATATCTAATTGACTTTTACTCTAAAACTGAACGCCATGCAGCGGTTCACTTTCTCGGGTCCAAGGCAATTAGATAGGGGCATCTGTCATACCCCAAATTTGTCATACGTGTTATTGTAAGGGTAAATCAAGATTCAGGTCATGTGTATGTTGTGATGGATGGGAGTCAGTTGGATTTTGACATAATATGGTTAAATTCGTTTTCTTCAAGTACAAGTCATTTAAAGGCAAATAGTACCAGAATTCAAAGTGTGTTATGTTGAAAAGGGTGCGTGATTCAGAAGCAAGCCTAATGGAGATTCAAGTCATAATGTATCCAAATTTAGTGCATTTGGCTTAAGTACTCAAAAAATGGCTTATAATCATAGGAAGTGTATAAGAAAATTCAAGTGAAAGTCGTGGATTCAAGGTTGACTCAAAGGGGATTTATGATATATTTTCATCCCATTTTTAATAAATCTTCATGCTACTTAAGGATTGACTAAAGAAGGATCTCAATTAATTTCATGTGAAAGATGGTTGAAAGGTTCATTTTTTTAAGCAAGTGGTTGCAATTAATATGCGATGCAAAGTTTTTTTTACAAGCCCAAGCCATGATTAATTATTCTCTGAGCCGTTAATTTGTTTCCAAGGCCAATTCAATTTTGATAAATGGCATGTCAATACTATTATGCAAAGTTTTAAGAGATCAATGGCTCAAGACCCAAGGTACATCGATTTGTGAGAAAAGTAATTTGGTACAAGGCAAATCTTATGAGGTTCATAGTTTAAAATCATCAATGCATGGGAAGCATACACTATAAAGGCATTCAAGTTTCTGGATAAATACAAAAGTTATAAAACCATCTCTAATGTCTTTTGATACGAGAGTGCAATTTTTAAACTATGCCTAATAGTGTACAACATTAAGCCTACATCCATAGTCATAAAAAGCTTCATGATGACTTCATCTGTGTGTATTTGCGGCTATTCGTTCCAGCATCAGGAAACCAATTATGATCTCACGTTATGGGTTCATTCCACAATTCATGTCAAGCGGGTGTTTATGTCATCATACCATCTTCTAAGAAATTTCTACTTTAAAGTCTTAATACAAATCTTCAGCCAAAATTCCTTCAATATTTAATCTCAAAAGCATGAATCCCCTTGTTTAATTCTGCAACTTTTTGACCAAGCTTCATACATAACATGATCCTGCTAGTAAGGTGTTTGTCCATAGTCAAGAAGTTGATGTTTCCGTTGATTCGCAAGCAGCCGCAGAAGATCTCATCAAGAAGGGAATAAGTGATGGTGTGACCCGTTGCACAAAACTGTCAAAAATCAGTATATCAGCAAAGCAAAGTTCATCATGAGAAAAAAACAAGCAAAAATTCATAACACAGTTTAGACATAAAAAAAGAAACGATACAAGGATACTGCCCGAAATATCATATAGCAGTTCAGTAATTCGTCAGTGGTTCCATATTGGAGATCCTCAAAACTTCCATGTGATTTCTGAAAATCATATTCAAACCAAATTGAAGGCATGTCAGTGTGTGCTGAAGGTGGATAACTAAAGTCTATTCAGCAAGTAATTGTGCCCAAAGAAGAGTCAAGATACCATAATCCCAATACACAGTAGTAAAAGGCAATAGTACCTGGACCTCTTGTTTGGGAGATTGTGAAGAGGAACAATTCTTTCTTGGTTAAGGAGTTCAGTAACAACACTCAGAGTGTTCAATTTAGCAGAGAGCCTAACAATCCCAACAACCTCAACTCCTTCAAGTACTCCGGTTTGTCCAACAAGAAAACTGTCACTATTCAGTCAGCTGGGAAAGATCAGCCTGTGTTATTGGCCATCACCAAGCCAAGGAAGCAGGACAAGCTTTTTGCTTTGCTTCACAAGCCTGCAATGAAGAAGAGCAAAAGGATTCACAAGGAAAGAGCCAGAGATTATATTGGCTATGATCGTCCGTGGATTTTTTCCCTCATGCTTCAAACACACCCAAAAGATCTCTTAGTAACCTTTGAGGTCAACCTGCAAGAAACCAAGCAGCACTGTTAAACAAATAACAACAATGTAAAAAAAATCCTTCTCAAGACACTCAAAGAGGTCAATGTTCTGAGCTAATCATAAAAGATTATACCATAATGAGTGATGCAGTAGGAAATGAAAGATTTTCTTATGGCCATGTTTGAATAGACAACATCTCACATAAGGTTCTACCTTCCTGGAGTGGCCTATCTACACCCTGGATCCACCTGCAATGTGATTGACAAGAACATTGCATCAAACTCGTGCCAAACTAGTATTCTCAGCTCACAACAATTTTTTTTAAGTCCTGAGATACCTGCGAGATACGGAAACTGAGTTAGTATCCATTTCAATTATCTCATTGAACAAGAATCACCAAGCTGCATAACCTCCGACCTGCCAAGTTTCCAGCCCTTCAAGCCAAGTTCCAAGTCTTGCACCAATCTCTAATGTTCACTTGCTTCAGACCCAAAGTCATAAAGGCCATAATCCTCATATGCACACATATTTCTTAATCCAATCTTCAGCAACCATGACAGACCTGCAAAATAGCAAGACAAAGGTCATCATTTCAATCTTTGAGATTCACAATATTTACATAACTTCATTGACAAACAAAAGAAGCAAACATCACAAAGCACATAAGGCATGACTACAAGCAATGTTCTTGAAGGTGTGATTAAATATAGATGGAATGCATTACCAGTTGAGTAGCGAGATGGGGTGAAGAATTTCATCTTTGATATCATTATACAGCTTCCCAGCAACGAGGCCTCATTCCAGACGGAAAGGTTGTAGGTCAACAAACTCAACATTATGTTAGTTCAGGTTTTGAAGCATGAGTGGCCAGCAAGATGGCAAGGACTGAAGAAAAAAAACACAATGAAAAAGAGCAAATAGTGGATTCCAAGAACTTCATGGTTCAATATTCATCATTCATCATGAATACAAAGAAAATCCAAGCTTAATGCATTACCTTTAATTTGTGATTCCATGGAATATCATAACACTTGTCCTCGACACTCAAATGATCATCAAAGGCTGGAAATGGTTAGCGGAAGTATTGGGTTGACCGTTACCCTGCAATATTCAAGAGTCGGGATAATCACAATGCTAAAGGAACTCTTCATTTTTCATACTGCGCAATGCTTTCATCAGCATATGCAACTTGAATCTCATAGCTTCAAAATCATGGTTGGCTGCTGTTTCTTTTGTAACTCCATCTACAAATGGCAAGATATTAATTTGAATCATAACAGAAACACTACAAACAGGGGAGTCGTCAAGGATGCGAAAAAAATTCAATCTAAGTGCATTCCCTCTGAAATGTGACTAACAAAGTACCCAGCTATTTGTTTCTTCAGATTTGCAGAAGATCATAACCAAGGGAATCTCATCACTTCACAAAGATATCCAGTTCTGAACCATCATCCTTCTTCATGCCAAGGCCAAATGGAGCTTTTATCCAAGTCGCCAATTGTCGATTTCCTTGTTTTGATTCTGAGCTACCAAGAAACTTACAATATATGCCATGAATCTAAGATACCTGTGTCCAAGTATTGACTTGCAAGAAGGTACTTCACACATCAATACACTCCATGATCAGTAGCAGTGAAAATACACTAATTCATAACAGTAAAAATCAAGCTAATCAACGCAGTGAAGAGAGAGGCCCACACACTCTAGAAACCTTTCACAACAGGCAAATTTCAAACCGTGACTCACCAAATTTGGTCCCCGCAAAATCGTACGGAAATTTGTTTTAACGGTCTCCTGAAAATCACAGCTCACGCCCCCACGAGAGAACGAATATTCCTCAAAGAAAATTCTTCAACCTCACACGATTTTCACTCCCCTCACACGTATTAGACGATCTCAATATTCCTCTATAAAGGCCAATGATTGGCACAGATTTAGGGAGGGGGACCTGCACACAAAAAAAACCCTAGCCGCAAACCAATACTCAGACCTACATCCGAAAACCCTAGAAAAATCGGCAGAGTCAATCCCACCCAAAAATCCCTAAATCATTAGAGCTCATTTTTTCGAAATTGTTCAGAGTTTCTCATTGAAACTCTAAGACAATTTGAGCTGAGACCTACTCATTCAAACAACTAGCAACTACACTCATAGAAAGAAAGACGAAGAAGAAAAGCGAGAAGAAGAAGGTCGTGCTTAAGAGGAAATACGACGTACCTTAGAGTAATCTTGCATCATCGTTCTTCATTGGAGGTAGTTTTCTCACCCTTGATTATTTATCGTCGTTGATTTCGCGTTTTTCTTTATGCATTTGCTTCGGATGATTTTGCGTATCCCTAGTTGTTGTTGGTTTCACGATGAGGATGATGATACGATGAAGATGGTTGTTCTCGAAGAACACCACCTGAGTTGAGATTTTGTCGATTTAATTGGTGAAGCAGAGAGTGGAAAGGGCGTTCTTTTGTTCGGTTTAATTTTTGAGAGTTTTTTTTCCTTTCTGATTAAAATTCCCGTGACCATTGTGAACTGATAAGCTGAGTGCGGCGGTGACAGGTGTCGCCACAGTGGACACTTGTCACCGCCCAAGTGCTTTATCCATGGGGCTCCATACTATGCATTCAATCTGCGTGGACTTCATGTGTTGTTGGGCCTGATCCGATTTTCTTTTCAAACACCCCCTGTTATGCATAAACCTGGTCCATTTCATTTGTTTTATTTTTTTTCCAGTAATTTTCTTTTAAAAGTGTTTTTTCTAAAAAACATAAAAAATTCATAATCATTTTAATTAAATATTTTTTGTTTAATATTAATTAATCTATTTGTAGATTAATTTTATTAAATATTTAATGTCAATTAACTAAATTATTTTTCATTAATTTCTATTTTAAATATAAAAATACCAAAAACTTTTTCATAGATTAATTTAATTAAATTTTTTATTTAATTAGATTAATTAATTTGATAATTAATCTAATTAAATATTTCTATTTAATTTGATTAATTTTTTTTCACCTTTTACTCGATTATGTGTGTGATGAATATTTGCGTATGCTCGATTCTTCTGTGCTCGTGACTTGATGTAATGCTTATTTGTGTGATTACTTTTCGCATTTTTGACGATAAATTGCTAAGTAAAAAACGAATGCACACTAAGATTGATCATTTTCAAAGATAAGACGAAATCTTTGGTCCAACGCCAAATAAATATTCGTTCGTATTTCACTTCATACACACACATAAGTCGATCATTCCTCGATCGCCATTTGCACTACTTTGCACCTTACACTTTTCTCAACATTTTCCAACTTAACAAATCAACGCATTGCGCTTGTTTTCCATAGCTAGTCTTTAGCTTATTTCCTCAACTTTGCGAGTCGAGCACATTGTGCCTCGCTAACAAAACCAACAAATAAAACTTCCATTTGCATTTACCTTAAACTTCAAAAAACCGAAATGTTACTTCTTAGATCCAAACCCTTGATCCAACATCAAGCGGTCTTAGGAAACAAAACACTTCAATAAATACGAGGAAAATTGCACGCCATGAGCCTTAAGCGATAGAAAGGAGGATAACGAGCTCTCGTTACTCGCTCCGATTATTTCGGCGCGAGACATTCGTCTTGTTGGACGAAATAAACTATCCATAGTCTTTAGTGCAAATGGACTCTTAAATCCTTTCATCGAAGAAAGGTAATAAAAACGAACACCAATACCTATATCAGGCCGAACTACGAAGCTCTGACTTTCCCATTGCACAAGGGAATACGTAGGCACGAGGATCTCAATCCTTGCCGAGCCCCTAGGATCAATAAACCCTTTAGTTCAACAAGTAATCATAAGTATAGACATCCCTTAGCGCGTGACAATCTAGATGGTTCCCATCGAGTACGATGGATGTAGGAGGTGCTAATACCTTCCTCCTACATAACCGACTTCCGAACCCCGATAATGGTTTGCGATGACCTTGTTTTATCCCTTCTTGGTGGTTTTATCTATATTTTCCATTTCCCTCTTCGGGAATAAATAAAATTAGGTGGCGACTCTCAAGTCAGCCCATCCGCGACCGCGTTCGCGAGGGATCGTATTTTTCGAGGTACGACAGTCATATCATAACACAAACTCAATGCAATTCATGATATGTCATTTAGAATGAAATTCAACCTCTTATTATGCATGTGGTACCGAAACATCCCCATGGATGGACACTGGTCCATTAACCCTCCACTAAGGGAGCACATTATAACATCAAATCACTTCAATCCACACAATGATATTGAAACTACCATTGGACCAAAAGTCCCCTCATAAATCATGCCATGAATGCAAGACGCAATATACAAACCCCTTTATAACATCATAAGCATTGCATCTGCATTCATCATTATTCATCATAATACATACTCATTTAACATCATACTTCTACATCATGTAATCATACTTCATAACTCCTAAAAATCATTTAAGTCATCATACATCATTTATCACTAATCCTACTCCTATAGCCTCTAAATACATCCGACGGCATCCTCAAAACATCCTAACAACTTACAACACAAACCACAGCGATTAAAACATTTTTCTGAAATAAAAATATTTTTCAAAACATCTTAGGTCTCTCTAAGTGAGACACCTCGCTCTCTAAGCGACTAGCTCTCAGGTTTATGCTCGCTAAGCGAGCTTTGCGATTTCGCGAGAAGGACCTGCGATTCCCAACAATGATTTTCTGCGACAAAACCCATCAAAACACAACAAATGACAGCAGCACATCAGAAAAACATCATCAACACAAACATCATTCACTATATCATCATACACATCATTAGATACATCAAAATCCTCACAATGTCATCATCAACAATCAATTCATCACAAAACCCCATACCCTAAAACTTATACCACAAAACCTCCATTTCTATTCCCACATTATAATACCGAACGAAAAAATACTCCCCATACCTTAGGTTTTGTAATTCTTCGATTATCTTCTCAAAAAGATCCAAGCTTCCAAACTCTAGCTTTTACTTCCTCGAAGCTTTTCTTCCTTTCTCTCCAAAAGTGTGATTATTCCCCAATTGATCGTACTCTCCAACTTCCCTCTTTTGTCACTCTTGTCCCTAGGACCTATTTAGTCTTTCCTCATAATACCCTCACTTATCCTCAACCAAAATACCACATTACCCTTATCCTCTGATTCCCCTTATTTTGTTTAATTAATCTTAAATAATTAACTAAACCCACTATACTTAATACTTCTAAAATTATCAAAATATTAAGTCACACTCAAAACTCCACAAAACATCAAATAACATCATAAACCATACAAAATTCACAAGAAACACATCACTTAAATAAAAATCAACTTTAGGGTGTTACAAATCTCCCCCACTTAATATTTTCGTCCTCGAAAAATGTATCCGAAGCAAACAACATCGGATACGATTCCATCATCTGATCCTCTCATTCCCAAGTCCAACTATCACCAGCTGGTCCACCCCACAATACCTTCACTAAGGAAATCTATTTACCTCTTAATCACTTCATTTCTCTTCCATTTATCTGTACTGGGGAAACCTCTACAGTCAAATTATCTCTTACTCAAACATCATCCATATGAATCACATGTGACTGATCTGCAATTTATTTCCTCGGTTGTGACACATGAAACACATCATGTAAAATTTCAAGTGAATATGGTAGTTCAATCTGATATGCGACCTCCCTGACCCTCTGCAAAATCTGATACAGTCTAATGAAATGCGGAGTGAGCTTTCTGGACTTTAAAGCTTGCCCGACACCAGTCACTGGAGTAACCCTCAAGAACACATGATCTTCCTCTTGAAATTAAAGTGTTTTCCTCCTCTTGTCATGATAACTCTTTTGGCGACTTTGTGAAGTGTTCATTCTTTCCTGAATCACATTAATCACAATCTCAAGTTCGAGCATAACAGTCTCGCCAGATTCATACCAACACAACATAGTCTTACACCGCCTACCATACAATGCTTCATACGGAGCCATACCAGTGCTCGCATGAAAACTATTGTTATAAGTAAACTCAATCAACGAAAAATGACTATCCCACGCACCTTCATGATCCAACACATAGGCCCTTAGCAAATCCTCTAAAGATTGGATAGTCCGTTCTATTTGACCGTCCGTCCGTGGATGATAAGTAGAACTCGTCCTCAACTTAGTTCCCAAAGCATCTTGTAGACTCTTCCAAAATCTCTATGTAAACCAAAAATCTCTATCTGACACAATACTCGAAGGTATCACATGCAGATTTACAATCTCATCAATATACATCTCCGCTAGCTTCGACATGGAATGATTAATCTTCATCGATAAGAAATGCGCCGACTTAGTTAGTCAGTCAACAATCACCCAAATGGAATCGTTTCCCTTCACCTTCTTCGGCAAACCTGTCACAAAATCCATATAAATGATATCCCATTTCCATTCCAGAATATTCAACGGTTGCATCATACCTAAAGGCTTTTGATGTTCAATCTTCGATTTCTGGAAAACCAAACAAGCATACATAAACTCCGCAACATCTCTCTTCATACACGACCACCAAAACAATTTTTTCAAATAGTGATACATTTTAGTAGCACCACGATGAATACTCAACCGACTTCGATGTCCTTCTTCTAGAATACTCTTCTTCAACTCTGGAATATTAGGAACACGCACACGATCTCGAAACCTTATCATACCATTTTCATCAATTCGGAACTCTCCTCCGTTACCTTGGTTAATCAAAGTCATCTGATCAACCAACTTCAAATCTGATTGTTGTCCTAAACAGATCTCTTCCACAATATCACTAGTTGATTTCAGCATACCCAGCTTCACACTCTCATATGTTGTTTCACACAACAAACTCATGTCTCTGAATTTCTCAATCATCTCAAGTTATTTCACCATCATCATCGACATGTGCAAAGTCTTTCTACTCAAAGCATCTGCAACCATATTAGCTTTACCAGGGTGGTAACTCAAATCAAAATCAAAATCCTTCAACATCTCTAACCACCTTCTTTATCTCATGTTTATTTCTTTCTGATCAAACAAGTATTTCAAACTCTTATGATCATTGAACACCTCAAATCTAGATCCAAACATATAGTGTCTCCAAATTTTTAGCACAAAAACCATGTCTGCTAACTCTAAATCAGGGGTAAGGTAGTTCCTCTCATGAACATGTAGCTGTCTAGAAGCGTAGGCAACTACTTGACCATTCTGCATCAAAACACCACCAAGACCCATCTTCGAAGCATCACAATATACCATAAAAGGTTCATTTGGATCCGGAAAAATTAAAACTGGAGCAGTCGTTAACTTCTTCTTTAATTCAACAAAACTCTTCTCGCACGCAACATCCCACACACACGCTTGACCCTTTCGAGTCAACTGAGTCAGAGGCAATGCCAACTTAGAAAAACCCTCTATAAACTTTCGGTAGTAACCGGCCAAACCAAGGAAACTTCTGATCTCCGTAGTAGACTTCGGAGTTTCCCAATTCAGCACAGCATAAATCTTCGAAGGATCCACATAGATTCCACCACTAGAAATCACATGGCCAAGGAAAATCACTTCCTTAAACCAGAACTCACACTCCGACAACTTAGCATAAAGCTTCTTCTCTCTCAACACTTGTAATACAATACTCAGATGTCCCTCATGTTCTTCTTCTGACTTTGAATAAATTAGGATGTCATCAATAAAAACTACCACGAACTTATCCAAATACTCATGAAAGGTCTGATTCATATACTCCATGAATACAACAGGTGCATTAGATGCACCAAAAGGCATCACAGTATATTCATAGTGACCATACCTCATTCGGAAAAATTTCTTCGGAATATCATCAGCTTTAACTCAAATCTAATTATAACCCGACCTCAAGTCCATCTTACTAAAAACACAAGCCCCCACCAACTGATCCATCAAATCATCAATCCTCGGAAGTGGATATTTATTCTTAATAGTCACCTTATTCAATCGTCAATAATCGACTCACAACCTCATACTACCATCCTTTTTCTTAACCAGTAACACAGGAGCACCCCACGGAGAAACACTTGGATGAACAAATTTCTTCTCAAGAAGTTATTCAAGTTGTTTCTTCAAATCACTCAATTCAGAAGCTGACATCTGATAAGGAGCCATTGACACTAGACTAGTACCTGGTACCTGTCGTACCTCAAAAAATATACTATCCTCGCGAAGGACGCGAAAATAACAAACATAGTCGCCACCTAATTCTATTTATTCTACGAGAGAAAAGGGAGATATATATACAACCTAAATGGGATAAGAAATGGTCAACGAAACCATTAATCTAAGTTTGGGAGTCAGTTACGCAAAGGGAATGTGTTAACCACTCCTCATGTCCGTTGTACTCAACGGGAACCTCTTAGTCTAATTTGTGCTTAAAATGTTGATTTGTATTATTGTCTTCTCTTAATAATTAAGTATTGCTGAAAGGTTTGTTTTAATTATTATTATTGTGAATATGACGGGGACATAGTTTAAATTTTTTTTATTGTGCTCGCGAAGGATGAAAATCCCCATGCCTACATATTCCCTTGTGCAATGGGAAAGTCAAAGCTCCTTAGTTCGTGCAACTACGGTTTGTGATTTTTTATTGAACAATTGTTTGAAAATGCTTTCTAATCTGCTAAGCATTGGCTTTTACTCGCGGTGGAGGCTGAAACGCTAGCTTGTTTGCAAGATAGAAAGATTTAAACAATGTTCGTTTAGAGAAAAGATGTTTGAACTTTGTTAAGGTGTTTTAAAACGAAAGGGCGAATGGACCACAACGCGTGGGGCTAGCCCAAGAGTGATTGCATTCAAGAACCCGAGGAATGCTAGATTTCTGAGTTCAGTTCCTTCGCTGATTAATTATAAAAATGATTTGGATTGGTTGATAAGTTTTAAATTGTATTTGAAAAAGAAAGAGACAAGTCGTCATCTTTAAGGGAGATATCTCGCCTATTCCATCACAAACATTTGAGGAAGAGAAATCGAAAGAAGCTTTAAACTTGGATACGAGGATCGACAAACAATGCCACATTATTTCTTTGAGAAATAAAATCGGAAGAAGCTTTAAACTTGGATATGAATATCGACAAGCAATGCCACATTCCCCCTTTGAGAATAATTGTTTGTAAGATTTGATTTGTGTTTGTGGAGATAAAAAAGATACCTTTCCTATGGAGATGAACCATGTCTAATCTTTTAAGGTTGTTGAATTGTTTTGAATACAAAAGAGTGAATGGATTACAACCTGAGGGCTAGCCTCAAGAGTAATTCAATTCAAGAACCCGAGGAATGCTAGATTCCTGAGTTCAGTTCTTCGTATAATTAATTTAAAGATTTTTGGTATTTTAGGAACGAGAGGGCGAATAAACCACGTCGCGTGGGGCTAGCCCATGAGTGATTTAATTCAAGAATTATGTGGAGTGCTAGACTCCAAAATTCAGTTCCTCCGTTATTTGATTTGAATTAAGCATGTTTTGTTTTGGATGCCTTAGGGTTTAATGTTTTAGAAACGAAGGAGTAAATGAAAACACAACTTGAATGCTAGCCTCAAGAGTGGTTCATTAAAGAACCCGCAAAATGCTAGATTCCGAAGTTCAGTTCCTCGTTAATTAATTAAGACGCGCAAAGTCGTGCGGATGGCGATCACATGGGTGACCGACTTACGTGTGTGTAAAATGTAGGCGAGAATGTTTAAATAATTAAGTGAAACGATTTCTAGTTCCTATGGGTATTCCTAGCAATGCGAAACTGTAAAATAAAGGCGGAAAAATAAATCGCGTACAAAATAAATGGGAGAGGGATACATGATAATTTACATTGGATTAAGAAGAAGTAAAGGGTATCGTTGTAATTTTCCCAAGAGGAAGCGTGTGTGCAGTGTATTAAATTTTCATAACCGTTAAAACTTAATATTGTACCAAAGAATGTAAAAATAAAAAATAAATAAATTAAATAGACTTAGTAAAATAATCATAAAATAAATTAAGCTTATGAAAAAAAAATGAATGGCCTCATATTGGTCACGATTTGTCGGAAACGATTTATCGTGGCCTTTTGTCATATCATCGGCCCGAATAAAAGCGTAAGACACAAGTGGATTTAGAGCATACCCTAAAGAATTAAAAATCTAAATAAATATGATAAACTAACCTTAGAACTAAAAGAAATAAAGCATGAAAGGGGGTAAGGGTGCAGAATTCGTGAGAATATGCAAATGTTATGGGCCAAACCCGATCCACACACATAAAATAAATAAGTAAACACATTTATTTTTACAAACACCAAATAATAAGCACAAGGGAGGGATGGTGTGCTGTTTATGGGATATGAAACAAAAACATATTAATAGTTTAAAAAAACTTATAAGATTAATATAAAAAAACGTTTTATAAACCAAATATATAAATACAAAACTAAGTAAAAGGTCGAACATGTGTTGCAGATGGAAAAATAAAAACAAACTCTAAAGTTTCAGCAGCGGCAAATCCCCCACTCACGGCGGCTTTGGGTTCCTTTTTTATAGTTATGACCTTGTTTTTGCTCGCAAACGATCTCTCTCTCGGAATGCTAACTCACGGTTGTTCGCTCAAGCCTCACGACGCAGTTTCGAGTTCTCCGTTCACTCACTCGGTTCTGTGTTTAATGGTTTTACGATTTGTGTTCGTTCGACGTTTGTGGTTTGTTTGGAGAAAGGTTTCGAGGTCGCGGTGGAAATGGTTTTGACGGTGGTGATTTGCGTACATGGTGGTTCGTCGGTGAGGTTTCGGAATCTGGGTTTCGCAGGTAGCGGTGTGGTGTCAGAAATGGGTTGAAGATGATTGTGGTTCGGTTTCTGTGATTTGGATTTTGTGTTCTGTTGATTTGTGAAGGGTTGAGTCACGTCGGTTTGGTTTGAAAGTGGTGGAGTTTTGTGTTCTTACTTCCGATTTCTCATGGTTCAGATTCAGACAGTTTGTGGTGAGCGGCGCAATGTTATTGATGGTGGTGGACAGTGAAGATGAAAGGTTGTGTCACCGTGTTTGTTGTAGTTGTTGTTTTTCTCGGTGATTGAGGGCGGAGGGTTTTAAGTTGAAATGAGTTGGGGAAGAATAGGTTTTTGTTTGTTGTTGTGAAGGTGGTGAAGAACTTTCTCGTCAAAAGCAGAAGAGTTCTTTCTTCCGATTATTGTTTTTCGTACCCCCCCCCCTTTTGTTCAAACTGATCCCCCCTATATCCTTTGAAATATTCAGCTTTTCTTGAAAAGTTCCTTTTTACTTTTCTTGTGCAGGTATTGTCAGTGCCAATTTTGGTGTAAAATGGTGCAGAGTTAGAGTGTTGAAGAAGGTTGGCGTGGGGTTGTGTATATCAAAATTTGTGTAGTCATTTTCCAAGAGTACCATTCTGCCGGTCTTGGTCAAAGAAGTCTGGTTTATGGGAATGTGTAGCAATAGAAACAATTGGGATTAAACTAAATAAAAGACTAAACAAAGATAGAATAATTAAAATATAGCAATAAATAAATTAATGTTATTAAACTAATTTAATAAAAAAGATCTGATTAAAAATTAGTTTAATGTAACTATATACTTAAATATTAAAACTGAAAAAAAATTAAACTAACTTAAATTAACTTTAAATAAAAACTAAATTTAGATAATTATTAAAAATAAAATCTAATTAAAGCCTAACTAAATAAAATTAACACTAATTCTAGAGCCTAAATTAAGATTGGATTAAAAAATAAAAATTAAACTAAACTAATTAAACATAAAGATTAAGATTAAAATACTTAATAAATGAAAAAAAAAACTTAAATTAATATAAAACAAAGTATACAAAAAATAAAATAAAAAATCACTGAAACGAAACTCAAGAATTAAGGATAAAGATAATGATGATAATAACAATAACCAAAATCGACGAAAAAATGCATGATTAATGAATAAAGAGATGTTTAACAAAAAAAATGCAAAGATGACCGACCATCGAAATTGCGATGAGTATGCGTCAGATGAATAAAAATTTGAAAATTTCTAGTCAAAATTTAGGGTATGACAGTACCAAATCCACAACAAACTCTACTTCACGCTTCGGTGGCAAATCACTAATGTCATCCAAAAACACATCAGGAAATTCTCGGACAACTGGTAACTCAACACTCACCTGTTCACAATCAACTTGTAACGCCGCAAACAAAGCAAGCATTTGGGCTTCATCTGCTAAAAGTTCATCCACTTGCTTCACATATAGAAACATCATCTTCCCACAATCACTGAACTCTAGAAACTCCACCGTCTTTGCATAACAATCGATATGTGTCGCTCCCGGGATTTTCATCCTAGTACAAACGCGAAAGTGGCGCGGAAAAGTTAGAGTCGCCAGCCAGACATTTTTATCCCGAAAGAATGGGAAAGGTAATGTTGCACAAACCTGAGGAAGAAGGAAAGGACAAGGCCTTGCGAACCAAAGATCTGAGTTCGGGAGTCGGTTACGACCTGGGAAGGTATTAGCACCCCAGATCGTCCGTCGTACCCGACGGGATCCACGCTTGTTTGTTTGTTTCAAAGGGTGAGAAATAAAGTGCTGCTGAACAAATGAACCGTTAACTGGAATGGAAATGAGGAATGAAACTGGAATTGACAAATGGAAATAAAAGGGGAAAATGTAGGGAAAATAAAGAATGTGCTCGAACGGGCCCTACCCCGCTGCCTACGTACCTCATCGGGATAATGAGGATCAGAGTCGACGTAGTTCGCCTAACCTAGGCGGGAACTATTTGTTTGTGTTTTTTATGCTGGAACTGCGTATGTCTATGCTCAAGTGTTGCAGGCTCGTCTGGTACGAGTGCGTTTACCGTCTTGCAAATAAGACAAGTCGCCGCGAGTTCGCGTTGTGAGTGAATGAGATGGGAAGAGAAGTTCCCGCAGGATAGTCGCTTATTGTTTATTTTTGTCTTTTATGAGAAGTATTTTGAATTTGTTTGTTTTATGAAACAATCCCTTGATGAGACTTGTGCATCATGATAGACGAGCCTACACCACTCCAAGATGGAATGAATGCAAGTGCTTCATGGAATAAGGCTATACACAAGGAATCCTTTCATTTATTTGTTAAGTGTTTTTGGATTTTGTTTGAAGATGAGAAGAGAATGACTCAAATTGCAAAAGGACAAACTAAGGAGACTAAGACACAACCCTAATTTTATTTGTTTATTTACAAGATAGGTCCTATGGTTAATGAGGTATTCTAATCCTAAGAAAGAAAAGGAAAAGAAGAAAAAAAGAGTTAGAAACTAACTTACTTCCTAAGGAAGTTAAGTTGCTCTAAGAAACAAAAGGGGAACCTATGAACAAAACACAAAGTGCTAAAGCAAAGACAATTAAAATGCATAAGAGATAGGAATGAAGTAATGCTTACCTCAATCTTCCCCCCTACAAAACAAAAGTTAGCATGACAATGCATATTGGAAGTAAAATCAAAGAATGAAAGCGATTAAGTACCATAAACGTCCTAGAATGGAACTAGGGTTCAAAATAAGACCTAAGTCTAAAGGTGAAGGTACCTAAAGGTCACATGACTTCTAAAGTCAGTAGCTACATGCTATAGGTCCCTAAGTATTCTAGGATACCTCACAAGGTCAAACTATGTCAAACTATGTACAAAAAGTTCACCTAAGTTCACATGAATGCAAATTAGGGTTCATGGATGAAGTATGAATGCATATGGCTTACAAACATGAATTAATACATGAAATGAACATAAAATTCAGTAGTGAATACTTACGAAGATGGATGAATGAATATACAATCATGGATGCAATGGATTAGGCATATGGAGCAATGAGAAGAAGGTATGAGAAGAAACGAACAAAAATCACATAAGATCACAAATGATTCAAGTTAAAGATGAATGGCATGTGAATATGCATGAAATGATTATGGGTCAGTAGCATACAAGGTATGAGATGCAATTAGAATGCATGAATAGGCATTGATGATTTCCACATAATTCAAGTTAAACATGAGAAGAGATTAGCAACCCGTTTAAGTTAAACTAGTTCACATAAGTATGCGCTTTGAAACACTAAAACAAACCAAATGAGTATGGTTCAAAAAGTGGCCTATAACTGGAATTAAGGACCTAAAAGTGACCTATAATTAACTCCTAAAAGTTACCAAAAAGCATCTCAAGCAAATGGCATGAATGCCTTCCCATCATTTAGGTTATGCAACATATAAACACATGAATCAACCTAAGATCTAGGTGACATGGAAAAATAGCAAAAAGCCTTTAAAAATTACAAAATTAAATCCCTGGAATGATATAGTGATTATCTCACATGGTCTAAAAGGATTCCTCAAAATTATGCACCAAAGTGCCAAAACAATTTCTTGATTAGCAAGGTAACAAAGCATGGTTATCGAAAAACAACTCCACAAAGTGGATCAAAAAGGGCACTAAAAATTATGGAAAAAATGCCTAATGAGCATAAAAATGTCACAAATTACAGTGACTAATAATATACAAAAAATAGGTTTCACACATATGGGGAAAAATTGTTTTTGGTACCTTATGCCAAAACACTCCATTTTGGGACAGCTTATGATCTAAAATCCAAATTAATTATTAAAACCACCCAAATCTGGAAACAAAAAATATGAAAAATTAATTAAGAGGGTGAGGATCACTCATGAATTTTTCCAGAATTTTATCTCACCTAAAACTATTTTTAATAATTGCGACGAAACGGGCAAAAAAGTAGATTTTAAGGGAAAGTGAAAGGAATCGAATTCTCGAATCCGTAACCTAATCCCTAAACTCCGAAATCGACACAAACCAACATACATCACAAATATATCCAATGTCTCAGGTGGGAGGGCTCAATATGCACCTTAAGTTACATGGTCCTAAGCCGCATACGACTATAATGATGCTTAAAGGCTTGAAATCACTTACTTGATCGAAGCGCCGATTCTTCATATAAAATAAATCCAAAAAAAAACCTCAAGCAAGGTCTTGTAATCTCCTATGAGCAAAATAAATGCTCATATTCCATATTCACTTTGCAAAGTTTTGCCACAATTGAAATCGATTCAAATCGATCAAAAAAAACATGAATGAACCATTTTTAATTCCAAATTAACACTAAACCATAGTTAGAATTAATGCTAAAATCCTAATTGAAATTAACAAGAAATAGATTAGCACATTAATCCAAAAAATTAATTAGTTGACAACAAAATAAAAGAAAAAATTAGTTAACACTTTTTTTACAATAAAGATATCAAAAAATAATAAGATCTCAAAAAATAATAATAAACAAGGGGATTCAGAAATTCAAATGGCAGCCCAAAGCCCATTTCCACTTGTAAACCCGCAGGAGGGGTGTGCTTAACGAACACAGATGCTTCAATAGCAATTTCCTGGGTTCTGGCCCATTCACATGAAGAAGGGTGCGAGTTGAATTTGAGTGGTGTGAGGCGCAACCCGTGATGGCTGAAGGCCCAAACCCAATTCTTTAGGAACCTTAACCTAAAATTGAGACAAAATAAACACAGGGAGCAACCAACGTATTTCTTCGTCTTCTTCACAAAAATACCTAATTTCATCACTGTTCTTCTTCCTCGTGCCGTTATGGCTTCGTTGTCACGAAGATTCATCACCGGTTATCTTCACCATCTTCATAAACACGGCCGTCACGAATACCCGTAACATCATCACCTACTCCACGAAGAACGAAGACCGGATTGAGAAGGGATCGTTTTCGACGGCAAAACCCTAGCCACCGTGTAGAAGCAGCGACGTCAGATAAAGGACTGAGACAGGATGCGGCAACTCGCCGCCTTGGATCTCCTCAGCGTGATCACTCTCCCCTCTATCCTCTTTCATTCACGGCGTCGTCAGCCCACGAAGTTCTCGAAATCGCTCTGTCTATACTCATGTGTTCTTGTTTCATTAGCTTGTTCGCCGAAACAACGAAGGCTACGCTGCACCGTGGCTCATGCCGGTAGCAGCAGAGAAAGAGACGAGACGCCTCTCGCTGCACTTCTCTCGACGTGACTCTAGTACGATTCACCGTGGAATTCATTCAATCAGTAAACACCTATGAGGAGCGCGCAAACCTAATTCCAATTGCAAGTCGATCTCCCACACCAGAATCACAAAGAACAATCGCAACACTAAATCGAGGTTTAGGGTGAAATTGTTGCACTCGACGACAATGGTGACACATCTTTCAGGTATGGAATCTTCGAATCATCCCTCCTCTTCTCCTGAACCGTATGCTGCATTGTTGAGTCTTTGTTGTTACCATTACGTTGAATCGTTACCCAGTCCTTGATGCAAATATCGTTCTTGCTAGTAATTCTAGATTGCATTGCGGTCTCACCGTTGTTGTTGATACGCGGATACGATGAATTCGTTGAATCTGAATCTGAATTTTTGAGTTGATGCAATGATTCTTGCGCCTTATTGCAGGTTGTATTGATGGACATAGATCAACGTGGTTGAAGTTTGTTAGCAATTCTGATGCAGGTTTGATGAAGATGCTGATACAGAGATTCGGCGAAACTTGACAATTGATGTTGGAGCTGAGAGATTGAAGAGGGTTTTTTCGGATGTAACTGTTTTCGGTTAAGTTATTCTTCTTCTGACTTTTTCTGATTTGTTCCTGCGAAATTGATTGAAGATTTTGATGAAAGTTTCGATGTTGATGATAATGGCTATTGAATTTACAGGTCCTTGGAGATGGAGTGATGGAGGTGTGTTGAATTGCAGGTTCTGATCCGACACTGATGGTGTCGAAGCGGAACTAATTCTTCTTGAAGGTTTCTAGCAAAAGGTATGAAGATGTGATGAGAGGATCTTGAAGGGAGAGCCCTTTTTTTTGCAGAAGATGATTTTAAAAGTGGTGATCCAAGAATAAGATGAAGAAGTTTTTGTTGAGGGTGAAGGAGTTGGGTTGTGATCAAGATTGGTTTCGGTTGCAGCAGGTTGAAGTTTTCTGAAAAATGGGATAGAAAAATGATGATGCAGCCCCTTTTTTCTTTTTTCAGTTTTTCTGTTAGTAATTTCTGTTATATCAGTTAGATTTTGTAACTGAATATTTTTTGGTGTAATCTCAATATTAATTATATCAATTTTCCTTTTATTCTTTCAGTTATTTCATTTTTATATTTTATAACAGAATCTTTTTTGTGGTGGATAAGTAGATGAATTTGTTTTTTTGTTTGGATAAGTAATTTGAGAATGGGTTAAAATGAATTTGGTTGATGACAAAATGGACTGAAAAATTCACAATATAGAGACTTCAAAGGGGCCTGGAAGATGGAAAGGTTAATTGGTTTAAGAAATATGAAGGAGAGAAAAAAAAGAGATATTGGACTTTAATAAAAAAGGAATTGAAATCGAATGTCGGCTCAACTTTGGGTAATTTCCATGATATTAACAAAACTCTGAATGAATGAATATTGGTTTAATAGAGAAATGGGCTCAAAGTCAGGCTTAGAATGGATAAGATATGGACTTGAGTATTAAGTAATCTTGGATGAATATTTCTCGAATGAATCCAAATCAACGTACACTAACGCTTCACAACCTCACCTTCCGTACCCTGATTCATACCTGCACCTCCATCCCCAAAATATCTCGACTTGACGTCCCCCGATCTTCGATACGAAACCTTAATTGATCATGCATGTGCCATAATCTCCAATAACACGCGCCTCAAGTAATGATGGAATTTCTAGGATAATAACATTCCCATATGAATAAACCTCGTAAGGAATTTCTCTTCAATGCCACAAGATTAGGAAAATAAACCCCTGACTCGTGATTTGAATGACAAATACAGCCCGAGACATTGAAAATCGACAAAAACACAGTTCATAGCAAAACTCAGTCATAACCCCGATAAGTCCCAATCAAATGAGATGTGTCACGATGATGTGAATTCAATCCTTTGTTTCATCTCGAATATAATGGCCAGATAGATCACCTACGAATAGGAAGATCCCAGATCCCAAGAACATGCCTTTTGATCCCATGCTTTATGAATTCAATGCAATGCAGGATTATGAATATTATGACCTAGTGGAATATGTAGATGAATGCGAAGCGGTAAGCCAGTTAAGGAAACAAATATGAGGGCAAATTTTGAGGTATTACAGCTGCCCCTATTCAATCAACTGCAGACCTGAACGGATAATTGCAACAGCTTTTAGACGTTCAAGGTATGGAGTGATTGAATACTCAAATAAAACCTGAAAATTTGCACACTGAGGGAAACATAAATGACATCTGCCCATTTATTTATTTATGTATTTTTTGATTTTGACCTCTGAATAGGTAGCGGAAAATAAAACCAGGTGAAAATATGCTGGGAAGAATGCCATCCTCGAATGACAACTCACACGGGATCCTCGGATCCAATACTAAAAACCATCCTTGAATAGAAACGCGATAATATATCGGTCTCAGGCGATAACCATCGACAACAAAGACTGACCTCGGACAGACTTTGTAAAAGAGACAAATTGACCTCGATCAATAAGCTCAAAAAGTGAACTACTATCCTCGAATAATAGCCACACAACAAGACCAACCGCAGAAGGACTTGAAGAAAAGAAATGTCATCCTCGAATGACAAATCAAAAGATCCTCGGATCTAACACGAAACCATCCTCGAATGGAGACGCAAAGGTATACCGGCTGCAGGCGATAACCAGAAACACAAAGAAAATAGGACAAGATGGAACGGGATCGTTGTACATAAACGAGAGCCCAAGCAAAAAGGACCATTGTACAAAACGGGAACCTGCGACGCGACTGTTGGGCAAGACCAAGTCACATAAGATGCCTGTTATCGAAACAGGACTTAACACAACATCAACCGACTTGCGACTCAGATAAGATCAACCGATCTAACACAGAGATGGTATCAACTGATCCACCCCGAAAAGCGAGAATGTAATATCATCCGATTTACAGCTGGAAGAGAAGTGATATTAACCGATTCATGACCCACATAAAATCAACCGATCTAATATGGAAACGGTGTCAACCGATCCATTATCAACGCACTGAGACGAGATCAAAAGGAACAGGATCATTGTACTTAAATGATAACCTAAGACGCGATCGTTGTACTTAAACGGAGACACGAAAAGTGAGACTGTTGCACTAAAACAAGGCTCAAAGACGAGGCCATTGTACTCAAATGGAGACTTGAAAGGAATGGGATCATTGTACTTAAATGATAAACCGAGACGTGACCGTTGTACTGAAACGGAGACGCGAAAAAAATGAGACTGTTGTACTGAAACAAGACTCAAAGACGAGACCATTGTACTTAAATGGAGACTCGAGAGGAACGGGATCGTTGTACTTAAACGAGAGCCCAAGACGCGACCGTTGTACTGAAACGGAGACGCGAAAAGATGAGACTGTTGTACTGAAACAAGACTCAAAGACGAGACCATTGTACTTAAATGGAGACTCGAAAGGAACAAGATCGTTGTACTTAAACGAGAGCCCAAGACGCGACCGTTGTACTGAAACGGAGACGCGAAAAGATGAGACTGTTGTACTGAAACAAGACTCAAAGACGAGACCATTGTACTTAAATGGAGACTCGAAAGGAACGGGATCGTTGTACTTAAACGAGAGCCCAAGACGCGACCGTTGTACTGAAACGGAGACGCGAAAAAATGAGACTGTTGTACTGAAACAAGACTCAAAGACGAGACCATTTTACTTAAATGGAGACTCGAAAGGAACGGGATCGTTGTACTTAAACGAGAGCCCAAGACGCGACCGTTGTACTGAAACGGAGACGCGAAAAAATGAGACTGTTGTACTAAAACAAGACTCAACTGGGGATAACAACAAGACTCGGTAGAAGTAATCACCCTGGGAAACGGAGTTGCATTCTGTGGGGAACACTTCAATCTGTTTGGAGATGTAACGGGTCTTATGTAATACCTCAAAACTGGCCCATGCTGGTATGCATATGTTTGGATTTATGGCGTAATGCTCCATGACGATGGAAATGCTACGCTTTGGAGGATGCAAATGTAATGATGAATATGCGTATGCAAATGCAAAGAGATCTCCTAATAAGGAGATTGCAGGCATCCCAAATAGCTTGACTGGGGAGGAATAGTGATCACTGCACCGATCTGATCCATCCTGATGAGGAAGAGACAACTCTGCGGGGAAAGTTGTCAATAATACACCGGCTCTGAACAGCCGCCACTGCCAAAAATAAATTGGACTTTGAGATTGGAGCGCCAAGACCCTGCTGGAGATGGACCTTTATTGAACTCTGGTGGGGAACCAAAGGCATGATACTGCTGAGGAAGCAACTGCTGGGGAGGCAAAACACTCCTTATACTGCTGAGAATTGCCCTTGTCTGAAGGGAAACTTCTGCTCGGGGATGGCACCAACCTTCTGCTGCCTTGCTGGGGGGAGATTTCAACTTCCAACTCTACTAGGGATGATGGAGGATGTCAATGATGAAGCTTCCTGCTGAAGATAAGATTTTAAGTTGCCACTTGCTGGGGATAAGAGATAAATCCTCTCATGTTGGGAATGAGAGATGTAAGGCGTCTCCTGTTGGTGATGAGAGACGATGATACCCTTCTTCTCAAGAAATAACCTCCCATGATACTTTCTAAGGAACCTTGATCGATGAAGTCCGTAGATGAAACAACTCTTGCAGTACTGTGCCGACACTTGCCTTGCCCTTAGCCCTGGGTTGATAGGTTGCCGACTAATCATGAGTGAAAAATGGTTCTTTGCAATTTTCGACTCGCCTCAGATTAAAGTCCATCAGAAGTAAATGTCTCAAGAGGATTTTACAGAAAACATGGCATATGAAATGCCTCAGTGTCTTCAAACTCTTGGAGAGATTCGTTGGATCTTGAAATAAATGCCCCAGACTGCATGGTCTGTACAAGAATTGTCTCGCAAGGATTCATGAAGAACTTCATATCACTGTGAGATATTCTTCCCCCTTATTTTGAACCTTGGATAGGTGCTTCTGACTTACCGTCTTCGGGAGAGAGTACTTCTCATGCTCTTGGGGTGGCCTGCCCCAGGACGAGCCTTGAAGTGATCACCTCTGACTGACCGTGCTTTGAAGAAAACACCCAAATCAACTGTTCTTTGAGAGATTGGATCTCGAAGTAATTGCCCCAGTTTGGCTAAAATTTGAATGCATGCATCAGACTAACGACTCTTTGAGAGATTTGAATCTCGAAGTGATTGCCCCAGATTGGCTGAACTTTGTAGAGATTGCTCGACGTGGTTGCCCCATATTGGTTGGATCTTACTACAATTGGGAAAATCCCTACTTAATGGAGTCTTCTTGAAGAGTACACCTCGACAGATTGTCCTTCGGAAGTTTTAGACTTCTCAACTTGGCCAGATTAAGCTTCTGGACTGAATTTTCGTATGTGAATTTTTATGATGCCCAACAAATATATGCAAGCAGAAAATGTTTATTCTAAGAATGAAAATTCTAATGGAACACACATGTTAATTTTGAAGTTTTACTGAAAAAGATGTCGCAAACCTTTGTGAGCGGGTCACTGGTTAAGATACGACATTAATTTTTTGAATAATAGAAAGCATGCACATGCAGCACCAACAAAGATCTTTCAACACCACTCATAGGAGTCAGGAATGCGGTCTCGTGGTAGTACGCTCTCAAAAATAACCCTGTTTCAGTTAGGACTTTTGAGGGTTGTATCGTGGCCTGGTTCACGGTTATAGAAACAAAAGATATAGGCTCGAAATTTATTTGTGCCCACCCATCTTCGTGATGTTCTCCATTCCTATGTTCAGCTAACTTTCACAAGCGCTCACCTCTCAAAAAGGGTTTTATGATGGTTGAGGAACCAATTACACTAACGGTTTAAGCACCAATCAAGTTGTTGTTTGGAGTCAGTCACCCCTTCGTCTTCCGTGTCTGTATCACACGACTTTGTTCTTGTTCAAGGATCTTTCTTGTGTAATCCTTTTCGTCTTTCGCTTTTGCATTATTTTGCTTATCCCTAACTTTTGCCTGGACTGATTCTTGTGAATCTTTGATTGTGAAGTCCAGCGGGATGCCCTAATTTTTTCCTAAGTCGTTTGTTTTCAAGTTTCGACTTAGCGGGCTCTTTCATCATTTTTTTTAATTCTTTTTTTGAACAAATTGTGTGACGCTAGTTGTCTTGATTGCTTTGAAAGGGTCGTGACTACCTCATTCTCTGGTCAATGAGTAATAACCAATGTGGTTTCCGGTCTTTAGACTCTTAATTGGGATAACCATTGTGGTTTCTGGTCTTTGGACCTCTTGATTTTGTACAACGAAAGGAAATGGATCCTCAGATGTGCACTCCTTTTTGAAATTTGAACGATCGGTCCAACTAGCTGACACCTACCCTGCCCCTGGGTTAATTGCGAGGGTTTTTTCATGCAAAAAGAAACTCCTACTTCAAGGCTCAAATGGGTTGGCGAGGGTCTATCTCCCTTATATCTCCGGTGTTTAGGATTTGAAACAATGCATGTACATCGTCAATAGGGTCTTTCTCAAAAGCACACAATTAGAGTGTTTTTGCGTTTTCATTTCGTCATCCTCCTTCATAGAGTTTAAGCACGACAATTGGTATTGCAATGCACATACACAAAATCATGAGTGAATACGAATGGATTACTTTAAGAAAAACATGTGCATTTTATTATGGTTATCATTCAAAAACAAATAAGTTTCATGCATGCATACAAATGTTTAAACAAACAATATAAAGTACAAATGAAAATGCAGTAAAGAAGTTGAACATTGTCGTCATTGAGGAGACTTGACTCCGTATGGACTTATTGCTTCTGAAGATGCCTTTGCAAATTGGGAGACCCATTTGATGAGGAGACTTCAATATGTGAGCAGACTTTCTGGCATGATGACCTTTGAGTCGATCAAATTCTGGACCTTGTCTTCACCTTTGCCTCTGAAAGACTTGCAATCTTCAATTAAAAGGCCAGGTGCCCCAGAATGATAGTCATACTTGGCATTGAAACCCCAAAGGAAACTTTGTCGGAGATGATCCTGATGCAATTAGCTCAACCACTCCGAATTTGCGTAAATGATGAAACTTGTTTCACGTACGACATCGGAATATGATCAAACTTCTTCTCAAGTTGTTTTGGACCTTACCCGTATTCTCTGCCCGCTGGACTCTCTTGGGAAGCTGAAATTGGATGCCGACAAATGACGTCTGGAGGGAAGAGGTTGATAAATGAAGTTGATAAATAAAGTTGCTCGCAAAGATCTTGCACGATCTCCTGCCTACGTATCTCCATTGACCAATGGAGAATCAGAGCAGCGTAGTTCCCCTCAATAGGGATGAAAATAGCTTCATTCAGAATTTCATAACCAAGCTCATCTGAGTCTTCATCTGGTTGACTTCCTCTTTCAACAGTTTCTGGTTCTGAAATAAGGTTTACACCTATGTCTTGAATGGCTTCAGCTGGGTCTTCCTTCAGTTACCTCCGCCCGGAGTTTATTCAAATATATACCTTGATGATTTGATTCAAGTTGTCCATTCTGATGAGAAATCAAGTCAGGAAAATAATCTGTCTCTGAACACCTGTCAAGAATGCAAAGATGTATGCAAATGCCATGTTCAATTATTTCTAAGGAATCTATCTGCTTTGATTCAAGTTTTGACACAGAAAAAGTCCAATGGCATGATTCAGATATGTGATCCTCGGAAATAACTGAACATGTGTGCTAGAATGCTATGATGTTATGTATGCAGCAGGCATGTGATCAATAGTCTGATGTTGGTGTTGAGCAGTGAACCAACTGTCTGAATAGAACCATAATAGTAGCACCATATCTGTATAGAACCCCATAACTGAGAACCCAATAACTGTAGAACTGGATCACATAATAGAATAGTCACTGATGGTTTTGAAGTTGAACAACGAGCCAAGTATCTGTGGAGAGTCACAATATCAAGGTCATAATGGTAATCACAGTAACAATTTCTCTGAATAGAAATCCCTGATCTCAGAATCAAAGAACCATAGAACACTGAACAATACTGGCAAAGTGGGTATGTTGAAGTTTAGGGTTCCTGCAAACCTGTAAACCCCTCCCAATCTCACGGGTGTGCTACTCGGGTCAACATCACGGACTCTCAAAGCCGAATAGCAATAATACGTTCACCATTTCCGAGAAATGGCTCATGACCAAATCAGGGAATCGGTTTGGCATTATGTACTACTCAGGGAGGTCTCAGTTGAGTCCGGAAAAAACAAGCATCCCTCACAAGTCTCCAGCTTCAAGCACTGAGTCGAGAAACAATAGTACATTCATCCCGAAGGGTACAATACTATCGTCATACGATCAGTTTGCTTTGACTGGATTCCTATGAGAGAACCAGGCCATCCTATGCGAGTTCCCAGTGTGCCCTCGGATGCGAGTGGGTTTGCCAACAAATGTGGTCTGCCACTGTCATCACTGGAGAGGGATGTTTCCACAAAGGTTCTCAATGATCGGTCCCCTGACTGCACATAACTATCAAGGTAGCGCATCAACCCAGAAAGATTCCGGTATCAATACATTCCCGAGAAGGTCGCAAGTCAAGGTGTGGAACTCACTACTACCAACATAGCAAGATGCCATGAAGCCAAAGTGGAACCACTCTAAATCCTAGGGTGCACTCGAGCCCCGGTTACGAGCTCATCTCACAGTAACCCCATCCCACAGAAAAAATGAAAACCAGCACAGCCAGACAGTCCAGTATAATATGATGCATGGAAAATAAAATACTGAAAGCGGTAAATAAATGCGGTAAAGTAAAGCTGTAAAGAACTGTAAATAAAAACAGTAAAGCTAAACTAAAGCACTCAGCATCAAACAGATAAACACCCAAAGAAACAAAACCAAACAGGAACTAGGATTGACTCTACAAGGGAAACCGGAAAAATCAGGTTAATCCCCAGCAGAGTCGCCAGCTATCGCTCCCGGGATTTTCATCCTAGTACAAACGCGAAAGTGGCGCGGAAAAGTTAGAGTCGCCAGCCAGACATTTTTATCCCGAAAGAATGGGAAAGGTAATGTTGCACAAACCTGAGGAAGAAGGAAAGGACAAGGCCTTGCGAACCAAAGATCTGAGTTCGGGAGTCGGTTACGACCTGGGAAGGTATTAGCACCCCAGATCGTCCGTCGTACCCGACGGGATCCACGCTTGTTTGTTTGTTTCAAAGGGTGAGAAATAAAGTGCTGCTGAACAAATGAACCGTTAACTGGAATGGAAATGAGGAATGAAACTGGAATTGACAAATGGAAATAAAAGGGGAAAATGTAGGGAAAATAAAGAATGTGCTCGAACGGGCCCTACCCTGCTGCCTACGTACCTCATCAGGATAATGAGGATCAGAGTCGACGTAGTTCGCCTAACCTAGGCGGGAACTATTTGTTTGTGTTTTTTATGCTGGAACTGCGTATGTCTATGCTCAGGTGTTGCAGGCTCGTCTGGTACGAGTGCGTTTACCGTCTTGCAAATGAGACAAGTCGCCGCGAGTTCGCGTTGTGAGTGAATGAGATGAGAAGAGAAGTTCCCGCAGGATAGTCGCTTATTGTTTGTTTTTGTCTTTTATGAGAAGTATTTTGAATTTGTTTGTTTTATGAAACAATCCCTTGATGAGACTTGTGCATCATGATAGACGAGCCTACACCACTCCAAGATGGAATGAATGCAAGTGCTTCATGGAATAAGGCTATACACAAGGAATCCTTTCATTTATTTGTTAAGTGTTTTTGGATTTTGTTTGAAGATGAGAAGAGAATGACTCAAATTGCAAAAGGACAAACTAAGGGGACTAAGACACAACCCTAATTTTATTTGTTTATTTACAAGAGAGGTCCTATGGTTAATGAGGTATTCTAATCCTAAGAAAGAAAAGGAAAAGAAGAAAAAAAGAGTTAGAAACTAACTTACTTCCTAAGGAAGTTAAGTTGCTCTAAGAAACAAAAGGGGAACCTATGAACAAAACACAAAGTGCTAAAGCAAAGACAATTAAAATGCATAAGAGATAGGAATGAAGTAATGCTTACCTCAATATTCCCCCCTACAAAACAAATGTTAGCATGACAATGCATATTGGAAGTAAAATCAAAGAATGAAAGCGATTAAGTACCATAAACGTCCTAGAATGGAACTAGGGTTCAAAATAAGACCTAAGTCTAAAGGTGAAGGTACCTAAAGGTCACATGACTTCTAAAGTCAGTATCTACATGATATATGTCCCTAAGTATGCTAGGATACCTCACAAGGTCAAACTATGTCAAACTATGTACAAAAAGTTCACCTAAGTTCACATGAATGCAAATTAGGGTTCATGGATGAAGTATGAATGCATATGGCTTAGAAACATGAATTAATACAAGAAATGAACATAAAAGTCAGTAGTGAATACTTACGAAGATGGATGAATGAATATACAATCATGGATGCAATGGATTAGGCATATGGAGCAATGAGAAGAAGGTATGAGAAGAAACGAACAAAAATCACATAAGATCACAAATGATGCAAGTTAAAGATGAATGGCATGTGAATATGCATGAAATGATTATGGGTCAGTAGCATACAAGGTATGAGATGCAATTAGAATGCATGAATAGGAATTGATGATTTCCACATAATTCAAGTTAAACATGAGAAGAGATTAGCAACCCGTTTAAGTTAAACTAGTTCACATAAGTATGCGCTTTGAAACACTAAAACAAACCAAATGAGTATGGTTCAAAAAGTGGCCTATAACTGGAATTAAGGACCTAAAAGTGACCAATAATTAACTCCTAAAATTTACCAAAAAGCATCTCAAGCAAATGGCATGAATGCCTTCCCATCATTTAGGTTATGCGACATATAAACACATGAATCAACCTAAGATCTAGGTGACATGGAAAAATAGCAAAAAACCTTTAAAAATTACAAAATTATATCCCTGGAATGATATAGTGATTATCTCACATGGTATAAAAGGATTCCTCAAAATTATGCACCAAAGTGCCAAAACAATTTCTTGATTAGCAAGGTAACAAAGCATGGTTATCGAAAAACAACTCCACAAAGTGGATCAAAAAGGGCACTAAAAATTATGGAAAAAATGCCTAATGAGCATCAAAATGTCACAAATTACAGTGACTAATCATATACAAAAAATAGGTTTCACACATATGGGGAAAAATTGTTTTTGGTACCTTATGCCAAAACACTCCATTTTGGGACAGCTTATGATCTAAAATCCAAATTAATTATTAAAACCACCCAAATCTGGAAAAAAAATATGACAAATTAATTAAGAGGGTGAGTATCACTCATGAATTTTTCCAGAATTTTATCTCACCTAAAATTATTTTTAATAATTGCGACGAAACGGGCAAAAAAGTAGATTTTAAGGGAAAGTGAAAGGAATCGAATTCTCTAATCCGTAACCTAATCCCTAAACTCCGAAGTCGACACAAACCAACATACATCACAAATATATCCAATGCCTCAGGTGGAAGGGATCAATATGCACCTTAAGTTACATGGTCCTAAGCCGCATACGACTATAATGATGCTTAAAGGCTTGAAATCACTTACTTGATCGAAGCGCCGATTCTTCATATAAAAGAAATCCAAAAAAAACCTCAAGCAAGGTCTTGTAATCTCCTATGAGCAAAATAAATGCTCATCTTCCATATTCACTTTGCGAAGTTTTTCCACAATTGAAATCGATTCAAATCGATCAAAACAAAACATGAATGAACCATTTTTAATTCCAAATTAACACTAAACCATAGTTAGAATTAATGCTAAAATCCTAATTGAAATTAACAAGAAATAGATTAGCACATTAATCCAAAAAATTAATTAGTTGACAACAAAATAAAAGAAAAAATTAGTTAACACTTTTTTTACAATAAAGATATCAAAAAATAATAAGATCTCAAAAAATAATAATAAACAAGGGGATTCAGAAATTCAAATGGCAGCCCAAAGCCCATTTCCACTTGTAAACCCGCAGGAGGGGTGTGCTTAACGAACACAGATGCTTCAATAGCAATTTCCTGGGTTCTGGCCCATTCACATGAAGAAGGGTGCGAGTTGAATTTGAGTGGTGTGAGGCGCAACCCGTGATGGCTGAAGGCCCAAACCCAATTCTTTAGGAACCTTAACCTAAAATTGAGACAAAATAAACACAGGGAGCAACCAATGTATTTCTTCGTCTTCTTCACAAAAATACCTAATTTCATCACTGTTCTTCTTCCTCGTGCCGTTATGGCTTTGTTGTCACGAAGATTCATCACCGGTTATCTTCACCATCTTCATAAACACGGCCGTCACGAATACCCGTAACATCATCACCTACTCCACGAAGAACGAAGACCGGATTGAGAAGGGATCGTTTTCGACGGCAAAACCCTAGCCACCGTGTAGAAGCAGCGACGTCAGATAAAGGACTGAGACAGGATGCGGCGACTCGGCGCCTTGGATCTCCTCAGCGTGATCACTCTCCCCTCCATCCTCTTTCATTCACGGCATCGTCAGCCCACGAAGTTCTCGAAATCGCTCTGTCTATACTCATGTGTTCTTGTCTCATTAGCTTGTTCGCCGAAACAACGAAGGCTACGCTGCACTGTGGCTCATGCCGGTAGCAGCAGAGAACGAGACGAGACTCCTCTCGCTGCACTTCTCTCGACGTGACTCTAGTACGATTCACCGTGGAATTCATTCAATCAGTAAACACCTACGAGGAGCGCGCAAACCTAATTCCAATTGCAAGTCGATCTCCCACACCATAATCACAAAGAACAATCGCAACACTAAATCGAGGTTTAAGGTGAAATTGTTGCACTCGACGACAATGGTGACACATCTTTCAGGTATGGAATCTTCGAATCATCCCTCCTCTTCTCCTGAACCGTATGCTGCATTGTCGAGTCTTTGTTGTTACCATTACGTTGAATCGTTACCCAGTCCTTGATGCAAATATCGTTCTTGCTAGTAATTCTAGATTGCGTTGCGGTCTCGCCGTTGTTGTTGATACGCGGATACGATGAATTCGTTGAATCTGAATCTGAATTTTTGAGTTGATGCAATGATTCTTGCGCCTTATTGCAGGTTGTATTGATGGACATAGATCAACGTGGTTGAAGTTTGTTAGCAATTCTGATGCAGGTTTGATGAAGATGCTGATACAAAGATTCGGCGAAACTTGACAATTGATGTTGGAGCTGAGAGATTGAAGAGGGTTTTTTCGGATGTAACTGTTTTCAGTTAAGTTATTCTTCTTCTGACTTTTTATGATCTGTTCCTGCGAAATTGATTGAAGATTTTGATGAAAGTTTCGATGTTGATGATAATGGCTATTGAATTTACAGGTCCTTGGAGATGGAGTGATGGAGGTGTGTTGAATTGCAGGTTCTGATCCGACGCTGATGGTGTCGAAGCGGAACTGATTCTTCTTGAAGGTTTCTAGCAAAAGGTATGAAGATGTGATGAGAGGATCTTGAAGGGAGAGCCCTTTTTTTTGCAGAGGATGATTTTAAAAGTGGTGATCCAAGAATAAGATGAAGAAGTTTTTGTTGAGGGTGAAGGAGTTGGGTTGTGATCAAGATTGGTTTCGGTTGCAGCAGGTTGAAGTTTTCTGAAAAATGGGATAGAAAAATGATGATGCAGCCCCTTTTTTCTTTTTTCAGTTTTTCTGTTAGTAATTTCTGTTATATCAGTTAGATTTTGTAACTGAATATTTTTTGGTGTAATCTCAATATTAATTATATCAATTTTCCTTTTATTCTTTCAGTTATTTCATTTTTATATTTTATAACAGAATCTTTTTTGTGGTGGATAAGTAGATGAATTTGTTTTTTTGTTTGGATAAGTAATTTGAGAATGGGTTAAAATGAATTTGGTTGATGACAAAATGGACTGAAAATTTCACAATATAGAGACTTCAAAGGGGCCTGGAAGATGGAAAGGTTAATTGGTTTAAGAAATATGAAGGAGAGAAAAAAAAAGAGATATTGGACTTTAATAAAAAAGGAATTGAAATCGAATGTCGGCTCAACTTTGGGTAATTTCCATGATATTAACAAAACTCTGAATGAATGAATATTGGTTTAATAGAGAAATGGGCTCAAAGTCAGGCCTAGAATGGATAAGATATGGACTTGAGTATTAAGTAATCTTGGATGAATATGTCTCGAATGAATCCAAATCAACGTACACTAACGCTTCACAACCTCACCTTCCGTACCCTGTTTCATACCTGCACCTCCATCCCCAAAATATCTCGACTTGACGTCCCCCGATCTTCGATACGAAACCTTAATTGATCATGCATGTGCCATAATCTCCAATAACACGCGCCTCAAGTAATGATGGAATTTCTAGGATAATAACATTCCCATATGAATAAACCTCGTAAGGAATTTCTCTTCAATGCCACAAGATTAGGAAAATAAACCCCTGACTCGTGATTTGAATGACAAATATGGCCCGAGACATTGAAAATCGACAAAAACACAGTTCATAGCAAAACTCAGTCATAACCCCGATAAGTCCCAATCAAATGAGATGTGTCACAATGATGTGAATTCAATCCTTTGTTTCATCTCGAATATAATGGCCAGATAGATCACCTACGAATAGGAAGATCCCAGATCCCAAGAACATGCCTTTTGATCCCATGCTTTATGAATTCAATGCAATGCAGGATTATGAATATTATGACCTAGTGGAATATGCAGATGAATGCGAAGCGGTAAGCCAGTTAAGGAAACAAATATGAGGGCAAATTTTGAGGTATTACAATATGCACAAAGTTGAACTCCAACCAATTCATCCCAAGCACAACATCCATATGGAATAAGGGAAATCACACTAAATCCATCCAGAAATCCTTACCATAAATTGTCAGAGGAAATTTCAAACACGCACGGTTAGTCGTAACTGAACTGTCAGCAGGCATCTTAATCAACATATTACCATTCATAACAGTCAAAGGCAAATTCAACCTGGTCGCACACTCAATAGAAATAAACGAATGAGTAGCACCCGTATCAATTATAGAAACCAATTCAACATTATTAATAAACCAAGTACCTCGAATCAAGTTATCCTTCTTCTAAGATTCTGAGCCACTCAAAGCGAACACTCTACCAGTAGCCTAAGCAGCAGTAGCAACCTTTTTTTGTTTCTGACACTGAGTATTGATATGTCCTTCTTCACAACAATTGAAACAAGTTGGTCCAACATTCAGACACTCGTCCTTCATGTGACCCCTCTTACCACATTTGTAACATCTTATCAAAGTAACCGTGCACACATCAAATTTGTGACCCGCTTCCCCACACTTATAGAACTTGAGAGAAGTGGAACTTGCTCCCCCACTTGGCATCTTCCCATCATTACCCTTCGGCTTTCCCTTATCAGTTGGAGTCATATAAGCTTTTCCTCGAAACTGGCCATTGTCATTCTTCTCACTCACCTGATTATAGTGAGCAGATCGAGCTCGACTATCCTCATCATAGATCCTACTCTTATCCACAAGCTCAACATACCTGCGGATTTGCTGACACCCAATCACTTGCTTGATTTCTGGTCTTATCCTTTTCTCAAACTTCAAGCACTTAGATAACTCAGCATCATCATAGTTGTAGTTAGGAAAAAACTTCACTAACCTCTCGAACTTGGAAGCATACTCTGCCACTGTCATGTTCCCCTGCTTCAGCTCTAAGAACTTAACCTCTTTCTTGTCAAGAGCGTCTTCAGGAAAGTATGTACTCAGAAATTCCCTCCTGAATACATTCCAAGTTATCACAACCCTAACTCCTTCCAATCTTTGACGGGTATTATCCCACCAATCCTCATTCTCTTCATTCAACATATGAGTGTCAAACTTTACCTTATGAGCATCAGAACATGCCATAGTCCTTAAAATCTTCTCAATCGCCTTAGCCACTTATGTGTGTTCTCAGGTTCATGAGTACCCTCAAACTTAGGCAAACTATTCCTCTGAAAAAACCCCAAAGCATGAAACTCATATGGAACATTGTTCTGCACTGTAGCTTGAGCAAGTGCAGCTACCGCATCCGCAAGAGCATGATTCACAACCATTCCGTAATTCACCAACAACATCAGAAGAACAACTCAACCTCAAAACACTCAAATGCAAAACCGATACGACTGACAATGACACGACTCGACCGGACTGACCAACTTGATCTGATACCACTAATGTAACACCTTTTCTACCCCATCACAAATAACATACATTTTTAATCAATTATCAGAGTTAAACTCAAAAAAGGATATCACATTTACTCATACAACTCATAAATCTCATATTGAGTCCTGTCTCGTAACACAGGTTATAAATATCATTAATAATCATAGACATCTTATAAAAAATTTCTCAGCAGAAAAACAAACATCATCTCTCATCTTTGATAAAATAAACTTCATAATTTAATCCAAAACATCAGTAAAATCATAAGTACTCAAAGAAAAAACTTCTTAATTCAATAAAGAAAACAACTCAAGCGAAACCCTATCCCGAATGTTACTGGACACAGAGCAGGACTCCACTTCTAACTAACACGGTAAACTCACTAACTCCAAGCTAATGCGCACCGAGCTAACCTTGATTATCTGCAGGATGTCATAATAGACCATCACAAAAAGGAAGGTAGGGTGAGTAAATTCACATTTAATAAAATAATATAGAAATGAGAATTTAAAACATAAGCAATAACATCAAATTCCATCATCAATAAACTCATTCATACACAACTTCAAACACGTCATATCATAACACAAACTCAATGCAATTCATGCTATGTCATTTAGAATGAAATGCAACCTCTTATTATGCATGTGGTACCGAAACATCCTCGTGGATGGACACTAGGACATCAACCCTCCACTAAGGGAGCACATCATAATATCAAATCATTTTAATCCACACAATGGGATTGAAGCTACCATTAGACCAAAAGTCCCCTCATAAATCATGCCATGAATACAAGACACAATATACAAACCTCATTATAACATCATAAGCTATGCATCCACATTCATCATTATTCGTCATAATACATACTCATTTAACATCATACTTCATAACATGCGTGTAGCTTGGCTGAGGATTCAACTGGGAGTTGTGTTGAAGTTGATTTGAAAAAACTGATATTGAAGCTTGTGTGTATCATGCGTGTGTGTATGTGAAGCTGATGGAGTTTGGCTCATAATTTTCTTTTTCCTTTTTATTTTATTTTATTTGGCATAAGAATAATAAATGGTGGGCCTAATGAAGTGGGCTTTTTATAATTTTTGGAAATAAAATAGAATTTGGAATTTTTGGAATTTGGATAAAATGAATTAAGAAATTGGATGTTGGAAATGAAATGAATATTTGGATAATAAAAAGAGAATTTGGATAGCATTTGAAAATGTTTATGATAGTAAAAAAAAAATATAGTTTATGATAATATGGTAATGATGGATAATGGTGTAATGAAATAGGTAATTAAAATGGATATGAATTTATGGGAATTGAAAATGGATTAAAAAATAGAAAATAATGGAGATTGAAGTATTGGAAATAAAAGTGGAATGAAATAATCGGGAATTAGATTTATGAAAGTTGAATAATAAAAGAATAGAAAATGGATTTAAATGATAATTGGAAACGATTATTGAAAAGGGAATGGTTTAATCGAAAATGGGTAATGGTTTAGAAATAAAAATATGGATGAATAATTGGAAATGGATAATGAATAATCGAAATAAATCGGATAACGAAAATGGTCATAAAATTGACATTGTGAATGGATATTACTAATGAGAAAAAATGTATAAGGAAATGAGTGGTGAATGATTAAAAAAATGGTTATGAATCGGGTAATAGGTGAAGCGATGATTTTTTTTATTTTATGTCCAAAACCAAATTTGAACTTTTCCACACGCCTGATGAATGAAACTAATCCCAAGCCACTGAACAACTCGCAACCAGAACAATGACTATCAACCTTTAATTTTTCTGAATCTTTTCAAATATGTCTGAATCGATTTCTAGAAAATAAATCCATATATGAACCACTGATGAATTGATGACCACTCAATCAAGACAAACTGAACCAAACTTCTCACAAACCAATGTTCGATAAACCAGAGAAATTTCACACACAACACAACTTAACATTGAATACGCATTGCCCGAGAAATAACCACTGGTACAAATAACTTGCAGTTGAAGCAATCTCTGATAGTTTGACCAAGATTACTTCAAACTTCCTTATGAATCGGATCATAACTGAACAACCACATCTGAAGTAAAATCATTGTCATGTCTTTGAAAACCCTGCAACACCTGAACATACAGAGAAAAGAAGAATCGAACTACTACATATTTTTGGTATTTTGGTTGATGACTAATAAACATAAACAAATAAAAGCAAATAAAGCAATGGTGATCCCCTGTGAGGCATAAACCTACAACTGAGAAGAACCAAGAAACCAGTGTGATCTTGTTTGTATGCAAAATACAGATGAAATACGAAGAAATCTTATGGAAAAAATTAGGGTGTTACAGGGTTGAATAGATCCCTTTTAAAATATTTTACTTTTAAAAAATTAATTGAAAAATATTTGGCGGAACTTCCCCGAAAACATTCACGTAAGAAATTATTTTAAGTCACCGGTGATCGGATATGCGTTATCAAACCAAATGGGATAATAAAGATGAATTAACTAATCAATACCAAGAAAATTAATCACTTAAATTTGATGCAATTGATTAAACTACTTCCAACAATGTATAGAAAGAAGAAATAGGCACAAAAACAAGAAATACTGTGTTTTAAATTTTATCGAACACTTTGTGTGCACACCACACTTAGTGTGTTTTTCCAAATAGTCTAGTGCATAATTCTCTAAGGTTGATATGTAATTATGATAGCAACAATTTCACAAACACTTGGAGTGCACTAAACTATGCAAAACAAAATTTTCAAAACACAACTATTTCAACTTGTACAGAAATTTACCAAATGAAAAATGAAAAGGACACACAAATTTGTTTAGGCAGTTCCCTTACTGTCCTCACTATGGGTACCTCTGCCCATAATTCAAAAATAGAATTGGGACTTTTTATTAAAATTGCAATGTTTATACAAAGCGAAAATAGGAATGACAAACCAATCCTAATTGTAGTTGTAGCTATGTTTATCTTTGCCCATTGATTCTAGTTGAATCAAGTTCTTCACGCGTGTCGAATAAACCTCTGATTAATTGCTCTCTTCTTGCAAGAATCCACAGTTCTCCAAACTTCGAGCACAACCGCTTTGATTCAATACTCATGAACCCACATTGTTATTCACAATCCTCCGATTACCGTGATATGGTTGAACAATCACCTTGATCTTCAAACCTCTTCACTCGGCTGAATCTACGAACAAATGATGTGTGCAAAACCCGTAAATCACAATGATCTTTGAGGACAAACGCTTAAGGTTTATTCAAGAAAAACCCACAAATCTCTCAACCCAAAGTGAAATCGCAATTCCACCGTTTGAACATTATCACCTTGAATCTTGCACTTTGATCAACAAAAATGATTGTGTGTAGTTGTTGATGAATGATAGAGAAGGAGAAGATGATGAGAGAACTTGTGTATATCCTTCACTTTTCTTGTTAGTAGACCAAATAACATCTGCAACTATTTATACTTGTAGGCAAAAATAATGGAAAAACATAAAATAAGTAAGAGAGAGAAAAATATGTGATAGACGCCAAACTCTAGGATTGCGTCGACCTAAAGATACATTTGCGTCTACCTGTTGAAAGATTTGAGTCAACCTAAAATATGCCCTCAGTCAGCCTATTGGGACACATGAGTTACAAAGATTTCTGGCCTTCATTTGAGTCGACCTAAATCATCAAATGAGTCGACTCAAAATTTCTTAATTGAATGAGTCGACCTGTTCAAGATGATGAGTCGACACATTTTCTTTGAATCAACAGAAATTCACTTCTTTGATGTTTTGTCATGCCAACATCTTGTGATTCAATATGCCTTCATGAAACAGCCTAATTTTGACATCATTAAAACACCCAATACTCTCACATTTTGTTGTCTCTCATTCTGACCAGAAAGGTAATACCTGCATGGATAGTTTTGCTAACATTGGTATAACTTACGGGAGTTCAAAAATATGGTTACCTGAATTCTATACTTGAATTGAACTGCATTGCACTATAAAAAACTGAATCATTTAATTAAAACAATTTAAGTTCAGTTTCATATCGACTTAGAGCCAAATTTCTTTTATAAACTAATATAATTATAGAAATTAATTAGCTTTTAATAAAAAATTAAAAATTTAATTGAGAGCTAAAAAAAATCTGAAAAATAAACATTCAAAATTTTCTAAAATACAAAAATTCAAGTATTTTTTTCAAAAATATGAATATCGGAGTTTTTTTTCTTCCGGAAATACAAAAAAAATTGAGTTATTTTTTCTAGAAATACAAAAATTCGAGTTTTTTCGGAAATACAAAAAAAATCAAGTTTTTTAGGAAATACAAAAATCGAGTTTTTTTCGAAAATATAAAAAAAATTTAAGTTTTTTCGAAAATACGAAAAAAACGAGTTTTTTGGGAAATACGAAAAAATTGAGTTTTTTTGAAAATACAAAAATTCGAGTTTTCTAAAAAAACGAAAAATATTGAGTTTTTTCGGAATTACGAAAAAAATCAGGTTTTTTAGGAAATATGAAAAAATCGAGTTTTTTTGGAAATATGAAAAAATCGTTTTTTTCTACTAAATACGAAAATATCGAGTTTTTTCATAAATACACAATATTAGTTTTTTTTTCTTCAGAATTTTTGCGAATAAATATGCTTTTCAGAAACACAAAAATTTGAGTTTTTTTTTTCCGGAAATACGAAATTTGAGTTTTTTCGGAAATACAAAAAAAATCGAATTTTTTCGGAAATAAAAAAATTCTAGATTTTTTTAAATGCAAAAAATATACTTATTTCGAAAAATACAAAAAAACGGGTTTTGAAAAACACGAAAATTCGATTTTTTTCGAAATTACGAAAAAAAATCAAGTTTTTTTGAAAAAAAAAGAACATTTTTTTCCGAAAACACAAAATCTGAAACCAAAAATTGTAAATTTTTTTTCTCAATTTCTTTATATATATATATATATATATATATATATATATATATATATATATATATATATATATATATATATATATATATATATATATATATATATATATATATATATATATATTAAAATTAAAATTAATATTTTGAAGAATATATTATTTTAGTATAAAGAACTTTAAATTTTTATGTTGTTAAAAAATTTGGTTTTAAAAGAGTTCAAAATATATAATTGGTTTAAAATTGTAAATTCATTAAAAATTAGTTTATAAATATAAATTACTGGGATGACAATGGGCAGAATACTATAGTACCCGTTCTCATTTAAAAAAATCTCCGTACCCGACTTCATACCCACGTGGGCATCAATATTTGTATCCATACTCATATCCTATGGATACCTAAGTACCCGTACCCATACTCGTTTACCCGCATTTCTAATAAAAATAATTGATCAACTATTATTTATCATGTAATTTTATGTTCTTAATAACACGTAAAAATTCAATAATGTTATTGTTGAATTAAGAAATAAACAAACATTTATATAAAAATGCATACAAGTTTAATAGTCGTGTATTTAATAAAATTGATAAATTAACTTGTATAACTAATTATAAAAAAAAATACATAAATATATATTGTGTGGGTATGGGGCGTGGTGAATACTAAGGTACCCGTACCCGCGCTCATACTCGTTTATTTTAATGGGTAATTGCCCATGTCTGAGTCTGTATCCATTTTGTGTGTTTTTACTCTATCAGTTGTGGATAAATTTTGAGGATATCCGCTCGGGTTGAGTCCAATTGTCATTCCTACTCGTAAGTTAGTTTTAAATTGAATTGAAACTATTTTAACAATTAACTGTTTTTTAATTAGTAATTATTGCAAATTGAACAAAATCATAAATATGGTTAGATTCAATGCAATTCATGAACTATGAACACTCCTGATTTAACTAGGAATTTAATCTCATTATTGATGGAATCATATTTATCCCATTATTGAGAAGAATTGTGTTGTTCCTCTCTCCTTTGTACTTTTTTTCTCTTTTTCTAATAAATTATCTTTGCCTTAAAAAAAATACCAAATATGAGATATTTAATTCGTTTTTTTAACTTGTTTCCTACCTTTTTCTTAAAATGATATAAAAAAAACTACATTATGATTAAAATAAAATATATATTTAATATGTATATAGAATAATTCAAATCAAAACTTTCATAAATAAAGAATGTAAGTAAATTAATTAAAATCACTATAGATTATTCAAATCATTATTTTTTTTCTATTTTATTTAAAAATAAGTATGAACATTTTTTTTACTAATATTGGATATTGATCTACCTTCTTTATTCTTTCTTTTTAATGTTATTGCTTTTACTGGATTAATCAACCATTGAATAAAAAACTGTGAGATGACTTTAAAAAAAAGGTCGATTTATTTTACCTTTAAAATTTTTTATTTTCTTTATATATCTTAAATGATATTTATAAAAATAAATTTTTAAAATATTAAAAGTTGTTTATTTTTATTATTTTAAATTAAAAGACTAATTTTGATATCCAAGATAAATATACATTATTAAAGATCATAACATAGTCAAAATCAACTTTTTTTTATAAAGAAAATTATATCTCAAAATTGATTTTTTGAAAAGATATTTGAAATATTTTCTGAATTAACTTATTTTTTTGAAATTTATTTATCCAAAATTAGTATCAATAAAATGATAAAATACCTAAAATAACTATTCAAATCAAACTTTTATATAAAACTTATATGAAAATTTATTAAATTTTATTTAAACAAAAATATGTAATAATATAAAAATCATTTAAAGAAATAAAACAAATAAGTCTTAACTTTGCTAAATTAATTATTTTAGTTATGCTCATAATTCATACACTATATATAAACATCTTTAATTAATTATTTTAGATATGTTCATAATTCCTACAATATATATAAACACATGTTTTGTAAAACAATGTATCCAAATAATATATGAGAGTGATACCATAAGTAATTCAATTAAACCTATTAGTTATGGAGATTGAAATATTTTCTAGAGAAACTATCAAACCTTTATCACCAACTCCTTCTCATCTTAGAATATATCCACTTTCTTTTATAGATAATATGTTTTCTTGTAATGTTCCACTACTCTTCTTTTACAACCCAAACAAGAGCAGCGATCAGAATTTAAAAATATCACATCTCAAAAGATCATTATCTCATGTTCTATCAAGATACTATATTTTTGCTGGCAGGTTGAATGATAAAATTACTATTGAATGTGACGACCAAGGCGTGCCATTTCTTGTGACAAAGATCAAAAGCAAACTATCAGATCTCCTCAAACACCCAGAAGAAAAATTGTTGAACTCTTTGTTCGCCGACGGGTTGCAATGGAAAGTTGCAGATCCGAGTTCTGCTCTATTAGCCATTCAATTAAATTGTTTTGAATGTGGAGGGATGGCTATAAGTATTTACATGAATCACAAATGTGGAGATGCTTCCACACTTGTCAATTTCATGAAGGAATGGGCTATTATCAATAAAAAATTAGAAGAAGAAAATGGAGAAGAGTTATTAATATTACCTTTTCCTTTACTTGAGGGAGGTTCTTCAATTTTTCCTCAAAAAAACTTACCTATTTTCCCAGAATCTGTTCCTAATATACAAAAGAATATGGTGTGTAAAAGATTTGTGTTTCAACCTTCAGTAATTAAATTTCTCAAGGAATTGGCAAGTTCTAATTCCGTGCTTTATCCTTCACGAGTCCTAGTTGTAAAAGCTTGGATTTATAAGTATATAGTTTCATCAATGGGATTAAATTTCAAGACATCCTCATTTTTAATGGCCGTAGACCTTCGCAAAAGAATGATTCCTCCATTGTCTGAAAAATGTGTGGGAAATATTTTTTGGATGTCTTCTATGTTGGCGGATAAGGAGGAAATGGAGTTGAAAGATGTAGTCTGCAAAATAAAAGAAGGGTTGTCTGAATTTTGTGACGTTTATCCAAAATTATTTGGAGGGAATAATTTTTCGTTGTTATCTGAGTTTATGAATAAAATTATTGATATTAAATATAAGACAAAAGATGTGATTGGTTTTAGTAGTTGGTGTAATTTTCCAATATATGAAGTAGATTTTGGATGGGGAAAACCAACATGGGTTACTACTTGTGGTCTTCCTTGGAAGATTTTCACAATTATGATGGACATGAAAGATGGGAATGGGATTGATGCAATTGTGAGCTTGGAAGAGAATCATATGACTAAATTTGAGCATGAATATGTGGAGCTACTTCGATGTGCCTCTCCTAAGGTAGCGACAAACTCAATGATTGCTACTTGTGATTGTTCTTTAGATGATCTCATGTAAAAACAAATTCCTGTACTATTACTACTGGTAGTTAATAATAATAATAATAATAATAATAATAATAATAATAATAATAATATTTTGCTTATGCAAAAATAAGCTCAAGAAATGTTGGGCATGATGCATGAATATTATTAAGTTTTTATGTTAATGTTTCATGATTGATGTATGACTCATCTGTCTTAGTTTGATGTACTTGTATTTTCTACTATTTTTTAAATAAAAAGGTAATTATATTTTAGTCATTCTCTTTTCAATTTTTTCCTACTTTCAACATGCTCGTTTTTCATTTATTAATTTACTTTGTTTACTTAAATATATCAAACCCATTATAAAAACTACTAATGATAGAAGCTATATGTTTTTTTGGTTAAATAAAAGGAGCCAAAGGCTTAAAAGAAACTAAAATAGGAATTATTTATTTTAATGATAATATAATATTTTAATAAAGAGATGGTAACTACCAAAGTATAAATAAAGAGATTCGATAACTATTAGAAGTGTCTAATGGACTACCAAATATACAAATTACCAAATATACAAATGAAAATACAACAAAAATAACCAACAATCATCAAAACGACAAATCAAACATAATAGGCTAAAAAAAATACTCTTCTCCTCCATATCTTTCATAGATTTTGAAACATTTCTAAAGATGCCATTGTTACGGGCTCTCCAAATAAAGGAGACTAAAACATTTTAAATCATAACAAAATCACTCGTAGAGTTAACCATACCACCTAAATAGAGGGAACATTAAAAAAAGTCTATGATCTCTAGGAAGAGTAACCTACCAACCAAACCACTAAAATATTATATACCACACAAACAGGTCTAACTTAAAAAATCCAAGGAGTTAGAAAAAAAAAGTAACTTTCTAACCTTATTTTTCTTAATCCTACTTCCTAAATATAAGTAATTAAAATACCAAACCATTATCGATGGAAATTTCTTTTTGATAAAATACATTTCTGACTCCTATCCTTTTTCTAGAGTCTTTAACTTCCCCAATTTTACCTCATAACTCAACACATAAGTAGACCTTAGTTTCTAAGTTAATATATTGATTCTAGATAATACTTTACTCTAAAAAAATATGAGATACCCCAACTACTGATGGCACCGCAATATTAAAAAGTGGAGACAATGAAGAAGAACCACCTTCAAAACATACTGATAAATAAAAAAAACCTTGTGAAGTAATGCCCCCTTGGGTATATGTGTAGGAACATTATCCTACAAACAAAAACCAATGGAAGTACAGGGTCTAACAATACATGATTCCCAAAGAGAAGTGGAAAAAAAGCTGTCACCTAAACAATAATAAAAATTGCATGAGTCTGACATCTGAACTCCACGAGGATAATCTGAATCAAATAGGGCCAAACATTAGGAAAATCTTAAGGCGGAGAAGCAATACAATATGGAATAAAAAACTAGATTTAGCTTCGTTTAATCTGAAAGAAAAAAGCTAGTAATAATCCCTAGCCATATAAACGAGAACAACCGAGTGAGATGATTATCCCCTTTCCAAAACCACTTCCTTGGAGAATACATTTGCATCTTCAGAGTAAAAAATTTGAACCAAATAATATAGGTGTCCATGAGCTTGACCATGAATAGGAGAAAAATCTTTATCTAATGGGGTGCAGTTAACCATTTTAGGTGGTGTATTACCGACGAAGAACTCAAGGAAGCAGAAACTTCCCGACCCAATAAAAAACTGTAGAACGACCCAAAGTGTTCAATCTAAAAGCCATCAAATTATATTCCAAGAACCATCTCGCACAAAGTGTTATAGAATAAGAGAATAAAATCTTTTATTACTTGGGTCCATAAATAAGATATGTGTGACACAAGGAGGCTTACGGTTGGATGAAAGGTTTACATGAGATGGGATTGTTTCATTTTACCTTACATTATTATTATCTGCACCACAAAGAAAATTTAAGTGGTTGACTTGCTTAAAATCAGAAAATCACTTGTCTCTTTGATATTTTTTCCACCAAAACAGGTTGAAAATGACCAATCACGTGAATTTCTACATCATAATTCTGACCACAAAAAATATGTTTCCAAGGTTCTATTGAAGTGGAGATAATAAGTACAATATTATCATATCTATAGCGAATGATTGTGTTTTAAAGACCATTCTCTTAAAACAAGATTTGATATGGACTTAATTTTCTTTAGTTTTGATGATAACAAAGTATTGAAAGAACAATGGTTTATTTGATGTGTGTTTTATTTATTCTAGGTTCTACATCATTGTACATAAATAATTGGAATTTGTTCTACATGAACACACTTGGGAGTTGCTTCATTGATAACTTCTGGTGGCAAAATCTAAAGAACAATTACTAGTGTGGTTGAACATAGACTCTGAACTAAAGGCCTTAGTATTCAGATGAGTGACTACATTTGGTTATTGTATAATAGCTTCTAGTACCATTTAGAGTTGGTGGTAAAGTTTTGGTTGTTCGTACTAATGTAAAACAAGTTGTATTATCTTATCAACATGTCAACTAGAGTCTACTTTGTGCAAGGCTCAAGAAAAGTTGAATTGTTCTACGGATGAATGCTCACAACGACTCTATTAGTACATATCCTCTCGAACACTCAAAGGTTAAACATCTTACCCACTGGACTAGTTTTTTCATAATGCTATAAATATACTGAAGATGCAAAGCTTGGATTTTCAACAAGTTTTTTAAACGTGAAGGAGTAACAAGATCAAGTAATTATCAATTCATTGTAATATGCAGAAATTTTGTAGGTAGATGTAATTGTAAAAGCCTTAAGATTTCTTACAATTGTATATATTAGAAATCTTAAGAGCTTTAGGTCGTTGTTACAGTGATTTCCAATACCTCTGATACTTATATCATGTATACCGTGTTCTCTATTCTGCTGAGCCTTTAGTAGCTTAGGTTAAGTCTCTTGATATGTGCTTGATGTTGCACCCTAATTTTTTCCCTAAGTGTTCTTTGCATTTTCATCTGCATCTTGCATACAAAAAAGATCGCACTGGTTGCACGGTTCTTCTCGGGTTAGGTTTATGCCTCGCAGGGGATCACCGTTGTCTTTAATTACTTTATTTGTTTATGTTTACTAACCATTAATCATTAATCAAAAAAATATATTTTGTTTTCTTTTGCTAACCTTTTTTCAGGAAGAGGAACCTTTGAAAATACCAAAAATAGCAGTCCTACGGCTCGAGCGAAATTTCACAGAAAAAAGTCGAAGTTGATCCGCATATAATTCAAATTTTTATCTGATCAAGGATTTCCCAAGTTAATTGATTCATTCAAAGGATTTCCAAGGTTCATGTGTTCATTTCTTCGAAGCATAAAAAGAATCGGGCCGAAACAACCAAGCAACCATGTTTGAATAAAAAAATTCAAATTTCAGCTTGGTTAACCGGTTAACCATATGCGTTAACCGGTTAACCAGTGCGAAATTTGAATTTTTTATTCAAATTCAGCACCCTTAGATCATTGATTTAATTGGAATATTCTAGATCCATTGGTTTCTGATTTCTCTACATCACTTTGATCATTTCCTACCATAAACCCTCATTAATCACCACTCTTTTCCATTTCCCACCAAATTTTCAATTACCAAAGCAAGCTCCATTCCACCAAATTTCCATACCTAAGGCCTTTAAATAGGACCACAATTAACAAGCTTTAGGGAGCCAAATTCACCTTGCAAAAATTTCCACAAGCTTTTGATAGCCACAAAACCTCTTGCAAAATACTCCCTCAAACACCAAAATTCTCAAAAGCTCACTTTCTTTCTTTTGAAGTTATCAAGAATTCACATTGAACTCTTGATTAACTTGAGCTAAACCTTCATCCTTTCATTCTTTTGTTCATCAATTGCAGTAGATCTAGCTTGACTTGGTTCAATTTGAAGAAGTGACTTTGGTAATTCCTCTCCTTCCACAAACCCATAATCACCATCAACCATTCAAGATGTAGATCTTTGGTTCCTTTGATTCTAGATCCTTTGGATCTTTATTTTTTGTTTGATTGCAGGGATTTCCACTGTATTTTGGTTTTAAAATTCGTGCAAATTCAGATTATGATCATTAAATGTTTTGAAAGAGTTTTGGAAATGGATCAATGCTGAATTTCTGCATTTTTGCTGCTGCTGCTTCAGCGTTAACCGGTTAACCATATGCGTTAACCGGTTAACGCAAGTCAGAATTGAATTCTTGGCTTGTTTCAAGCCCTTTTTGGTTCCTCTTTCTTCTTCTTCTTCCTCCTTTTTATTTTTACCTTGGGAAGCACTTTTGGGAGTGATTTCTCCTTAATTTCAATGACCTTTGGGTGTAGATTAGAGTAGTTAATGTTCATTAATTCAAAATTACCTTTAAGTGGATTATTCAATTCATTTAAGGTACTTTGCATTAGTGATACATTTTCATGCTTGAATCCACCAAGAAGAGTAATTGAACTTAAGGATGGAAGAATACCATAAGTGCGGCTCAATTTGGTATTCACCTTTAGTTTTGTGCGGTATCGTGTCCGGATAACGATTTACATATCGTTTATCTCACATGCATTAGCACTAACATTATGCACCTTAATTGGCGGTGGCCGGCCTCATTTGTAGGGTAATTACTTCATAAATTACTCGGAGATTGCTTAACATAGATCTAAATGTGTCCCGACTTCGGAATAAAAATCTAATTGGGTACTTGCACTTTCGTGGACCGGATCTCTTGTTGATCGCGTAATCCCAAAGTGGTTAATCATATTGCATTAAGAATCGAGACTTATGAATGTTTGATGCGTAGGTGCTTTGGGTCTCCCAATCGCCTTTCAAATTTAACTGAATTCGGTTCGGTTTGCCTTGATTAATCTCTATAGTGTAAGATGCTAAGCGGATTCGGTTGCCTTTGATTTTGGTTACTCTTTCTTTTTGGTTGTGGTTGATTAAGTTCACCATACCATTATTATGTGAATATTGTTATACTTATTTTGTTAGTATTAGATTCTTGCACTTTAATTTCTTTTGTTACTAAAATTTAATTTCTTGCACTTTTATTGCCTTTATTCTATTTTGCTTTATTCATCCATATCATGTTTATTATTTGTTCTTATTATTTTAATTGTTGGTTTTTCTTTGTCCATTTGGACACCAAAAAAAAGTTTAATAAAGGATTAAACTTCTAAAAGACTTGTGACGTTAATTTGTGGATTTTTTGTTACTATCCTTGGCATTGGAATGGAGATTTTGGACTTAGATTTTAGGATCATTTTCCCTTGCTTTGATCTTCATGAAGTTGGATTTAGCCTTTATTTGGCCATTTTCTAGCTAATAAGGATGGAACTCTTATGCTCATAATTTGGAATGTCATCAAGCTTGGTTAGATCTTTCTTCCCTTATCTCCTTATTTTCTTTTTTAGGATAGTCCCTGCATCTCCTCCCATTCTTCAATTTTCAAAACCTTCTCCCTTTTTCAAAGGATTCCTTCTTTTTAAATCATCACCTCTTTAATAAACAAAAACCTTGACTTTTGTCAAGTGGCTTTTACTCCTTTTCTTTTCTTTTAAAATCAATGAATCTAATCATGTTGACCTTAATTAAAAAAAAAAGAACCAAACTCATTCAATTTGTTTTGTGCCTTTGTGCACTTTTGTTTATTTTCTTTTAAAAAGTTCCGATTATGAGTCATTATCCTTTAGTCAGGTGCAAGTCTCTCAATCTCCATGGTTGTAGTTTGATGTAATTGAGTCTCTTGTCATTTGTGGGGGTTTAGTGGCATACTTGTTGATTTTATCCGAGTTTGCGCCCTCCCCATAATGATGTATGAGTCCATGCCTTCATTCTCATGGTAGATTTGTTTGGCTATCCACTTGAAGATGACAAATTCTCTTCACTTAATAAAATTAATCATAACCCACCCTTTTCACTATTTGTACCACTAACTACAGGGTTTTGATCTTGCATTGCACTTTGTGGGTACATAGGCATGAGGTGGTAAACCTCTCCAAACACAAAAATATTAAAATAATAATTCTTTTCTCATCCCTCCACTCATATTTTACAAACCATTTTCAAACCAAAAGCAGTAAATTTTTCAAAGGGATCCCGTGGAGTACCACAGACATTTTGGGTGCGTAAAACCTTCCCATTATGTAACATATCCCCTTACTTGTTTCTCTGTTGTGTTTCTTTAGCTTTTTTCTTTTAGATTCATTAGGATTTATTCGCTCTTTTTTCCTTTTCCTCTTGGAATAAAAAATAAGGCGCGGTGGTGACTCTGTTTACTTTGAGTTAAGTTAACCAATAGCTTACACTCATGTTTTTACCGCTAAAGAAAAGTGGCGACTCTGTTGGGGAGTCAATCTCTAAGTGGATTCGGCCTACTTTGATTTATTTACTACTTTGGTTTGATTTGTTTGTTATTTGTTTGTTCTGTTTCGGTTTTGGTGATCCTCTGTGAGTGAGATAGATTTTAACCCGGATCTGAGTTGAACTTATGATAGGACGGAGATATTCGAAGCGATAAGCGATGGAGTAGTCCAAAGCTATATCAATTTGATAATCTCCACTCGGTTAGGCTCTCTTGGATTATCAATGTCATGATGAGTAATCATACGTGGCATTATTTTCCGACCTTGAGTTGATCATACTGAGGACCGTAGAACCCTTAACCCATCCAAGCCAATTTAGGAACGTAGTGCGAAAACTATCTGGGTGTAAACCTAAGGTGGTTGTCACGCGATACTACACTCGGACGAGGTCTATTTTAATAATGTTATCGGTTGGGGAGTAATCCAACGTACCTATGATATTCTAAAGATGGTTGTTAACTCTGGGCACCTCTGTTAGCACCCATTTGGTTTTCTGCAGGTACAATGAAGACAAAACCTTAGTACTTATCTGTGTGGGTTGGTGTTTTGTTACCTTGACTTCATGCTCGTGACTTGGAACCTAAACCCGTGTGCTTTTTGTGATCTTGTTTGTGGTTGTTGCATACATGCCATCATACATTCATGAGCATTGTTTTTGAGATTTCAAGGGACTTATAAGGAACTTTTGCAAAATTTCAGATGTCTATGGTTATGAATTTTGAAAGGAGGAACACAAAGAAGTACACCTTCAATAATCCTAATATAGTAGATTTGAGAAAGCTAGGAGCATTGGTGGTTGACACCTAGGAGTTCTTAAAGTGTTATGGAAAGCTCTTGTTTATTTTGGATACCGATGTACTAGAGGGGATTCTCCCTACCTTAGCTCAGTTTTATGATTCGTTGCATCATTATTTCACCTTTCCTGATTATCAGCTTGTGCCGACCTTGGAGGAGTACTCTCATTGGATGGGTCTACCTATTTTGGACAAAGAATTTCTTTTTAGTGATTTAGAGAAGGAGCTTACTACCAAAGTCATCGCCAAAGCCCTTTTTCTCAAGGAGTCCGATCTTAATGGGAAGTTTCTTCCAAAAGGGAGTGTCTGTGGTATTAATGCTAAGTTCTTGATGGGGAAAGCTTCTACTTCTCTTACTTTGGGTCATAAGGATGCATTTGAGGCTATTCTTGCTTTGCTCATTTATGGGATTGTCTTGTTTCCTAACTTAGAGGGTATTGTGGATGAGAATGCCATTCAGATTTTCTTGAAGAAGAATCCGGTACCTACTTTGCTTGGAGACATGTATCATGCTTTTAATTATAGGACCTCCAAAGGTGATAGAGAGATTGTGTGTTGTGCGCCTCTTCTCTATAGGTTGTTTATTTTGCACCTACCAAAGTCCGACGTCTTCAAGGATAATAGAGAGAAGCGAAGATGGTCTCAAAGGATTATGTCTCTTTCTCATAAGGATATGACTTGGTATTGTTCCCATTATGATACTGGAATGCTTATTGACAGTTGTGGAGAGTTTCCTAATGTACCTCTTCTTGGTACACATGGGGGAATTAGTTACAACCCTATTCTTGCTAGGTGACAATTGGGGTATTGTTTGAAGGACATACCAAACAACCTTTCCTTATCTCGTTTCTTCTTTCTTAATGGTGCAGATCATGTAGAAATGAAGAAAATGATTGCTCATTCTTGGCATGCAGTTCATCGGAAAGAGAAGGGTCAATTGGGAAGACAACATCTTCCTCCCTCCGAGTGTTACATCCAGTGGGTTCAATCTAGGGCTTCCAAGCTCAAGATGCCTTATCCACCCGAGGAGCCTTTGTTTCCTATATTACCATTGTCTGCTTTTCTTCCTCCCGTTGATGAGAAGGTTGCTCTTCAAGAAGAGTTGGACAAAATGAAGAAAGAGAAAGAAGAATGGCTACGTGAGAAGACGACGATGCAAGAGCAACTGAAGGAGAAGGATGATCTCATTGAGTTACTTGAGCGACATGTTACGAAGAGGCCAAAAGAGGATTTATTTTCCTCTAGTACTCCGTCTACCATTCCTCCTACATTCGGTGCTTGGAAGGCCATTGTTGACCAGTTGGTGAAGGATAAGGAAGACATGGAGAATCGATATAAGAAAGAGATTAAGAGGATTCACATGAAGTACCTGCCGGGATTTGGATCTTCTTCGGATGTGATCCCCTAGGCCTAGTTTACTTTTTCTCTCGTGTATTAGGATTGTTGAGGCTTGTACTTCACTTGTAATCCTTACTTTGATTTTAATGAGAATGCGTTTATTTTAAGTACTTCAAAAAGTGTTTCTTTATAAATATTTCAATTTATCTTATAGTCCTTTGAAATCTTTGCATTTACATACACATACCATGCATCATACCCGCATTTGTCTTGTTTTTTAGTGTTGTTCGGGGATCTTATGTTGTTTCTTGGTCTTCATTCAGTTCTCCTGTCAAGCTAACTCACAAGGTTGATACTCGAGCTAATCAGAAGAAGATGTCGAAAACTTTACAACAAGAGAATCGCAAGCTGCGTGAGGAAGTTGCATATCTGAGGGAAAGTTTGGAAAGAGTTATTGCCATGATGGAAAGCTTGGTGGCTGCTCAGAATCAGCCACCTCCTCCTAATTCTCCTGTTCAGAATACATTCATCTCTGAGATTGTCACTGCATCAATTCCTGCTGAAACAGTTCTTTCTTCTCGTTATCGCATACCTTCTAGCACACCGTGGGGCATGCCGGTTGATTTCATTCCTGCTGGTTATCATCCTCCTCCTCCTGAGACTGCTGCATTTAATACTCTTCCACCAGTGATGACTACTGCACCGTCTGTGATGCACACTATTCCGCACCATGATGAAGTGATTTACCATGTTGAGCTCAGTGAAGTTGCGGGTGTGATTGAAAGACTTGATGATTTTCAAGGTCGTTTTGCTAAGATACAAAGGGAGATGAGAGCCTTGAAGCATAAAGATTTGTTTGGAAAAGATGCTTATGATCTTTGTTTGGTCCCTAATGTCAAAGTTCCGTACAAGTTCAGGTTGCCTGAGTTCGAGAAGTATAAAGGCAACACTTGTCCTCTGAGTCATTTGACTATGTATGCTAGAAAGATGTCTGATCAGACAGACAATGATCAGTTGTTGATTCATTATTTCCAAGATAGTTTGACTGGTGCAGCCATGAGATGGTATATGAGTTTGGACAATAGCCAAATCAAGACTTTCAATGATTTGGGAGAAGCTTTTGTTAGGAAATACAAGTATAATGTTGATATGACACCAGATAGAGATCGGCTTCGTGCTATGTCCCAGAAGGACAAAGAGAATTTCAAAGAATATGCGCAAAGATGGCGCGAGTTAGCAGCTCAGATTGTTCCTCCTCTAGAAGAGAAAGAAATGACGAAAATCTTTTTGAAGACTTTAGGTTCTTTCTATTATGAGAAGATGATAGCAAGTTCTCCTTCTGATTTCATTGAAATGGTGAGTATGGTGATGCGTTTAGAAGAAGGTGCTCATGAAGGACGGTTGAGCCAAGAGAGTAGTGCAGGCTCGAGTTCTAGGAGGTTCAACTTTGGTAAAAAGAAGGAAGGAGAGACTAATGTTGTGTCTCGTGAAAGTTACAGAAGACCGCGTGGTCGTGAGAATCGTCATCAGCAGCATGTAGCTTCTGTAACTCCGGTGATTAATGTGACTCCAGCTGTGCCAGTAGCTTCAAAGTATCAGTCACGTTATCAACCGCCTACTGTGCAACAGAGTGGTAATCAACAGGTTCGTGCTAAGACAAATTTTGATCCCATTCCGATGTTGTATGCAGACTTGCTTCCATATTTGATTGCGAAGAATCTTGTGCAAACACGTTCTCCACCTCCAGTTCCAGAGTCTATCCCATGGTGGTATAAGTCAGAGGCTCATTGTGCTTTCCATCAAGGTGCTCTGGGGTACGATGTTGAGAACTGTTATCCATTGAAGTTTGAAGTACAGAAATTGATAAGGAGCAATGTTCTGTCTTTCAATGATGTTAATCCAAATGTGAAGACAAATCCGCTTCCGAAGCATGGTAATGCGTCTGTGAATATGGTGGATAGTTGTCCTGGTTTGTTCAAGATCTATGAGGTCCGCCATTTTCGAAGGTCTTTGGTTGAGATGCATGCTTTCTTAAATGAATATCATGATATTGATCACGATTATGTTGGTTGTTGCATTTGCTCGATGAACCCTCGTGGTTGTGTGATTGTTAAGAGAGACATTCAAAAGATGATGGACGATAAGTTGATAGAGGTGACAGCAAAAAAAGATGAGTATGAAAATGAAGTGAACATTATTGTGCCTCAGTTCAATATTCCTGAGAAGGTTGTTCCTGAGAAGGTGGTTATTTCTTTTGATAGTCACAAATATGTTGTTACTCCCTTGGTGATCAATTTGCCTGGTCCGATGCCATATGAGTCTGATAAAGCTGTTCCGTATCGGTATAATGATACGATGATAGAAAATGGTAAGGAAGTTCCTATTCCTTCTCCAAGGTCTGTGGTTAGCATTGCTGATGTGACAAAGGTTACTCGAAGTGGTAGAGTTTATGCTTTATATCCTACAAAGAGAGTTGAAGATACAAATGCGAGTAAACAGATTATGGATGTTGTTGCCCGATCAGGCCAATTTGGTGATAGTGAAGATGAGGTGTTAAAATTGATAAAGAAGAGCGAGTACAATGTTACTGAGCAGTTGTTGCACACTTCGTCAAAGATATCAGTTTTATCACTCTTGATGTGCTCTGAGGCTCATAGGCAATCTTTGCAGAAGATTCTTGATCAAGCTTATGTTGACCATGATGTGACTATTGATCAATTTGATAATATTGTGGCTAATATCACATCGTGCAACAATCTGAGTTTTTGTGATGATGATTTGCCTGAAGAAGGAATAAACCATAATTTGGCTTTGCATATTTCAGTAAACTGTCAGGAAGATGCTATGTCTAAGGTGCTGGTTGATACTGGGTCTTCTCTGAATGTGATGCCGAAGTCGACTTTGTCAAGGCTGGTGTACCAAGGTGCTCCCATGAGGTATAGTGGGATTATTGTGAAAGCTTTTGACAGATCGAAGAAGACAGTGATTGGTGAAGTTGATCTTCCTATTCTATTGGACCTTTTATATTCCAAATTACTTTTCAAGTAATGGATATACGTCCCGCTTATAGTTGTCTCCTTGGAAGACCCTGGATTCATGAGGTAGGAGTTGTGACATCTACTCTCCATCAAAAGCTGAAGTTTGTGAAAGATGGGAAATTAGTGACTATTGCCGGTGAAAAGGAGATGCTAGTGAGCAATTTGTCATCTTTCTCCTATATTGATGCTGAAAAGGAGGTGGGAACTTCATTCCAGGCTCTTTTTGTTGTTGATAATGCTGCTAAGAATAATGTCATACTTATGTCTTCTCTCAAGGATGCTCTGCGCGTACTTGAAACTGGTCGATCTGACGGTTGGGGACGAGTTATTGATGTTGTCGACAACAAAGAAGGATTTGGTATTGGTTTTACACCAGGTGTGGTTCTTAATAACCTGAAGACTATTCATGAAGGATTCCGAAGTGCTGGGTTTATCAACGATCATTCCGCTACTGCCATCATTGAAGATGATGAAGATGAAGAAATGCCTAACTTTGTTACGCACAGAAAGATTTGCAAGAACTGGATTGCTGTTGATGTTCCTTTTATTGTTCATGCTTCAAAGTAATTTGTTTTATTTTCTTTCAAAAAATCCTTTCACTCTTCCCAAGGTGAAAGTGATGTTTGTCGGGCTTTGTTTCAAATTTTATCATCATCAATAAAATGTTATTTTGTTATTTCCATATGTGTTTTTCCTTTTTGTTTTATTCTGAAAAATGGTAATATAAAAAACCCAAAGCAAAATAAGCATTGTGTATCTGCATAATGTTTGCACTTTTGTTCATACTCTAAAACAAAATCATTGTGCAGATTGATTGATAAACCCATTGAAAACAATGATCCTATGCCCACTCCCAACTTTGAATTCCCTGTGTTCGAAGCTGAGGAAGAGGATGTTGAAGAGGTTCCTGATGAGATTTCTCGGTGGCTTGAGCACGAGGAAGAGGATGTTGAAGAGGTTATTCAGCCTCATGGAGAGTCTATAGAAATGGTCAACTTGGGTTCTGAAGATAATAAGAAAGAAGTCAAAGTTGGAGCATTTCTTGGTCCTGATGTTAAGAAGAGGATTGTAGAGCTTCTTAGAGAATATGTTGATGTGTTTGCTTGGTCTTATCAAGACATGCTAGGTCTTGATACTGATATTGTGGAGCATAGATTGCCGCTGAAGCCCGAATGTCCACATGTGAAGCAAAAGTTGAGAAGAACTCATCCTGATATGGCAGTAAAGATCAAAGAGGAGGTTCAAAATCAGATTGATGCAGGTTTTCTTGTGACATCTAATTATCCTCAATGGGTGGCCAATATTGTGCATGTTCCAAAGAAAGACGGAAAAGTCCGAATGTGTGTTGATTACAAAGATTTGAATAAAGCCAGTCCAAAAGATGATTTTCCATTGCCACACATTGATGTGTTGGTAGATAATACGGCTAAGTTTGATGTGTTCTCCTTTATGGACGGATTTTCCAGTTATAATCAAATAAAGATGGCACCCGAGGACATGGTAAAGACCACATTTATTACACCATGGGGAACATTCTGCTACAGAGTGATACCCTTTGGATTGAAGAATGCTGGTGCAACATACCAAAGAGCTATGACCACACTTTTCCATGATATGATACACAAAGAAATTGAGGTATATGTTGATGATATGATCGCTAAGTCGAGGACTGAAGAAGTTCATGTTGAACATTTGCTGAAGTTGTTTCAGAGATTAAGGAAGTTTAAGCTTCGTTTGAATCCGAACAAGTGCATATTTGGTGTACGTTCTGGAAAGTTGTTAGGTTTCATTGTCAGCCAAATAGGCATTGAAGTTGATCCTGATAAAGTGAAAGCTATTCAGGAAATGCCTGCTCCAAGAACTGAAAAGCAAGTAAGAGGATTCTTGGGTCGTTTGAATTATATTTCGAGGTTTATCTCTCATATGACTGCCACATTTGCTCTGATCTTCAAGTTGCTTCGAAAAGACAAAGGTTGTGTCTGGACAGATGATTGTCAGAAGGCATTTGAAAGTATCAAAGAATATCTGCTTGAACCTCCTATCTTGTCTCCTCCGGTGGAAGGTAGACCGTTGATCATGTATTTGACTGTGCTGGAAGATTCAATGGGTTGTGTGCTTGGTCAGCAAGATGAATCTGGAAGAAAAGAATATAAAATTTACTACTTGAGTAAGAAATTCACTGATTTTGAGTCTCGGTACTCCATGCTTGAAAAAACGTGTTGTGCCTTAGCTTGGGCCGCAAAGCGTCTTCTCCAGTATATGCTGAATCATACAACTTGGTTGATTTCTAAAATGGATCCGATCAAGTATATATTTGAAAAGCCTGTTTTGACCGGGAGAATTGCTCGTTGGCAAATGTTGTTGTCAGAATATGATATCGAGTACCGAGCTCAAAAATCTATAAAAGGTAGTATCTTGGCTGACCATTTGGCACATCAACCGATTGATGATTACCAGCCAATCAAGTTTGATTTCCCAGATGAGGATGTGATGTATTTGAAAATAAAAGATTGTGATGAACCTTTGATTGAGGAAGGGCCGGAGCCTGGATCTCGATGGGGTTTAGTTTTTGATGGTGTTGTGAATGCACGCGGAAGAGGAATTGGGGCAATGATCATTACTCCCTATGGTTCACATATTCCTTTTGCTACAAGGTTGACTTTTCCTTGTACCAATAATGAAGCTGAGTATGAAGCTTGTATTATGGGTCTTGAGGAAGCTATTGATCTGAGGATTAAACATCTTGATATGTATGGAGATTATGCCTTGGTAATCAATCAGATCAAGGGTAAGTGGGTAACTCATCAACCCCACTTGATCCCTTATAGAGATTATGCCAAGAGGATATCGACTTTCTTCACTAAAGTTGAGTTTCATTATGTGCCTCGTGATGAAAATCAGATGGTAGATGCTTTGGCAACTATAGATTCTATGATAAAGGTGCACCAGTGGAATGATGTTCCCATGATCAGAGTGATGCGACTTGAAAGACCAGCTCATGTGTTTGCAGTTGAAGAGGTCCATGATGACAAGCCTTGGTATCATGATATTAAATGTTTTCTCCAGAGTCAGGAATACCCACTTGGGGCATCTAATAAAGACAAGAGGACTTTGAGAAGATTGGCAGGCAATTTCTTCCTGAATGGAAATGTGCTTTATAAGAGGAATTTTGACATGGTATTGCTCAGATGCGTGGATAGACACGAAGCAGACATGTTAATGAAAGAAATTCATGAAGGATATTTTGGTACTCATGCTAATGGGCATGCAATGGCTAAAAAGATGTTGAGAGCAGGTTACTATTGGCTGACAATGGAATCTGATTGTTGCAAGTATGTGAAAAAGTGTCATAAGTGCCAAGTGTATGCTGATAAGATTCATGTGACACCAATTCATCTCAATGTGATTTCTTCCCCGTGGCCTTTCTCTATGTGGGGAATTGACATGATTGGTATGATTGAACCCAAGGCTTCGAATGGACATCGTTTTATTCTTGTGGCAATTGACTACTTCACCAAGTGGGTGGAAGCGACATCGTATGCTAATGTGACCAAGCAAGTTGTGGTTCGATTTATCAAGAATAACATTATCTGCAGATACGGTGTTTCGAATAGAATCATTACTGATAATGGTTCAAATTTGAATAATAAGATGATGAAAGAGCTTTGTGAAGAATTCAAGATTCAACACCATAATTCTTCTCCTTATAGAGCGAAGATGAATGGGGCTGTTAAAGCTACGAATAAGAACATTAAGAAGATCATTAAGAAGATGGTTGTAACATACAAGGACTGGCATGAGATGCTCCCTTTTGCTTTGCATGGGTGTCATACATCTGTCCGAACTTCAACAGGGGCAACCCTTTTCTCACTTGTTTATGGTACAGAAGCAGTGCTCCCCGTCGAGGTTGAGATCCCATCAATGAGAGTTCTGAGGGAAGCCAAGTTGACTGAGGCTGAATGGTGTTAGAGTAGATTTGATCAGTTGAATTTGATTGAGGAAAAGAGAATAACAACTTTGTGTCATGGTTGGTTGTACCAGCAAAGAATGAAGAAAGCTTTTGACAAGAAGGTCAAACCTCGTGTATTCAGAGAAGGCGACCTCGTACTCAAAAGACCCAATCTTTCATTACAGATTCTCGGGGCAAGTGGACTCCGAACTATGATGGCCCATATGTTGTCAAGAAAGCCTTCTCTGGCGGTTCATTAATTCTTGCAACTATGGATGGTGAGGAGATCACTCGTCCTGTGAATGCGGATGCAGTCAAGAAATACTTCGCCTAAAAAAAACAAAAGAACAGCTCGCTAAGTTGAAAACTCGAAAGGGCGGCTTAGGCAAAAATGAGCGTCTCAGTGGATTGAAAACCCAAAAGGGCGGTCTAGGCAAAAATTAGAGACATAAACAGAAATAATTATCCCGGTAGATTGAAAACCCGAAAGGGCAATCTAGGCAAAAGTTAGGGATCATGGCAAGTAACTGCGTCGACAGACTGGATCACTTGTAATGACCGAGGATTTCAGATTCTATCCTTCAGAAGAATTGCCCATCAAAGATTCTTATTCACTCATCCTTGACTGAAGTTTGGACACAGTGGAGTTCAAAGTTGATAGGGATAATAGTGATCATTGTATTTCAATGTAGCCTTTTTCCATGTATTTACCATTTTTCAAACTTGTAATGATCTATGGAGTCCCGCCATTTGCTGACTACCATTCTATCAATAAATTTGAGCTTTTATCCAATTGTTTGAAACTCTTTATATTGTTTCTGTTTACAAAATTTCAATTTATTGTTGATGTTGATTTTTGAAACAAATTTAATAAATTTAATCTTTGAAGATTATAAAAACATTTTCTCTTGATTTGTGAACAAAGAAAGAATATCAATAGTGATTCCAGGGATGATAAAGTCAGGATGTGTGTAACTTGTCTCTCCCAAAGCAGGGTTTGATCCGTTTGTGTCCTTAAGGAATTTTTTATTGGTCCTGGCATGTCGATGATAATGATGTTTTGTTCCCAAGCAACCAGCAAGAGCAAGGATTGTAAATACTCTTAATTCTGTTCCTTTCCCCCAGAAGAGTTGTTGGAAGATATATCCTAGAAAACCCCCAGTTGAGTTTTGATTTCTTCCTCAGTAGTTTACCCTTGACTTGAAAAGTCTTGGAAGCCCCGGCCGAGTCTATGCTCTTCAGCATAAGTTGGTTGCATCCCTCAGCAGAAGCATGGGTATATCAATCAGTTTAGATGTTTTCTTTCACTTGTTGGTGATTATTGATTTAAAATCCCTCGTAATTGTGATTTGCTATGATGTTAACCTCTGGTATCCCCCTCGTGGGTCGAAAAGTCCAAGCGTTCAGTGATGAAAGATCTTCATAGATCCCCAGTAAGTCTGCGTGTGATGGTTTCCAGCAGATCTCTATTTTTGATCTTTGGCAAGTTTCGTACTCTTTCCCCAAGTAGAGCAAGAGTGGCGTAACTCCTTCGCCAAGCAGAGTGAGAGTGGTATAACTCTTTCCCTGAATGGAGCGGGAATAGTATGATGATTATACTCGGCAGGAGTTTGATTAAGAACATTTTTGTCCCCAATATGGATCGTGGAAGTATTCCCCATCCCCGACAGATTTTTACCTTTCCTCAGCAAGGTGGTATCCCTATGCAGAGTTGATGATTGATGTTTGATACTCTAGTAGGTTATGCTTTATTTGCATCACTGGTAGATCTTTACTTCGTGTCCTCATACAGATATATGAAGATATTCGTCCCATCAGAGTTTAACAGGGATATTTCCCTTTTCCCCCAGAGTATGGAAGATTTTGAGTTGTTGAGATATCTCCGACATGTTATCCTCTCAGAATGGAATTTTCTGATGTTGTCCTTTTATGGATTCTTGAATATTGCTTTGTGGACTGGATCCCTAGCAGTTGTTTTCCCCAGTTTGAGTTATGCCTTGTAGTAGGATTTTATTCCTTTGATGGCTTTTGATGTTCCCCTGCAGGATTTCGAATCGAATCTCGAGCATGGTCCCCGACCTTATTGCCCTGGTTAGCCAAGTATCCGGTTGTTGTGGTGTTTATGTTACCCATTGCTTATCTTTATGTCTGTTTTGTCAGCATATTCATACACATGAGCATAACATCTTTTGCTTGCATTCTTGCATTTATCTTTGTTCCCCGCTCTTTGGTGTGATTTGTTTCCCCACAGAGTGTGTGTGGGGTTTTCCTCTCAAGTTTTGAGTGTCAACCCTTAAGCAGAAAATGTTTATCTTTTCTATTTCCCCACTGAGTTTGCTTCTCGTGGATGATTTTGATTCAGTTTCCTCCCCAGTTTATTATCTGGATGGAACTTTCCCAGTTGAGATATTTCCTCCTTGGGATGAGTCTTGTTTGACCGTTTCTCTCCAATTTGTTCTTGGATTGAATTTTGGTCCCCTTTGTGAGTAATGTTTGCTTTGGAATTAAGATATCATTGTTTGATAGTGGGCAATATTTTCTCCAGCTTGAGTATATTACTTTGGAATTAAGCTATCAATTTTTTGATAGTGGGTAATATTACCAAATTAATCAAGCTCTTTTTCTTGTACTCCTACCCAGTAAATTCGGTAGTTGAGAGTTCTTCTTTTTACCCAGTAAAAAGGTAATAAAAGTTGTTCCCCTTTGTTGTGATCATACCCAGTAAATAAGTGTCGCTCCCGATAGATGGGAATGGCCCAAATAAAGGTACAGACGCGAACGGTCGGCGAAAGGGACAATGAGAACACACAGCCATGAACTCACTGGAGATGAATAGAGTCGCCAGCTAGGCATTTTTATCCCGGAGGAAAGGCAATGCTGCATAGACCTAGAAAGACATGGATAAGACGGTTGCGAACCAAAGAGACTGAGAAAGGGGGTTGGTTACAACCTGGGAAGGTATTAGCACCCAGATTGTCCGTCGTACTCGACGGGATCCACGCTTAAAAGGTTTGTGTTTTAAAGGGGTAGTGTCAGTGCAATTTATGTGTAAAAGAGCTGGAAAGATGTACAGGTGTCAGTGTAAAAGAAGTGCAAAGTGTGATATATACAGTGTCAGTGTAAGGATAAGAGTGAAATGCTCATGATAATGAGGCTTAAAGAATAAAGCTGGAAAAAGGGGGAATATACAGAGACTTTTGTTCGATAACTGTTAAGTTATGCCTACGTATCCTCTCGTGCAATGAGGAAGTCAGAACACCGTAGTTCGACCCAAAGAGACTGAAAGATAAATTGACTTGTGAACTGCTTGCTTGTCTATGCTCAAGTGTATGACCTGTCTGGCTCAGGTGCAAACTGTCTTGCATTAGACGGAAGAAGCGAGTTCTCTTTTGTGAGTGAATGAGATGAGAAAATAATCCCGGAGGAGACGATTATTGTTTGTTTTTGTATTTTCAGTCTTTTATTTCTTTTAGAGGTTTGTCATAAGTAAATGAGCTTAAGCCTAAACCAATGGACTTAGTAAACTCATCACATCTTCCCTCTGATTAGGGGTAATGAGAATACCTTAAGTGTGAAGTCAGCTTCTCACACTTAATCACCTTTGATGTAGGATTAAGATCATTAACCTATTTGTGATTATTTAGATGTTTTTGTGGTTTTTGTTTAGCGTTAAGTAATGAGATTAAGCCATAATCAGGGATTAAACAGACTCATTACACCATCCTAATAGAAGGATAATAGATGAGCATGTTTAAGCTGAGGAAAGCTCCTCAACTTAATCCATGATTAGGGATTAAACTCATGACAAAACAAGCCTTTGATTAAGTGGATTTTATTTAATGATATGATGATGAAGTTATTTTTAGGGTTTGTAAGACAACTTGAGGGGGACTTGTCCATTAACACTAGGGTTAGTCCTTCTTAACCAATTAAGGAAGAATTAGAACCCTAATGCAAGGCCCAAGTTACAAGCTTGATGTCTTGATGATTATTAAGTGGATTGATTAAGAGATTTAAACACATGAAGGGTTTAACACTTAGGATTAAAGTTATACACTCCATCCTAATAGAAGGATGCAGGCATAAGCTTAATCACAAAGCCTTAAAGCCTTTAGGGTTTAGTCCCTGATTATGGGATGAGAAGAGAAGACTCAAAAGAGACTCAAAGGTAAAACTAAGAGGGGAGACTAATCAAAACCCTAATCATTGTCATGCTTGGTTGGTCCTAGGTTAGTGAGGCTCACTATCCTAAAGAAGAAAGAAAGAAGAAGAGAAAGATGAAAGGAGAAGCTCCATGGTGGCCTAAGCACACCTCCAGCAAGGCAAGAGATAAAGAAGATGAGGAAGAAAAAATTAGGATGAAGAAGACATAAGATAAGAAGATAAGAATGCAAAAATGGAGATAAGATAAAGAGATGAAAGTGCAATATGGAGTAATGCACAAACAGAGCCTACACCAGTAGGACTTCCAGATGCAACAGTATGCAATAAGTAAATCAGGCCTCAGTGGTACCTAACGGAGAAGGTCCGTTGCCTCTTCAATTCGTATTGAAATGCCCAAGAATACTTGTAATAAGATATCGACCTCAAGTCAAGGCATGCATCCAAATTATCAACCAACAAGAACATTCATCAGGACGGGCCTTCAAGCCCAGGCAGTAGTCCACTATTCGTCACAAATAACATCGAGAATTTTACAAACAATAACAAATCAACACTTAATAAGCGAACAATCAATAGTAAAACTCAGATCCACCATCCTTGAAATCAAGAAAGCAACCTTGCAACTTGAAGAAAGCGAAACTAAGATCAACCAAATTAATTAATTACTTCCTTAAAAAAAACTATATTAAAATTTTAAAAAAAACAAAGTTAATAAAATCAAAATTCCAATAAGAAATAAAATCAAATATATTAATATAAACAAAATCAAACCAAATTATGTTCTAAACTATACTTGTTAATCAAAAATTAAGATACAAAAAAAAATAATAAATAAATAACAAGAAGAGGGGGTGAGGCACTGGATATCTCGGTGAAATTAGCAGCTCCAATTGGGCTCTAAGTAGGTCAGCCCATCAAGACATTGTAACACCCCAAAATTTGCCCTCATATTTATCACCTCAATTGACTTTATGCTTCACCATCTTCTGCATTTCTCAGTGGGTTATAACACTTACAATCGTGCATTTCGTCGGGCTCCCAAGATTTGAAATCAATGTCATTCGAGGAATCAATGTCCATTTAGCCATATACATATTGTGGAAGCAGGGGTTTTCTTAACATCATATTCTTATTGAGGTTCATCAAGCATCATGCTCATGCGCTTCGGGATTTCTCAAAGAGGCATCAAACGATTAGGGTTTCATACAATGTGGTTTCCTATCTCAAATCACAATCCTCTAATTTTCAGGGGGGGTCCTAATTCATCATGTTGATATGGTCGACTAAGAGGATTTACAAGAAAGTTTTAAAAGGTTAAAGGTGGTAGCTCCTCAAGGACCAATTTAAGATATTATTATTTTTCAAAGGAGAATTCAAGAGGTTGAAATGTGGTACTAGGATTACCATGAGAAATTCAAAATTTCAAATATCATAATCTTTTCTGTCTTCCCAGTAATTGACTGGAACAAAGGAAAAGTTGTGGAGTTCTTACTTGAATCATTAAGGTTAATTGATAGAAAGGATGTATTTCCCATATGTATTGGAGATGATAAAATTGATGAAGAGGCATTTAGGGCTATGAGGGATAGCAATCTAGGTTATGGAATATTGGTTTTATCGGTGGAAAAAGAAATCAAAGATTTTTACTCTCTCAAAGACCCCAATGAGGTTATGAATTTTCTCTAACTCTTGATGAACTAGAAGAGGGAGCAAGAAACAAAGCGTGGGAAAGAGTAAACCTTATATAATGGCTGTATATATTATGCACATTAATTATTTCTTTCAAATAAGTTTTTAACAACTTTCAATTAAAACTATTATAAATGTTAAATGCCATTATGCCCAAGCTAAAATTGGGAACTGCGCTTTCAATATTGGTGATTGTGTATTTATAAAAGGTGAAGAAGAACAAAAACATATTGGCAAGATTGTTGAGTTTTTTCAAACTACTGATAGGAAAAAATTATTTCCGGGTCCAATGGTTTTACAGAATTGAAGATACAGTTGTCAAAGATGCTGGTGATTTTCATGACAAGAGGCGTTTGTTCTATTTATCAATAATGAATGATAACTTGATAGATTCCATAATAGAGAAAGTGAATATTAGATACATAAAACTTAAGGTTGGTCTGAGGTCGACTTCTATTTCACCATCTAACTTCTATTATGATATGGAATATTGTGTTGAATATTCTACATGCCGCAAAATACCAACAGATAATGTTGTGAAGATTAAGGAGTCATCACAACCTGCTGTGCTTGAGAGTCTCTCAATAGAGGCATCTACTATTTCCAAGAGCCTACCTAGTCCTGAATTGCATAGGACAGAACTGACATTGCTAGATCTTTATTCTGGCTGTGGTGGCATGTCAACCGGACTGTGCTTAGGTGCCAAACTATCATCAGTTAATCTTGTCGCGAGATGGGCTGTTGATAGTGATAAATCTGCGACTAAAAGCTTGAAACTAAACCATCCAGATACGCATGTGAGAAATGAATCTGCAGATCCACTTCAAATTCAGTTATATTCACAAAAGCCTGAAAAGGGTAATAAACAGGAAAAATCAGAATGAGTAGAAAAGGAGAAAGCTCAAAGTTAATATGACAAGCCAGAAAACTCATAGAAAAATCCAGAAGTTTCACAAACTAGAAACAGTTACAAATCCTAACTGTCATAACAAATTCAATAACAAAAATCGTCACTAGAAACTTCCAGAATCATAACCGAGTTTCCTAACTAATTTTACCAACAGTTATCAAAGAACACTCACCATTCATCATCTATAAAAGGAGATTCATCAGCTTGCATCAGGGATTTTTCTTCTCAATTCTTCTACCCCCATTCAAGCCCAATCCCATCTTTAACTTAAAAAAAAACATTTCTATTGCACCCCCTCCATTCTCTATATGTTTTCTATTTTGTGCTTGTTTAATTTAATTCACAAATAAATATTAAAAAGCATATTAAAATTATATAAAAATTAGCGTAGAATATTAACTCAAGTTTGAACTTGTCCCAATTTTTGTTTTCTGAAATTAAATCATTTTTTTAATTTAATTTCGAATTTTAATTTAAGGGACTTATATTGAATTTCCATTTGGACATATAGATTTGTACAATTTATTTAGACCACTTCCCATAATATTTCCTGCCCATTCTTTTTGCTATGATTAAAGGACAAGTTAAAGTACCTAGAATATTTTTTGGTGAATTTTTAGGACATTTTTTCTATTGTTTTGATAGTATAATTTGTGTAAATTCGTGATTGAACTTTGGTTAGATTTAGGTGATCATTTGCCTTAGTTAAAATAAGAATTTTTTAGAGATTTTTTAGCACAATAATATAATCAGGTTGAAGACCTTAGGAATTTAATTTCATATTTTTTTCATGACTTTTAATATTTTTTGTCATTTTAATTCATTTCCATCATATTGTACATATTCATGATTCATATCATTTACTAACTATTTGTTTCTTTGTGCAAGGTGTTTTGCAAGGTTTGGCTTATGGACTTGGATATTTTATGCCTTAATTGTGTTTTATACTTTGTGTATTTTGTGATGTAATAGCTTAGAATTTGTATGCTCGTATAGTTTCCATAAGTAGGATAGAAAAGATAAAACGAATCGATAGAAAACCAAATTTTCAAAAACAAATAAAGTATTCGATCCAACGTCGAGTATATTTTCAAATAAATAAATAAAGTTCATATTATTTTAGGGTTCCTCGATCACCTTCGTTCCACTCCATTCAACCAAAGGCAAACCTTGCATGTTTCATACCATAAGTCGTGTGTCTTAGCACCACGCAACTGACCCACCCGAACCATTGTTCCATCCCGTTTACATTCCATACCGTTTTTACCTACCATGACTTAGGAGGACCCTATTTCTCATTATTAACTTCTTTTACTTGCATGTTTAGTCTTATATCTCTTATATCTCTTAGGTAGATTTTAATTCCAAACCTCACTAACTGTAGGTTATCCATGAATTCAACTAATTTAGGGTAAGTCTAGTTTCCCTTAGAATGTTTACCTTTTATAACTTGAGTCTCTTCTCATCTTAAAAATAAAATAAAAAAACACTTAATAAAGGAAAGGTGTACAATGCGCCATGAGCCTTAAGCTATACGGGAAATGATCAGTGGAGGTCTCCTTCACTCTTCTAGGATGCTTTACAAACGTTCCATTGGGGGCGATCTTGGAAAGTATTCGCTCCTGTGTCATAGTCTTTAGTGTTGTACATTCAAAAAACACAATCTCAAAACATTTCTTATAAAAGACAACAAACCAAGAAGTCACGTCTTCTCATCTCATCTCATACTCTTTGCGGACGAACATGACTTGTCTCGACAGTTCAAACAGCGACACGGTAAACACCCTCGAGTCAGAGCCGGTAACACCTGAGCTAGAACTATGGCAATGTCACCCTAAAAACCACAAACGAGTGTAAGCCTTAGTTAGACGAACTACGGCGTCTCTGATCCTCATTTATCCCGATGAGGTACGTAGGCAGTGGGGTAGGGCCCATTCGAGCACAATCTTTCTTTTTCCCTACATTTTCCCATTTTATTCCCATTTATCAATTTCATTTCTTTTTCATTTCCGTTTCATTCCAGATAGCTATTCTTTCAGTTAAACAGCATATTATTTCTCACCCTTTGAAAACAGACTTTTAAGCGTGGATCCCGTCGGGTACGGCGGACGGATTGGGGTGCTAATACCTTCTCTATTCGTAACCGACTCCCGTATCCAGATCTTTGGTTCGTAAGGCCTCGTCCTTTTCCTTCTTCCTTAGGTTTGTGCAACATTACCTTTCTCATTCCTTTGGGATAAAAATGTATGGCTGGCGACTCTAACTTTTCCGCGCCACTTTCGCGTTTGTACTAGGATGAAAATCCCGGGAGCGACAGCTGGAGACTCTGCTGGGGACTGTTAGAAATTCTAATTTCCCCTTTGAGAGTCAATCCTAGCGCTTGTCTGTTTCTGTTTTCTTTGGGTGCTTATTCATTTGCTGTTATGCTTTAGCTTAGCCTTACTGTTTTGTTTACAGTTTATCGCTTTCCTTTACAGCTTTATTTACAGCTTTCTGCACTTTGCTTTACTGTCGCATATACTGGCATATACTGTACTGGCTGTTCTGGTTTTCCTTGGCGGGATGGGATTATTGTGAGATAAGCCAAATACCCGGCTTGAGTATACACATAGGATTTAGAGTGGGCATTCGTGTGGCTTGCGTGGTCTTGAGCACGTGTAGTTTTCACGAGTCCCACACCCAGATCAGGCTCTCTTGGGATATGTTCTATACTGCCTAGGCAGACCATAGAATGTTCTCACCTGAGCTGCTAACACTGGGAACCGATCATCGAGGACCTTAGTGGAAACAACCCTCTCCAGTGGTGACAGTGGCAGACCACATTTCGTGGCAAACCCATTCGCACCCGAGGGCCCACTAGGAAATCGCATAGGATGACTTTGTTCTCTCATAGGAACCCTGGTTAAAGCAACTGGTCGTATGACGGTAGTATTGTACCCTTCGGGATGAATGTACTATTGTTTCTCGACTTCAGTGCTTGAAGCCGGGAACTTATGAGGGATGCTTGTTTTTCCGGAATTCAGCTGAGGCCTCCCTGAGTAGTACATAATGCCAAACCGATTCCCTGATTTGGTCATGAGCCATTTCTCGGAAATGGTGAACGTATTATTACTATTCGGCTTTGAGAGTCCGTGATGTTGACCCGTAGTATCAATACCCGTGAGATTGGGAGGGGTTTACAGGTTTGCAGGAAAACTAAACCTTCAACCTACCTTGTTCTTGATACTTGGGTTCTTTTTCGACACATACTTATGATCTGGTATTCTTGACAGTCGGTATTTAAGCAAAATCAGAAGGCAGTACAACAGTGCCCAGTATATGCAGCAGTGATCACATGCCATTGCATTGCATCACATCATCCGCATACTTGCATTCTTAACGCATGTTTATTCATTTGCAGGGCTGCATATTACATCCTTGATTCCGGTTGTGGGTATTGATCTATGAGCATGGAACCCAAGAAGCAGACTAAGTGTATTATCTCCTACAAGGTCTATTAGCCTGTTGTGAAAGAAATTCTCAAAGTGAAGGCCTTAGCTCCTCCAGAAGTTCTGAATGTCTTCAAGCAGGATTACGGGTGGATTTTGTATTTCATAGAGCCCATCAGTGACTATGCTTTCAGAGGGATGCACACCTTGATACAGTTTTATGATCCACAGCTTAGATGTTTCGTACTTTCTGATTTCGTGTTGGCACCTACATTAGAGGAGTATTCGAGCATCCTGAGAGTTTCCGTGAAGGACTGTGCACCATTCTTTGGGACCAAGATTGACCCTGACTTCAAAGATGTAGCAACTGCTCTTTATTTGAGCAAGTCATTATTGGAAGACCGGATTGATAGCAAAGGAGGCTTCCGAGGATATCATTTGAGTTTCTTGTTAGGTGAGGCTACTAAAGCAGCTGAGGCAAAAAGTTGGAGTACCTTCAATGCGATCCTAGCTTTGTGTATCTATGGAATCACTTTGTTCCCGAATATGCCGAACTTCGTGGATGTTGATGCTATTCGCATTTTCGTAGCAAATAATCCTATTCCTACTCTCCTAGGTGATCTCTACCACTCTGTGCATTATAAGAATGAGAAGCGAAGGGGTGGAATGTTGAATTGTTGCGCGACTGTATTCTACAAGTGGTTCACATGCTTTCTTCCACAATCAGGAGCTTTTGAGAAGACGAAGAACACTCTTGAATGGTCGGAAAGATTGATGGGTTTGCAAGCAAAGGACATTGTATGGGTTAATCAGGGTTTGCGGTGCATTGACATTCTTCATAGTTGCGGAGGATTCCCTAATGTTCCATTGATCGGGAGGAAAGGGGGAATTAATTACAACCCTTCTCTCACGATTCGACAGTTTGGGTATGCCTTGAAGGAACCACCAGCTGCTGTGGACATCACAGAGTCCTTGTACTTCCAATCAACAGATGGATTCGAGATTGCTCAGAAAGCTTCTAATGCTTGGCATAGTCGGAAGACAAGAGGGAAGAAGACTTTGGGTGTAGGGAATTGTCGAGTGTATCCACCGTTTGCAGAATGGTTAAGAGAGCGGGTTGAAGTGTTACTGTTACCATTTGGGCCGGCGCCTCTTCTATATCCCACGGTCATTGAACAACCTACCACAGTTAGTATCGAAGAGTTCAACAAGATGAAGACGGAAAGAGACGGTTTGTTGAGGGAGAATGCACAGTTAGGTCAGGAGCTTGCTAAAGCTAATCACGCTAGACTTGAGATTGAGTGTAAAGCTCAAGAAGATGCTGAGAGGCATGCTATTGAAAGGAAACAGTGTGAAATTGAGTTGGCTCGGTGTGAGAGGTTCGAGTTTGCTACTAGGAGTTCTTCCAAGGAACACATTGACACTAGAAGGCAACTGGATCAGAAGACCTTGATGTTTGAGAACATGAAAAAGAGACATGCTGCTTACAGGATCAAAAGAGAGGAACAAGACAAAGTTCAAGCTGAAGAGATCGCGAGTAAGCTAAAGGAGAAAGACGAAGAGATGGCCGATAAGCTGAGAGGAAAAGATGAAGAACTTGCTAAAGCCCGAGAAGAAGCTTCCTACTACAAGCGGATGATGATTTGCTATCAGAAGAAGCTGAAGAGGTTTGAAGACAACCAGGAGCAGACAAAGGAGTTGGTAGAAGTTCCAAAGGCAGGACCGATCATTGACCCAAATCTAGCTGGAGGATTGCATTGACAAAGACATCTTTCTGTTTGTTTGTTTGTTGTAGGATTACCATCAGGACTGTTGATGGAATCCTTTTATCATTGTACTTCTGTTTGAACCCATACTTTTGGTGTTTTGACTATATCAACAAAGTTCTTATCATAAAAGGTCTCTTTACTATCATTATGTGCGCTCTCGCTTTATGATCACTGACACATCTGACACATTTGCAAAAACACGTCGGCCTTCGTATTCTTGGAATTGTTTGGCACGTCTGTTACACACATGCACCTTATATTATCAACACCGCTTGTTATTTACAGCAAAAAGAGCTTCTGTCTTCATCAAACTCACAAAATTGGAATCAGGGGATGGGATGCCCTAAAAATGAATCAACATGCCATAGCATTCATTTCCTGCATACCATATTCTTGTATTTTTGCAGGTTACCCAGGGTTTCTAACTTATTTGATTGCAGGCAATATAGCTGGTCAACGCGTTCACCGATATCCGACTAAAAGAAACCGAGTAAGGATGGCTGATCGAATGCAGACTGATCTCAATGAGCTCCGACAGAGGATGGATCAGTTCATGGAAATGATGACTGGCATGGCCCAGAACCAGGAGCGTCTCCGGTTGATGGTTGAGCAGCCTCATGGGAATGTTAATACGGGAACACCGGCTGAGAATGTGGATTCTAACGCTGCCCGTAACGGAGAGCCTCATCCAAATAGGACCGCAACACGTAATGCAGGTTTAGAAGACAATCAAGAGGACCAGTTCACTCTACTGGATGCTGATATGGGTAACATGAATGAGATCAACAATCGCAGGTATGAAGAGCTGTCAGAGAAGATCAAGGCCATGGAATGTCAGAATTCCTTGGGTATCGATGTAACCAGTCTCGGGTTAGTACCAGGAGTCAGAATCCCTCCAAAGTTCAAGGCACCATCGTTTGACAAGTACAACGGTAGCACGTGTCCTAGGATTCACATTCATGCGTACTTCGGAAAAATCTCGGCTCATACTGATGACGAGAAACTTTGGATGCATTTCTTCCAAGACAGTTTATCTGGAGCTTCGTTGAGCTGGTACATGAAGCTGAGTCGGGTCTCTATTCGAAGTTGGAAAGATCTAGCTGAGGCATTCCTCAAGCAGTATCAATACAATATTGATATGGCTCCGAATCGTACCCAATTGCAGAACTTGTCTCAAGGACCTAAAGAGAGTTTTAAACAGTACGCCCAGAGGTGGCGTGAGCTGGCCGCACAGGTTCAACCTCCCTTGCTGGATCGGGAAATGGCAGACATGTTTATGGGCACCTTGCAAGGTGTTTACTTGGATCGTCTGGCCGCCTGCCCGTCCATTGGTTTTTCTGATATCGTCATTGCTGGAGAAAGGATAGAGAATTTTATGAAAATGGGAAAGATCCAGGATGCAAGCAGTGCTAGTTCTTCCGGTGTGAGAAAACCTTTCGGCAACGGCCAAAGAAGAAGATAAGGCGAGACGAATGTTGTGTATAGGGGCCGAGACAGAAGTTATTCTCAAGGTTACTACCAAACGGCTGCAGTGACTATTACTCCACAGGTTCAACAACAACGACCACAGGTTCAACAACAACAACCACAGTTTCAACAACAACGACCACAGGGTCAACAACAACAGGTACAGAGGCCGTTTCAAGAAAGAACAAGAGCGAGAAACCGCAGACTCGACCCCGTCCCATGTCCATATGCTGTATTGCTCCCGGAGCTGCTAAAGTTGAACCTGGTCGAGCTTCGTACTATGAGACCTCCCGCTCCTGACAATCTACCTCCGAATTTTGATGCTAACGCCAGGTGCGAATTCCATTCAGGTGCCCAGGGGCACAGTATTGAGAAATGTTGGGCCTTTCAGAACAAGGTACAGGACCTAGTTGACTCCAAGGCGATCAATTTCGCTCCTCTCCCAAATGTACTTCATAATCCGATGCCTAGTCATAATGGAACCGGTGTCGCGGTCATTCTACCAGATGGTTCACGTTAAGCTGAAGTCTTCGAGTTAATCACCCAGGACGCTAGGGTATTCATGAAGCAAATAAAGCCAGCAGTATTCAAATACTCTCAGTGATGGCATTTATGTGATTTCCTTTCTTCATTGTTCGTTTTTCATCCCTATTGAGGGGAACTACGTCGCTCTGATTCTTCATTGGTCATCCAGTCAATGGAGATACGTAGGCAGAAGATCGTCAGGTCTTTCCGAGCAACCTTTTGGGGGAACTTTACTCCCCAGCTTCACTCTTTCCTTTAGATATCTCGCGTCAGAGTCAGAATAGCTAGAAGAGGAAGTATTACTGTCATGGTTGGGCGTGCACAAGTCTGTGAAAAGAGCTATTGATCGTTGAAAGTATCCAAGACTGACAGGTCCAGACGGAGCCAAGCCTCCTCAACTACGGCAATATTCTGTTTCTTTACTGCATTTCCATTTGTAGTTTCTTTTATATGCTAAACATTTGTCTACATGTATGAATTTTGTTTTCTTTTGAATGTTAGCAATAATAAAACTCACATGTTTTTTCTTGAAGTAAATTCATTTGCATTCCCTTATAATTTTGCATGTGTACATCGTAATACCAATTGTCATGCTTAAATTCTATGAAAGGAGAATGACGAAACAAAAACGCAAAATCTCTAATTGTGCGCTCTCAAGTAAGACCCTGTTGACGATGTACAGGCCTTGTTTCAAATCCTAAACACTGGAGATATAAGGAAGATAGACCCTCGCTAACCCCTTTGAGCCTTGAAGTAGGAGTTTCTTTTCACATAAAAAACCCTCACATGTAACCCAGGGGCAGGGTAGATGTCAGCCAGTCAGACCAAGCGTTCAGACTTTCATAAAGAAGTGTATTTGAAGATCCGTTGCATTCTACTATGCTAATCAAGAGGTCCAAAGACCCGAAACCACAATGGTTATCCAAGTCAAAAGGTCCAAAGATTGACAACCACAATGGTTATCCTTCGTCGACCACAAAATGAGGCAGTCACAACCCTCGAGAAGCAATCAAGACAAACAATGTCACGCGACTTGTTCAAAATGCAAAAAGAAAAAGAAAAGAAAAGGCCCGCTAAGTCGAAACTTGAAAACAAGCGACTTAGGCAAAAGTTAGGGCATCCCGCTGGACTACACAATCAAAGATTCACAAGAATCAGTTCAGGCAAAAGTTAGGGATAAGCAAAATAATGCAAAAGCGAAAGACGGAAAAGGATTACACAAGAAAGATCCTCAAATAAGAACAAAGTCGTGTGGCATAAACACAAAAGATAGAGGAGTGACTGACTCTCAACAATAACTTGATTGGCGTTTGAACTGATAGCAGCAATGGCTCCTCAATCAACACAAAACCCTTATGAAAGGTGAATGCTTGTGAAAACTAGCTGAATTTAGGAATGAAGAACATCACGTAGAGTGGGTGGGCACAAATGAACTTCGAGCCTATATCCTTTGTTTCTATAACCGTGAACCAGGCCACGATACAACCCTTAAAAGTCCTAACTGAAACAGGGTTAATTTGAGAGCGTGTTACCACGAGACCGCGTTCCTGACTCCTATGAGTTGTGCTAAAAGACGTTTGTTGGTATTGCGTGTACATACTTTCATGCAAATAAAAGTCGTATCTTAACCAGTGATTCGCTCACGAAGGTTAACGATCCATTTTCAAAACTTCAAGACTAACATGTTTGTTGAATTAGGATTTTCATTCTAAGAATAAACATTTTCTCACTTGCATACATTTGTTGAGCATCATAAATGGTTCACATGCGGAAATTCAATCCAGAAGCTCAAGCTTGCCAGGTTGAGAAGTCTAAAACTTCTGAAAGACTGTCACGTCGAGGTGCACTTTTCCGAATAAAGCTTCATTGAGCAGGGACTTTCCCAATTAGTCATGGTAAGAGCCAGCCAATCCGAGGCAGTCACGTCGAGCAATCTCTTCAAAATTAGAGTACTGAGCCAATCCGGGGCAGTTATGTGGAGCAATCTCTTCAAATTTCAGTCAAACTGGGGCAATCACCTCGAGATTCAAATCTCTCCAAGATCGAAGATCAGTCACTCAGGTGTAAATCTATTCAAATACTCGTACTGGGGCAGGCCACCCTAATAGTACGAAAGTTCATTCTTTCCCGAAGACAGAGGATCAGAGGCATTTACCCGGAGTTCAGAATACCGTGGTTATTTGTCAAGTCAACTATCCCGCTCAGCACTTCTGACAGATACAAACTCATCTGCATTGGCAATGATTACCTCCTCAGCAAGGTTATTACATTGATTCATGCAGTCGTTACAATACCTAAGAGTTTAAAGATGCCAAGTCTTTTGTAAAATCCTCTTGAGGTAAAGTCCATACGGAAGCAACTGATCCCCAGTACGAGACAACTTGAAATCTTTCCTCCTCAGCAGGACGTGTCTCGGTATTGTCATCTCCAATAGGCAAATGAAAGTTGTCCTCACTAAAGTCAGCACTTTTTCTTTCAGTTGGTTTCCTTGATCTTGATTCCTCATCAGATTCAAGGCAATTCTTATTCCCCTAGAAGATTTCAGATAAATCATTCTCCTCCCCAGCAGGTCCATAAGAGTGGATATTCCTCAATAATCAAGGTATCCTTGGGCACGACCCTCAAATCTAAAAGTCCAATTTATTTTTGGCAAAGGTGATGATTCGGACAGATGAATTATTCACGCTCCTCTCTGACAGATATGTTATCCCCACAGGGCTTCTTGATATCAAATTCGCGATCATTGTGTTTCCCCACAGAATTAGCCGAGACTTATTACTTCCGCGTCAGGAATTTCTTTTACACTCATATCAGTTCATTAACAATACTCAAGACATAATGTCCCCAGTGTCATGGGGCAGCATGCCGTGCAATTCAACATATGCAAAGTCCAGCCGCAGACTGGCCAAAGTCCATCTTCGGGTGGCAAATTTCAAAGTCCAGCCGCAGACTGGCCAAAGTCCATCTTCGGGTGGCAAGCTTCAAAAGTCCACCCGCAGTGTGGCAAATCTCTAAAGTCCCCCGTAGTGGGCAAAAGTCTCCCGTAGTGAGCAAAAGTCTCCCGTAATGAGCAAAAATCTCCCGTAGTGAGCAAAAGTCTCCCGTAGCGAGCAAAAGTCTCCCGTAGTGAGCAAAAGTCTCCCGTAGTGAGCAAAAGTCTCCCGTAGTGAGCAAAAGTCTCCCGTAGTGAGCAAAAGTCTCCCGTAGCGAGCAAAAGTCTCCCGTAGTGAGCAAAAGTCTCCCGTAGTGAGCAAAAGTCTCCCGTAGTGAGCAAAAGTCTCCCGTAATGAGCAAAAGTCCAGCCGCAGACTGGCCAAAGTCCATCTTCGGGTGGCAAGTTCCAAGAGTCCACCCGCAGTGTGGCAAAGTATTTCGAAGCCCAACCGCAGATTGGCGAAAGTCCATCCTCAGGGTGGCATCACATCACAAGTCCACCCACAGTGTGGCGAGCCATTAGCCTTCTGGCATTATTCAAAAGACATCCCCTGTTCGTTATTCTTCACATGATAATTATATCCAAGCGGAGTTGATTTGGTTAAGTTTATCTCCTCGTTCCGCTATCACAGAGTGCAAATTTTCTGTTTGTTTCTAGTATTCAATCCCTGCATACTTCAAACGTCTGAAAGCAATTGCTGTCATCCATTCAAGTCTACAGTGATTGAATAGGGGCAGCTATAACACCCCAAAATTTGCCCTCATATTTATCACCTCAATTGACTTTATGCTTCACCATCTTCTGCATTTCTCAGTGGGTTATAACACTTACAATCGTGCATTTCGTCGGGCTCCCAAGATTTGAAATCAATGTCATTCGAGGAATCAATGTACATTTAGCCATATACATATTGTGGAAGCAGGGGTTTTCTTAACATCATATTCTTATTGAGGTTCATCAAGCATCATGCTCATGCGCTTCGGGATTTCTCAAAGAGGCATCAAACGATTAGGGTTTCATACAATGTGGTTTCCTATCTCAAATCACAATCCTCTAATTTTCAGGGGGGTCCTAATTCATCATGTTGATATGGTCGACTAAGAGGATTTACAAGAAAGTTTTAAAAGGTTAAAGGTGGTAGCTCCTCAAGGACCAATTTAAGATATTATTATTTTTCAAAGGAGAATTCAAGAGGTTGAAATGTGGTACTAGGATTACCATGAGAAATTCAAAATTTCAAATATCATAATCTTTTCTGTCTTCCCAGTAATTGACTGGAACAAAGGAAAAGTTGTGGAGTTCTTACTTGAATCATTAAGGTTAATTGATAGAAAGGATGTATTTCCCATATGTATTGGAGATGATAAAATTGATGAAGAGGCATTTAGGGCTATGAGGGATAGCAATCTAGGTTATGGAATATTGGTTTTATCGGTGGAAAAAGAAATCAAAGATTTTTACTCTCTCAAAGACCCCAATGAGGTTATGAATTTTCTCTAACTCTTGATGAACTAGAAGAGGGAGCAAGAAACAAAGCGTGGGAAAGAGTAAACCTTATATAATGGCTGTATATATTATGCACATTAATTATTTCTTTCAAATAAGTTTTTAACAACTTTCAATTAAAACTATTATAAATGTTAAATGCCATTATGCCCAAGCTAAAATTGGGAACTGCGCTTTCAATATTGGTGATTGTGTATTTATAAAAGGTGAAGAAGAACAAAAACATATTGGCAAGATTGTTGAGTTTTTTCAAACTACTGATAGGAAAAAATTATTTCCGGGTCCAATGGTTTTACAGAATTGAAGATACAGTTGTCAAAGATGCTGGTGATTTTCATGACAAGAGGCGTTTGTTCTATTTATCAATAATGAATGATAACTTGATAGATTCCATAATAGAGAAAGTGAATATTAGATACATAAAACTTAAGGTTGGTCTGAGGTCGACTTCTATTTCACCATCTAACTTCTATTATGATATGGAATATTGTGTTGAATATTCTACATGCCGCAAAATACCAACAGATAATGTTGTGAAGATTAAGGAGTCATCACAACCTGCTGTGCTTGAGAGTCTCTCAATAGAGGCATCTACTATTTCCAAGAGCCTACCTAGTCCTGAATTGCATTGGACAGAACTGACATTGCTAGATCTCTATTCTGGCTGTGGTGGCATGTCAACCGGACTGTGCTTAGGTGCCAAACTATCATCAGTTAATCTTGTCGCGAGATGGGCTGTTGATAGTGATAAATCTGCGACTAAAAGCTTGAAACTAAACCATCCAGATACGCATGTGAGAAATGAATCTGCAGATCCACTTCAAATTCAGTTATATTCACAAAAGCCTGAAAAGGGTAATAAACAGGAAAAATCAGAATGAGTAGAAAAGGAGAAAGCTCAAAGTTAATATGACAAGCCAGAAAACTCATAGAAAAATCCAGAAGTTTCACAAACTAGAAACAGTTACAAATCCTAACTGTCATAACAAATTCAATAACAAAAATCGTCACTAGAAACTTCCAGAATCATAACCGAGTTTCCTAACTAATTTTACCAACAGTTATCAAAGAACACTCACCATTCATCATCTATAAAAGGAGATTCATCAGCTTGCATCATGGATTTTTCTTCTCAATTCTTCTACCCCCATTCAAGCCCAATCCCATCTTTAACTTAAAAAAAAACATTTCTATTGCACCCCCTCCATTCTCTATATGTTTTCTATTTTGTGCTTGTTTAATTTAATTCACAAATAAATATTAAAAAGCATATTAAAATTATATAAAAATTAGCGTAGAATATTAACTCAAGTTTGAACTAGTCCCAATTTTTGTTTTCTGAAATTAAATCATTTTTTTAATTTAATTTCGAATTTTAATTTAAGGGACTTATATTGAATTTCCATTTGGACATATAGATTTGTACAATTTATTTAGACCACTTCCCATAATATTTCCTGCCCATTCTTTTTGCTATGATTAAAGGACAAGTTAAAGTACCTAGAATATTTTTTGGTGAATTTTTAGGACATTTTTTCTATTGTTTTGATAGTATAATTTGTGTAAATTCGTGATTGAAATTTGGTTAGATTTAGGTGATCATTTGCCTTAGTTAAAATAAGAATTTTTTAGAGATTTTTTAGCACAATAATATAATCAGGTTGAAGACCTTAGGAATTTAATTTCATATTTTTTTCATGACTTTTAATATTTTTTGTCATTTTAATTCATTTCCATCATATTGTACATATTCATGATTCATATCATTTACTAACTATTTGTTTCTTTGTGCAAGGTGTTTTGCAAGGTTTGGCTTATGGACTTGGTTATTTTATGCCTTAATTGTGTTTTATACTTTGTGTATTTTGTGATGTAATAGCTTAGAATTTGTATGCTCGTATAGTTACCATAAGTAGGATAGAAAAGATAAAACGAATCGATAGAAAACCAAATTTTCAAAAACAAATAAAGTATTCGATCCAACGTCGAGTATATTTTCAAATAAATAAATAAAGTTCATATTATTTTAGGGTTCCTCGATCACCTTCGTTCCACTCCATTCAACCAAAGGCAAACCTTGCATGTTTCATACCATAAGTCGTGTGTCTTAGCACCACGCAACCGACCCACCCGAACCATTGTTCCATCCCGTTTACATTCCATACCGTTTTTACCTACCATGACTTAGGAGGACCCTATTTCTCATTATTAACTTCTTTTACTTGCATGTTTAGTCTTATATCTCTTATATCTCTTAGGTAGATTTTAATTCCAAACCTCACTAACCGTAGGTTATCCATGAATTCAACTAATTTAGGGTAAGTCTAGTTTCCCTTAGAATGTTTACCTTTTATAACTTGAGTCTCTTCTCATCTTAAAAATAAAATAAAAAAACACTTAATAAAGGAAAGGTGTACAATGCGCCATGATCCTTAAGCTATACGGGAAATGATCAGTGGAGGTCTCCTTCACTCTTCTAGGATGCTTTACAAACGTTCCATTGGGGGAGATCTTGGAAAGTATTCGCTCCTGTGTCATAGTCTTTAGTGTTGTACATTCAAAAAACACAATCTCAAAACATTTCTTATAAAAGACAACAAACCAAGAAGTCACGTCTTCTCATCTCATCTCATACTCTTTGCGGACGAACATGACTTGTCTCGACAGTTCAAACAACGACACGGTAAACACCCTCGAGTCAGAGCCGATAACACCTGAGCTAGAACTATGGCAACGTCATCCTAAAAACCACAAACGAGTGTAAGCCTTAGTTAGACGAACTACGGCGTCTCTGATCCTCATTTATCCCGATGAGGTACGTAGGCAGTGGGGTAGGGCCCATTCGAGCACAATCTTTCTTTTTCCCTACATTTTCCCATTTTATTCCCATTTATAAATTTCATTTCTTTTTCATTTCCGTTTCATTCCAGATAGCTATTCTTTCAGTTAAACAGCATATTATTTCTCACCCTTTGAAAACAGACTTTTAAGCGTGGATCCCGTCGGGTACGGCGGACGGATTGGGGTGCTAATACCTTCTCAATTCGTAACCGACTCCCGTATCCAGATATTTGGTTCGTAAGGCCTCGTCCTTTTCCTTCGTCCTTAGGTTTGTGCAACATTACCTTTCTCATTCCTTTGGGATAAAAATGTCTGGCTGGCGACTCTAACTTTTCCGCGCCACTTTCGCGTTTGTACTAGGATGAAAATCCCGGGAGCGACATACAGCAACAACAAAAATTCATTCTCCTTGCATGTGTATGTTCGGTGGACAGGAGGTGCAGAAGCAGGTCAACAGAGCTGAAAGGTCCAAGGTCAACAGTAAACAATAATCAGAAATTGCCTTTTGTTTTATTAAAAAGAAAAAGAAAATGGCACAACAACAAAAACTCAAAACAAGAATCCGTCTTCATTTCAAACTCCACAAAAGCTAAACCTCAAAGCCGGCAAACGGCCGCCAGCGCTAGACGGCTCCATCGCGTCCCCCAACAACGTCAACAAAAGAGACTCGCCGCGAACGAAATTAACCCCTCGTCATCATCGAAGATTCACCTCGCGCAGCATCTCTCACAATCAGCTTTCGGATTTCAAACGATCCCCTCTTGTTTGTGCGATCTGGTTTCAACCTTCACATGCACACGAATGACAACGACGCCGGAAGAACATTCAACATCGCCGTGTCCTCACCATCGCGACGACAACCGCGAAGCCTCTGGAAAAGCGATTTTCATCGTCAAGCCTTCCGGTCTTGTTCTTGACTTCCCCGATTCATCCTCTTCTTCTATTTCTGGGCTTTATTTTATCTGTGTTGTTGATGATGAAAAAGGGGGTTGCGGCTTGGTCCGAAGGAAGTTTGGTTGATGATGGGGTTCTGTTGCTGTGCGTGAGATTGATGAGGGTTTGCTGGTGAGTAGCGATTTGTTTTTCGTCTTGATTTTGATCTGGTATTGTGGTTTGGTCCGCGGATCTCTCTTTTTCTCATTTCATCTTTTTCTGTTCGGTTTTGGTGGAGGCGGTGATGAGACGGGTTGTTACGGAGATGATGAAGGGCGGTTGTAGGCTTGTCGGTTCTGTTGTTGTGATAGTGAGTTGAAGGTTATTTGCTGGTTGTGGTGCGGTTTGACAAAAGTGGCGAATGGAGGTTATGGTTGAATGTTGAGTAGAGTTATTATTTTGTGGTTGAAGCTGTTGTTGATGGTGCGGTGAGTTAATGGTGATAGTTGAAGAGTTGAGATGAAGTGTGGTGGTTCGGATAAGGTATGAGGATGTGTTTGGGATGAGATCTGAAGATGTTATGGTTTTGTTTAGGGTCAAGAAGAAAATGTTGCGGTGATGATTTGAAGAATTTTGTTTTGAGAGTCTTAGCAGTGTTGCTGTATGAAGAATTGGTTTCTTTGTTTTTGCAAGTGAAGGGATTATGGTGTGTTGAAGGATTTGAGTGGGTCGAAGGTGTTTGTTGTATGCGTTTGTTTTGAGGGTGTAGATGGGAGTTGAGGTGTTAAAATGTGTTTGGGTGATTGAAGAAGATTGTCTTGATGAAGTTGTAATGGTTGTTATGAATTTTGTGAGAATTGTTTTGCTGAATGTTATGGAGTGATGTGGTGATGATGGTGATAAGAAATTATGGAGGCTGATTGTTGTGGATATTTGGCTTATTGGTCAAGAACAAAGGGAGGAGTGGTTTAGAAAATTGAATGGAGGCGCCACTTTTTCTATGACCTAGGGATCAACATTGCATTGTCTCTATTTATATGTAGGTCAAACAAAGTCATACTTCATGTCACATGGGCTAGCAAAATGATATGGGCTTGTATATATAAAAAAAAATGGAATTAAGAAGAAAGAAAAAAAAAGTATTTAAGAAAAATGGTATATGGATTATGAATCAATAAACTTAATAATTGGAGTGTGGATAAATGGACTTAGTATTTAAAAATAAGATATTAATATTGTGATATGAATGAATAAAATCGGAAAAGGATTAAAAAAACAAGGAAATTTGACTAATTTGAAATGGTTAATGGTTAATGGATAAAAATGATAAGGAAATGGTTATGAATATTTATATAATGGATTAGGAAATAATTGAAGATGGATAGAAATGGAATTCAGATTAAATGGAAAGTAGATTTATGAGGGATAATGGTTATTGGATAATCGAAACAAATTGGGTAATGAAAATGGTTTAAGAAATGGACATTCGAATAACCGAAAATATGGACATGGTGAAATCTTTGTGAATTAGGACATGAAAAGTGGTTTGGAAATGATGGAAATTACGGGTATGTGTTAATTTGGACATGAACTAAATCAAAGGCCACTGATGCACAATACACCTGAGTTTAATCCAACACCAAATTTATACCAACTCCCACACGCCTCAGATGAAATAAACACGACTGCCACAGAACAACTCGCAGTTGAAACAACAACCATCTGAATCACTATTTGAAGTTCTGACCAATTAATCTCTGAATTATTATGAATCTGTCTAAAAGAAACTCTGGAAAAATAAATCCACAGATGAACACAACTGAACCTTGGATACACCCTGAAATGTCTTGAAGATGAGAATAGCCCTGTAACTTGATGGAGAAGAAACTATAATTCACACTTCACTGCCTGAAGAACCAGAAAAATCGGATGAATAGTTTTCGGACGTGAACTCCTTGAACAACACTTAACTAGGGAAATAAACCCTAATTCCTCAGAAGACGATCCCATGTCTTATGCACATGCAAATGGTATGCAAAAATGCGTATGAATGTAAAACGAAAAGCCAGAAAACGATACAAAAGCCAGAGGGCAAATTTGGGGCGTCTACAGCTGCCCCTATTCAAACATGAGTTAGCTGTGCAGGATGTAAGCAACGGCTTAACAGGCAAACAAGATAACTTGTGGTTGAATACCAAAGACAGACCCAAAATTTGCACTCACATAATGAAGAAGAAAAATGATATAGATTGTAAAAGAAAATAAAGTATATTGTAAAGCGTGGGCGACGGAGGACGACCGTCGAGCAGAGGACGACTGCTGGGGAAAGGGCAATGACGGGGACGGCCGACACGCTGGGAAAAATGTGTGAAGTAAAGCAATGAAGGGGACGGCCATCATGCTGGGGATGAAAAGGTGTTATGATGGGGACGGCCATCAAGTAAAACTGTAAAATTTTCTGGGGATTAATGAAAGATGATAGGGACGGCCATCAAGTTCATAAAGTAAAGTAACCAACGATGGGGACGGCCATCGGGCTAAAAGAAAAGGGACCACGACGGGTACGGCCATCGGGTTAAAGAATAAATGAAATAAACAGATGATGAGGTACGGTCATCAAAGGTGAAGGACGATCACCTAGCAGGGGACGACTGCTCTGAAAGGGTTAAGATGAGGGACGATCATCTAATGGTGAAGGACGATCACCTGGCAGGGTACGACTGCTGAAAATATCGCGACATAGGACGAATGCCGGATAGAAGGTCAACGATGGGGACGGCCATCGGATGAGCATGATGAAGGACGATCATCAAGAGGTGAAGGACGATCACCTAGCAGGGGACGGCTGCTCTCAGGGTTTATCATGACATAGGACGAATGTCAGATAACAGAAGAAAATTTGCTTTGTTGGCGATCTACTGGGGAATAGTAAACACGGACGAGTGTTTATATCCAAGAAATAAAAGGTATAAGTGTTTTGACATTGTGTATAGATTAAAGATGCGGACGAGCATCCTTAAGACTACGATACGGACGAGTATCGAGTAGAAACAAATACTGACACGTGTTCAGAGATGATGGTACGGACGAGTATCAACTGGTTAACAAGGAACACGGACGAGTGTTGAATCTGAGGGGACTCTTCTGGGGAATAGTAGACACAGACGAGTGTCTATATTCAAGAAGACAAAGGTGTTTGACACAATATATGGATTAAAGATGCGGACGAGCATCCCTAAGACTATGATACAGACGAGTATCAGGTAGAAACAAATGCTTGACACATGTTCTGAGATGATGGTACAGACGAGTATCAACTGGTTAACAAGGAACACGGACGAGTGTTGAATCTGCGGGGATATAAATGGTGTATACAAAATACGGACGAGTATCTGTATAAGTAAAATAAGTATGAGTGGTGTATAGATGAGTATTTAATCTGCTGGGGAGGGTGACACGGACGAGTGTCAAAAGGAGAAAAGTATAGTATAAACAAAATCTGATATACAAAGTGTTTATGTTACTGTGCTGGGAAAGGTGACACAGACGAGTGCCAAGAAAGTTATATACATATCCGTGAGTGCAAAGGGGACGCTTTGGCTTTCTGCTGGGGATATGACACGGACGGGTGCCACAAGGAGTATATACTGATGTTTGCGAATGCGAGGCAACTGTTTTAGCTTTAGCTCTCCGCTGAGGAATTTGGGAAGCATTCTGTATACTGCTGACAGGTTGAAAGCTTTTAACTCTGATGGGAATGAAGTGTTGGCAACCTGATGCTTGTTGGAGAGGTTTTCACTGGAGGAAAGACGACTCTGCGTGAGGTATACTTCGTTTAACTGCTTTGAACATCTGTTGAGGATCTGATCATCCTGCTCTGACTCCACTGGGGAGAATTTCTTCTTGCTCTGCTGGGGAAATCCCTTGGAAATGAGAATCCCGATGACTCTATGGGGAAAGATCATCTTTAGACTTGGCTAGGGAAGATGCTTGATCACACAATCCTGCTGAGGAGGGAATTCTGATAATTCTAACTTTGTGGGGAAGCAAGGCCTTCAGCTTCCTGTTGGGAAAACTTCGCTGTGGAAAGATAAGCCCGCTTGGGGATGAGAACGATTCAATTAGCCTTGAAGTTCTGTTGGGGTTATCATCTGTTCCAACTCAGCTGGGGATGTGTCAACCCTCTGGCATGGTTGAGAAAAGATTTGGCAATGCTCTGCTGAGGAGAGACTTTGCTGGAGAATTAGAGATCGAAATAAGCCAAATTAAGCCCCATGTATAGCATGACAACTGTGCTGGGAAGATATGCCAATGAAAATTGGCTTTGACTAAATGCGAATAACCAACTCCTCATGAGGGAATCTTGTCGGCTGAAAGAAGATCTTTATGCTCGGGGAAGAAATAAACTTCCAATGCCCTGCTGGTAAAATAAATACCAGACATTCCCTGAGAATTAACACAGTGTTTCAAACTTCTGAGCTCAACAAAAGCATTACTGATCATCCTGAGTGAACTAAAATTCCCTTAACATCTCCATCATACCATACTGCATCATCCATAAAAAGATCCTCTTTAGAGGATTTTACAGAAGACATGGCCTCCAGAATTGCCCCGGTGTCTTCAAACTCTCGCAGAAATTCAACAGATCTTGAGATAACTGCCCCAGATTACGTCTTGAAACGATTCTTGCCCCACATCAGAGCTAAAACAGAAACCATGCGGTATGAAGATGCAATGCAAATGATGTACAATGCAGACGTATGCTCATAACCAAAGATATGAAACAAGGATGACTGGGCGCTAGGGCCAGGTTGATAGATATATCTTTTTTGGTTGCCAAGCAATTGGACTTTTGAAGGTGAATTACCAGACGAGAACTGGTTCATTAAAGTTAGGCCAACAGACGAGAACTGATGGGCAAAGAATAAGTCGTCAGACGAAAACTGACTCCTTGGGGTTCATTGTCAAACGGGAATTGACTCTGAAAAAGAATGAATACCAGACGGGAACTGGCTTCCAGACGGTTAAATGAAAAGGTAACCAGACGAGAACTGGTATTTGAAATTGGTTCGCCAGACGAGAACTGGACTTTGGGTTTGTCTGCCAGACGAGGACTAGACTTTGAAAAGTTTTTCCAGACGAGAACTGGACTTAGAACGGTTTGCCAGACGAGAACTGGACTTTGAACGGTTTGGGGGACGAGGCCCTCTGGATGAGACTGATGTTTGTGGGGAGTTATGCTCAATGCAATTATGATGCACATGCTCTATATGCGACATGAATAACGTATGCAAATGATTTATGCCATGATTATGAAAGGCTATAAGAACTCCCGAGGATGGGGAAAAAGTCATAGGTGACAAGGCTTCTGGTTGAGAAGGGTGACAAAGGCGAGGGTGGGTAACACGATTTCCCGATACTCGTCTTGAACTCGAAGATCACTGATACAATTTGCTCTGCATAGCTAAAGTTTGCCCCTGTTGGGTGAGTCTCTGAACAGACTATCACTGATTATCCAATTCTTGGCATGGCGGACTTGGATGTCCTCTCGAGGAGAGTTGCACTTAGTGAGCTCTTGGAATTATTCTGCCCCGGTATGAGCGTGAAAGCGACTTGACTCATTCTGACTGAGCATTGGAAGATTTCATCCTTGGACAACAGAAATTTCGGGTGGCCTTCCCCTGTTTGGCAGATTCAGTTCTGATCAACTGGCTTTGAATGACGTCCCTCAATTAACTGATGCTTGGGAACTTGATGTACCCTGATTGATTCTTTGGTCGACAAAACCACTGGATAATATGCCCCTGATTCATAGGCCAACAAGATGCTCTTGATTCTGGTTATCACTATTGAATGATCAAATTCTCCTCTGATTGTCCTTTGTAGGAACTTCCCGGGTGTCACAAACTAACTTGCAATTAAAACTGTACATTCACAAATGGTAATTTTAATGCAGTGCACATGCAAGTTTTGAAAATTTATTTTATTTATATGTTGTGACAGTGTGTGACGAATGGACGATTAGTCCAAACGTAGTGTTGAATTAGCAAACCTTTAGGAGTCAGTTTACGCAACCTTGTCGTAGTATGCTTTCAGAATTGAACCTGATTCAATTAGGACTTTCAAGGGTTGTAACATGGTCTGGTTCACGGTTTTAGAAGGAAAGATTTGTGGCTCAAAGTTTATCTGTGCCCACCCATTCTCCTTGATGTTCTCCAGTCCTATGTTCAGCTAATTCTCCCTAAGCGCTCACTTCTCACAAGGGTTTTGTAATGATTGAGGAGCCAATGTCGTTGACGGTTTACGCACCAATGAGGTTTCTTGGAGTAACAGTCACCCATTCTGACTTTGTGTCTGGTCACACAACTTTGTTCTCATGGAACTTTTTCTTTTTGATATATTTTTACTCCCTAATTTTTGCCTAGACTGATTTTTTTGAATTTTTTTGAAATTTTGAAGTCCAGCGGGATGCCCTAACTTTTGCCTAAGTCATATGTTTTCACACATTTTTTCGACTTAGCAGGCTTTATTTCCTTCTTTTTTTCTTTGATTTTTGTTGAACAAATCGTGTGACACTGGCTTGTCATGACTTGCTGAAAGGGTTGACTGCCTCATTCCTTTGTTGGTGAGGGATAACCATTGTGGTTTCACGTCCCTTGACCTCTTGAGGTGTAATGAATAAAGGTAATGGATCCTCGGATGCACACTCCTTTGGAAATTTGAACGCTCGATCAAATTAACTGATAACTACCCTGCCCCGGGTTGGATGTGAGGGTTTTTTCGTTTAGGAACGAAACTCCTACTTCAAGGCTCAAAGGGGTTGACGAGGGTCTATCTCCCTTATATCTCCGGTGTTTAGGAATTGAAGCAATGCCTGTACATCGTCAACAGGTTCTACCCTGAAAGCATACCTTGAACAATTATGGGTATTCAGTTGTCATCATCCTCCCTCAAACCTTCTAAACAACAGTGAAATAAATGGGAGGTAAACGGATGCAATTTTTTCTTTTTTTTCTTTTTTCAATGCAAGTAAAGAAAAATGAGCGAATGCGACACAATTGATTCAAAAGTGTAAGATCACTACATTAACATTGCCATTTAAAATAACAATGCTTAAAAGACAAGTAGCTGCTAACATGAAAGAAACTACAATGCAAATGATAAAAGGATACAGTGATCACCAACTCTGATGACATACTGTTGTCTGAGCCACTGAAATCAAGATACGCTTCTTCCGAAGTCTTTGAACTCAATCAGGTGAAAGGTTGACGTGCACAACCAAGCTTCCTTCTGGAAAGAAGATGTAGCCCTTGTCGATCAACTGTTGTAATTTGGCTTGAAAAGCTTTGCAATCTTCAGTTGAATGCCCCATTGATCCACCATGATACCCGCACTGCTCATGAGGATTGTACCCTGGAGGGTACGGCCCTGGTAACGGCTTGAGAGGCTTAGGAACCACCAAAGAGCTCTGAACTAGATGTGGCAAGAGTTCACTGTATGCCATGGGGACTGGATGAAGAGGAGCAATCCTTCTTTCCAGATTGTTACGAGGCCTAGGCTGGCTCTGAAGTTGATTTTGAGGTCTTTGACCACGAGATTGCAGATTTGGACGAGGAGGAGCCCATGGTTTCTGACACGGTGTTCTGAGCATTGCCGAATGCCCATAAGAGTAATCAGATTCAGGAAAAGATGATCTCTTAGAAGACGTTGTTCTAGAATATTCGATATTTGCCATGACTGCACTGACGTCATACCATTCTTCCTCTTGGGAGCTAACAACAGACTCAACTTCACTAGCTGGGATATTCGAAAAGTCCCGGATCTTTCCACTTTTGAGCAGGCTCTCAATGCGTACTCCAACTATCATCAAATCAGAGAAGCTTGTCATCCCAATGCTACTCATTCTTTCCAAGTATGGACCCTGCAAGGTGCCCACGAACAGGTCAATTAGTTCTCTGTCTAAAAGTGGTGGTTGCACTTGGGCTGCCAATTCTCTCCACCGCTGTGCATATTCTCTGAAAGATTCACCACTCCTCTGGGATAGGCTCTGCAAGTGCGTGCGATTGGGCGCCACGTCCATATTGTACTGGTATTGCTTTATGAAAGCTCTGGATAAATCATTCCAAGATCGGATATGACTGCTTTCCAAATCCATGTACCAACTTAAAGATGCCCCACTTAAACTGTCCTGAAAACAGTGAATCATCAACTTATCATTGCAGGCATAAGAAGTCATTTTTCTACAGAACATCACCAAATGACTCTTCGGGCAACTAACACCAGTGTATTTCTCAAACTTCGGAGTTTTGAAATCTGGAGGAATGACAAGATCAGGCACCAAACACAGGGTTAGAGCATCAAAACCGAAGGCATCAGGATCCGATAAGGCTTTGAGTTGCTCCTCCAACACACGAAATCTTTCAGCAGGATCAATAACTTATGGATCCTTGGTTTTCACAAGAGGGATTGCCCCTTGGAAGTCTGGCATAGGGAAGGCAAAACTCTGATAATCTGTAGAATCAGAAGAAGATGAAGGTCCACCTCGGACAGCAGATGGTTCAGGTACATTCTGATTCACGATCGGGGTCTGTGCAAGCTGAGCTTGAGCAAGATTGTTCACTTGTGGAAGATCTTCATCAGGATAAAGACCATACAGAGGATTGGTTATTGAAGTGAAACCAGGTGGAAACTCAACATTCTGACGGTTGTTCTCTGACATAGCTACTGACGGCTTTCAAACTGACCCTTTACCTCTTGACACTGCTCAATCTTCCTTCAAACACTGTCGTCTTCCAACAGTTAACACTTGTTCAAACTGAGTACCGGGAAATCAACTGGCTGGTCATGGACAAAAGAGGAAGGATGAGCTCTCTGGAGGAGGAAAATGCAATGCAGATGCAAATGCGAAATGCAAAATGATAATGCAAAAGATGCAAAGACATGGGATCACAGCTGGAAACTGCCTGGAATCTGGAATGCCGGACCAAGAGTCGAGTGTCTGTAACCACAAGATCAGTATAATAACCCAAAATAGTAACTGAAAACCAGAGGTCAAAAACTTCAGGATCATAGTGACCGGATCAAACAATTGTACTGGTAATGAGGGTATGTTGAGGTCAAGGGTTCCTGCAAACCTGTAAACAGCCTAACCCCCTCACAGGTGGTGTTCTAAAACAAGGATCCTCAGACTTGGATCAGTTATGAGAAGTGTAAACACTTCTAACCCGGAGGTACAATGTTTACAATAACCATAAAAATCCTCCTCTAATTCTCCTCAGTTTCTGAAGGTCATAATAAAGGTCATCCAGACTTAGCAGGCTTCCCAGATAGCCCTAGTATTGCAGGAAATTTGCAACACAGAGTTCTCAAGAAGAAACCCATATCTGAACCGTGTTTCATATTCCCGCACCAGACCGAGATGGAATGGGAAAGAATATGAACCACTCTAGCCTAGGTGTCACTCAGGTCCCAGGTATAGGACCTCAACTCTCAATAGCACACCCACCCACCAAAGCAACAAATAGATCCAGCCAGCACAGTATGACAATATGATATATGCAAAGCTATAAAGAAAGCAATAAAGCAACTGTACATAAAGCAAAAATAAAGCAAATATATAAACACAGATAGCACATAACACCCCAGTAAACACAAACCAAACAAGCGCTAGGAGGAACCCACAAAAAGAACCAGAAGCCCTGGTTGCAGTATAAGGATTCCCCAGCAGAGTCGCCAAGCTGTCGCTCCCGATAGATGGGAATGGCCCAAATAAAGGTACAGACGCGAACGGTCGGCGAAAGGGACAATGAGAACACACAGCCGTGAACTCACTGGAGATGAATAGAGTCGCCAGCTAGGCATTTTTATCCCGGAGGAAAGGCAATGCTGCATAGACCTAGAAAGACATGGATAAGACGGTTGCGAACCAAAGAGACTGAGAAAGGGGGTTGGTTACAACCTGGGAAGGTATTAGCACCCAGATTGTCCGTCGTACTCGACGGGATCCACGCTTAAAAGGTTTGTGTTTTAAAGGGGTAGTGCCAGTGCAATTTATGTGTAAAAGAGCTGGAAAGATGTACAGGTGTCAGTGTAAAATAAGTGCAAAGTGTGATATATACAGTGTCAGTGTAAGGATAAGAGTGAAATGCTCATGATAATGAGGCTTAAAGAATAAAGCTGGAAAGAGGGGGAATATACAGAGACTTTTGTTCGATAATTGTTAAGTTATGCCTACGTATCCTCTCGTGCAATGAGGAAGTCAGAACACCGTAGTTCGACCCAAAGAGACTGAAAGATAAATTGACTTGTGAACTGCTTGCTTGTCTATGCTCAAGTGTATGACCTGTCTGGCTCAGGTGCAAACTGTCTTGCATTAGACGGAAGAAGCGAGTTCTCTTTTGTGAGTGAATGAGATGAGAAAAGAATCCCGGAGGAGACGATTATTGTTTGTTTTTGTATTTTCAGTCTTTTATTGCTTTTAGAGGTTTGTCATAAGTAAATGAGCTTAAGCCTAAACCAATGGACTTAGTAAACTCATCACATCTTCCCTCTGATTAGGGGTAATGAGAATACCTTAAGTGTGAAGTCAGCTTCTCACACTTAATCACCTTTGATGTAGGATTAAGATCATTAACCTATTTGTGATTATTTAGATGTTTTTGTGGTTTTTGTTTAGCGTTAAGTAATGAGATTAAGCCATAATCAGGGATTAAACAGACTCATTACACCATCCTAATAGAAGGATAATAGATGAGAATGTTTAAGCTGAGGAAAGCTCCTCAACTTAATCCATGATTAGGGATTAAACTCATAACAAAACAAGCCTTTGATTAAGTGGATTTTATTTAATGATATGATGATGAAGTGATTTTTAGGGTTTGTAAGACAACTTGAGGGGGACTTGTCCATTAACACTAGGGTTAGTCCTTCTTAACCAATTAAGGAAGAATTAGAACCCTAATGCAAGGCCCAAGTTACAAGCTTGATGTCTTGATGATTATTAAGTGGATTGATTAAGAGATTTAAACACATGAAGGGTTTAACACTTAGGATTAAAGTTATACACTCCATCCTAATAGAAGGATGCAGGCATAAGCTTAATCACAAAGCCTTAAAGCCTTTAGGGTTTAGTCCCTGATTATGGGATGAGAAGAGAAGACTCAAAAGAGACTCAAAGGTAAAACTAAGAGGGGAGACTAATCAAAACCCTAATCATTGTCATGCTTGGTTGGTCCTAGGTTAGTGAGGCTCACTATCCTAAAGAAGAAAGAAAGAAGAAGAGAAAGATGAAAGGAGAAGCTCCATGGTGGCCTAAGCACACCTCCAGCAAGGCAAGAGATAAAGAAGATGAGGAAGAAAAAATTAGGATGAAGAAGACATAAGATAAGAAGATAAGAATGCAAAAATGGAGATAAGATAAAGAGATGAAAGTGCAATATGGAGTAATGCACAAACAGAGCCTACACCAGTAGGACTTCCAGATGCAACAGTATGCAATAAGTAAATCAGGCCTCAGTGGTACCTAACGGAGAAGGTCCGTTGCCTCTTCAATTCGTACTGAAATGCCCAAGAATACTTGTAATAAGATATCGACCTCAAGTCAAGGCATGCATCCAAATTATCAACCAACAAGAACATTCATCAGGACGGGCCTTCAAGCCCAGGCAGTAGTCCACTATTCGTCACAAATAACATCGAGAATTTTACAAACAATAACATATCAACACTTAATAAGCGAACAATCAATAGTAAAACTCAGATCCACCATCCTTGAAATCAAGAAAGCAACCTTGCAACTTGAAGAAAGCGAAACTAAGATCAACCAAATTAATTAATTACTTCCTTAAAAAAAACTATATTAAAATTTTAAAAAAAAAAAGTTAATAAAATCAAAATTCCAATAAGAAATAAACTCAAATATATTAATATAAACAAAATCAAACCAAATTATGTTCTAAACTATACTTGTTAATCAAAAATTAAGATACAAAAAAAAATAATAATAAAAATAAATAACAAGAAGAGGGGGTGAGGCGCAGGATATCTCGGTGAAATTAGCAGCTCCAATTGGGCTCTAAGTAGGTCAGCCCATCAAGACAACAACAACAAAAATTCATTCTCCTTGCATGTGTATGTTCGGTGGACAGGAGGTGCAGAAGCAGGTCAACAGAGCTGAAAGGTCCAAGGTCAACAGTAAACAATAATCAGAAATTGCCTTTTGTTTTATTAAAAAGAAAAAGAAAATGGCACAACAACAAAAACTCAAAACAAGAATCCGTCTTCATTTCAAACTCCACAAAAGCTAAACCTCAAAGCCGGCAAACGGCCGCCAGCGCTAGACGGCTCCATCGCGTCCCCCAACAACGTCAACAAAAGAGACTCGCCGCGAACGAAATTAACCCCTCGTCATCATCGAAGATTCACCTCGCGCGGCATCTCTCACAATCAGCTTTCGGATTTCGAACGATCCCCTCTTGTTTGTGCGATCTGGTTTCAACCTTCACATGCACACGAACGACAACGATGCCGGAAGAACATTCAACATCGCCGTGTCCTCACCATCGCGACGACAACCGCGAAGCCTCTGGAAAAGCGATTTTCATCGTCAAGCCTTCCGGTCTTGTTCTTGACTTCCCCGATTCATCCTCTTCTTCTATTTCTGGGCTTTATTTTATCTGTGTTGTTGATGATGAAAAAGGGGGTTGCGGCTTGGTCCGAAGGAAGTTTGGTTGATGATGGGGTTCTGTTGCTGTGCGTGAGATTGATGAGGGTTTGCTGGTGAGTAGCGATTTGTTTTTCGTCTTGATTTTGATCTGGTATTGTGGTTTGGTCCGCGGATCTCTCTTTTTCTCATTTCATCTTTTTCTGTTCGGTTTTGGTAGAGGCGGTGATGAGACGGGTTGTTACGGAGATGATGAAGGGCGGTTGTAGGCTTGTCGGTTCTGTTGTTGTGATAGTGAGTTGAAGGTTATTTGCTGGTTGTGGTGCGGTTTGACAAAAGTGGCGAATGGAGGTTATGGTTGAATGTTGAGTAGAGTTATTATTTTGTGGTTGAAGCTGTTGTTGATGGTGCGGTGAGTTAATGGTGATAGTTGAAGAGTTGAGATGAAGTGTGGTGGTTCGGATAAGGTATGAGGATGTGTTTGGGATGAGATCTGAAGATGTTATGGTTTTGTTTAGGGTCAAGAAGAAAATGTTGCGGTGATGATTTGAAGAATTTTGTTTTGAGAGTCTTAGCAGTGTTGCTGTATGAAGAATTGGTTTCTTTGTTTTTGCAAGTGAAGGGATTATGGTGTGTTGAAGGATTTGAGTGGGTCGAAGGTGTTTGTTGTGTGCGTTTGTTTTGAGGGTGTAGATGGGAGTTAAGGTGTTAAAATGTGTTTGGGTGATTGAAGAAGATTGTCTTGATGAAGTTGTAATGGTTGTTATGAATTTTGTGAGAATTGTTTTGCTGAATGTTATGGAGTGATGTGGTGATGATGGTGATAAGAAATTATGGAGGCTGATTGTTGTGGATATTTGGCTTATTGGTCAAGAACAAAGGGAGGAGTGGTTTAGAAAATTGAATGGAGGCGCCACTTTTTCTATGACCTAGGGATCAACATTGCATTGTCTCTATTTATATGTAGGTCAAACAAAGTCATACTTCATGTCACATGGGCTAGCAAAATGATATGGGCTTGTATATATAAAAAAAAAATGGACTTAAGAAGAAAGAAAAAAAAAGTCTAAGAAAAATGGTATATGGATTATGAATCAATAAACTTAATAATTGGAGTGTGGATAAATGGACTTAGTATTTAAAAATAAGATATTAATATTGTGATATGAATGAATAAAATCGGAAAAGGATTAAAAAAACAAGGAAATTTGACTAATTTGAAATGGTTAATGGTTAATGGATAAAAATGATAAGGAAATGGTTATGAATATTTATATAATGGATTAGGAAATAATTGAAGATGGATAGAAATGGAATTCAGATTAAATGGAAAGTAGATTTATGAGGGATAATGGTTATTGGATAATCGAAACAAATTGGGTAATGAAAATGGTTTAAGAAATGGACATTCGGATAACCGAAAATATGGACATGGTGAAATCTTTGTGAATTAGGACATGAAAAGTGGTTTGGAAATGATGGAAATTACGGGTATGTGTTAATTTGGACATGAACTAAATCAAAGGCCACTGATGCACAATACACCTGAGTTTAATCCAACACCAAATTTATACCAACTCCCACACGCCTCAGATGAAATAAACACGACTGCCACAGAACAACTCGCAGTTGAAACAACAACCATCTGAATCACTATTTGAAGTTCTGACCAATTAATCTCTGAATTATTATGAATCTGTCTAAAAGAAACTCTGGCAAAATAAATCCACAGATGAACACAACTGAACCTTGGATACACCCTGAAATGTCTTGAAGATGAGAATAGCCCTGTAACTTGATGGAGAAGAAACTATAATTCACACTTCACTGCCTGAAGAACCAGAAAATCGGATGAATAGTTTTCGGACGTGAACTCCTTGAACAACACTTAACTAGGGAAATAAACCCTAATTCCTCAGAAGACGATCCCATGTCTTATGCACATGCAAATGGTATGCAAAAATGCGTATGAATGTAAAACGAAAAGCCAGAAAACGATACAAAAGCCAGAGGGCAAATTTGGGGCGTCTACAATAAGGTAGCTGAGGTTTTCTACCCAGTAAAAGGTAGTGGAGGTTATCCCTCTTCGTTTTCTCCTATCCAGTAAATCGATAGTCGAGTCCCTTGTTTTCCTACCCGATAAACCGGTAGTTGATGATTCTGTTCCGACTCGGTATTCCTCCATTTTTGGACTTGAATACTTTGATTGGTTATTGTTCCCTGGGAGAGTGTTTACTCTTTCCCGTTGAACCTTGTTACCTTGAATGTATCATATTTTCTTTTCCCCCATGTGGAGTCGGTTATCCAGTGATTTATTTTCCTGGTAACTCTTTTGGTGTCTTTTGTTTTCTCCGGCGGGATATTTCTTCTGCGTCCCCAAGCTTTTGCTTTCCTCTGGTGGCCGTGTTTTCCCCACAAAGATCTTGGGTTTGCATATCATATTCATATCACATCATGTTCTCTTAGGACAAAAATTTGGGTTTTCTGTATTTAAGTCTCTCCCATATTGCAGAGACGAAGATGTCAATCTTCATATCTTCAGATTAAAGAAACTTAAATAGGGGCAGCTGTTGCACCCTAATTTTTGCCCTAAGTGTTCTTTGCATTTTTCATCTACATCTTGCATACAAACAAGATCGCATTGGTTACACGGTTCTTCTCGGGTTAGGTTTATGCCTCGCAGGGGATCATCGTTGTCTTTAATTACTTTATTTGTTTATGTTTACTAACCATTAATCATTAATAAAAAAAAATTTGTTTTCTTTTACTAACCTTTTTTCAGGAAGAGGAACCTTTGAAAATACCAAAAATAGCAGTCATGTAGCTCGAGCGAAATTTCACAGAAAAAAGTCGAAGTTGATCCGCAAATAATTCAAATTTTTATCTGATCAAGGATTTCCCAAGTTAATTGATTCATTCAAAGGATTTCCAAGTTTCATGTGTTCATTTCTTCGACGCATAAAAAGAATCGGGCCGAAACAACCAAGCAACCATGTTTGAATAAAAAAATTCAAATTTCAATTTGGTTAACCAGTTAACCATATGCGTTAACCGGTTAACCAGTGCGAAATTTGAATTTTTTATTCAAATTCAGCACCCTTAGATCATTGATTTAATTGGAATATTCTAGATCCATCGGTTTCTGATTTCTCTACATCAATTTGATCATTTCCTACCATAAACCCTCATTAATCACCACTCTTTTCCATTTCCCACCAAATTTTCAATTACCAAACCTAAATTCAAATTACCAAAGCAAGTTCCATTCCACCAAATTTCCATACCTAAGGCCTTTAAATAGGACCACAATTTCATTCATTCAACAAGCTTTAGAGAGCCAAATTCACCTTGCAAAAATTTCCACAAGCTTTTGATAGCCACAAAACCTCTTGCAAAATACTCCCTCAAACACCAAAATTCTCAAAAGCTCACTTTCTTTCTTTTGAATTTATCAAGAATTCACATTGAATTCTTGATTAACTTGAGCTAAACCTTCATCCTTTCATTCTTTTGTTCATCAATTGCAGTAGATCTAGCTTGACTTGGTTCAATTTGAAGAAGTGACTTTGGTAATTCCTCTCCTTCCACAAACCTATAATCACCATCAACCATTCAAGATGTAGATCTTTGGTTCCTTTGATTCTAGATCCTTTGGATCTTTATTTGTTGTTTGATTGCAGAGATTTCCACTGTATTTTGGTTTTAAAATTCGTGCAAATTCAGATTATGATCATTAAATGTTTTGAAAGAGTTTTGGAAATGGATCAATGCTGAATTTCTGCATTATTTCTGTTGCTGCTTCAGCATTAACCGGTTAACCATATGCGTTAACCGGTTAACGCAAGTCAGAATTGAATTCTTGGCTTGTTTCAAGCCCTTTTTGGTTCCTCTTTCTTCTTCCTCCTCCTCCTTTTTATTTTTACCTTGGGAAGCACTTTTGGGAGTGATTTCTCCTTAATTTCAATGAACTTTGGGTGTATATTAGAGTAGTTAATGTTCATTAATTCAAAACTACCTTTAAGTGGTTTATTCAATTATTTAAGGTACTTTTCATTAGTGATACATTTTCATGCTTGAATCCACCAAGAAGAGTGATTGAACTTAAGGATGGAAGAATACCATAAGTGCGGCTCAATTTGGTATTCACCTTTAGTTTTGTGCGGTATCGCGTCCGGATAACGATTTACATATCGTTTATCTCGCATGCATTAGCACTAACATTATGCACCTTAATTGGTGGTGGCCGGCCTCATTTGTAGGGTAATTACTTCGTAAATTACTCGGCGATTGCTTAACATAGACCTAAATGTGTCCCGACTTCGGAATAAAAATCTAATTGGGTACTTGCACTTTTATGGACCGGATCTCTTGTTGATCGCGTAATCCCAAAGTGGTTAATCATATTGCATTAAGAATCGAGACTTATGAATGTTTGATGCGTAGGTGCTTTGGGTCTCCCAATCGCCTTTCAAATTTCATTGAATTCGGTTCGGTTTGCCTTGATTAATCGCTATAGTGTAAGATGCTAAGCGGATCCGGCTGCCTTCGATTTTGGTTACTCTTTCTTTTTTGTTGTGGTTGATTAAGTTCACCATACCATTATTATGTGAATATTGTTATTCTTTTTTTGTTAGTATTTAGATTCTTGCACTTTAATTTCTTTTGTTACTAACATTTAATTTCTTGCACTTTTATTGCCTTTATTCTATTTTGATTTATTCATCCATATCATGTTTATTATTTGTTCTTATTATTTTAATTGTTGATTTTTCTTTGTCCATTTGGACACCAAAAAAAACATTAATAAAGGATTAAACTTCTAAAAGACTTGTGACTTTAATTTGTGGACTTTTGGTTACTATCATTGGCATTGGAATGGAGATTTTGGACTTAGATTTTAGGATCCTTTTCCCTTGCTTTGATCTTTATGAAGTTGGATTTAGCCTTTATTTGGCCATTTGCTAGCTAATAAGGATGAAACTCTTATGCTCATAATTTGGAATGTCATCAAGCTTGGTTAGATCTTTCTTCCCTTATCTCCTTATTTTCTTTTTTAGGATAGTTCCTTCATCTCCTCCCATTTTTCAATTTTCAAAACCTTCTCCCTTTTTCAAAGGATTCATTCTTTTTAAATCATCACCTCTTTAATAAACAAAAACCTTGACTTTTGTCAAGTGGCTTTTACTCTTTTTCTTTTCTTTTCAAATCAATGAATCTAATCATGTTGACCTTAATTTAAAAAAAATAAAAAGAACCAAACTCATTCAATTTGTTTTGTGCCTTTGTGCACTTTTGTTTATTTTCTTTTATAAAGTGCCGATTATGAGTCATTTTCCTTTAGTCGGGTCCAATTCTCTCAATCTCCATGGTTTTAGTTTGATGTAATTGAGTCTCTTGTCATTTGTGGGGGTTTAGTGGCATACTCGTTGATTTTATCCGAGTTGGCGCCCTCCCCATAATGATGTATGAGTCCATGCCTTCATTCTCATGGTAGATTTGTTTGGCTATCCACTTGAAGATGACAAATTCTCTTCACTTAATAAAATTAATCATAACCCACCCTTTTCACTATTTGTACCACGAACTACGGGGTTTTGATCTTGCATTGCACTTTGTGGGTACGTAGGCATGAGGTGGTAAACCTCTCCAAACACAAACATATTAAAAAAATTATTCTTTTCTAATCCCTCCACTCATATTTTACAAACCATTTTCAAACCAAAAACAGTAAATTTTTCAAAGGGCTCCCGTGGAGTACCACAGACATTTTGGGTGCGTAAAACCTTCCCATTGTGTAAAAAACAAGGCGCGGTGGCAACTTTGTTTACTTTGAGTTAAGTTAACCAATAGCTTACACTCATGTTTTTACCGCTACACTTGAGCATAAGTATTGTCTCATTAGGATTCAAGCAGCGCGTCTTGAGACAAGATGCTTAAGCCACATAAGTCTCATTGCTTAAGTGTTAAAATGTGAAAGTCTTATTCAACTAGTTTGATTGAGCAAGAAGCCTCAGGTGAGGCCTGATGATCGGTAGTTTTCACTCGTAATATTTCGGTCTTTTTTTGTGTCTTTCATGTTTATGTTTCCTCTGCTTTTGAATTCCTTTTATCGTATTTTACGTAGTATTTGTGTTTTATCTTAGCAAAGTTTTATTTTCAATAAATTCTGTTCATAGGCCTTTTATGCTTTGATTGGGTGGTATTTATGTGTTTTTTAGGTACACTTAAAGATCAACGATCGGATGGGACTGAAGCGGAGTCTAAAGTGCGAACAGAGCACAAACCAGCAGGAAAGGCCACATGACACGACTACCCTTTGTAACACCCCAATTCTACCCGGCGGAAATTCATAAATCAGAGTGTAAATCATCAAGTTATAAATAGGTGTCACATTTTCAACTTATAAAACCACAACAAATATCAACTTTACATGTAGATACATAACACTTAAAACACAGGGTGACAAAGTAACAACATATTTATTCTTTAAAGAAATAACTTTTATTACCAACAATGTGTTCATCATTTCAACTTATGACGACTTTATTCATCTATTATAACATCTTTCAACAACTTAACATCTTAGTCAATACCACTACAACATTCAACTACATAAAGAAACAACATATATCCAACAAACGTCAACCCCCCGAGTGTTACGTATCAGAGTGACGACACCGACTTGACCACGAAGGTAAGCAACTCTAATCTGGAATACCTGCACGTTACCAACGTAGAGGAAACATTCAAACAAAAGGGGTGAGATATCTAACAATATAATCAGAATGTATGATAAATAACATATTAGATCAAATTTCATAATCATCACCTCACAATACAACAACAACTTAAACAACGTAAAATACAACATAACAACACATAATACGACTTAGAAACGCAACTCAACAAATGCACAAGCATGTGGTACCATACGGAGTAAGACTCCCAACTTAAAATATGTTAGGTTATCGAGGCATTTGCAAGGTATAAACCTTCAACTTAATAATTTTTCCAATCCAGACCAACGTGGTGAGCATTCGCTCCAACTTAGAAATGCAAATGCGACTCAACATGATTATCAACCAACAATGATTAAAACAATAATAACAATCAACGTTGGCCCAAAGGACTACAACTTATCAACTTTGGCCAAAGGCCTACAACTTAACAACCATAACATCAATTATACAATTTAGCAACAACAACAATCAATTATACAACTTATAACAAAGCAACACAACACAAAACAACCAAAATATACAACAGACAACCACATAATTATTTGGCAGTTTTCAACTAAAATTCATTAATTAATCTTCTAATAATTTACCAATATTTTCTACTCTGCACTACTCTTATTAAGTTCATACAGCCAATTCTAGTAAAGATAATACCTGCTATTAAATAATATACATCAAGGACTAAGGTATCCTACTTAATTACTACTCCGCCAAATTAATAAAACTACTATTTTCTCTACTACTGAAGTTTCTACATTATTAATATATATATATATATAGTGTTACTACTATTTTATTAATTCATGTAACATTCTGTTACTAAATCTTAAACTGATAATTTACATTTGATAATATACTTCTTATTCTACAACTGAAGCTATGCTAATCACCTTTATATACTACTATAAGATCCTACTGTTTCGGTTACTTTAACTCACTGCTATAATAGTTTTCTTCTATCTGACATCAATCCCAACTCTATTTCAATAATGCTACTGCAACTTAAAGCCTGTCACATTATTCATATATTTCTTCACTTGTTGGCTACCCCATCCACTATTAATTCCTCAATGAGATACTAATCCCTGCAAATTAAGCTCTATTAATTAGTTAATAGTTTAAGGTACGTATCAACATTAAAAGTCCAAGGGATACCAGTAACCCAAAATAGAACTGCCACCAACAGATAACACACAAACCAAATAACAAGAGAACCCATGATTTGACAGTGTGATGCTTGTCATGCTCTGGTGACGGTCGTCCTGCATAATTTGTTTGCGTGACGGTCGTAACATCATGAGTGACGACTTTCGCTCTCAAGTACCTGTGTGACGCTTGTCACACACCCCGTCACGGTCGTCACACCCAAAAACTATCTTCGTTTCGGTTTCTTTCGTTCCAGTGTTCCCACAATTCACAACTTTTCCTCTGATTCAATAACAGTTCAGAATTTAACCATCACAATACCACAACAACACACAAAATTATACTCCATCAATATAGAGTAATTTTCCAGGATAAATTCATTTATAGCAATACAATTTTAGTATCAATTATAGAAATCAAACACAAATAACATCAATTTTACGAACCTAATCCCACATATCATTCATCAATTATCCCATTATAGAGTCAGAACCCCACCCTTACCTTTGGATCGAAGGCGGCTCTAACAATTTGATCGGAACCCTAGCTTTTCCTTTCCTAAGCCTTTCTCGTAACCTCTGGTTCTTCTCAACTTCACGTTCTCCTCTTTTCACTGATATCTCCTTTTTCCCCTTTATTCTAATTGTTTTATAATTATATTAAATCCATAATAATTCTTATTGGGCTTAAATTGTGCACCTCTCACAATTACTACTTTTATCACCATTAGGCCCACTTATTAAGAACAACACAATTCCACTTATTATTCCCCCAACTAATCAACTTAAATCTTAATCCAACTTATCAAGGCACAACTTAATTAATTCAACTTAATTCAACTTAAATCAACTTATTCGACTTAATTCAAACCAACTTAGCAACTTGTCATAAACAACTTCGACAATTCAACATAAATCAACACTAATAACGCAAATATAATTAATTAAATAATTAATTAATAAATAGGGCGTTACAGCCGTGTCATAGGACACGACCCGTGTTAGGGCCTTTGAAGCAAAGGGACACATGTAACAAGATAGGCTTCCTGACACGGCTGCCCATGTCACAGGACCCGACTTGTGTCATGAGCCCTGAAGGGTGATTTTTCTATATTTTGCTTAAGTGTCTTCCAAGGGTATTTTGGGGATTTTGCATGATTTTATGTGGACTGAAGCCTTTTAGGCTGGGAGATGAGAGGAAAAATACACTTTTGATTTTACGTAAGAACTTCTGGATTGAAACTTATGCTCTTAGGAGTATTGGGAGGAAGGAGATCTTTGAACGGCAGAAGCAATTGAAGATCAATGGAACCCCAATTTTAGCGTAATTACTTTTTCCTATTTGTATTTTCTTATTGTTTTGTTATGAACATGAGAGGCTAAACCCTCAAATGCTAGAGGATGTCCTTGATTTCCCTTTGTAATGACAAACTGATCGTTTTCATAGTAATTTCACTGTGTTCTCATAATCATCTTGTTATATGATGTCCTTATTACAAACCTATATTGGAAAATAGGGTTTATCATAACTGATATGTGTCTAACTTTTTATGCGAGGTAAGACCTCAACTGAATTTTCCTTTGACGCAAAATTTAAAAGATCATTGCACGAGAGACTTCGAAAGAACATATTAGAAAGACTGGAAGGGTCAAGTTCAGGTCCTATTGTTTTATATCATGAAAAAGAGGACGGGATACCTGTGCATTCTGAGCACAATGATTCAGACATTGACAGAGAAACCAATCCAGAAGTAGTTCACATGGTTGATAATCAACCTCCAGTAGAAAGACTGTTAGGTGACTATGGAGGAGCGAATTCTCCACCAAATCGGATGACCATTGTGAACTAACCAATGAATGTGGCTCATTTTCAATTGCACCCTTCCACTATCCGTCAGATGGAAAGCAAACCCTTCTCGGGGAGAATCAATGAAGATGGAAACAAGCATATGCAAAGATTTCTTACGAATACAACATCGTTGAAAATAGAGGGGCATTCCGAGGAAGCAAAAAGATTGGTTATGTTCCCTTTCACTCTGAGTGATGACGCCAAAGAACGGTTTTACTCACTTCCAGCTGAAAGTATCACCACTTGGCAAGAGATGGAAACTGCATTCCTTAATGAATATTTCCCTGCTTTTGTATACATCCGCAAGAGGTATGATATAGTGAACTTTAAATAGAAAGAGGGGGAATCATTGGGAGATGCATACAAGAGATTCAAGAGATTCTTGGTCGCGTGTCCTACTCATAACATGGACACGACTGAGAAAATGAAGAATTTTGTGAATGGTCTCTAGATAAAGACCAAACAACTAATTGACACAGCTGCAGGTGGATCCACCAATTTCTCAATAACCAATGGCATCAAGAAGATCATAGAAGCTATCACCGTGAATGAACACTTGGAATTGTATGACAGAATGGTGAATCAACCTGAAGGCAAGATTGATTTAAAGCTTGTCGAGCATGTTGTTAATATGGAATATCAGATGGCGACAAAGGTTGAAAGAAGGTTGAAAAGATGAATCTTGATCCTCAGGCTATAGCACATGAGCAATCAGTCCAAACAGTTAACTGTGAGATTTGTGGGGGACTCTAATTCTCCCTTAATTTTCCAGATTTTTGCGTTTTAACAGTGAAGTTGGTTTTTGAGAATATTATTGAGAAATGATATTATTGACTTGGGAAAGTTGTTTTGAGGATTTGTTGTAAATAGTTTTGATGAAGGTTTAATTTATATTTTTTACTAATAGTTTTGAACTTGTTAGATTATGATGGTGCTATGAAAAGTTTTACCAAAACATTTTTTAGTTAGATTTTAAAAACAGGTTGAGTTAGTTTTAAAAAAAAAACAGAGATTACTGAGTTACCATTTTTCTTAATGGTTATTGGTGATATTAGTTAAAAAAATCATTTATTCTATTAATTCTTTAAAAAGTATTTACAAGTTTTAGTAAACTATTAGATATGATTTTTTCGTTAACCTAAAATTGATTTATAAAAAAAAAGGACTCAAACAACCTAGTGATTATATATATTTTTACTTTACTTTTAATAATAATATAAACAAAAAAATGTCCTAAGCAGTATAAATTAGAAATTAAAAATAACAAATAGATCTATAGTATAAACATATATCCCACGAAAATACCAAAACTTATAAAGATTGATGAATCCAAAGTTTGTTGACTAACATGGAGTGTCGTGACCGATTTAAGTTCCTCCCACTCTCTTCTTTTCTTTATGTTATTTCACTTCCTTCTTTTCTTTACGTTCTCCCTTTTTCTTTTTCTTTTGACCTTCCTCCTATTCTTCGTGTTCTTCGTTGATGATGAAGGTTAGCGTTTGATTATTGTTATTCTTTAATGTGAAGAATAACAATTTTAGGATTTTCTTTTGTAAAGAGTGAGTGAAAAAAATAGGAGTGATTGAGGTCTTATTTATAGAACATATTTAGGATTAGGAATTTGGATCTGCCCCAAAAATAATAAATGTAAAACCATGATAATATTAATATTTATATTAATAATAATATGATAACAAGATTTGACCATATATATATATATATATATATATATATATATATATATATATATATATATATATATATATATATATATATATATATAACCAAAATAAGATCTAATTAAAACCTAAAACATATTTAAATAAATAAATAAATAAAAATATAAAGAATAAAAAATTCCTTTTTACAAACTTAAAAAAAAAAATTTTAATAATCTAATAAGTAATTATTATAGTTAAAATAATTTTCTAGGATAAATAAACCCCTTTTATCTATTTTAAAAACAAAGGTTGTTTTACTTTAATAATCTAATAACTAATTATTAGATTTTAAAACAAATTTACTTTTTTTATAATAAGTAATTTTGTTTTAGTAATAAAACAAATGTCTAAAAATTATAAAATAAATCTTTATAAAAAATCCAATTAATCAATATTATTTATAAAAAAATGATAAATAAAGTAACCCCGCTCCCTTATAAAATATAAATTATAAAAAAACCCAAAAATTATATACAAAAAATGGCTAAAAAGTTAAAAAGAGCTCCTCTTTGATTTTTTAGGTTACATAAGAAAATCCCGAGTCAAAATTTAGGGTACGACACATCACATAAAAGGTGCACTTAAAAGTTTGGAGACCAATTTTCACAGGCAACTCAACCTCCCCAAATACTGATCTCTTTGACCCGTCAAAAGCCCGTACTACCAAATCACTGGATCTAAGAATGATTCCATCAACATCCAATTTCATCAAAGCTTTCTTTGGCAGTACATTTAAAGACGATCCAGTATCCACCAAGACATGAGATAGCGCAACACCATTGCATTCCATGGTGATATGCAAGGCCTTATTATGGTTACGCCCTTCTGAAGTCAAGTCATGATCCGTGAAACCCAACCCATGGATGTCATTAACATTAGAGACTACAGATCCTAACTGATTAACAGTGATTTCCTATAGGACATAAGCCATCTGCAATACTTTTAACAACACCTCCCGGTGAGGTTTGGAGGACATCAACAAGGACAAATTTGAGATCTTTGACGGAGATTGATTTAACAGTTCAACAACCTTGTAATCACTCATTTTAATGATTCTCATAAACTCTTCGACTCCTTCTCAAACGTGCTTTGACTAGCATCTGGAGTCACAACTTCCTCAGTCACAACTTGTTTACCTTTTGCTTTGGCTGCTGCCTCATTTTCAGTGTTGGTCCTCAGAGTTTGTGGCGCAAACAAGCGACCACTCCTCGTGAATCCCCCCAATCTACCAACATTATCAACACTTGAACCAATACTTATTGCATCTTTCTCTTCTTGCTTTTGCCTCTGGACATATACGTCCACTGCGTAATACCACGGGATAGCTTTCTCACTGGTGTATGGAACAGGTCCAGGTAGTGTAATAGTCACTGGGCTCACTTCAGTAGGTACAACAATGGTAACAGGCTCTGGCCTAGACACTGGCATGTCTTCAGGATTGTAAAATATGGTCACATTTGACACATCATTTTTCTCTTTGCTCAATTGGTCAAACTGCAGGCTACCCACATTCATCAGTTTTTGAATTCCAACCTTCAACTGGTCACAACCATTACTGTTGTCAGCACACTCAATACAACTCTCAAAGAAAACCGGGAACACTTGTCCCTTCAGCAATTTGTCCTTTACCACCAATAAGTAAGTCTTCACTAGATTCACATCGGAAACCAGATTCAAACCCTCACCATCATCCACAACATTCACTCTAGCACCGCCATGATTGGGCATTGGATTTTTGAGCACACTCGGGGGAGGAGAAAAGTTGATAACATTAGAAATATTAGATCTTGCAGCTTGAACTCTAAAGCCCTACACTTCTCAGTTGTGTGCCCAGGAGCACCAGAATGGAAAGCACATCTAGCGTTAACATCATACCCTGTAGGCAAAGGTCCCACCAGAGGTGTCAGGGTTCTCAACTGAATCATGTTCAACTCCAACAACCTTTGCAATAATTATGTATACGTCATTGGAATAGTCTTAATAACCCTATACGCTTTTTAGGGACGCTGTTAATATTGTCTTGGCTGCTGGTTGTTTTGCTGTGGTCGTTGATGATGTTGTTGTTGAGCAGGTTTTGTAGGAATAGTGACGACAGACACTTGAGAATAGTAGTCAGGATGACCTCTTCCCTTACCTCTTCCATAAATAACATTAGTATCTCTTTCTCTCCTCCTCTAAGGACCAGTAAAAGGATTTCTAGATCTAGATGAGCTTGCCCCGCTAACATCTTGAATCTTTCCCATTTTCAACAAACTTTCAATCCTCTCGCCGAAAACAACAATATCTGCAAAATCGATGGATGGACAAGCAGCTAGTCTATCAAGGTACGCCTCTTGTAATGTTCCCATGAACATATCTACCATTTCACGATCAAGTAGGGAGGTTATACTCTAGCAGCGAGTTGGCGCCAGCGCTGGGCGTACTCCTTGAAACTCTCTTTGGCTATATGGGTCATACTATGAAGTTGAGTACGATTTTCGCCATATCCATGTTCTACAAATATTGTTTCACAAAGGCATTGGCCAACTCTTTCCAACTTTTCACGGATGCTTTACTCAACTTCATGTACCACTCCTGCAATGCCCCATTAAGGCTATCTTGGAAGTAATACATCCACAACTTCTCATCATCCGTATGAGCAGCAATACTCCCAACATAAGACTATAGGTGGGTCTTTGGACAGGTAAAGGCATTATATTTCTCGAAAGTAGGGGGTTTGAACTTGTGGGGAATCCTTACTCCTGGAACCAACCCTAAATCAAACACATCAAAACCAAGGGTATTCTGTGATTCAATAGACCTGATCCTCTCTGAAATCTCATCAAATCTATGGTTCACAACAGCGTTCTACGCCTCCATATTCTCATCTACCAAAGTGAACTGGTCCTCTTGACCATCCATATAAGCACCATGTAAACCTGTGTCTCCGTACGGAGCACCGTTCATATTAACAGTAGGGGTAACAACATGATTACCCTGAGGAGTTGGAATTCCAATGTCTGCATTACCTTCTGGAGTCTCTTGAGTTCTCTCCACCACTTCTCTAATCCTTTCCTGATTCTAGTGCATTCCTGTCATCAAAGTCATGAATTGATCCATATGTGCCCTTAACTCAGCTAACTCTGTCTGCATTTGATCCATAATCCTTGTTCTGTTTTACCTTGTCAAGTATCGGTGAACTCTCATGTCAGCTATAGTGCTTGAAATAGAAGAGATGTCAGAAACCCGAGACCTGTGTACCTAAAACAAGAATAAGGGTGATATGCATACCATGTAATGTTGTGTCTTTCATTCTCAAGGTCATGTGTGCCCCAGTTCCATTATTCAATAACAATTAAAGAAATCCATATGGCTTTAGGACTTGGCCTTTGAGAAGTAGCATTCACATAAGATTCAGATATAGTTGGTATGGATGAACAAGTTTTGGTGCGTGGACAACAATCAGGAAGATAAGCAAGAAATAAATGGCATAAAAGAGCTCATAAAGCAACAAAAGATCTCCCCGTAGGGTTACAATTTGTTACATCATCAAAGAAAATAAACAGGAAGATAAAGCAAATATTCCCACAAAAAGTCTGCGGGTAATCCAAATACAACAAAAGAGACCAAACTCTACGAAACTCCACACCTTTTAGCCTCCAGCTGAACCTCTTGACAGTCTCAAATAGTTGAGCAGCATCTGGATGCCCCAAATCTTCTATTAGCTTCTAAATAAGCAAGTATCTATAGTCAAAGAAAGCATGAAACTCACTAATCTGTTGCAAGAACACCTCTTCATTCTCCCTACTGGAACCTAGCACCGACATAGCCTTCTTAGTTTCAACAAGAATCTTGAGCTCTTCAATTTCTTTTTGAGCATCTTCCACTGACTTCTGACTTTGTTATACCTTTTAGAAGTATTCCATTCTCTGCATGTGAGCTTTCTGAAGTTCTTCAGCTCTACTTTCTATTTGCACTTGAAAATCCTCAATCTTTTGTTGATATTCCTTTTCTACTTCTTTCTGACTTCTCTGATTTTTCTCTCATTGCTCTTGCCACAAAGTTATGGTTTCATTTGCTTCATCCAAATATTTCTTAGTCTTTCTGCGTTCACCAGCTTTGTTGATCTCTCCCAATCCTTTCTTCTTGAAGTACAACTCTCTGTCAACAAACTCCTTCTTCTTGTCTTCCATCTCCTTCTGATCCAGGTGAACTTTTTCCTCCAAAGACTTGTTGGTATGCACCAAATGCTTATATAAACTATTGATCTCGGAGTTCTTAATTATGAGCTTCCGAAGTTTAGCTTCTAACTTCTTGTATTCTTAAATAGGTACAATAGTTTGAGGTTCAACCACCTTGGGATACAGTGGAGGTTCCACTGAAAATGGGAGAATTGTAACTTCAACTCAATGCCTTAACCAATCAGTATAGGGTGGATAAGTCTTTGAATCAACCTTTCCAAATCCTTTCTTCCCTTTCTTAAACCTCACAACCCAAGCCTGAGAAACCTAGATTGATAAGTCTTCATTTCCTTTGGCAGGAAAGTAAAGGGATTCTGCTACATCTTCTTCTCTTGGAGGAGCCTTCAGAGGATACCCAAATTGTTTAAGAGGCAATATCGGATTATGGTTGATTCCCCCTTTCCTCTCGAGCAAAGGCACATTGGGGAAATTACCACAACTTGTAATCACCTCTTTCCCAACCAGGTCTCTGTTATAGCACCAGGTGATGTCATCTGAGGTCAACCCCATCAACCTATTGAACCATTTAATCTCTCCTTTATGCTCCACAAAAGGTCCTGACTTTGGAAGGTGTTGGGAAAACCAGGCATAATAAGGGTGCACAACAAAGTACAAGATCTCCCCTCTTTCTCTCATTCTTGTAGTGAACATAATAAAAGAAATCTCCCAACAGAGTGGGAACATGGTTTCTTTTAATGAAAATAGCTATGGCACCCATGCACACAAACTTATTCTCATTTGGAAATAAACTTATCTTGTACAAAATCAAAGCTAATACTGCACTAAAATCCACCCACCTTTTCTAAGTGGAACACTTCCTGACTTCATCAGTCAAGAAAGCTAGGTGAAATCCCTTACTCTCTCTCTCTCTCTCTCTCTCTCTTGATCTTGATGTTATCTGTAACCAAACCTGGATTCAGGTGAGTAGCCTTAGCAATATCTTCGTTTGAGGGAACTCTGTCTGAACTATAGAAAGGAAGGTTGTCTCTGATTGGAACTCTCATAATACTGGAAATCTCCTCCAAAGTAGGCACCAAAGTATAATCTGTGAAAACAAAGCACTTCAGCTGAGGGTCATATAATTGAAGAAGAGTGTGAAGACCATCCCTTTTCTCTTGAGTAGCCTCATCCAAGTAACACAAAATCAAATCAAACTTCTTCCTGAAATCATCCAACACCTTTTCATTCATCATACCAGCCAAACTTTGAATGTCTTCAGTTTCTTGCTTTTAGAAAGTATAATGAACATTGGTTTTTCGAGGAATTTCTTGAGCCATTTGGAATGAGAAGATAAAAACCACATGAACTGGGAATGCCATAAAATAACCTAAGAAATGAAAAACACAAAAGTTAATGATGATATGATGCAATAAAATGCAAGACATGTGATCAATGAATGGTGTCTGGTGTTGGTAATTGAGCAAAGAGTCAAGTATCTGTAACCATAATTACCAGGAACTGAAAACCAAGAATCCATAGGACCAGATCAAAAAATAGTAGAACATCACTAAAGAAATAGGTATGTTGTAGGCTAGGGTTCCTACAAACCTATAAACAAACCCCTCAATCTCACAGGTGTGCTACTGCGGGTCAACATCATGGACTCTCAGGTCGAGTAACGATAATACATTCACCGTCTCCGAGAAACGATTTAGCATTATAAACTAAGAAAGGAGGTCTCAATTGAGTCATGAAAAACAAACATCCCCATTAAGTTCTCAGCTTCAAGCACTGAGATCGAGAAATAATAGTACATTCATCCCGAAGGGTACAATACTATTGTCATACAAACAATGCTTTAACTGAGTTCTTACGAGAGAACAATGCCATCATATGTGAGTTCCCAGTGGGCCCTCGGGTGCAAGTGGGTTTGCCAACAAATATGGTCTGCCACTATCACCACTAGAGAGGGATGTTTCCACAAAGTTCTTCAATGATCGCTCCCTAGATGCACATAACTATCAAGGTCGTATCCTGAAGTAGGGGAGACCCCTATATTAGAACAATTCCAAGACGGTCGCAATCTGGGTGTGAAACTCACTACTACTCGCATGACAATATATCATGAAAGAAAAGTGATTGTCCACGTTAAAGTCTAGGGTGCACTCGAGCCTTGGTATTGGGATCATCTCATAGTAACCCCATCCCTCCAAACAGAAAAACAAACACAATCCAGACAGTATAATAATGATGCATGATAAATACTGAAAGCAGTAAATAAAACTGTAAAGTAAAATTGTAAATGAAGATAGTAAACTAAACACACATCAGCAAATAGATAAACACCCAAAGAAACAGAAACAAATAAGCGCTAGGATTGACTCGCATATGGAACTAGAGAAACTCTAGTTAGGATGTCTCTAGTAGAGTCGCCAGTTGTCGCTCTCGGGATTTCCACCCTTTTTACCCCAACACAGAAATAACGCAATTTAACTACACAATCAGAGTTCCCTCATAAAAGGACATCACATTTACTGATTACTCATACATCTTAAAAATCATATTGAGTCCTGTCCCGTAACACGGGTTATAAAATCATAAACATCAAGACTATTTTTCAACAATTATGCAGCGGGAAAACAAAACATCGTCTTTCATCTTTAATAAAAAGAAAACTTCATAATTTAATCCAAAACATCATTTAAACCAAAAGTAGTCAAGAGAAACAACATCTTAATTCAAGAAAACAAAATAACTCAAACGGAAACCCATCCCGATGTTACTGGACACAGAGCAAGACTCCATTTCTAACTATCAATGACAAACTCACTAACTCCGAGCTAAACATGCACTGAACTAACCTTGATTATCTGCAGGATGTCATAATAGACCATCACAAAAAGGCAGGCAGGGTTAGTAAATTTACATTCAATAAAGTAATATAAAAATGAGAATTTATAAACAAAGACTTCAAATAAAATCTGATAATCGCTAAACTCATTCATTCATAACATTGAATACATCACATCAATACACAAACTCAATCCAAATCATGTTATGTCATTTAGAATGAAATGCAACCTCTTATTATGCATGTGGTACCAAAACATCCTCATAGATGGACACTAGGTCATCAACCCTCCATAAAGGGAGCACATCATAACGTCATATCACTCCAATCCACACAATGGGATTGAAGCTACCAATGGACAAAAAGTCCCCTCATAAATCATGCCATGAATGCAAGATGCATTATACACACACCTCATCGAAACATCATAAACATTGCATTTGCATTCATCATTAATCATCATATTCCTCACTCATTAAACATCTTCCTCTACATCATTTAACCATACTTTATAACTCATAAAACAAATCTAATCATCATACATCATTTTATCACCAAGTCCTACTCATATAGCCTCTAAACACATCCTACAACATCACTAAGACATCCCAACAACTTACAGCACAAACCTCATCGATTAAAAATTTTTTTGAATTAAAATTATTTTTCGAAACATGTCAGGTCTCGCTAAGCGAGCTACCCTCCTTGCTAAGCGGCCAACTCTCTGTTTCCAGATATTCAAAAGTTTCCCTTGCTCGCTAAGCAAGCTTCACGATTTCTTACTACGGGAAAAAATGGTTTAGAGAGCGCTTTTTTTGGCCTTAGAGAGCGCTTTAAAGCGCTGTCAAAGGTTGCGCTGTCGTAGGTAAAGAAAGTGTTTTTTTATGGAAAAAGCTCTTTTAAAGGCCTACTTTAGAAAACGCTTTTAAAGTGAAAACGCTTTCTAAAGTAGACCTTTAAAAGCGCTTTTACCATAAAAAGCGCTCTCTAAGGTGTCTATTGTATTTTTTTTAAAAAATTATTAATTTTTTTTAAATTACTTTAGAGAGCGCTTTTTAACAAAAAGCACTTTCTTTTGTCCCCCTTTAGAGAGTGCATTTAAACAAAAAGAGCTTTCTTTGGTTCCCTTTTAGAGAGCGCTTTTATAAAGCACTGTCTATTGTATTTTTATTTTAAAAAAATTACATTACTTTAGAGAGCGCTTTTATACAAAAAAACGCTTTCTTTGGTCCCCCTTTAGAGAGCACTTTTTCTAAAGCACTCTCTAAAGTGTACCTATAATTTTTATTTTATTTTTTCTATAACTTTAGAGAGCGCTTTCTTTTGTGGACTTTAGATAGCGTTTTTTCTTAAAAGCACTCTCTAAAGTATACCTATAATTTAACATATTTTTTTGAAATCTCATTTTATCCATTTTTTTAATGTAGAAACCTGTATAATTTTTTGATGCAGAAAATTCACATTATTATAAACCTGTAAACCATTTCAATCTATTCCAAACAAACCAATATAAACCATTTCATTTACATATAAACCATTTCATTTCAATCCATTATAAACATTTTTAAACCATTTCAACATTCTCGGTATTTATCACCGGAAATCAAAATATAAACATTTACATATACCACAAGTCATTTACAATAAATAATTCTTTTTCATTTACATAATCCTATATACCTTAAAATATTCTTTTTTCTATAATATATTCGCATAATTCTTCCATAATATGCATTATGACATATTCGATAAACACAATTCCTCTATATTATAGATCCTATACCTTAAAACACATTTATAGATCCTATACCTTAAAATACAATTCCTTCATAATATGCATTATGACATATTCGATCAATATTAAAATAAATCCTAAGTTATAAATCCATGCATACCTGATTAGGAATCTCTAATTGATCCAATTGAAGGATTTCTCTCATGAACCTCAAAACGTAATACCCGCAGTCTATGCCATTTTTCTATCGAGGACACTACACATAGACAAACAAATAAGAATTAATATATAGTTGTTTTTTGTTCTCAAGTAGAATCACTAATAAGCAAAAATGTGAAAATAAAATTAATCTACCTGCACATGGATCCATGGGAGAGTGTTTTCTTTAACCCGTGCTACTCGAAAATCTCTTTATGCTCGATACACTAGTATAGATCTATAAAAGAAAAACGTAAATTCATAACAATCTCACAGAAATAATTATATATACAAATACACGCGAAAATTTCGAACAATCTCACTTACTTATCAACGACATCCTTCATACTCGGATATGTTGATCAATCATGCTCCAATTAATTCATATAATAGATCACTTCTTTTGTAGGATTAATGGCAACCAATAACCAGTGTCCACTGTAAAATATAACAAAAGTTTAGATGGATAATTTATACGTAAAAGATACAAAGATTAGAATGAAATTAGAATGAAAATCTTACTTGTGTCCAGTATTTTACGGTAAAAAAACAAAGTTTCTGTGTTGGCCACCATATATCTCTCAACTAAGTGTTCTCTTACTGTATCTGCATTCAAACCAATTGTCGTTGCATTGACACAAGTGGAAGCAAAGAAACAAAATCGGTTTGACAGTTGCGTCTCACGCATGATTTTGCCATACAAGAACCTTAAATAAAAACATATATAATAATCATTAGAATATTTTCATTGAAATGTTCCAATAAATTGTTCAACTAAATAAATAATATTAATAGATTGATCATACCAGATGTAGGCATGCATAATAGTGATGCCTAATGTTTGATGCCTAAAAATCTGCTCCATGTCCTCTCTTCCGATTATCTCGGAATAAGGAAAACCAAAAACACCTTCGTCCATGTCTATTTGGCGAATACAACCTTGCATCACATCTGATACTGACATAAGTGCCTCAAGACACATCCGAAAGCGGTTTATTGTAGAAGCTCTTTTTGCCTTAGTGGTTCTTGCAAGAGCCTTTTTCTTGCTCTCGACCAGTTGTGAAGCTTTAGTAGGAACCTAACAATAATATAAGTTAGGTAAAGTAGAAAATTATAAAACTTTTGAATTCGGATTATAGAATAACACTTTAAATGTACATGTCTTTATTGTGATGCAACAGACTCTTTTTCCGGCAAAATCCCTTTAGATGCGGGTTTTGTAGGAGTCTAAAATTACCAATATAGTAAAAAAATGTACGTAAGGTTCAAAATTGACATTTGAATACTAAAATATTCATAATGGTTTTAACCTTACCTCTTCATCTAAGAAAATGAGGTATGGCGACCATGTAACAAACGAGCCTATTGCATCTCCCAATAATGTTATCTCTGAATTCGTGTCAGCTGGTATAGGTAGTACCGCACCCATATCTATAGAAATACCAACTGACACTTTCAGACATCCATGAGGGAGCGACTTATGGTGAAGTAACTCTTCTGTTCTGTTATACAATTTCCCCTTGCCAACCATGCGATAAGTCGGTAACGACAAATACAGTCGAAAAGAGGAAATGCCCTGAAACAATAGTGAATGCATAACTGTTAATTACCTCAGGAATTTTATTTTCACAATTGATACTAGCTTTGTCACTAGTATCTTTCAACCCGTAACCGCGCTTTTCTGCCTCATATCTCTCTTTGTCCTTTTGCAATTCACAGACTTGCGCTTTAAGTTCCTCCAATGATTATAACACTTCTTAATTGCTAGGATTTTTTAATTTTGGTTGCTTATATAAGGAAGATGGAGTCACACCAAATCTTTTACCCCTCACCCGACCGGAATACTCAGGAACATTTAGTACTCGACTAAGAATGCTCCTACAATCATGATCCTCACCGGTGGTTAAGGATTTAGATAGACTCTCCTGAAATTCATTGACAAATCATAAATTATTAATGAGGATTAAAAATTAATTATATTTTAAAGACATAATGTTATACTTACACATTTCTCATAAACATGTTGAACGTATTCACTAGCAACTCCACTCTTTCCCACACGAGCAGCCTTCCACAAAACATGTTCCTGAAGAGATTTGTCTTCACTTTTCTCCTCTTCCAACTACATATTGATACAAATAATAAGATCGTCAATTATAACATATAGAGACAATTAATAAGATCATATCATTTATATAGTTACCATTTGTTGTTGTAAGTGTGCATATCCCTTTCACCCTTTTCTGTATGGATATGCGGGTTTTGATGCTCTTTGACGATTAATTGCACTCAAATCCTGGATAAAAAAATTTAAGTCATATCAGAACAAACTAATTCAAAGATAAACAAGTATATAATACAATTAATATACATGAAAAGATAAACAAGTTTACATTAAATTTTTTGGTTTTCCTTTTTATTACAAAAACGTCCCATTCTTCCGGTGAGATCAAATCCGCATACAAGTGTGGAAGTGTTGCTTCAAAAAATTATTTTTTATCATCCCTCAGATATTTGTTTGATAATAAGGCTCGAAATCCCCTATGTCTCTTTCTGTCCAATTGGAGACAATACTTCTGCTGACTTTCATCAATATTTAAGGACTTTTACAAAAAAACATACACATATAAACAGAAAATGTGTTAGTATAAGTCAAAATAAGAAATCTAATAACACATCAATCATGTTTGGTAATTAAGTACCTGTATCTGACTTCATATCTTATCTCTACCAGCTTCCAACAATGGATTCCTCAAATCATCACTAGTAATTGGAATGTGTTGGCAGACAAGTGACCCAATGTATAAAGCCAACATTGAACCGTTAGGCTCAATTAGTTGGTTCTCATCACTCCAATGTACATCAAATTTCACCTATTTGTCTCTAGCACGGTGAATTGACCTCATAATTGTTATTCCACGTTTTATTTCACTTTCTACCTTAGAAGCTTTTTTCTTGAGCTTCATTTGTATAATGTGTCTCGTGTGTCTCGTGTGTGTCTTCCTCATTACTAGCCATTGTACATGTAAGAAAGAAAAAACAAAAATTAAATGACAAATTATAAAAATCCATAATCTATAATCCATTGAATGATATAACATGTCAAATTGTAATGACAAATCTAAAATCCAAAAATTGAATGACAAATCTAAAATTCATAATCTATAATCCATTACTAGTCATTAGTACCTTTTTTAGGCACGTCTTTTCTTTTCTTGGTTGGAAGATGTTCTACTTGTCTCTTAACAACACATACGGTTGGATTGATCTAAATACCTTTATTATGATCATTTCTAGTATATGATGCATTCACTATAATATTTTCATCTTGATCATCTCTAGTAAATGATTCAATATCAACATTAATATCACCTTGATCCCCAATGTTTTCATCAATTACTTTGTTAGATAAAAGCGCTATAGACCATTTTGTACTTGTTGGATAAGTGACATAGAACACTTGTTTAGCTTGAGAGGCTAGAATAAAAGGCTCATCTTTGTACCCCACCCTATTAAGATCCACTTGCAAAAATCTCGACTTATCCATTCGTACACTATTATTGTTTTCAACCCACTTGTAACGAAATATAGGAATCTAAAACTTCTCATAATCAAACACCCAAATGCGCTCGATAACCCCAAAATATGACAGATTTGCAAATTTGGGGTTTAAGTCTTTCACACTTGAAATGTGCATTGCTTCAGCTACCACGGTGACACCACTATTTTGCATATTACTTTTATCATCTTGTTCTTTGATAAAAAATGTGTATCCATTAATTGTGTATACGCTATAAGAAAATGCAACCAAACTTGGACCATATGCTAAACATCTTAATCTTACTGTTATTGAAGCGGGATCTGAATAATACTTTTCAAAAATGTGTCTCTTAAACCAAGGTATGAAACTTTCATTGTGCTCTCGTACTATCCAATTCACATTTCTATTCAGATTTAAACCTCGAAGAACATCCTTGTGCATTTCAACATATGGCGCAACCTCATTCTTATTGTGCAGAACATACAAATGCACTTGATCCCATTCAACCCTTGATATTGTCACAAATTCATTTCCAATTAGCTTTTTTCCTGCTTTTTTTCCCGACAACATTAGATTTGGGGAGTCCAATTGATTTTACATTAGACAGATATTCAGTAAAAAACTCAATCGCTTCTTCAACAATGTATCGTTCAGCAATAAACCCTCTGGTCGGCTTCAGTTTTTCACATACCCTTTTAATATTTTCATATATTGTTCAGCAGGGTACATCCATCTCATATAAGTCGGTCCACTCAATTGTGTCTCTTTCACCAGATGAACAACTAGATGAACCATTATGTCAAAAAAGGAGGGAGGAAAATACATTTCAAGCTCACACAAAGTAATAACTATTTCGTTTTGCAATGTTAGTAAGATCGCAGGATCGATCACCTTACTGCAAATTGACTTGAAGAAAAAACACAATTTAGTTATTGCGCTTCTTACTTTTTTAGGCAGAATAAAACGTATACCTATTGGTAGAAAATGTTCCATTATAACATGACATTCATGCGTCTTTAAACTCTTTAACTTGAGGTCTTTCATAGACACAAGTCTTCTAATATCTGAAGAGTATCCTTCTGGAACTTTAACTTCACTTAGAAACTTACACAATACTTTTTTCTCCTTTCTAGATAGAGTATATGCAGCAGGCAGTAGATATGTTCGTTTTCCTTTCTTCAAGGGTCCTAATTCAGTTCTTATCCTCGTCGCTATCAAGTCATTTCTTGCTTTAAGGTCATCCTTAGACTTTCCTTGTATATTGAGTAACGTACTAATAACATTGTCGAACACATTTTTTTCAATATGCATAACATCGAGAAAATGTCTTACATACAACGACTTCCAATATGGAAGTTCAAACAAAAATTGACCTCTTCTTCCACCCTTTCTTGACAAGTGTATGTGCAAAAGGCTTGCCAAACTGAGTACTCACATATTTCACCTTTTCAAAAATTTGATCACCTGTCAATATAGGTGGAGCTCTACCTTGTTCTGTGTCTCCATTGAAGGCTTTTCTCCACCCAAGGTAGTGATGTTTCGAATTTAAGAATCTACGATAACCGAGAAAGACATTCTTCTGACCAAACTCCAATCGCGTCCAATCTATGTTATCTTCACAAATAGGATGCGCACATTGACCTTTTATGTTGTACCCTGATAGATTTCCATATGCTGGAAAATCATTAATTGTGTCAAACAACATCGCCCTCAAGTTGAAACTTTCTTTCCTATACCCATCATAAACCTCCACACCGTTCTCCCACAAAAACTTTAAATCTTCGATTAAGGCTGTCAATTATACGTCTATGTCATTCCCTAGTTGTTTAGGCCCAGAAATTAACATAGATTCGTACCTCGAAAAATACGATCCTCGCGATGGACGCGGAAAAAACAACAGAGTCACCACCTAATTCTATTTATTCTAACGAGAGAAAAGAAAGATATAGACATAACCTAATAAGGATAAGAAATGGTCAAAGAAGCCAAATTCTAAGTCCGGGAGTCGGTTACGCAAGAGGAAGGTATTAACACCCCTCACGTCCATTGTACTCAACAGGAACCTCTTAGTCTAACTATGCGATTGAATGTTGATTTATGTCTTTTGTCTTCTAAATGGTTTGCAAAGATGTTTATTCTAAGGGAAATGAATTTGTTTAATTATTATTATTGTTATGGGGGAAATGGTTAGTTTTTTATTAGTGTGCTCGCGAAGGATTAAAATCCTCGTGCCTACGTATTCCCTTGTGTAATGGGAAAGTCAGAGCTTCGTAGTTTGTGCAACTACGGTCTGTTGGTTTTTTTTAATGAACAATTGTTTAAACCGCTCTCTAACTGCTAAGCGTTGGCTTGTCTGCAAGATAGAAAAAAGTTTAAACAATGTTCGCTTGGAGAAAGTGTTTGATCTTGGTTAAAGTGTTTTAGAGACGAAAAGGGAGAATGAATCACAACCCAAGGGCTAGCCTCAAGTGTGATCCATTCAAGAATCCGTGGAATGCTAGACTCCAGAGTTCAGTTATTTCGTTGATTAATTATGAAATAATTTGTATTTGTTGGGTAGATTTTAAATTAGGTTTGAAAGAAAGAGACAAGTCGTCATCTTTGAGGAAGATATCTCGCCTATTCCACCACAAACAGTTAATATAGAAAATAGAAGGGGAAGAAGCTTCTAACTTGTATATATGATCAACAAGTGATTGCCACATTCTTCCTGAGAGAAATTGTTTGAGAAAATTGTTTTTTGTGTTTATGGGAATAGGAGAAATGTCTTTCCTATGGAAATGAATAATGTTTAATCCTTCGAAGGTGTTAAGTTTTGAGTGTTTTGAGATGAAATATTTGATTGAGTCATAACCCAAGGGCTAACCTCAAGAGCGATCATTCAAGAATTCGAGGAATTCTAGATTCCAGAACTCAGTTCTTCCATTATAATAATTTGATAGATTAGGTATTTTAGGAACGAAAGGTTGGATAAACCACAACTTGAAGGCTAGCCTCAAGAGAAAATCATCCAAGAATCCGAAGAGTGTTAGACTCTAGAACTCTTTTCTTTTGTTATTTGATATGTGAGAATTAGGTGTTTTGAGTATGAAAGGGCGAATGAATTACAACCCAAGGGCTGGCCTTAAGAGTAATTCATTCAAGAACCCATGAAATGCTAGACTCCATAATTCAATTCTTTCGTTTTTTGTTTAAGAAAATAATTTGAATGTTTGGTTTGGAAAATGTTAGATGACGATGCGCGAAGCACTCGACTTACGGGTGAAATGCAAATGGAGGTTAATTGTTTGATTAGTTAGGTGGATTCGATTCCTAGTCCCTAAGGGTGCTCCTAGAAATACGAAACCATAACCGAATGAAATGTGTGAGTGTAAGTGAGACCACTTGGTGTTGGACCAAGGGTTCGTGAACTAAGGTGAGATCTATACTAGTCCCTAAGGGTGCTCCTAGCGATCGAAACAAATAAATAGAGCAGAAAAATAAATTGCGTACAAATGGAAATCGGGAGAGGGATACAAAATAAATTACACGGGATTACGATGAAATAAAATGGCTCGTTGTATTTTTCCCAAGAGAAAGCGTGTGTGCAATGTCTTAACTATTCGGAACCGTTGGAGCTTGAAATTAACCGGAGGTGTCGAAATGTAGCTCGTTAACTACCTTAGAACCGATTCAATGTTAGAATGGTTCTATGAGGAGTCGAGCGTTGATATTGTATTAAAATGCAAAAATAAAATAAATAGACTAAATAAAATAAAATAAACTATGAAATAAAAAAACTAAGCTAAATAGGCCTCATATTGGTTACAATTTATCAATTTATCGAAATCGACTAATCGTGGCCTTTTGTTATATCATTGGCCCGAAATAAATAAATCGAAAAATGAAACCAAATAACTAAAAAAAACTAAAAAGAGATTAAATTGTGTCTCATAGAAATTATGGAAAAATTTGTTAAGACACCAAAATCATAAAAATAAAAGAAAGAAAATGAATTTAAAAAAAACAAAATAGAGTAAAGGCATGAACTAGGCGGTGTGATTAGAAAGACCATAATAGGTTAACACAAACAACAACAAAAAAAAAACTAATGGACCATCACAAATATATGTTAATTAATACACTTAAGAAATAACAAGACAAAATATAATTTTTTTGCCTCAGGCAATTAGAAAAAACGTAACAGTGAATGTTATATTTAAATGTTCCTTTAAATCACATTAAAGCAATGCATTTAATCACATAAAAAAACATTTAACCATATTAAAATCTAAAGCTGGCTCATAAAATTAAAATAGAAAAGAAAAAGATGTACTTTATTCTTGTTGAATCTCGTTCTCTGCTTTTCAAAAGAAACGACTTATAGAAATATTGACCACCTTAAACTTGTTTCGTCGACCGCCGACGATTGCTCTGATCTACTCAGTTTCACTCTCAATATCGCAATTCTCTCGCTCGCGATTCGTTCTCCGTCCTCTTTCACCGAAACGTCGCCGAAAAAGGCAAAGAAGCCTTGTTGTCACCGTTCGTTTCGATTTCTGACCCTCACTCGCGGCTTCGGTGGTTTCTGTGTTTTCAGATTCTCGGATTTGCGTTCACGGTTTGAGTTTCACGGTGATTCAAGGTTTTGGTAGTTTTGGTTTCTGAGAGATTTGTGCTTTGGTGGTCTTGAATTGTTTGTGTGGTGGCGGCGGTTTCATGTTTGGGTATTTCTCGGTGTTTCAATTTGTTAAGGTTGGTTAATGGTTGTGTTTTTTCAAATCTTATTTTTGTGTGTGTTAAGTTTATGAAGGATGAGTGATGGAGGAGAAATGGTTTAAGATTCAAAGGTTGTTGTTTGAGTGTGAAGAAGATGATCGATTTGAGAATGATTTTTAGGAGGTTTAATGGCTGAGTTCTCCCTTTTTCGTTGGCTCCCCCCCTTTTTCTATAGAATTCAAATTTTAAAAATTTCTTATTGTTTTTGTTTCTATTCAGCTTCTTTTTTTTCAATTGCAGGTTCAAGAGTCCTCTTTATGTGAAAATTTTGGATGGTTGTATAGTTGTATGGTCAAAAGTTTAGAGCAAAGTGTATCGCTGGTGTTGACTGGTTTTTTTGTTTAAGAGTGCAGAGAGTAGCAGAAGTTTGTTTCCCCTTGGTATCATAAAATGTAACAAGACTCTAACTATACTAACTAAAAGCTAATTAAACAATTAAATTTTAAAACAGAAAAATAATCTATTAGAATTAAATTAAAACTAAATTAAACTAATCAAATTAATCTAATTAGAAATAAATTAATAAAAATCTTATTGAAGTAATTGGAAATTAATTAAACTAATAAAATTAAAGTTAAATAAAAAATTAAATTAGATGAAACTAACACTAACTACAATTAGATTAAATTATTAAACTGACTAAAATAAAATTGAATTGAAATATTAACCAATTAAAAAAAATAAATGAAATTAAGACTGAATAAAAATGAAATAAATAATAAAAAAACTAAAAGTAAACTATATAAAGAGAAATTGAAATTAAAAGATAAATTAAACTAAATAAATAGAAATATGGAAATTGAAATCAAGATAAAATAGTTAAATTGAAATTAAAATAAAATATAAACTAAACTAAACTCAAAATTAGAATTCTTAAATAAATAAATAAATAAAACTTAAATTAAAATATATAAACAAACACATTTATCTTGACTAAACATGGAATATAAAAAGATTTATACATTTTGAAACAAAATTCTAAAATTAATTAAAATTCCCTAAAATCTAAAAGACGTCTTGAATTCTAAATTAAAACTAAAGCAAAATACACAAAAATAATTGAAACACAAAATTAGACCAACGTTCTAATTTTAAGTTGAAACAAATTCTAAAAGATTTAAAAAATGATAAAATGAATGATTCGTGATTAATGAGATGTTTATGCAAAAAGACTGACTATCGACATTACGACGAAACAATGTCAGATGAAGGAAAATATATAGAAAAAGTTCGGTCAAAATTTAGGGTGTGACAGTTGCCCCTATTTAACCATCTGGAACCTGAATGTATGAATAACAAAGTTTTTGGACATTCAAGGTAGAGGAGGATTAAATATTAAAATACCTAAATTTTTGAACAAATGCAGATGAAATGCAATGATATGCAATGTTATGAATTCATGAGAGACTTTTTTTGTTTTGCTGGGGATATGAGGTATGAGATGACATGAACGCTAGCATGCTGATTTTGAACGATAAATATGCTTGGCGAAGTTATGAAGATATATGATAATGGTGATCCATATGAAAAACAAAACTGGGGGTGATGACTCACTAGGGATAACAATTTGTCAACTCGGAGGTTTGAGAAAGTAAAGACAACATATCAACTAGGAGGTTGAAGGGATAAAGACAATATCGACTCAGGGATCGAAAATATAAAGGCAAAAATAATGACTCCGGGGGTCCAACTGAAACAAATATCAACTCGGGGTTGAGGAAAACACAACATCATTGACTCGGGGGTCAAACATAATACAACAATATTGACTCGGGGGTCAAGAATAAAGATGAAAACATTGACTCGGGGGGTCAAGAACAAATCAAACTCAGGGGATGAGGAAATGATAACACAATGACTCGGGGTCAAGAATACAAATCAACTCGGGGGTCGAGAAAAAGATAACAACATTGACTCGGGGGTCAAGAATACAAATCAACTCGAGGGTTGAGAAAAAGATAACAACATTGACTCGGGGGTCAAGAATAAAGACAATATTGACTCGGGGGCCAAGAACAAATCAACTCGGGGGGTTGAGAAATTAAAGACAACAAGATTGACTCAGGGGTCAAGAATACAAATCAACTCGGGGGTTGAGAAAAATAACAACATTGACTTGGGGGTCAAGAATACAAATCAACTCGGGGATTGAGAAAAATAACAACATTGACTCAGGGGTCAAGAATACAAATCAACTCGGGGGTTGAGAAAAATAACAACATTGACTCGGGGGTCAAGAATACAAATCAACTCAGAAGTTGAGGAGAGAATAACAATAAACTATTCAAAATGTCCAAAGCAATAAATCAACAGGCTCAAATGTAACTGCTGACACTATAGAAAATATTCAAGGTGAATACGCAGCGGCTCAATGCGACCAACTGACACCAAGAATAAATATAAGATAAAACATTCAAAATGAATGCGCAACGGGTTCATGACCGGTTGACACTGGGAATGACAACAACAAACTATTCAAAGTAAATATAGTGGCTCGATGCGACCAACTGACACCAGGAATAACACCAGCAAAATATTTGAAGTGAATACGCAGCGGTTTGAATCGGTTGACACTAAGAGTAAGAATAACAAGAAATATTCCAAATATCCAAAGTGATAAATCAACAGGTTCAAGTGTAACTATTGACACTGAGGATAGAGAAGACAAACATAGTGATTAAGCAGCGGCTTTATGCGACCAACTAACACTGGGAATGAAATGCAAAGTATTCAACGATAAATCAATGGCTCTAAGCGACCGACTGGCACTAGGAATAAAGGTAAGAAATGTTGGAGTTTTCAACAAGATAAAACATCCATCCTCTAGAAATTCCTTAAACGAAGAGTTCAGAGAAGGCCTTCATGAACCATCAGGAAAACAAAGGTATGTGCCAAATTAAATGGACTTAAACCGTAAACAAAGGGTTACATGACCAGCTTAACGGATTCGTACCAATTATAATTGGACTTCAAAGAGATTTTTGTAAAATGATAGTGTAAAAGTGCTTCTGCAATCCTGAGACTTCTTAGGGAGACAAATGATTACATGTCAGAAGAGGCTTGTTTTGCAAGGTGTGGCTCCTTTCTACTGTGGGCATATGCTCAATGAATAAGACTGTAACAGGACTTAATACCAAGAGCGAAGAGATGTGAATAACGCAAGAGAACGATTTATGCAATAACTCAATGCTTTCCAAATATTCCCCTGTATGGGTATTGGATGGTATAGTTCTTTTTGTAGATGACTCTCTTTAGAAGGAGACAAAAAATGACAACATGATTCCTGACACCCGTCTTGAACTCAAAAATTGTTGTCGCATAAGGTCTAGATTGAAAAACTTGAAGGCATGGAGAGGACTTGCCCCTGTGTGATCCATCTTTCCCCAAATCAATGGGTCTTTGCACATATCCTCTTCACAAAAAGTTTTGGAAACAACTCGCCATGACATGGCCTTTGAAACGGTTTCCCCAACGCTTGAATATCTAATATTTTCTCCTGGTTATCTGTCTCTTAGGATAGAAAAATTCTGGCTTGGTTGGCCATTGAACTCTTGAATTGTTTGTGATAGCTCAACAAAATTTGAGTCTCGAGAAAATCCCAACCTCTAAGTAGCTGACTCTTGATTGACTTATTCTCAAAGTGGTTGCCCTTGGCTAGGCTTCTTTTACTAAGTCAAATTCCCTAACTGGTTGCATTTGTTGGGATTCCCTTTATGCTGAATTGACTTGCAAGTGAGCATTGTTCGTTTAAAAATTGGCAGTTTTAATGCAACATTTATGCAAGTTTTGAAACCATAATTTATCGGTATAATGGTGATATATAGTGGAAAAATCAATGATCAAACCACGAAATGGATCTAGCCATTTATGGAATGGCAGATGAAGTTATCAATACAAATGATTAGCAAAGATCGTTAGGAGTCAGGTTAACACAACCTTGTTGTAGTATGCTTTCAAACCAAACCCTGCCTCAATTAGGTCTTTTAAGGGTTATTACGTGGTTTGGTTCATGGTTTATGAAACAAAGGATACAGGCTCAAAATTTAATTATAACCCACCCATTTTCCGTGATGAACTCCAATCCTACGTTCAGTTAAATTGTCATACACATTCAGATCTCAAAAGTCTTTGTAATGGTAAGGATCAGGAGGAGATGGCAACCACCTTGTTTCACCTCTGCTTTGTTGAGGACTTGATTTCTTCTCTTTCTTGACTTCAATTCGTTGAGATGCCCTAATTTTTTCCTAAGTCCTCTTTGTTGACTTAGCGGGCTTTTTCTTTGTATTTTTTTCACTTCATTCTTTTGTTGAACGGTTATGACTGCCATTTTATTGGAAGATATGGAACAAATACTATAAACTTTTGGCCCTTCACGACTTCTTTGATGTGCGAAGGAAAGTATGTGTATGAACCTTCTTGAATGATGGACCGAATCTCTTGAAGATTGAACGTGTAGTCAGATTAACTGAACCGACTACCCTGCCCCAGGTTTAAAATTAAGGGTTTTTGTACTTTTTGAAAAGGAAAACTCCTACTTCGAGGCTCAAATGGGTTAGCAAGGGATTATCTTACTTATTTCACCAGTGTTTGGGAATTTTAAACAATGCATGTACATCATTGACAAGGTTTTAATTGAGAGCATACAAATGGAAAATTCAGGTATCTGGTTTTCATCATCCTCCCTCCAATCTTTGCTAAAACAAAAGTTTGATAAATAAAATGAGAGAAATATTTTTTTTCTTCTTTTTCTCATAACAAATGAAAGAAAATGAGTGAATACAAATGGATTGATCCAAAATATGCATAAACATTTCATTAATTTTTCCAATTCAAAAACAACAATGCTTACAAGAAAATACAAAATAAACATGCAAAGAAAATACAACAATGCTGAAACAAACAGAGGATTGTTAGCTTTAGGGAATTTAACTTCCTTCTTCAGAGTGTTATCATGGTCATTAAGGTTGGTGCACCAATCCTCTTCACACCCATTCTTGACAATTTCTCCCATAGCATAGAATTATGGACATGCCTGACCAGATGAAGGATTGATGTTGATTTGAAGACCTTGAGGCATAAATGAGATGGACTTGGACTCAATCAGATCCTGAATCTTATTCTGGAGTTGTTTGTAATCTCTAGTCGAGTGCCCTGGGGAATTAGCATGGAAACTGCATCAAGCATGAGGATTAAAGCCTGATGGATATGGAGGAATAACTGGATTTAGTTCTTTCGTCTCTACCAATACACTATTGATCAAATGTGGAAGTATGTGACTGTATGGCATTGGCAAAGGATCAAACTGCCTCTTTGGTTTCTTATTATATTGGTGTCGTCATTGAGAAGCGTGTTGTCGCTGGTATGGCTATTGTTGAGGCAACTGTTGTTGATGACAGACAGAAGGATACCGATCATGTGAAGGAAACGACATCAAATATGGAGACCTAAAAGGTTGCTGACTATGAACTGCTGACACATATGGATGTTGATAGTATGGCACTGGATGTGGAGCTTATGGAGCTTCCTCAATTGAATCAGCCTCATCCTTTTCTTCCTTTTGGGAATCACTAAGGGATTCACTCTCAATGTTTTGGATACTAGAGGTGCCTTGGATTCTTCCACTTTTGAGACCAACCTCAACATGTTCTCCCATTTTCACCAGGTCAAAGAAACTTGTTGATTCGGTGCCTACCATATTTTCAAGGTATGGGCTCTGCAGATTATCCATAAATATGTCAATTAACTCTTTCTCTGAGAGCGGTTGTTGAACACGATCGAAAAAATCTCTCCATCTTTGGATGTATCTTTTGAAGGGCTCATTACTTTCTTAAGATATGTCCTTCAGGTGAAAGCGATTGGGAGCTTCTTCTAAATTGTATTGGTATTACTTCACGAAAGCATTGACTAGGTCCAACCATGACTGAATATGACTTCTTTCCAATTCCATATACCAATTCAAAGGTGCCCTACTCAAACTGTATTGAAAGCAGTGAATCATCAACTTATCTTCAAAAGCATATGCAGTCATTTTTCGACAGAACATTACCAAATGGTGCTTTAGAGAACTATCCCCCTTTTACTTCTGAAAATCAAGTGCTTCAAATTTAGGAGGTATAACCAAACCAGGTACTAAGCACATGTTTAAAGCATCCAGGTTTAAAGCATTCTGCCCCTCTACAGCCTTGAGTCTTTCATTCAGCACCCGACATTTCTCAATTATCTCAATAACTTCTGGTTTATTGATCTTCCTTACTGGGATTGCCCCTTGGGAATTTGGCTCAGAGAACCCAAAGCTTTGGTACTCAATGGCATCGTGAGGTAAGGAGTTTCCATCTCGAATAATGGTATGCTCTTGAATAATTGGTGCCCCAACTAGGGTCCTTGCAAGCTGAGGTTGAACAAGGTTGTTCACTTGAGGTGGAAAGACATCTTCAATTGCGGCAGTCCATTGAACATTGTCCCCTCTCCTTGTCAAAGTTGTCACAAAATCCATGATTTGGTTCAATTGGTCCTTTGTAAAATCAAAGTCTCCCCTTAAAACAGTTTGCTTTTGTCCTCTAGGGTCCATGATCAATCAATAACTACTCCCAGTCCAATGTAGGTGTCAGGAAATTAGTTGCGGGTTATGGACATAGGATGGGGATGAGCTTACCTTGAGGAAAGAAAATGATATGCAATTGTTGCACCCCAAAATTTGCCCTCCACAAAACAAGACTTTGTGTACTAAGAGGTTCACAAGGCTCACAAGACATCTCATGAGGTTCACAAGGTTCACAAGGTTCACAATTAGTCAGAAAGTTTGACAATTCCCTCAGACAAGGCATTCTCCTAAGCAATGCATCTTAAACTAGGGTTTTGACTTTCATCAGGCTAAGTGGACTTCCAAGACTTCAAGTGAGCTTCATAGCATCCTATATGTGTTCAAGAATCCCCATGTCAAGTTTCAAGACTTTCCCAAAAGATTTGCTCAGTCAGATGATCAGATAGGTTAAAATCAGTCAAAGTAGTTAAAAAGTCAAACTGAGGTCAACTATGGTCAAACCAAAGTCAAAAATCATGATTTTTTGCCAACATCAATTATATGAAGTAAAATTCATCATTTGATCAAGGGTTGATCATGATTCATCAAGGAGATTTCAGATCATCAAGAATCGGGAGTTTCTAAATTAGGGTTTTCACAGGAAAAGTCAACTAAACTTTGACCAGCCATAACTTTCACATGTGTCACTCCCGGGATTTTCATCCTAGTACAAACGCGAAAGTGGCGCGGAAAAGTTAGAGTCGCCAGCCAGACATTTTTATCCCGAAGGAATGGGAAAGGTAATGTTGCACAAACCTAAGGAAGAAGGAAAAGGACGAGGCCTTGCGAACCAAAGATCTGGGTCCGGGAGTCGGTTACGAATTGAGAAGGTATTAGCCCCCAATCCGTCCGCCGTACTCGACGAGATCCACGCTTATAAGTCTGTTTTCAAAGGGTGAAAAATAATATGCTGTTCGAATGAAAGAATGACTATCTGGAATGAAATGGAAGTGAGAAAATAAATGAAATTGGAAAAATGGAAATAAAGGGGGAAAATGTAGGGAAAATAAAGATTGTGCTCGAATGGACCCTACCCCACTGCCTACGTACCTCATCGGGATAAATGAGGATCAGAGACGCCGTAGTTCGTCTAACTAAGGCTTACACTCATTTTTGATTTTTAGGATGACATTGCCATAGCTCTAGCTCAGGTGTTACCGGCTCTGACTTGAGGGTGTTTACCGTATCGCTGTTTGAACTGTCGAGACAAGTCATGTTCGTCCGTAAAGAGTATGAGATGAGATGAGAAGACGTGACTTCTTGGTTTGTTGTTTTTTAGAAGAAGTGTTTTTGAGTTTGTGTTTTTCGTATGTACAACACTAAAGACTATGACACAGGAGCGAATACTTTCCAAGATCGCCCCCAATGGAACGTTTGTAAAGCATCCTAGAAGAATGAAGGAGACCTCCACTAGTCAATTCATGTATAGCTTAAGGCTCGTGACGCATTGTACACATTTTCCTTTATTAAGTGTTTTTGATTTTCTTTTAAGATGAGAAGGGAGACCCAAATTATCAAAGGAAAAATTCTAAGGGAAACTAGACTTACCCTAAATCAATGGAGTTTAATGATGACCTATGGTTAGTGAGGTTTGAAAGATTAAACTCTACCTAAAGATATTAAACTACAAATGCGAGTAAAACAGTTAATAGTGAACAATATGGTCCTCCTAGGTCATGGTGGGCAAAAACGTGAATGAAACATAAACGGGATAAAACGATGGATCGGGTGGGTCGATTGCGTGGTGCTAAGACGCACGACTTATGGTGTGAAACATACAAGGCTTGCTTTTGGTTGAATGGAATGGAACGATGGTAATTGAGGAACCCTAATGTCACATGCAACTTTATTTATTTATTTGAAAATTTACTCGATGTTGGATCGAGTCTTATTTGTTTCATTTTTGAGATTTCGTTTTCTAACGATTTGTTTTATCTTTTCTATCCTAATTATGGAAATCATAAAAGCATACAAGTACTAAGCTATTACATCATAAAGCACACAAACATAATTGAGACACAAAACAATATCCAAGTCCATAAGCCAATCCTTGAAAACATACCTTGCACAAAAAAGCAAATAGTTAGTGAATGACATGAACCATGAATATGCATAATATGATGGAAATGAATTAAAATGACAAAAAATATCAAAAGTCATGGAAAAAATGTGAAATTAATTCCCTATGGTCTCTAACCTGATTATAACACTATGTTAAAAAATCTCTTAAAAATTCTTAGTCTAACTATGGTAAATGGTCACCTAAATCTATCAAAAGTTTAATCACAAATTTATACAAATCATACTACCAAAACAGTAGAAAAAATGTCCTAAAAAATACATCAAAAATATTATAGGTACTTTAACTTGTCCTTTAATCATAAAAAAAAGAATGGGCAAAATATGTTATAGGAAGTGGTAGAAATAAATTGTACAAATTTATGTGTACAAGTGGAAATTCAATATAAACCAATTGAAATAAAAAATCGAATTTAAAAAAAAATGCAAAAATTCAGAAAGTAAAAATTGTGAATGGTTCTAAATTGACTTAATATTCTATCCTAATTTTTGGGGATTTTTATTATTCATTTTAGTATTTTTTGTAGAATTAATTGAAGACTATATAAAATAGGAATTTACAAGAATTAAAGAAATTAACATGGGGTGAGGATAGAAAGACTTCTTAGTTAAGAAAATGATTGGGCTTGTATTGAGGGTGCGGAAAGCAATCCGTTGGGGCCCAAAGGCGCAGGTCCAAGTAGGGGGGTACTATATGCAATTTTTCCAGTTTAAGAAACAAAATATGGGGGTGTGGGAAGCAACGCAGGAGACCAAGAGATATCACCTCAAGATGGTCCAATCAGAAATCTATCCTTATCCTTTAACCTATCTTTATGGAAATGTAACAGTACTATTAATCCACATTAACTGACTTTATTAATCTTAATTTCTTAAGATAAATCTTAATTACTCTATATTCTTCATTATTCCCATTAATTTAATTTATTAAGTCAATTTAATCCATCAATAATATAATTGAAAATATAAAACCAAAAAAACAAACTGAAAGAAGAAAAAACCTAGTCAAACGCAAAAAACCTAAATCCCCTTCTTATTCCCTTCGCCGCTGCACTCCCCTACTGGTTCTTCACGAAGCCGCGGTCGGCCCCCATCATCATCTCCTCCGCTCCTTCTCTTCCTACCCATGTTCATCTTCTTCAAAAACCTAAACCTAAACCTCAATCCCCCTTCCCCGCGGTACTACCTTCTTGAATCAACTTAAACCGCCGCCGCTACCAATCCCACCTAATCTATCTCTCTCTCAATATCCCAAACCCTAAACTTGCCGGGAAATCATCGGAAAATCACCGCTTTCGGCCGTATCACCTTAAATCTCCCTCTTAACCAAACTCCTCTTATTTTCGTCTTCCTACCGAATCAAAACGGAATAGTTCCGTAACAGAAACCTAAACACCGATGAAAAACGCCGCTCGCTCAGCTCTATCTATCTTGAACAATCAAAGCAAATAGTTTCGAACAAAACCTGAGAAAGGAGCTGACGTTGCCGCGGGCGAACTCGCGAGTGCAAAATCCTTCAAATCTCTCTGCGTGAGGTTTCACTACGTCGCGATGGCTCCGGATCCGTGTCCTTCTTCCGCTTCTGACTGTTGAATAATCCTTTTGATTCAAGCCTTGACGAGCTCTCTTGACGACAATGGAGAATGCCGATTCATCGCAAATTTGTTGAAGGTGAAGAAACGGTAATCTTATGTGTTTATTATTGATTGCTCTAAGCTTTTTGTGCGTGAAACGCCTACGTCCTCATGCCTGATTCGTTGATTTCTTTTTTTGTTGATGTAGGTTCCGACCCGATACAATGGCGAATATTGCGAAGCTATTCAAGAAATGGAGAAATAAGGCCACAGAATGTTGAAGGCGGCATGCTCACCAACAGGATTCTTGATCCATTTCTCAATTTGCAGGTCTGTTCTTTGACCCTTCAGTGTTGTGATGAAGTTGTTGTGATATGCCTTTGTTCTATGGCGAATCAACGGCTGAACTGATGTTGTTGTCTTCTTTGACCAACCTGCAGGTTGAGGATTCTTGTATGTTGTCGCGGATTGTGGCGTCTAAACCTATATCTCTGCTTGTATGCGTTCTGTTGTAGCTGATGACAATGATGGAGAAGGAGAGAGCTGAAGAAGAATGAAGAAGGTGATGCAATGGTGAACTTGTGAAGATGTTCAGAAATGGAGAGTGAATTCAGAATGGGGATGGAAGAAAAAAAATGAGAGAGAGCTTCTATTTTGCAGCAAAGCCGGCTTTTATGTCTGATGAAGGTGAGGGCCTATTGGTCTTTTTGATTCAATTCGGTTAGAGTAGTTAGGGGTTAGTTTGTGATTCTGTTTTGACTCTAACTGAAATCGGTTATGACTGGTTTTTCTGAATTTTTGTTTTGTCATGAGTTTCTGAAAATTATGTTTGGATAGCCTTGCTTAGAGGTTGGAATTTTTTCAATTATTGATTCTTGTTATTTTCCTTGCAGGCCTGTATTATCGAAACCGGGTTTTGGGGTTGAAAACCAATTATACAGATTAATGAATATGGCCGCTCAATGGTGTTGAAGTCGATTGAAGGACTTGAAGAAAGCTGCAGCGTCATTGCAGATCGATAGAGAGCTTCCGTTGTTGCGAGGCAAGATCGTTGTTGCCGAAGAAACTTGATGGATATTGATGACGGCTTTTATGCTAAAGTATGAATCATGCATTAATTTCTTCCTTCTCCCTGCTTCGGATCCGTTACGATTTTTAATCCCTTTTGTTGAATGATATTGGTGAATTGCTTCCTGAATCATATTGTCGATTCCTGCTGATATGCTTTGTCCTTATGAAGTACTAATTATTGCTATTCTCAAAATCAATTATAGGATACCGATTCCAATTGGAAACAGATGACAAGTGATGATGATGCCGATTGAAGGTTGGAGCTATGACGTCTGATTATTGATGAAACAAATTAGAGTTCTTCGGTCCTTAGTTCAGCCCCCCCACCACCTATTTTCTATTTCTGCCATTTTTCCTGAATTTCTTTTGTTGACTAATTCTGAAGAGATCTATTGTACTAATTTTTTGTTTGTAACTTTCATCATTTATCCAATAAGACTTTACGGTTTTCCTGCCCTTTTGTTTGAAAACCTTTCTCAATAGAACTTGGTTATCCATTATGTAACTTTTCTTCTATTATTTTTGCTGTGAACATAACTGAATTTTCCTTATTCCTATTAGCTCCTTTTAACACTTCTGAAAGGTACCTTTTTGGAATGAATTTGGTCCCTTTGTTTTAAAGTGTTAGTTCAATATCATCAATATGCCAATGCACTAATTTTGCGGAGCATGAAAATCCATGACATAAACAAAATGCAGGACCCAATAATATTAATCAAATTCTCCTATAAAGAAAATGGTTTAGATTAGAGGTATATATTGACTTTAGAATTGATCCTGAACGTTGGCTTAGGACAACGCTTAAATAGATGTTGGATAATGGACTTTTATGTCACATGAAAATGAATTGAAACATGAAACTTGGAATATCAAACTTAGGGACATGAATTGAACTTGGGAAGAGAAAAAAAAATGAAAAGCAGGTGTACGAAAGACACACCTGAATTTGAGATGGGCTTTTGAACAAAAAAAATGTGGATAATGAAATATGCTTAGATATTGACCTCAATCTGCCAATTCAAACCAACTTGAGATCGAAACAAACCACTTGGGATGGAAAGCATGGTTTAGTACCCTGGGAATCACCAAGACCACAATTCACAACACACTCCATTATACCCTTCATAAAACCCTAATACTTCAAGAAATTCGGGATGAGCATACATTCGAAATGATACGAGTTCAACCCTTGTCCCAAACTTGAGTGTAATAACCAAATAAGCCTCTTACGCCAATGGAATGCCTGATCATAATTTTACGGCATAACATGAGATTCATATGAATGAAGCACAAGCTAGTTAGGGAAAATAAATAAGAGGGCAAATTTTGGGGTGTTACAGTTGCCCCTATTCAATCCCTGTAGACTTGAATGGATGATAGCAGTTGCTTTCAGACGTTTGAGGTATGCAGGGATTGAATACCAGGAACAACCAGAAAATTTGCACTCTGCGGCAGAAGAACATGGAAATAAACTCAACTGAACGATCTCTGCTTGGATATAATTACGATGGTAAGGTCATAAACGGGGGATGCCTTTTGAGTAATGCCAGAAGGCTACTGGCTTGCCACACTGTGGGTGGACTTGTGATATGATGCCACCCTGAGGATGGAATTTCGCCAATCTGCGGTTGGACTTCAAAATACTTTGCCACACTGCGGGTGGATTTTGGAAATTGCCACGCTGTGGGTGGACTTTGGAAATTGCCACGATGTGGGTGGACTTCTGAATTTGCCACGCTGCGGGTGGACTTTTGCTCACTGCGGGAGACTTTTGAAATTTGCCACACTGTGGGTGGACTTTGGAGATTTGCCACACTGCGGGTGGACTTCTGCTCACTGCGGGAGACTTTTGAATTTTGCCACCCGAAGATGGACTTTGGCCAGTCTGTGGCTGGACTTTTGCTCATTGTGGGAGACTTTTGCCCACTTTGGGGGACTTTTGCTCGCTGTGGGAGACTTTTGCCCACTGTGGGGGACTTTTGCTTGCTGTGGGAGACTTTTGCTCGATGTGGGAGACTTTTGCCCATGGTGGGGGACTTTTGCTCGCTGTGGGAGACTTTTTCCCACTGTGGGGGACTTTTGAAATTTGCCACCCGAAGATGGACTTTGGCCAGTCTGCGGCTGAACTTTTGCTCACTGTGGGAGACTTTTGCCCACTGTGGGGGACTTTTGCTCGCTGTGGGAGACTTTTGCCCACTATGGGGGACTTTTGCTCGCTGTGGGAGACTTTTGCTCGCTGTGGGAGACTTTTTCCCACTGTGGGGGACTTTTGAAATTTGCCACCCGAAGATGGACTTTGGCCAGTCTGCGGCTGGACTTTTGCTCACTGTGGGAGACTTTTGCCCACTGTGGGGGACTTTTGCTCGTTGTGGGAGACTTTTGCCCACTGTGGGGGACTTTGAAATTCGTTGAATTGCATGGCATGTTGCCCCATGACATTGGGGATGTTATGTCTTGAGTATTGTTAATGAACTGGTGTAAATGTAAAAGAAATTCCTGACGCGGAAGTAATAAGTCTCTGCTAACTCTGTGGGGAAACACAATGATCGCGTATTCGATCCCAAGAAGTCCTGTGGGGATAACATCTCTGTCGGAGAAGAGCGTGAATAATTCATCTGTCCCGAATTATCACCTTTGCCAAAAATAAATTGGACTTTTAGATTTGAGGACTGTGCTAGGGGATACCTCAACTATTGGGGATTATCCACTCTTATGGAGCTGCTGGGAAGGAGAATGATTTATCTGAAATCTTCTAGGGGAATAGGAATCGCCTTAGATCTGTTGAGGAATCAAGATTAAGGAAACCAACTGAAGGAAAAAACTTCTGACTTTAGTGAGGATAGCTTTTATTTTCCTGTTGGTGATGACAACACCGAGACACGTCCTGCTGAGGAGGAAAGATTTCAAGTTGTCTTATGTTGGGGATTAGTTGCTTCTGTAGGGATTTTACCTCAAGAGGATTTTACAAAAGACTTGGTGTCTTTAAACTCTTAGGTATCGTAATGACTGCATGAACTAGCGTAACGACCTTGCTGGGGAGGTAACCATTGCCAATGCGGATAAATTTGTATTTCTTAGAAGTGTTGAACGAGATAGTTGGCTTGACAAGTGACCACAGTATTCTAAACTCCGGGTAAATGCTTCCGATCGTCTGTCTTCGGGAAGGAATGAACTCTCGTACTATTGAGGTGGCCTGCCCCAGTACGAGTATTTGAATAGCTTTGCACCTGACTGACTGATCTTCGCTCTTGGAGAGATCTAAATCTCGAGGTGATTGCCCCAGTTTGACTGAAGTTTGAAGAGATTGCTTGACTTAACTGCCCCAGATTGGTTAGCTCTTACTGTGCCTAATTAGGAAAGTCCTTGCTCAATGAAGCTTTCTCAGAAAAGTGCATCTCGACATGACAGTCTTTCAGGAGTTTTAAACTTCTCAACTTGGCAAGCTTAAGCTTCTGGATTGAATTTCCGCATGTGAACCATTTATGATGCCAAACAAATGTATGCAAGCAAAAATGTTTATTCTTAGAATGAAGATTCTAATGCAACAAACAAGTTAATCTTGAAGTTTTTGAAAATGGGTCGCTAACCTTCGTGAGCGAATCACCGGTTAAGATACGGCCTTATTTTGAATGAGAGTATGTACATGCAATACCAACAAATGTCTTTTAGCACAACTCAGAGGAGTCAGGAACGCGGTCTCATGGTAGTACGCACTCAAATTAATCCTGTTTCTGTTAGGACTTTTAAGGGTTATATCGTGGCCTGGTTCAAGGTTATAGAAACAAAGGATATAGGCTCAAAGTTTATTTGTGCCCACCCACTCTTCGTGATGTTCTCCATTCCTACATTCAGCTAACTTTCACAAGCATTCACTTTTCATAAGGATTTTGTGTCGGTTGAGGAACCATTGCTGCTATTAGTTCAAACACCAATCAGGTTATTGTTGAGAGTCAGTCACTCCTCTATCTTTCGTGTCTGTGTCACACGACTTTGTTCTTATTTGAGGATCTTTCTTATGTAATCCTTTCTGTCTTTCGCTTTTGCGTTATTTTGCTTATCCCTAACTTTTGCCTGGACTGATTCTTGTGAATCTTTGATTGTGGAGTCCAGCGGGATGCCCTAACTTTTGCCTAAGTCGCTTGTTTTCAAGTTTCGACCTAGCGGGCCTTTTCTTTTCTTTTTCTTTTTTGCACTTTGAACAAGTCGTGTGACATTGTTTGTCTTGATTGCTTCGCGAGGGTTGTGACTGCCTCATTCTTTGGTCGACGAAGGATAACCATTGTGGTTTTCAATCTTTGGACCTTTTGACTTGGATAACCATTGTGGTTTCGGGTCTTTGGACCTCTTGATTAGCATAGTAGAATGCAATGGATCTTCAAATACACTTATTTATGAAAGTCTGAACGCTTGGTCTGACTAGATGACGTCTACCCTGCCCCTGGGTTACATGTGAGGGTTTTTTTATGTGAAAAGAAACTCCTACTTCAAGGCTCGAAGAGGTTAGCAAGGGTCTATCTTCCTTATATCTCCAGTGTTTAAGGATTTGAAACAAAGCTTGTACATCATCAACAGGGTCTTACTCGAGAGCACACAATTAGAGATTTTGCGTTTTTGTTTCGTCATTCTCCTTTCATAGAATTTAAGCATGACAATTGGTATTGCGACGTACACATGCAAAATTGTAACGGAATGCAAATGAATTTACTTCAAGAAAACCATGTGAGTTTTATTATTGCTAACATTCAAAAGCAAACAATTTTCATACATGTAGACAGATGTTTAGCATATAAAAGAAACTACAAATGGAAATGTAGTAAAGAAACTGAATATTGCCGTAGTTGAGGAGGCTTGGCTCCGTCTGGACCTGTCAGTCTTGGATGCTTTCAGTGATTAATAGCTCTTTCACAGACTTGTAATCTTCAATTCGCAGTTGTATACCTAACCATGGCAGTCATACTTCTTCTTCTAGCTATTCTGACTCTGACACGATACATCTGAAGGAAAGAGTGAAGCTGGGGAGTAAAGTTGCCCCATAAGGTTGCTCGGAAAGACCTGACGATCTTCTGCCTACGTATCTCCATTGACTGATGACCAATGAAGAATCAGAGCGACGTAGTTCCCCTCAATAGGGATGAAAATGAACAATGAAGAAAGGTGAACACATAAATGCCATCACTGAGAGTATTTGAATACTGCTGGCTATATTTGCTTCAGGAATGCCCTGGCGTCCTGGGTGATCAACTCGAAGACTTCAGCTTAACGTGAACCATCTGGTGTAACAACCGTGATACCGGATCCATTATGACTAGGCATTGGATTCTGGAGTACATTTGGGAGAGGAGCGAAATTGATCGCCTTGGAGTCAACTAGGTCCTGTACTTTGTTCTGAAAAGCCCAACATTTCTCAATACTATGCCCCTGGGCACCCGAATGGAATTCGCACCTGGCGTTAGCATCAAAATTAGGAGGTAGATTGTCAGGAGGAGGAGGTCTCATGGTACGAAGCTCGACCAGGTTCAATTTTAGCAGCTCTGGGAGCAAAACAACATATGGGCATGGGACGGGATCAAGTCTGCGGTTTCTCGCTCTTGTTCTTTCTTGAAACGGTCTCTGTACCTGTTGTTGCTGACCCTGTGGTCGTTGTTGTTGAACCTGTGGAGTAATAGTCACCGCAGCTGCTTGGTAGTAACCTTGAGAATAACTTTTGTCTCGGCCTCTATACACAACATTCGTCTCGCCTTCTCTTCTTCTTTGGCCGTTGCCAAAAGGCTTTCTCACACCAGAAGAACTAGCACTGCTTGCATCCTGGATCTTTCCCAATTTCAGAAAATTCTCTATTCTTTCTCCAGCAATGACGATATCAGAGAAACCAATGGACGGACAGGAGGCCAAACGATCCAAGTAAACACCTTGCAAGGTGCCCATAAACATGTCGGCCATTTCCCGATCCAGCAATGGAGGTTGAACCTGTGCGGCCAGCTCACGCCACCTCTGGGCATATTGCTTAAAACTCTCCTTAGGTCCTTGAGACAAGTTCTGCAACTGAGTGAGATTCGGAGTCATATCAATGTTGTATTGATACTGCTTGAGGAATGCCTCAGCTAGATCTTTCCAGCTTCGGATAGAGACCCTACTTAGCTTCATGTACCAGCTCAACGAAGCTCCAGATAAACTGTCTTGGAAGAAATGTATCCAAAGTTTCTCGTCATCAGTGTGAGCCGAGATTCTTCCAAAGTACGCGTGAATGTGAGTCCTAGGGCACGTGCTGCCGTTGTACTTGTCAAACAGTGGTGCCTTGAACTTGGGAGGGATTCTGACTCCTGGTACTAACCCGAGACTGGTTACATCGATACCCAAGGAATTCTGACATTCCATGGCCTTGATCTTCTCTGACAGATCTTCATACCTGCGATTGTTGATCTCATTCATGTTACCCATATCAGCATCCAGTAGAGTGAACTGGTCCTCTTGATTGTCTTCTAAACCTGCATTACGTGCTGTGGTCCTATTTGGATTAGGCTCCTCGTTACGGGCAGCGTTAGAATCCACATTCTCAGCCGGTATTCCCGTATTAACATTCCCATGAGGTTGCTCAACCATCAACCGGAGACGCTCCTGGTTCTGGGCCATGCCAGTCATCATTTCCATGAACTGATCCATCCTCTGTCGAAGCTCATTGAGATCAGTCTGCATTCGTTCAGCCATCCTTACTCGGTTTCTTTTAGTCGGATATCGGTGAACGCGTTGACCAGCTATATTGCCTGCAGTTAAATAAGTTAGAAACTCTGGATAACTTGCAAAAACACAAGAATATGATATGCAGGAAATGAATGTTATGGCATGTCGATCCATTTTTAGGGCATCCCATCCCCTGATTCCAGTTTTGTGGGTTTGATGAAGACAGAAGCTCTTTTTGCTGTAAATAACAAGCAGTGTTGATAATATAAGGTGTGTGGGTGTAGCAGACGTGCCAAACAATTCCAATAATACGAAGACCGACGTGTTTTTGCAAATGTGTCAGATGTGTTAGTGATCACAAAGTGAGAGAACACAGAATGATAGTAAAGAGATCTTTTTATAATAAGAACTTTGTTGATATGGTCAAAAATACACACAGCGTGGATTCGAACAGAAGTGCAATGATAAGAAGATTCCATCAACAGTCCTGATGGTAATCCCACAACATACAAGCAGAATAGAAAGATGTCTTTGTCAATGCGATCCTCTATCTAGATCTGAGTCAATGATCGGTCCTGCCTTTGGAACTTCTACCAATTCCTTCATCTGCACCTGGTTATCTTCAAACCTCTTCAGCTTCTTCTGATAGCAAATCATCATCCGCTTGTAGTAATCAGCTTCTTCTCGGTCTTTAGCAAGTTCTGCATCTTTTTCTCTCAACTTAACGGCCATCTCTTTGTCTTTCTCCTTTAGCTTACTCGCGATCTCTTCAGCTTGAACTTTGTCTTGTTCCTCTCTTTTGATCCTATAAGCAGCATGTCTCTTTCTCATGTTCTCAAACATCAAGGTCTTCTGATCCAGTTGCCTTCTAGTGTCAATGTGTTCCTTGGAAGAACTTCTAGTAGCAAACTCGAACCTCTCATACCGAGCTTACTCAACTTCACACTGTTTCCTTGCAATAGCATGCCTCTCAGCATCTTCTTGAGCTTTCCACTCAATCTCAAGTCTGGCGTGATTAGCTTTAGCAAGCTCCTGACCCAACTGTGCATTCTCCATTAACAACCCGTCTCTTTCCGTCTTCATCTTGTTGAACTCTTCAATGCTAACTGTGGTAGGTTGTTCAATGACCGTGGGATATAGAAGAGGCGCAGGCCCAAATGGTAACAGTAACACTTCAACCCGTTCTTTTAACCATTCTGCAAACGGTGGATACATTCGACAATTCCCTACTCCCAAAGTCTTCTTCCCTTTTGTCTTTCGACTATGCCAAGCATTAGAAGCTTTCTGAGCAATCTCGAATCCATCCGTTGATTGGAAGTACAAGGACTCTGTGACGTCCATATCAGCTAGTGGTTCCTTTAAGGCATACCCAAACTGTCTAACCGTGAGAGAAGGGTTATAATTAATTCCCCCTTTTCTCCCGATCAATGGAACATTAGGAAATCCTCTACAACTATGAAGAATGTCAATACACCGCAAACCCTGATTAACCCAGGTAATGTCCTTTGCTTGTAAACCCATCAATCGTTCAGACCATTCAAGAGTGTTCTTCGTCTTCTCAAAAGCTCCTGATTGCGGAAGAAAGCGTGTGAACCACTTGTAGAATACAGTCGCGCAACAATTCAACATTCCACCCCTTCGCTTCTCATTCTTATAATGCACAGAGTGGTAGAGATCACCTAAGAGAGTAGGAATAGGATTCTTTGCTATGAAAATGCGAATAGCATCAACATCCACGAAGTTGGGCATGTTCGGGAACAAAGTGATTCCATAGATACACAAAGCTAGGATCGCATTGAAGGCACTATAACTTTTTGCCTCAGCTGCTTTAGTAGCCTCATCTAACAAGAAACTCAAATGATATCCTCGGAAGCCTCCTTTGCTATCAATCCGGTCTTCTAATAATGACTTGCTCAAATAAAGAGTAGTTGCTACATCTTTGAAGTCGGGATCAATCTTGGTCCCAAAGAATGGTGCACAGTCCTTCACGGAAACTCTCAGGATGCTCGAATACTCCTCTAATGTAGGTGCCAGCACGAAATCAGAAAGTACAAAACATCTAAGCTGTGGATCATAAAACTGTAGCAAGGTGTGCATCCCTCTGAAAGCATAGTCACTGATAGGCTCTATGAAATACAAAATCCACCCGTAATCCTGCATGAAGACATTCAGAACTTCTGGAGGAGCTAAGGCCTTCACTTTGAGAATTTCTTTCACAACAGGCTAATAAACCTTGTAGGAGATAATACACTTGGTCTTCTTCTTGGATTCCATGCTCATAGATCAATACCCACAACTGGAATCAAGGACGGGATATGCAGCCCTGCAAATGAATAAACATGCGTTAGGAATGCAAGTATGCGGATGACATGATGCAATGCAATGGCATGTGATCACTGTTGCATATACTGGGCATTGTTGTACTGCCTTCTGATTTTGCCTGAATACCGACTGTCAAGAACACCAGATCATAAGTATGTGTCAGAAGAAAACCCAAGTATCAAGGACAAGGTAGGTTGAAGGTTTAGTTTTCCTGCGAACCTGTAAACCCCTCCCAATCTCACGGGTATGCTACTACGGGTCAACATCACGGACTCTCAAAGCCGAATAGCAATAATACGTTCACCATTTCCGAGAAATGGCTCATGACCAAATCAGGGAATCGGTTTGGAATTATGTACTACTCAGGGAGGCCTCAGCTGAATTCCGGAAAAACAAGCATCCCTCATAAGTTCCCAGTTTCAAGCACTGAAGTCGAGAAACAATAGTACATTCATCCCGAAGGGTACAATACTACCGTCATACGACAAGTTGCTTTTAACCAGGTTCCTACGAGAGAACAAGGTCATCCTATGCGATTTCCTAGTGGGTCCTCGGGTGCGAATGGTTTTACCACGAAATGTGGTCTGCCACTGTCACCACTGGAGAGGGTTGTTTCCACTAAGGTCCTCGATGATCGGTTCCCAGTGTTAGCAGCTCAGATGGGAACATTCTATGGTCTGCCTAGGCAGTATAGAACATATCCCAAGAGAGCCTGATCTGGGTGTGGGACTCGTGAAAACTACACGTGCTCAAGACCACGCAAGCCACACGACTGCCCACTCTAAATTCTATGTGTATACTCAAGTCGGGTATTTGGCTTATCTCACAATAATCCCATCCTGCCAAGGAAAACCAGAACAGCCAGTACAGTATATGCCAGTATATGTGACAGTAAAGTAAAGTGCAGAAAGCTGTAAATAAAGCTGTAAAGTAAAGCGATAAACTATAAACAAAATAGTAAAGCTAAACTACAACATAACAGCAAACGAATAAACACCCAAAGAAAACAGAAACAAACAAGCACTAGGATTGACTCTCGAAGGGGAAATCAGAATTTCTAAAAGTCCCCAGCAGAGTCGCCAGCTGTCGCTCCCGGGATTTTCATCCTAGTACAAACGCGAAAGTGGCGCGGAAAAGTTAGAGTCTCTAGCCAGACATTTTTATCCCGAAGGAATGGGAAAGGTAATGTTGCACAAACCTAAGGAAGAAGGAAAAGGACGAGGCCTTGCGAACCAAAGATCTGGGTCCGGGAGTCGGTTACGAATTGAGAAGGTATTAGCACCCCAATCCGTCCGCCGTACTCGACGAGATCCACGCTTATAAGTCTGTTTTCAAAGGGTGAAAAATAATATGTTGTTCGAATGAAAGAATGACTATCTGGAATGAAATGGAAGTGAGAAAAGAAATGAAATTGGAAAAATGGAAATAAAGGGGGAAAATGTAGGGAAAATAAAGATTATGCTCGAATGGGCCCTACCCCACTGCCTACGTACCTCATCGGGATAAATGAGGATCAGAGACGCCGTAGTTCGTCTAACTAAGGCTTACACTCGTTTGTGATTTTTAGGATGACATTGCCATAGCTCTAGCTCAGGTGTTACCGGCTCTGACTCGAGGGTGTTTACCGTATCGCTATTTGAACTGTCGAGACAAGTCATGTTCGTCCGTAAAGAGTATGAGATGAGATGAGTAGACGTGACTTCTTGGTTTGTTGTTTTTTAGAAGAAGTGTTTTTGAGTTTGTGTTTTTCGTATGTACAACACTAAAGACTATGACACAGGAGCGAATAGTTTCCAAGATCTCCCCCAATGGAACGTTTGTAAAGCATCCTAGAAGAATGAAGGAGACCTCCACTAGTCATTTCCTGTATAGCTTAAGGCTCGTGACGCATTGTACACATTTTCCTTTATTAAGTGTTTTTGATTTTCTTTTAAGATGAGAAGGGAGACCCAAATTATCAAAGGAAAAATTCTAAGGGAAACTAGACTTACCCTAAATCAATGGAGTTTAATGATGACCTATGGTTAGTGAGGTTTGAAAGATTAAACTCTACCTAAATATATTAAACTACAAATGCGAGTAAAACAGTTAATAGTGAACAATATGGTCCTCCTAGGTCATGGTGGGCAAAAACGTGAATGAAACATAAACGGGATAAAACGATTGATCGGGTGGGTCGATTGCGTGGTGCTAAGTGTAAACACCCCAAATTTGCCCTCACCCATTCACACCATGGCTTGTGATCATTTCATATGCATAAACTCAATCATACCATCTCATATCACATTTTTGATTCATTGCATTGGTTCAAAGTCATCTGCATCTAGGGTTTGTGATCTGAGCAATCCAAGAGCTTCTTGAGCCACTCCAAAGGTCACCAATCACTTAAAAGGGGTCCATGTATGTTCAAACATCATATTATATCCTCTCAAAGTCAAGAATGTCAAAGAATCACAAGAACTGAGATTGGCATGGAAGCAGAGCCAGGTTTGACTGCATAGATGACCTAGAATTAGGGTTTTGGTTTCAAAGGCCATAACTCCAAATTTTTTGGTCATTCTTGTTTCTATTGGTCTCTATATGGTATAGGGATCATGCACATCAATTTTCATGAAGAAATTCAATGGGGAAGTCATCTGATCAAGGGTTGACTTTCTAAGCAAGTCAGTGCAAAAACAGGGCATCTGAGGCCCCCAATGACCCAACCAAAGGGTGTTCTTCATCATTTTGATTGTGTATGATCTTTATTTGATCATGGAAGATGTTGTAAGTTCACAAAATTGAAGAATTTCAAGTCATTTGCAAAGTTGACTTTTTGGGAAGTTTGACTTTTAATGAAAATTGCCATTTTGGGAAACTTTTTCAACCTTTACTTTTTGATTCAAAAATGCTTCAAATGGAAAAACTTTGGTCATGAAAGTTGTAGAATGGATCATTCCCTTTTCAAAAAGTACAAGAACATGACCTAATTCATTTTGGATCAAAAGTTATGGCTTGTCAAAGTTGGCTAAAATCACAAAATTTGAAGTTTTCTACCAAAGAGGCAAAGTTGCAAATTCACTTGCCAAGGCAAATTGAGCCATCAAATAAACTTCTAATCTTCATACAAGCATGTACCAAGACCTAAAATTCAGAATGGGCCAAGGGATCACTCATTTTTATGACTTATGGAGCAAGAAATTTCATAAGAAGCAAAGTGAAGCAAGTTGCAAAAACTCACTCAAGTGTGAATCCACTTGCTTGCTGACTCCACAAACAATCCAAGGGCTCTCCACACATCTTGCTGCGTAGGACACCCCATTTGTCCTTGGCTAGCTAGAAACCCATACCTCTCTTACACAAGTTTGACATTTTGGCAACTTGAGCCATACCAATCACAGCAGTACACATCAATTCATCTGACCAATCCCATTTGTTTATACAAACCAAAAGCAAGCCAAAACACACAACACACAAGCCTGAAAGCACAAAGAACACAGCTCTCTCATTTTGACCCCATTTTGCAAAAGCTTTCGAAACACTCTCCACAAGCTGCAAACACACAAACCAACTTCACAAATCAACTCAGCATACCTCACTGGTCACAAACCACCCATCACCATAGCCTGAAACTCCCAGAAACCAAGATACGATTTCTCTCCCCCTTTGAGCATAACTTCAGCAATCTTCTAAACCACCCATTATAAACTTCAAACAAGCATTGAAAGCTTCTCAGGAGGTCCATTGGAGGTGATTGGAAGCAAGAAACCAGCCAGAAAGTGCCAGAAATCAAAGCTTCGATCCAGGTAGCCATGGCATTTCATTTTTCCAGAACCTTTATTTCTTGTTTCTAAATGATAAAGCATGCTTCCCTGAGTTCACTGAGCCTTTTACTTTTGAAAAAGATTGAGAAATGAGCTTGTATCGTGTTTCTGAAATTTCTGCAGTTTTTGATGTTTGATTCGTATCTTGATCTTGAGTAGAAATAAATGGAATTTGTTGCTGGATTGTTGTTTAGGAGGGTTAGTTGAGTTGATCTGGAGAGTTTGACATGATTTAGTGAAGATTTGAGAGAGTTTGAAAGAGGAGCTTGCCGGAGAAAACGACCGGAACAGTGTTCCGGTCGTCTGAAAGTCATTAGGGTTAATTAATTAGGGTTTAGTCTTAATTGCGTGAATTTGAATCTTGGCCGTCCAGATGCGCGCCAAGTCCACTCCCGCGCGTGTGAGTTTGAATACTGGCCATTGATTATGTTGACTTTTCTTTTTTTCAGTTTAATTTCATTTTATTTGCATTTAAATTCATTTGTTTTCTTCATTTAATTAAAAATAGCAAAACATTTTTAAAAATTCTGAAAATTTTTGTGCAACCTTTTATTAATTTTCAGAAACCAAAAACATTTTTATTTTTATTTTTTGCATTAAAAGTTATTTTTAAATCATTTAAAAGTTTATTTTTAATTAATTAATGAGAATTAATTAATTAAAAATACTTTTAGGTATTTAAAAATCACCAAAAAATTCATGAAACCTTTAAAATCATTTAGAAACATTGTCCAACCCTCAAACCAAATTTCTTTTTTGATCTTGATGTCTTTTGACAATTTTTCATGGAATTAATTTCATTTCAAGGCATTATTTTGATCCAATCTTTGAAAATTCATTTCTGCCTAGTCTTTAAGAGTTGGACTTTGATTCTTTTTGCATTGCATCTTGCATATCATGAAGTTTATAGGGTTAAATTGGCATGAATTGATCTTGCATTCTCCATTTGTTTTGCATTTTTCTTGTCAAGGTACCTTGAAACCCTAGAAATCTTAGGAAATTCATAACCCTCACTAGGTTAAGAATTGGATCCCCTCCTTTGGGCAGTGAGTTTATATAGGTTTAGGGTTCCCTTGAGTGCATTTTCAATTTTTATCTTGATGTTTGCTTCTGGTTTTGGTTTTTGTTTTGCACATTGATCATAAACCCTAATTTGGGCTTCCTTTTGCATTCATCTTGCATTTGTTTGCATACCATGACTTTTCATGACATTCTATGCATCCATTTGATTCATAACACATCTTAAGACATATTAGAAGCATGTTTGATCATTGCATCTTTCATTTGCCATGTTGTATGTCATTTGCATTCCATAACTTTTCATGTATGTTCATGGTTCTAAGCATGCTCCTCTTGCATCCATATGTTTGTATGATCATCCCCATGCCTTGTTTCATGTTTGTATCATCTCATAGAATCATTAGCATCATACTTATGCTTCTGGTTTTGGTTTGCATCATGCCATTTCATCAAATTTTGCATTGCATTGCATTTCTTTCACTAACTTTTCAGGTGGTAAGTCACTTTGAGAAGTGAATTTGCCTTCACTTCTCACAATTTCCTTTCATCTCCTCTTATGCATCATTGCTGCATTTTGTTTTTTGTTTGAGATTAAGCTTGCTCATTCTTTTTCTCCTTGCTTTCTTTCTTCAAGTGACTTGTCTTCTTAAATGAAGCAAGTTACTTTGCTTCTCTTTGTTCCTTTCATCTGCTTCCTGGTGGTTCCTTTGAAGATCTTTCTTGTAAACCTCACAAACCCTAAGAACAACCAAGCATGACAATAAGTAGGGTTTTGATTAGTCCCCCCACTTAGTTTTACCTTTGTGTCTCATTGAGTCTCCTCTTCTCACCTCATAATCAGGGACTAAACCCTAAAGGCTTTAAGGCTTTGTGATTAAGCTTATGCCTGCATCCTTCTATTAGGATGGAGTGTATAACCTTAATCCTAAGTGTTAAACCCTTAATGTGTTTAAATCCTTTAATCAATTCACTTAATAACCATCAAGACATCAAGCTTGTAACTTGGGCCTTTCATTAGGGTTCTAATTCTTCCTTAATTGGTTAAGAAGGACTAACCCTAGTGTTAATGGACAAGTTCCCCTCAAGTTGTCTTACAAACCATAAAAAATCATTTCTTAATCTTATCTTTAACTAAAATCCATCTAATAAAGGCTTTGTTTTGCCATGAGTTTAATCCCTAATCATGGATTAAGTTGAGGAGCTTTCCTCAGCTTAAACACTCTCATCTATTATCCTTCTATTAGGATGGTGTAATGAGTCTGTTTAATCCCTGATTATGGCTTAATCTCATTACTTAACACTAAACAAAAACAACAAAAACACCTAAATAATCACAAGTAGGTTAATGATCTTAATCCTACACCAAGGTGTTTAAGTGTGAGAAGCTGACTTCACACTTAAGGCATTCTCATTACCCCTAATCAGAGGGAAGATGTGATGAGTTTACTAAATCCATTGGTTTAGGCTTAAGCTCATTAATTTATGACAAACTTTCAAAAGCAATAAAAGACTGAAAACAAAAAACAAACAATAATCGTCTCCTCCGGGATTCTTTTCTCATCTTATTCACTCACAAACGAGAACTTGCTTCTTCCGTCTAATGCAAGACAGTTAGCACCTGAGCCAGACAGGTCATACACTTGAGCATAGACAAGCAAGCAGTTCACAAGTCAATTTATCTTTCAGTCTCTTTGGGTCGAACTACGGTGTTCTGACTTCCTCATTGCACGAGAGGATACGTAGGAATAACTTAACAGTTATCGAACAAAAGTCTCTGTATATTCCCCCTCTTTCTAGCCTTATTCTTTTAGCCTCATTATCATGAGCATTTCACTCTTGTCCTTACACTGACACTGTATATATTACACTTTACACTTCTTTTACACAGACACCTGTACATCTTTTTTCCAGCTATCTTTATACACAAATTGCACAGACACTACCCCTTTGAAACACAAATCTCTTAAGCGTGGATCCCGTCGAGTACGACGGACAATCTGGGTGCTAATACCTTCCCAGGTTGTAACCAACCCCCTTTCTCAGTCTCTCTGGTTCGCAACCGTCTTATCCATATCTTTCTAGGTCTATGCAGCATTGCCTTTCCTCCGGGATAAAAATGCCTAGCTGGCGACTCTTTTCTTTCCCCGTGAGTTCACTCCTGTGTGTTCTCACATCCTCCTCTCGCCGACCGTTCGCGTCTGTACCTCATTTGAGCCCAGTCTCATCTTTTGGGAGCGACAGCTTGGCGACTCTGCTGGGGACCCTTATACTGTAACCAGGGCTTCTGGTTCTTTTTGTGGGTTCCTCCTAGCGCTTGTTTGATTTGTGTTTACTGGGGTGTTATGTGCTAGTTGTGTTTGTATATTTATTTTGTTTATTGCCTTATGTACAGTTGTTTTATTGCTTTCTTTATAGCTTTACATATATCATGCTGTCATACTATTTTGGCTGAATCTGGTTTTGTTGCTTTTGTGGGTGGGGTTCTATTGAGAGTTGAGGTCCTATACCTGGGACCTGAGTGACACCTAGGCTATAGTGGTTCATGTTCTTTCCCATTCCATTTCAGTCTGGTGCGGGAATATGAAACACGGTTCAGATATGGGTTTCTTCTTGAGAACTCTGTGCTACAGATTTCCTGTAGTGCTAGGGCTATCTGGGAAGCCTGCTAAGTCTGGATGACCTTTATTATGACCTTCAGAAACTGAGGTGAATTAGAGGAGGATCTTTTATGGTTATTGTAAACACTGTACCTCCGGGTTGGAAGTGTTTACACTTCTCATAACTGATCCAAGTCTGAGGATCCTTGTTTTAGAACACCACCTGTGAGGGGGTTGGGATGTTTACAGGTTTGCAGGTACCCTTGACCTCAGCATACCCTGTTACTTTGTTTTGATTAAGAGTACTCCATTTTGGAACAGTTCTTGTGATTTTTAACCCTGGACATGTGACTCTTTATTTGAGTCCCCCACCTTGGTTACTGTACTTATGGACCTCCATCTGGATTTCTTGAGCATACATGGACTTATATCAAAGCAGTGATCAGGTCCAGCTTGATCACAAACCCTTGCATATCATTTGCATACATCATCATTGCATCATTTAACATTTGCTTATTTGTTTTCTCAGGGTATCCACATCATATATTTTGGCTTGGTTTTGACCCCTTTATCTGATTAGACCCCTGTTCATCAGCTACCTGCTTCAGTCACCTGCATCATCAGCATCAGCCTATCAGTGGCCCATCTTCTAGAATCAGTCACCATCATCAGCATCTGCTTCAGTTCTTCTTCAGCAACATGGCACCCAAGAAAAGCAACATCTCATATCATTTCTTTGAGCCTGAGCTGACTGGCATCAGAAAGGTCCAGGCCCTTATTACTCCAGACCATATACCACTATTTAGAGAACATTATGGAGGCATCCTTGATGTGGTTATGGATTTGGACCCTTCCCAGAGGAGCTTGATTCACACTTGTCTACAGTTCTATGATCCCCCTCTGAGGTGTTTCACCTTCCAGAATTTTCAGCTGGGACCCTTGTTGGAAGAGTATTCATCACTGATTGGTGTACCTGTCAGGGGTGGTATCCCCTTCAACCCAGAAATGGTTTTTCCAAGCAATGAAGAAGTGGCAAAGGCACTATATTTGGAACCTTGTCTGATTGAGCAAAACATGACAACCAAGGCAGGAATCTCTGGCCTGCACTTGGATTTCTTGACTTCTCAGGCTATCCTAAAGGCTTCCTTGGGAGAGTGGAAGGCAGTCTGTGCTTTGTTAGCCCTCAGCATATATGGGGTTATACTTTTTGCAGATGAGCCTAAGTTTATTAGCAAGAATGCCATTCACCTTTTCATTCTGAGGAACTCAGTGCCCACCTTACTGGGAGATTTCTACTACTCTATTCATCAAAGGAATGAAAAGCAGAGAGGAAGATTGGTGAGATGTTGTGCTCCCCTATTCCATACCTGGCTGCTCAAACACTTACCCAAGACTGATGCATTCTTGAATCCTCACCAACAGAAAAATTGGGCTAGAAGACTTATTGCTTTGACCTCAGACGACATCAGGTGGTGCACTCAGAGCACCAAGGGCAGGGACATCATCACTAGTTGTGGGCAGTTCCCCAATGTACCTCTGATAGGAGTGAAGGGTTGCATCAACTACAACCCTCTGCTATTCAAAAGACAATTGGGCTATGCATTGCTCCACCCTCCTAGAGCACAAGATTTGGCTGAAACCCTTTATTGTGAAATTAAGCCTAATCTAGCTATTGTCAGGCAAGCATCCTGGGCTTGGGACAATGTCCAGACCAAGGGGATGGCCATTCTCGGGAGATGCAACAATGTGGCCTCAGCTCAGTACTATGAGTGGTCTCATGCCAGGGCTCAAATTTCTGGGATGCCCTTCACCATTGAGGATGCACCTAGACCATCCACAGCACCCCCTCCAGCCACTGTTAGCCTGGAAGAGTTTGAGAAACTGAAAGAGAGGAATGAGAATCTGACTCAGGCTCTACAGAAGACCCTCTGGGAGAGGAGTGATGGTCGGCTGGACATTGAAAGGTTGGAAAAGCTAAAGGTGGAGCATCTAGCCAGGATTGAGAAGTCAGAAGACTACATCAAGAAGTCAAGGGCTGGAGAGCATATTTTGAAGAATGCCTGTAAGGAGGCTCGGTTTCAGAAGGCCAAGACTGACTTATATCTGAAAGAGAGTCAAACTAGGTGGGTCAGGATCACCGAAGTTCGCACTCAGGAAGATAAGAGGACTCAGGACAAGATTGAGCAGCTGGAGGCCAGTGCAAAAGAGCAACAGGAAGCCCTGCTAGCAGCCCAGAAAGAGATCTCAGAGTTGAAGATTAGGGCTGGTGTGAAGAGGTCAAAGGACCAGGGCAGACACAAGAAGCTAACTGCAGCTATTGCCACCAGGAATCTTCTCATCAGGAATCTCACAGAGCGTCCAGCTGATCCAGTAACTGAAGCACTTCTAAAGGAAGTTCAGGAGGATGAGTTTGGTCTCGGTGTCTGACTTTTTTGCTTGTTGTTGCTTTCATTTCATTGTACTTTTCCTTTTTATGTTGTATTTTGACCCCTCAGGGGCATGTATTGTAAAAACAAACTATGTACCATTCACTTTTTGTAATATATCCATTAGTTTGTTTCATTTGAATCTCTCTCTCCTAAGCAACATCAAAGAGCATCTTCCTCGGGGTCTGGAAAGGTCAAAACCAAGTGCCAAGCCGGATACCTTGGAGACAAATAAGCATACTGCATTGCATACTAACCTTTTGTTTTGTTTTGTAGGTTTTTGTTTTGTTTGTTACTAACTCTGTTGTGATTCAGGAACTATTGCTCGACGTCGTGTGTTCCCACTCAACCGTCCACACAGATATCCTACCCGCAATAACCTTCCGGGTATACAGATGGACCAGGTACAACAGGACCTTACAGAGGTCAGGGCTCAAATGGCCAATGAGAGACTGGAAATGAGAAATCAGATGACCCAGTTTATGGAGGTGATGAATGGATTGGCACAGAGCCAAGAAAGATTAAGAGCATTGGTAGAGAGGCAGACTCAGGAAGACCCCCATCTAGGAACTGGTGGAACGAGTAACAATGAGAGGGTTCAGCCTCATGTCAACCCACCTGTGTATGGCCCTCATCTTCACCCAGAGATCAACATCCCTGCTAATGTACAAGGGAATGCTACTACAGGCAGAGTACTACAAGAAGACCCCCAAGAGGATCAATTCACTGTGATGGGAGCTGGGGATGAAGCCTATGACAGAAGGCTAGATGAAATTGCTGAAAAATTAAGATCCTTGGAGTCTCAAAACTCTTTGGGTTTTGATGTCATGGACATGGGCTTAGTGGACGGGGTAAGGATTCCCCACAAGTTTAAACCTCCGTGCTTTGAGAAGTACAACGGAACCTCCTGTCCACGAACCCACCTGTAATCCTTTCTGGGGAGGCTGAAGGCATACACCATGGATGAAAAACTGTGGATGTTTTATTTCGAAGACAGTTTAACAGGAGCTTCAAGGGAATGGTACTCTCACTTGACCAGGGCAACCATCGGATGCTGGAAGGACCTAGCTGAGGCCTTCATTAGACAATACCAGTACAACTTGGATATGGCTCCCAACAGGACCCTCCTGATGGGAATGTCCCAGTCATCCAGAGAAAGCTTCCGGGAATACGCCCAGAGGTGGAGACAACTTGCTGCTGCTGTCCAGCCACCCATGTCGGAAAGGGAGATGGCCGACATGTTTATGAACACCCTCCAAGGGACATACATTGATAGGCTAGCCGCTTTTTCTTCCACCAGCTTCGCTGATGTAGTTATAGCTGGAGAAAGAATTGAGAGCCTTCTAAAGATGGGTAAGATTTCCGAAAATGGTGCCAGCTCGTCCAGCAACCCCGGAAAGCCTTTTGTGGGCCCAAGAAGAACTGATGAGACTAATGATATCCATACCAGCAGGGGCAGACCCCAGTATGTTCATAGGTCAGTGGCAGCTGTCACTATTCCCGCTCCAATTCATCAACAATCAGCATACCAACCACAGCAACAACCCCACTACCAGCAACAAGCTCAGTACCCACCTCAGAGAAATTATAACAACAACAACACCAGCAACAACAATCAGCAAAGACCGTTTCAACAGAGACCATCTCAGGCCAATAGGGTGATTGATCCGATCCCTATGCCTTATGCCGCATTATTGCCACAACTCCTGAAACTCAACCTGGTTGAGCTAAGGACATTGGCACCTCCAGATCCTGCCAGTCTGCCCAAAAATTATGACGCCAGCGCCAGATGTGCTTTTCATTCCAACGCACCTGGCCACAGTACAGAGAAGTGCAGAGCTTTGCACATTAAAGTGCAAGATCTAGTGGATTCCAAAGCTCTAAACTTTGCACCCCCGCCAAATGTCAGCAAAAACCCTATGCCCAACCATGGAGGACCCAGAATCAATGCTATTGAGGAAGATAAGCCGTCTTACTTGATAACCAGTGTGGGGCAGATCCGGACACCCCTGGTAGAGATTAAAGCTCAACTCCTTGAATGTCAGATATTTCCCGGGTGTGAGCTAGGGTGCGATTATTGCAACATTTCGGTAAATGGGTGTGATAACTTGAGAAGTGGCATAGATGGTCTCATCCAGAGTGGCCTACTTCAAATCACAACATCAACACCTCCAAATCCAGCAATCTCCTTAACAACAATTCCCGAGTCTTCTACAACTGCAACAACAATTGTTCCAAACAACTCTTCAATCTCATCAACAAATGCTTCATCTGTTACTTCAACGAACCAAATATCAACAACCATCTCTATTACAACTTCAACATCCATCCAGTCAACAGTGTCTCCTACAACATCAACAGCAAATAATGAAAGTGTCTCAACGGTTACAATATATTATGATCCTGCCAATGTTCCTGCCTACAACTCACAAAACGCTTCCCCTGTCAGAACACTAGTAACAATATACTATGATCCACACACCATCATAGTCGCTTCTGCAGCCGCTATCAGTCCAGTCACTATCACAGTGCCTGGGCCAGTTCCTTACGAAAGCAATAATGCCATCCCTTGGCATTACGGCTCCGATCTATACTGCGAAGGGCAGAAAATCACTTTCGAATCATCAACTTCTTCACCACAGATAGACAATGTGGGGGGAGGCGGAGGCTTCACTCGGAGCGGACGTCTCTTTGCCCCGCAAATTCCAAGACCCATTGCTGAGGCAGAAGCTGCTGCCAAGGCAAAAGGGAAGAGTATGGCGCAAGAAGAACAAGTTGCTAAAGAAGCTTTAAAGACCCCTTTTGATCAAGAGGTTGATGAATTCATGAGAATCATCAAGAAAAGTGATTACAAGATAGTGGACCAGCTTCACCAGACACCTTCCAAGATCTCCATCTTATCATTGCTAATGTGCTCCGAGGCTCATCGGAACGCACTATTAAAAGTCTTGCACGCAGCTTATGTGCCAGAGAAGATTATCGTCAATCAGTTGGAAGCTGTAGTTGGAAATGTTAACGCTAGTCATGGACTAGGATTTACCAACACTGATTTGACGACGGAAGGTCGCAACCACAACAAGGCTTTGCACATTACCTTGGAGTGTAAGGGTGCAGTTCTTTCTCATGTACTAGTGGACACAGGGTCATCCCTCAATGTCCTACCTAAGAAAGCCCTTGTGAAGCTGGAGTACGAAGGATTGGCATTACGCCCCAGTAACTTGGTAGTGAGAGTCTTTGACGGTTCTAAGAGATCAGTTCTGGGAGAAATTGAGTTGCCTATAATGATTGGCCCACAGACTTTCGAAACGACCTTCTTCGTGATGGATATACAGCCTGCCTACAGCTGTCTATTGGGTAGACCATGGATACACGCCGCTGGCGCCGTGACGTCAACCCTTCACCAGAAGTTAAAATTCGAGTGGGAGGGCCAAGTCGTTACTATTTGTGGAGAGGAAGATATTTTTGTTAGCCATCTGGCTACATACAAATACATTGAGATGGATGGGGAGATCCACGAAACTATGAGTCAAGGGTTCGAGGCCTTGAACATAAATGAAGCATCCGCCGTACCTGGAACCTCAATGACATCTTATCAGCAATCCCGGAAGGTTGTTGAAGAAGGGACTGCCCAAGGCTGGGGCAAGTTGCTGCCTGTAGAGAAGAAGGAGGACAGATTTGGGTTGGGTTACAAACCAACTCAACAAGATCAAGCAGAGGCTGCTAAGAAGCCCAATTTTGTCAGTGGGGGGATGCTCGCCCCAGATGCCGTGAACAACTTGGAAGACGAGGATGAAAGCGACCGCAACCTGGAGAGTTGGATACGTCCAAGGATCCCGGGGAGCAGTATCTCAAACTGGTCTTCCCAGGAAATTATAAGAGTTACTCCTGCAGAGTAATTATTATTTCCTGTATTTTTTAAGCATGCATCAAGTCTTGCATCTTGCCCAAGATGACAAGACTCATTTTGTAATCGGGCCATCTGTAATTTTGTGCAAATAGATCAATCAATGATAATCAGACATCTTTTGCAAATGAGTCTTTTTCTTTTCCGCTCACTGTTTTTCCATTTTTCTTTTTGTACAAAAAATAAATGGCAATGTTTTCAAAATGATAACTTCATTTCACTCTTTCTAAACAAGATTAAAATCAATCAGTAAAATGAATAAATCTGAACCCTTGCAGAGAGTGCCTTTCAGACCGCACCGACAACAGCACGGCTATGACTTCGTATGACTTTGACAATCCAATCAATCAAGCTGATGAAGGGGTTGAAGAAGAGTATGAGCTTCCTGAAGAACTAGCCAGGTTGTTGAGACAAGAGGAAAAGGTTATCACTCCTCATCAGGAGGAGGTCGAAACGATTAATCTCGGTACAGATGAAGATGTGAAAGAAGTTAAAATCGGGGCCTGCTTACAAGACTCAGTGAAGAGACAACTGATTGACCTGCTTCAGGAATATGTGGACGTGTTTGCTTGGTCTTATCAGGATATGCCAGGGTTGGATACCGATATTGTTATGCACAAGCTTCCTTTAAGAGAAGACTGCCCACCAGTTAAGCAGAAACTACGCCGTACTCGCCCAGACATGGCAATGAAAATCAAAGAAGAGGTACAAAAGTAGTGGGACGTCGGGTTCCTTGCGGTGACTAGCTATCCACCGTGGGTTGCTAATATAGTACCTGTGCCTAAGAAAGACGGCAAAGTAAGAATGTGTGTTGACTACCGGGATCTGAACAGAGCTAGCCCGAAAGATGATTTCCCACTACCTCACATTGATGTATTGGTGGATAACACGGCTCAGTTCTCGGTATTCTCCTTCATGGACGGATTTTCAGGATACAATCAGATTAAAATGTCACCTGAAGACATGGAGAAGACAACCTTCATCACACCCTGGGGCACGTTCTGTTACAAGGTGATGCCATTCGGACTAAAGAATGCTGGTGCAACATATCAACGGGCTATGGTGACATTATTCCACGATATGATCCATAAAGAAATCGAATGTTATGTGGATGACATGATTGCCAAGTCCCTCACCGAAGAAGACCACATGGTAAATCTGCTGAAGCTATTCAAGCGTCTGAGGAGGTACCAATTGAAGTTAAACCCCAACAAATGCACATTCGGGGTGCGATCCGGTAAGCTGATGGGATTTATTGTGAGTGAGAAAGGGATTGAAGTTGACCCTGATAAAGTCAAAGCCATTCAAGAAATGCCTGCACCAAAGTCAGAAAAAGAAGTTCGAGGGTTCTTAGGACGATTGAACTACATTTCACGGTTCATATCTCACCTTACAGCAACCTGCGAACCCTTGTTCAAACTGCTAAGAAAAGAGCAGACGGTCAGGTGGAACGAAGACTGCCAGAAGGCTTTTGACAAGATCAAGGAATACTTACAAGAGCCTCCAATCCTTATGCCTCCAGTTGAAGGAAGACCTCTAATCATGTACTTGACAGTATTAGAAGAGTCAATGGGGTGTGTGCTGGGCCAGCATGACGAGTCTGGTCGAAAAGAGTATGCAATATACTACCTAAGCAAAAAGTTTACCGACTGTGAACAACTTTATTCACTGCTCGAGAAAACTTGTTGTGCTTTAGCGTGGGCTGCTCGCCGACTGAGACAGTATATGTTGACCCACACCACTTTATTGATCTCAAAGATGGATCCAGTTAAGTACATTTTTGAGAAGCCAGCACTTACCGGACGGGTTGCAAGATGGCAAATGATCCTCACAGAATATGACATCCAGTACACATCTCAGAAAGCCATCAAGGGCAGTGTATTGTCGGAATATCTTGCTGAGCAACCTATTGATGATTACCAACCTATGAGGTTTGACTTCCCTGATGAAGACATCATGTTCATAAAAGCGAAAGATCATGAAGAGCCTGTTCACACTGAAGGTCCTGACCCGGAAGAAGAATGGACTATGATGTTTGATGGGGCTGTTAACATGAATGGTCGTGGTGTTGGTGCAGTACTCATTACACCTAAAGGAGTTCACATGCCTTTCTCGGCAAAACTCACTTTCAACTGCACTAACAACGAAGCTGAATACGAAGCTTGCATTATGGGTCTTGAGGAAGCCATTGACCTCAGGATCAAGACATTGACTGTATTCGGAGATTCAGCTCTGGTAGTTAATCAAACCAACGGCAAATGGTACACACACCAGGATCATATGATACCTTACAGGGATTATACAAGGAGGTTATTGACTTTCTTTACAACAATCAAGCTTGAGTATATCCCTCGGGACGAGAATCAGTTTGCAGATGCTCTGGCTACCATTTCATCCATGATCAAAGTTCAAGCTGCCAACTTCGTACCTCAAATTTCAGTGTCCAGACTTGACAGACCAGCATATGTGTTCGCATCAGATATTGTCAAAGATGATAAGCCTTGGTTCCATGACATTAAGTGCTTCTTGGAGGATCAAACATACCCACCTGGGGCATCTTCCAATGATAAGAAGACTTTGAGAAGGCTTGCTGGTAGTTTCTTTCTGAACACTGATGGTTCCCTGTACAAGAGAAACTTTGATATGGTACACCTCAGATGCGTTGACAGAACAGAAGCAGACTTGCTGATGCACGAGGTGCACGAAGGATCCTTTGGTACCCATGCAGGAGGGCATGCCATGGCTAAAAAATTGCTAAGATCAGGTTATTACTGGATCACAATGGATGCTGACTGTTGTGCCTATGCCAGAAAATGCCATAAATGCCAGATTTATGCGGATAAAGTGCATGTGCCTCCCAATCCTCTGAATGTGATGTCTTTACCTTGGCCCTTTGCTATGTGGGGCATTGACATGATTGGCAAGATTGAACCGACTGCTTCGAATGGCCACAGATTCATCCTAGTCGCCATTGACTATTTCACCAAGTGGGTCGAAGCAGCTTCCTATGCAAACGTTACAAGGCAAGTGGTAGCCAGATTTCTGAAAAGAGATATCATCTGTCGATACGGAGTTCCTGAGCGAATCATTACTGACAATGGTTCCAACTTGAATAACAAAATGATGGCAGAGCTATGCCGGGACTTCAAGATCCAACACCACAATTCTTCTCCTTACAGGACAAAGATGAATGGCGCTGTTGAGGCAGCTAATAAGAATATCAAGAAGATTGTGCAGAAGATGGTGGTCACCTACAAAGACTGGCATGAAATGCTACCATTTGCCTTGCATAGGTACCGTACGTCAATCAGAACCTCCACTGGGGCAACACCGTATCAGCTTGTGTATGGTATGGAAGCAGTCCTACCAGTTGAAGTTGAATTACCCTCCCTACGGGTACTGATGGATGTTAAGCTAAACGAAGCAGAATGGGTCCGATCCCGGTACGAGCAACTAAGTCTGATTGAAGAAAAAAGATTGGCTGCAATTTGTCATGGGCAGTTGTACCAGAAAAGAATGAAGAAAGCCTTCGATCAGAAAGTCAGGCACCGAGAGTACCAAGTAGGAGATCTTGTGCTGAAAAGAATCCTCCCTCCTCATACAGACCACAGGGGCAAGTGGACCCCGAACTATGAAGGACCATTCGTAGTAAAGAAAGTTTTTTCGGGTGGAGCTCTGATGCTCAGCACTATGGATGGTGAAGACTTCCCGTCCCCTGTGAATTCAGATGCAGTTAAAAAATACTTCGCATAAAATGACCCGTTGGACACAAAAACAGAATGTAAGTCCAGGCAAAAATAGGGAATCCCGGCGAGTAAAAAACAGAATAAAAGACTCGGGCAAAAATAAGGGAAAATAAACAAAAAATGTACACCCGCTGAGTTGAAAAGCCGCATTGGACAACTCAGGCAAAAATGGGTATCCCGATGGATTGAAAACCCGAAAGGGCGATCCATGCAAAATAAGGGAATAAGCGAACAACTGCATCTTGAATTCGTCTGTATCACCTACAACTTGGTAAACCTCGAAAGGATCAAGCTTCTCTCAGAATCAGCCTTCTTTAAGCAAGACGAGAAGAACGTCAAATGTCATACGAATCATAGCAAAAGGGGAAGCTCCTTGAAGCGTCGTCAACATTGCCAGCACCTTTTGTTTCTCAATTTGTAACAATCTCCTCATTTTAGGAGATATGTTTCTTTGACTGTATCTTGCCAATTCAGGGCATTTGAATTAATAAAATCAGATTTTGAGTCACACGTTGTCTCGTACTCTTTTATTTGCAAAAATGTCTGATGTCACTAATATATCGATTGCATAAATACAGATGCATCATTCTGAAACTACGTGCTTACAGGAAATATACTTATTCCCGGGAGTGTCTGAACTCTCATGATGGGGTCCAGTAAAGGATACCTCGGGATTACTTGTGCGTCCCTTTGTCTTTGCAGGATTGCAGGTATTCAAAAGCGCAACATGGGGCATGTAAGCTTCATCCCAGCAAGCTGGCAAATCAACACTCACTCAGTCTTAGCACCCAAAGTGTTTTCTCCCCAGCTGAGTTGCCACTTGTTACTTCTCCCAGCCGAGGTACCAATCATTCTTCCTCCTCGGCCAAGTACAAAAGCCAGGGAATCGTCTCCCCACAGAGCTTCAGCCCCTATCCAGAAGAGCAACGCATGAAGGAATCACAACAGAGTGACGAAAGCTTCTACAAACCCCAGCTGGGTCCCTCATTACCAAGGATGGGTCTATTAGTGACCTACTTCCCCAAGCAGATACATCTCATCAGATCTACCAATGATCTCATCCCCAGCTGGGATGTCCACTTCAAACAGATCAACCAGAGATCTTCACAGCAACGGGATCCGAATCCCGGATTGGTATCCTTGCATAATCATAGCATTCGCATCATATTCACCCCCACAAAGCGTAGCATTCCATCCAACACGGAGCATTACGGCAAAAACCAAACATATTGCATAATCATAAGCCATGTTCTGAATAAAAAACTTGTGAATATTGACAATCCATCAACAATATACAGAAAACTCCCCCAGATTCCTCAACAAAGAGATAAAGCTAAAAGCAGTTGCCTTACACACCAAACATTAGTACATACTCCTTGTGGCACCCGTCCGTGTCATATCCCCAGTAAAAAGCCAAAGTGTCCCCTTTGCATTCACATATACTTATACATATATAACTTTCTTGACACTCGTCCGTGTCACCTTCCTCAGCACAGTAACATAAACACTTTGTATATCAGATTTTGTTTATACTATACTCCTTTCGACACTCGTCCGTGTCACTCTCCCCAACAGTTTAAATACCTATATATACACCACTCATACTTACTACCTCTCAGATTCAACACTAGTCCTTGTTCTTTGATTAACCAGTTGGTACTCGTCCGTACCAACATCTCAGAGCATGCGTCAAGCGTTTGTTTCTACCTGATACTCGTCCGTATCATAGTCATAAGGATGCTCGTCCGCATCTTTAATCCATACACTGTGTCAAACACTCTCGTCCTCTTGAATATAGACACTCGTCTGTGTCTACCATTCTCCAGAAGAGTCCCCTCAGATTCAACACTCGTCTGTGTTCCTTGTTAACCAGTTGATACTCGTCCGTATCCTCATCTCTGAACACATGACAGTATTTGTTTCTACCCGATACTCGTCCGTATCATAGTCTTAAGGATGCTCGTCCGCATCTTTAATCTATACACAACGTCAAAACAATTATACCTTTTATTTTCCTGGATATAAACACCCGTCCGTGTTTACTATTCCCCAGTAGATCGCCAGCAAAGCAAAATTTCTTTTCTATCTGACATTCGTCCTATGTCATGATAAACCTTGAGAGCAGCCGTACCCTGCTAGGTGATCGTCCTTCACCTCTTGATGATCGTCCTTCATCATGCTCGTCCGATGGCCGTCCCCATCGTTGACCTTTTCTATCCGACATTCGTCCTATGTCGTGATATTTAGCAGCCGTCCCCTGCTAGGTGATCGTCCTTCACCTTTTTTATGATCGTCCTTCATCATTTTATCCGATGGTTGTCCCCATCGTTGATCGTTATCTGACATTCGTCCTATGTCATGATAAACCTTGAGAGCATCCGTCCCCTGCTAGGTGATCATCCTTCACCTCTTGATGATCGTCCTTCATCACGCTCATCCGATGGCCGTCCCCATCATTGACCTTTTATCCGGCATTCGTCCTATGTCGCGATATTTTCGGCAGCCGTACCCTGCCAGGTGATCGTCCTTCACCTTTGATGACCGTCCCTCATCATTATTTCATTTATTCTTTAACCCGATGGCCGTCCCCGTCGTGGTCCCTTTTCCTTTTCCTGATGATCGTCCTTCATCAGTTTAGCCCGATGGCCATCCCCATCGTTGTTTACATTACTTTATGAACCTGATGGCCGTCCCCATCATTTTTCATTAATCCCTAGAGAATCTTATAGCTTTACTTGATGGCCGTCCCCATCATTATCCCTTTTATCCCCAGCATGTCGGCCGTCCCCGTCATTGCTTTATTTTCCGCACTTTTCCAGCGTGTCGGTCGTCCCTATCATTGTTCTTTCCCCAGCAGTCGTCCTCTGCTCGACGGTCGTCCTCCGTCGCCCACACTTTACAATATACTTTATTTTCTTTTACAATCTATATCCCTTTTCTTCTTCATTCTGTGAGTGCAAATTTTGGACTGTCTTTGGTATTCAACCACTAGTTATCTTGTTTACCTGTTAAGCTGTCGCTTACATCCTACACAGCTAACTCATGTTTGAATAAGGGCAGCTGTAAACACCCCAAATTTTCCCTCACCCATTCACACCATGGCTTGTGATCATTTCATATGCATAAACTCAATCATACCATCTCATATCACATTTTTGATTCATTGCATTGGTTCAAAGTCATCTGCATCTAGGGTTTGTGATCTGAGCAATCCAAGAGCTTCTTGAGCCACTCCAAAGGTCACCAATCACTTCAAAGGGTTCCATGTATGTTCAAACATCATATTATATCCTCTCAAAGTCAAGAATGTCAAAGAATCACAAGAACTGAGATTGGCATGGAAGCAGAGCCAGGTTTGACTGCATAGATGACCTAGAATTAGGGTTTTGGTTTCAAAGGCCATAACTCCAAATTTTTTGATCATTCTTGTTTCTATTGGTCTCTATATGGTATAGGGATCATGCACATCAATTTTCATGAAGAAATTCAATGGGGAAGTCATCTAATCAAGGGTTGACTTTCTAAGCAAGTCAGTGCAAAAACAGGGCATCTGAGGCCCCCAATGACCCAACCAAAGGGTGTTCTTCATCATTTTGATTGTGTATGATCTTTATTTGATCATGGAAGATGTTGGAAGTTCACAAAATTGAAGAATTTCAAGTCATTTGCAAAGTTGACTTTTTGGAAAGTTTGACTTTTAATGAAAATTGCCATTTTGGGAAACTTTTTCAACCTTTACTTTTTGATTCAAAAATGCTTCAAATGGAAAAACTTTGGTCATGAAAGTTGTATAATGGATCATTCCCTTTTCAAAAAGTACAAGAACATGACCTAATTCATTTTGGATCAAAAGTTATGGCTTGTCAAAGTTGGCTAAAATCACAAAATTTGAAGTTTTCTACCAAAGAGGCAAAGTTGCAAATTCACTTGCCAAGGCAAATTGAGCCATCAAATAAACTTCTAATCTTCATACAAGAATGTACCAAGACCTAAAATTCAGAATGGGCCAAGGGATCACTCATTTTTATGACTTATGGAGCAAGAAATTTCATAAGAAGCAAAGTGAAGCAAGTTGCAAAAACTCACTCAAGTGTGAATCCACTTGCTTGCTGACTCCACAAACAATCCAAGGGCTCTCCACACATCTTGCTGCGTAGGACACCCCATTTGTCCTTGGCTAGCTAGAAACCCATACCTCTCTTACACAAGTTTGACATTTTGGCAACTTGAGCCATACCAATCACAGCAGTACACATCAACTCATCTGACCAATCCCATTTGTTTATACAAACCAAAAGCAAGCCAAAACACACAACACACAAGCCTGAAAGCACAAAGAACACAGCTCTCTCATTTTGACCCCATTTTGCAAAAGCTTTCGAAACACTCTCCACAAGCTGCAAACACACAAACCAACTTCACAAATCAACTCAGCATACCTCACTGGTCACAAACCACCCATCACCATAGCCTGAAACTCCCAGAAACCAAGATACGATTTCTCTCCCCCTTTGAGCAGAACTTCAGCAATCTTCTAAACCACCCATTATAAACTTCAAACAAGCATTGAAAGCTTCTCAGGAGGTCCATTGGAGGTGATTGGAAGCAAGAAACCAGCCAGAAAGTGCCAGAAATCAAAGCTTCGATCCAGGTAGCCATGGCATTTCATTTTTCCAGAACCTTTATTTCTTGTTTCTAAATGATAAAGCATGCTTCCCTGAGTTCACTGAGCCTTTTACTTTTGAAAAAGATTGAGAAATGAGCTTGTATCGTGTTTCTGAAATTTCTGCAGTTTTTGATGTTTGATTCGTATCTTGATCTTGAGTAGAAATAAATGGAATTTGTTGCTGGATTGTTGTTTAGGAGGGTTAGTTGAGTTGATCTGGAGAGTTTGACATGATTTAGTGAAGATTTGAGAGAGTTTGAAAGAGGAGCTTGCCGGAGAAAACGACCGGAACAGTGATCTGGTCGTCTGAAAGTCATTAGGGTTAATTAATTAGGGTTTAGTCTTAATTGCGTGAATTTGAATCTTGGTCGTCCAGATGCGCGCCAAGTCCACTCCCGCGCGTGTGAGTTTGAATACTGGCCATTGATTATGTTGACTTTTCTTTTTTTCAGTTTAATTTCATTTTATTTGCATTTAAATTCATTTGTTTTCTTCATTTAATTAAAAATAGCAAAACATTTTTAAAAATTCTGAAAATTTTTGTGCAACCTTTTATTAATTTTCAGAAACCAAAAACATTTTTATTTTTATTTTTTGCATTAAAAATTATTTTTAAATCATTTAAAAGTTTATTTTTAATTAATTAATGAGAATTAATTAATTAAAAATACTTTTAGGTATTTAAAAATCACCAAAAAATTCATGAAACCTTTAAAATCATTTAGAAACATTGTCCAACCCTCAAACCAAATTTCTTTTTTGATCTTGATGTCTTTTGACAATTTTTCATGGAATTAATTTCATTTAAAGGCATTATTTTGATCCAATCTTTGAAAATTCATTTCTGCCTAGTCTTTAAGAGTTGGACTTTGATTCTTTTTGCATTGCATCTTGCATATCATGAAGTTTATAGGGTTAAATTGGCATGAATTGATCTTGCATTCTCCATTTGTTTTGCATTTTTCTTGTCAAGGTACCTTGAAACCCTAGAAATCTTAGGAAATTCATAACCCTCACTAGGTTAAGAATTGGATCCCCTCCTTTGAGCAGTGAGTTTATATAGGTTTAGGGTTCCCTTGAGTGCATTTTCAATTTTTATCTTGATGTTTGCTTCTGGTTTTGGTTTTTGTTTTGCACATTGATCATAAACCCTAATTTGGGCTTCCTTTTGCATTCATCTTGCATTTGTTTGCATACCATGACTTTTCATGACATTCTATGCATCCATTTGATTCATAACACATCTTAAGACATATTAAAAGCATGTTTGATCATTGCATCTTTCATTTGCCATGTTGTATGTCATTTGCATTCCATAACTTTTCATGTATGTTCATGGTTCTAAGCATGCTCCTCTTGCATCCATATGTTTGTATGATCATCCCCATGCCTTGTTTCATGTTTGTATCATCTCATAGAATCATTAGCATCATACTTATGCTTCTGGTTTTGGTTTGCATCATGCCATTTCATCAAATTTTGCATTGCATTGCATTTCTTTCACTAACTTTTCAGGTGGTAAGTCACTTTGAGAAGTGAATTTGCCTTCACTTCTCACAATTTCCTTTCATCTCCTCTTATGCATCATTGCTGCATTTTGTTTTGTGTTTGAGATTGAGCTTGCTCATTCTTTTTCTCCTTGCTTTCTTTCTTCAAGTGACTTGTCTTCTTAAATGAAGCAAGTTACTTTGCTTCTCTTTGTTCCTTTCATCTGCTTCCTGGTGGTTCCTTTGAAGATCTTTCTTGTAAACCTCACAAACCCTAAGAACAACCAAGCATGACAATAAGTAGGGTTTTGATTAGTCCCCCCACTTAGTTTTACCTTTGTGTCTCATTGAGTCTCCTCTTCTCACCTCATAATCAGGGACTAAACCCTAAAGGCTTTAAGGCTTTGTGATTAAGCTTATGCCTGCATCCTTCTATTAGGATGGAGTGTATAACCTTAATCCTAAGTGTTAAACCCTTAATGTGTTTAAATCCTTTAATCAATTCACTTAATAACCATCAAGACATCAAGCTTGTAACTTGGGCCTTGCATTAGGGTTCTAATTCTTCCTTAATTGGTTAAGAAGGACTAACCCTAGTGTTAATGGACAAGTTCCCCTCAAGTTGTCTTACAAACCATAAAAAATCATTTCTTAATCTTATCTTTAACTAAAATCCATCTAATAAAGGCTTTGTTTTGCCATGAGTTTAATCCCTAATCATGGATTAAGTTGAGGAGCTTTCCTCAGTTATAACACTCTCATCTATTATCCTTCTATTAGGATGGTGTAATGAGTCTGTTTAATCCCTGATTATGGCTTAATCTCATTACTTAACACTAAACAAAAACAACATAAACACCTAAATAATCACAAGTAGGTTAATGATCTTAATCCTACACCAAGGTGTTTAAGTGTGAGAAGCTGACTTCGCACTTAAGGCATTCTCATTACCCCTAATCAGAGGGAAGATGTGATGAGTTTACTAAATCCAATGGTTTAGGCTTAAGCTCATTAATTTATGACAAACTTTCAAAAGCAATAAAAGACTGAAAACAAAAAACAAACAATAATCGTCTCCTCCGGGATTCTTTTCTCATCTTATTCACTCACAAACGAGAACTTGCTTCTTCTGTCTAATGCAAGACAGTTAGCACCTGAGCCAGATAGGTCATACACTTGAGCATAGACAAGCAAGCAGTTCACAAGTCAATTTATCTTTCAGTCTCTTTGGGTCGAACTACGGTGTTCTGACTTCCTCATTGCACGAGAGGATACGTAGGCATAACTTAACAGTTATCGAACAAAAGTCTCTGTATATTCCCCCTCTTTCTAGCCTTATTCTTTTAGCCTCATTATCATGAGCATTTCACTATTGTCCTTACACTGACACTGTATATATTACACTTTACACTTCTTTTACACAGACACCTGTACATCTTTTTTCCAGCTCTCTTTATACACAAATTGCACAGACACTACCCCTTTAAAACACAAATCTCTTAAGCGTGGATCCCGTGGAGTACGAAGGACAATCTGGGTGCTAATACCTTCCCAGGTTGTAACCAACCCTCTTTCTCAGTCTCTCTGGTTCGCAACCGTCTTATCCATATCTTTCTAGGTCTATGCAGCATTGCCTTTCCTCCGGGATAAAAATGCCTAGCTGGCGACTCTTTTCTTTCCCCGTGAGTTCACTCCTGTGTGTTCTCACATCCTCCTCTCGCCGACCGTTCGCGTCTGTACCTCATTTGAGCCCAGTCTCATCTTTTGGGAGCGACACTAAGACGCACGACTTATGGTGTGAAACATACAAGGCTTGCTTTTGGTTGAATGGAATGGAACGATGGTAATCGAGGAACCCTAATGTCACATGCAACTTTATTTATTTATTTGAAAATTTACTCGATGTTGGATCGAGTCTTATTTGTTTCATTTTTGAGATTTCGTTTTCTAACGATTTGTTTTATCTTTTCTATCCTAATTATGGAAATCATAAAAGCATACAAGTACTAAGCTATTACATCACAAAGCACACAAACATAATTGAGACACAAAACAATATCCAAGTCCATAAGCCAATCCTTGAAAACATACCTTGCACAAAAAAGCAAATAGTTAGTGAATGACATGAACCATGAATATGCATAATATGATGGAAATGAATTAAAATGACAAAAAATATCAAAAGTCATGGAAAAAATGTGAAATTAATTCCCTATGGTCTCTAACCTGATTATAACACTATGTTAAAAAATCTCTTAAAAATTCTTAGTCTAACTATGGTAAATGGTCACCTAAATCTATCGAAAGTTTAATCACAAATTTATACAAATCATACTACCAAAACAGTAGAAAAAATGTCCTAAAAAATACATCAAAAATATTATAGGTACTTTAACTTGTCCTTTAATCATAGAAAAAGAATGGGCAAAAAATGTTATAGGAAGTGGTAGAAATAAATTGTAAAAATTTATGTGTACAAGTGGAAATTCAATATAAACCAATTGAAATAAAAAATCGAATTTAAAAAAAAATGCAAAAATTCAGAAAGTAAAAATTGTGAATGGTTCTAAATTGACTTAATATTATATCCTAATTTTTGGGGATTTTTATTATTCATTTTAGTATTTTTTGTAGAATTAATTGAAGACTATATAAAATAGGAATTTACAAGAATTAAAGAAATTAACATGGGGTGAGGATAGAAAGACTTCTTAGTTAAGAAAATGATTGGGCTTGTATTGAGGGTGCGGAAAGCAATCCGTTAGGGCCCAAAGGCGTAGGTCCAAGTAAGGGGGTACTATATGCAATTTTTCTAGTTTAAGAAACAAAATATGGGGGTGTGGGAAGCAACGCAGGAGACCAAGAGATATCACCTCAAGATGGTCCAATCAGAAATCTATCATTATCCTTTAACCTATCTTTATGGAAATGTAACAGTACTATTAATCCACATTAACTGACTTTATTAATCTTAATTTCTTAAGATAAATCTTAATTACTCTATATTCTTCTTTATTCCCATTAATTTAATTTATTAAGTCAATTTAATCCATCAATAATATAATTGAAAATATAAAACCAAAAAAACAAACTTAAAGAAGCAAAAACCTAGTCAAACGCAAAAAACCTAAATCCCCTTCTTCTTCCCTTCGCCGCCGCACTCCCCTACTGGTTCTTCACGAAGCCGCGGCCGGCCCCCATCATCATCTCCTCCGCTCCTTCTCTTCCTATCCCTGTTCATCTTCTTCAAAAACCTAAACCTAAACCTCAATCCCCCTTCCCCGCGGTACTACCTTCTTGAATCAACTTAAACCGCCGCCGCTACCAATCCCACCTAATCTCTCTCTCTCTCTCAATATCCCAAACCCTAAACTCGCCGGGAAATCATCGGAAAATCACCGCTTTCGGCCGTATCACCTTAAATCTCCCCCTTAACCAAACTCCTCTTATTTTCGTCTTCCTACCGAATCAAAACGGAATAGTTCCGTAACGGAAACCTAAACACCGACGAAAAACGCCGCTCGCTCAGCTCTATCTATCTTGAACAATCAAAGCAAATAGTTTCGAAGAAAACCTGAGAAAGGAGATGACGTTGCCGCGGGCGAACTCGCGAGTGCAAAATCCTTCAAATCTCTCTGTGTGAGGTTTCACTACGTCGCAAGGCCTCGTCCTTTTCCTTCTTCCTTAGGTTTGTGCAACATTACCTTTCCCATTCCTTCGGGATAAAAATGTCTGGCTGGCGACTCTAACTTTTCCGCGCCACTTTCGCGTTTGTACTAGGATGAAAATCCCGGGAGCGACAACATGCTTCATCAAAATTTTTCCATCCAAAGCTCATTTTGAAGGAAATTGAATTCTCTACAACTTTGTGTCTCACAAGCCAAGCCCAAAAATGCTTCATTTGGAAGGTATGAGCTAAGACATTATAGGTCCTTTTAAAAGTCAACAAAAAGTCAACAACTTCAAAAGAGCATAACTTGAGAATGGTAAAAGATATGGACATGAGACCAAAGAGGTTGGTTAGAGGACTCTTTAAGCTTTCAAAAATGTCCAAGAACACCTTCATAGCATTAAAATTAAAGGATTTGTAACCTTGCAAAGTTGGGAAATTTATGAGAGGTTTATGAAGCAAATGGGGTCTTAAAACCATAATTCACCAAATGGGCTTGCTTTTTTATGATCCAAACACTTCCATGACATCATGCACGAAATAAAATTTATTTATTCATAATTTTATTCTTTTTATTTTTATTTATTATGATTTTTTATGTTAAAAATCATTTTAAATTAAAATAAAATATAAAATGATGGATATTTGATTTGATTTGGTTTCTAGAAAGTCTTAAGACTTATTTAGACTTGATTGATACAAAAACAATGAAGATCATACCAATATGGCAATGCTAGATCAAGGAAAATCAAATTTTGAGATCACATCTTTTTCAATCTCCCAAAGATCAAAAGTCCACAAATTTGTTAAAGTTTCTGACCTAAATTCATTCACTCATATATAAACAACATAAAGATCAACCCTACACACGAATTCACAACCTCTAACACCATATTCAAATTTCACAAACTTGTTCAAAAACTCAAATTCGGTTTCACTATTACAAGGCATTTAAAGGTATTTTAAGAACATAGGAAGGATCATTGGACATCACTAAACCTATCCCAGCCTTCAAAAGTATCTGAAACTTGTTCATATTCCATAGCCGAATGCATTTTCATCTTCATATTATTTTTTTCGATTTTACATATTTAATCGTTATAACTTAAAATTATTCAGTGATTTGTGTTTATTATGAAGTATTGAAGCTTTATGGACAATTTGCTTTAAGTTTCGTGGTCGTAATCCTATTTCACCATTGTTAGGGTTTCCTCTTCAAGTTTGAGGTTCTATGATATGAGCCATATAAATGTTTGTTATTGACATGTTTACACTGTATGAACTATAAGGATTGCGTTGGTGCAATCAATTTGATGAAATTGCAGGTGTATCATGAGATACGACATTCGCAGGTTTTCCTGCGAACAAAATTTGCAGGAAAGTTCGTGGAAGAATTCGCAGCAAATTACGCAGGTTCAGAGGTAGAAGAAGGTCCCAGGCGCGCGAAGATATAATTCAAAAATTGGACTTATTTTATTATGAACTCGTTTCGTTATATTTCACAAACGAGCGCGTAGCTCAGATGGTTTTGGTGCGTGTATGTGCTAATGAAAGGCCTGGGTTCGAAACCGGCCAAGGAATTTTTTTGCTTTGATTTATTTTATTTTGCAGGATAAAGAACAAAAGGATTACCACCTGGATTACTAGCACAAGCGCATGCGCAGCCTGGTGGAAGGCTTGTTGGTCCAAGGGTGGTGAAGCCTAGGGCGTGGGTTCAATCCCTGCCCTAGGTAAGTTTTAATTTTTGTTTTTTTTTAATTATTTTGCTTAGTTATTTTATTGTTAATTAATTATAATCATGTTTAATACATATATTTAAATGAATATAGGAAAATAATATGTAAATATTTCATATTTTCTAAAAAACCTCTAAATTATTTTATAAATTCTAAACCTAGTTTTTTTTTATTATGTATTTGAATTAAAATATGTATATATTTATTTAATAATCAAATTAATAATGTAAATTAAGTTATAAACCCTAATTTTATTTTCTAAAAAAATTCTAACCCTAATATTTTTTATATATAATTAAAACCCTAATTTTCTCTAACCCTAATCCTAACCCTAATTCTTATTTTATTTAAATCTTAAAATTAATTAAATTTTCCTAATATCCAATTAAATAAATTAATCATAGTTTATTTTGTAAATAAATTAGTATATCTTTATTATTTTATTTTCAAAAATTCTTTAAAATTGTTTATTAAAATCTAAAAATACTTAATTGAATTCTATGTATATTTTGTATATTATTACTAACCTTTTCTTCTTAATTATTTTATTACTAACCTTTTATTTAATTGTTTATTTTATTATATAATTATTATTTAATTTATTTTTATTATTATGTAACTGTAAAAGCGTTGTAATAGTCATAGCTCTTATCGTTTATTTATAAATATTATTGCTTTGGTTAGTAAAATAGGGAGTGATAACATGTTTGCTTTAAAATTAATTTAGATCACTAATCATAAGATAAATATTTGAATTTATACACGCACACACATAAGTCGATCTTTGATCGTCATCTCACTTCCTAAGGGTTATCCCTCATGTTGCCTAAACCAAAAGGTCAAGTAAGGTGTCTAAAAGCAAGGTCCCTTCTCCTAAAATATCATCAAGTCCCTTTACGATTATAAGATCAAGTCCCTTCGATGTTGCCTTCGTAAATGATCTTGTCCCTTTCGAATAAAAGATGATAAGTCCCTTCGTATTGCTAAAACACCTTACAGTTGCCTAAACACAGATGTCCCTTTACATGTCCCTTAACATCCAAGGTAATGACTACCTATTCCTTAATAATAGGGATAGTCTTACCATTGAAAGGACATTCAAGAACAGTAAAGATTTAATCATAGGGTAGGTTCCTCTTAAGTACTTGCTCACTCCTTCAAAAACATTTCATTACACTTCACATTTTAAACAATTTTCAAAACAAAGTCTTTATATATATCCGTACAAGGATCATTATAAAGTACTTAAGAAAATTTTCAATCACACACTACACTTTCTTAAAACAATTTAAAGTGAGCTAAGTAACTAAGAGCCCATGGATAACCATGGATGTAAAGGGTGCTAACACCTTCCCTTAACATAACCTACCCCCCGAACCCAAAAATCTTTTAAGGTCTTTCCAGTTCTTTTATGCCCTCTCCTTTTGGATAAAATAAGTCGGTGGCGACTCTTGCTATCCGCAACATTTAACTAAAATCAGTTCTCCCACCGTGTTACAGAACTGGCGACTTTGTTGGGGATTTAATAAAAGAGGGGTACCCTTAGGAATTAGATCACTTTAAAATTGTTTGCCTTGTTTGCTTTATACTTATTTGTTGGGTGCTCTTATCTGTGAAAGATCCTAACCCATATCTAGTGTACCTTAGGTAAATGGCAATAGACCAAGGAAACTGTACGGCGTATACCGATATGGTTGATCTGGTGGCCATATTTAGTGTGACTTCTTGGTGGGCGCTTATGTTCCTTAAGTAAGTTAAGGATAATACGAGGCTGCCATATGTTGTCAATACACTAACTGACTATTAGAACCCTAGTCATCCCATCTTGGCCTTTAGAAAGTAGTGAGATAACCGGCTTTGGTGAAGACTGAAGTTGGTTGATACTCGATACTACGCTCATTGAGATTCTAAACTTGGAGGGTTTTGGTTGGCAAGTAAGTTGCCTACTGAACAACCACCCTTCTGAAGGATCAATGATATTGATATCCCTTAGAACCTAGTTACTTTATAGGACAGGATGAACCAACCAAACTTCAGGGGAGGGTACTTACCTTTAAACCTCATGCAAGCCTCTAAACCTAGGGCTATTGTGTGACTTGCTTGTGTGTGCCACATGTTTGTGATTGAGCATAACATCATCATGCATCATAAGCATAGCATTTTCACTAACCATTTCAAGGACCAAAGGATTTATCTTTGTTCTTTGTTGCAGGTCATGGCTTCTGCTCGTAGGAATACTATTCGGATCAACTTTGTAGGGATACCTTCTAAGCTTAAGGAATTGGTCTCTCAGGTTTCTGAAAACTCCCAATTCATCAAGAAACATGGTCACCTACCGGATCTAGTCACTTCAGGGTTCAATGAAGACATGATGAGTGTCATGTTTCAGTTCTTTGATCCTAAACACCATTGCTTCACATTCCCCGACTATCAGCAGGTTCCTACAATGGAAGAGTTCTCCAAACTTCTGGGTGTACCTATCCTGGATCAGAAACCCTTCACAGGATTAGAAAAAGAGCCTAAACCTGAAGTCATTGCTGTAGCTCTACATTTGAAGAAATCAGACATTGTCCTAGAAACAAGGAGTGGAGTTAAGGGTATTCTTGCTAAGGTATTGATGGAGAAAGCTCAAGTGTTCCTGAAGGCTATGAGTTATGATGCTTTTGAGGAGATCTTAGCCCTATTGATCTATGGCTTATTATTGTTACCCAATCCAGATCAGTTCATAGACGTACACACCATCAACATATTTCTGACTCACAACCCAGTGCCTACATTACTTGGAGACATCTTACATTCCCTCCATACCCGTACTACGAAGGCACGAGGAACTCTGATGTGTTGTATACCTCTATTGTCTAGGTGGTTTATTTCTCACCTTCCCGATCAGTGATGAAGAATGAACAAGGGTTCAGGTGGTCCAAGAAGATTATGTCACTTTCTCATTTAGATATTCATTGGCGCTCTATATCCATGGAGGATGTTACTATCATTGACCGTTGTGGGGAGTTCCCTAATGTGCCACTCTTTGGCATAAGAGGGGGCATTACTTACAACCCTTCTTTAGCTCTACGTCAGTTTGGTTACGCCCGGAGTGATGGTCCTCATGACATGTTGATTCAGGGTATTGTGTTCGACTACGACAATGATATGCAAAGTTATCGTCAAAGGTTCATACGAGCATGGGGTAAAGTAAACAAGGTTGACAGCAAGACTCTGGAACCAAAGTACACTATTCCTATGGAAGCTTATCTCAGATGGGTGTGATCTCGTGCTCAGACTCTTATGATGCCATTTCCTGCCATCCTGCCAGTTACTATGGAGCCTGTTGCTGAAGGAGATACTTCTTATATAATTCTTCATCCAGACATGCCCACTGACATGGAAGACTTACAAAGGTACTGGATCCAGTTGAAGGAGCAAAGGGATACTTTTGAGACTCATTACAAAGCAAGTCAAGAAAGAATCCTCGAGCTAACAAAGCAACTTCACGAGGAGCGGAATCTCAACTCATACCTCAACACAAAGAGGAAACGTCCATGGGAGACTTAAAACCCCATCTTTTGTATTTATTTCATTTTTTATTGTAAGCCCAAGGGGCAAACAAATTTATCACTAATAAAAGTTTACTTTTTGGTTGTTTAAACAAATTTAAATCCTACGGTCCTTGGAAACATTGCATGCGCATTTATACACCATATCATTGCATCACAGGTTTCTTATGAACAGGTATCTTATCTTCTCGCAGTTTATTTCAGCAGAAATGGCTCTCGAACAATCAGTCAAAGATCTCCAGGCTGTAACACGGTGGGAGAACTGACTTTAGTTAAATGTTGCGGATAGCAAGAGTCGCCACCGACTTTTATTTTATCCAAAGGAAAGGGCATTAAATAACAGGAAAGACCTTAAAAGATTTTTGGGTTCGGGGGGTAGGTTATGTAAAGGGAAGGTGTTAGCACCCTTTACATCCATGGTTATCCATGGGCTCTTAGTTACTTAGCTCACTTTAAAATGTTTTTGAGAAGTGTAGTGTGTGATTAGAAATTTTCTTAAGTACTTTATAATAATCCATGTACGGATATATATAAAGCCTTTGTTTTGAAAATTGTTTGAAAATGTGAAGTGTTTTTGAAATGTTTGAAAAGGTAAGCAAGTACATAAGAGGAACCTACCCTAAGTTAAGTCTTTTCTGTTCTTAAATATCCTTTAAATGGTAAGACTATCCCTATTATTAAGGAATAGGTAGTCATTACCTTGGATGTATGAGGGACAAATGAAGGGACCACTGTGATGAGGCAACTGTAAGGTGTATCTAGCAATTCGAAGGGACTTATCATCTTTATTCGAAAGGGACAAGATCATTTACGAAGGCAACCATGGAGGGACTTGATCTTATTATCTTTTAAGGGACTAGATGATATAGATAAGTGAAGGGACTTTGCTTTATACACCTTACTTGACCTTTTTTCTTTAGGCAACATGAGAGGTATCCTTAAGAATGTGAGATGGCGATCCAGGATCGACTTACGTGTGTGCGTGTACAAATTCAAGTATTTATCTTACAAATTAGTGATCTAAATTCAATTTTAAGTACAAACATGTTTACACTCCCTATTTTACTAACCATGGCAATTTAAATAAATAATAAAAATAATTCTACAACTATTACATAATTGGCACAATTACATTATAAGAATAATAAAAATAATTTAAATAAGTAAGCATATAATAAATAAATAAATAAATTGGTTAGTAATAACAAATAAAAATAAATATAAGAAGGTTAGTATAACAATATAATATAGAAAGAAATTAAAAGTTCAAAATTAAATAAATAATTATTTTTTTTAAGAATTTTAATATAAGAAATAAATAATAATAATTATATACTAATAAATATGACTAATAGTTCTAGTAATTTAATTTTATATACACATTATAAAAAAAATATTTGTTAATTATAATTAAGTAAACATATAAAAAAAAATTAGAAATTAAACTCATAAAATAAAGTTAGGGTTTTTAATTGTTTAGAAAAAAAATAAATTAGGGTTAACTACTTAATTAAATTATTTATATATATAACCAAACTACATATAATAATTATAAAATAAATATATATAATTAAAATTTACAAACAAATATATTAAGATTTATAAGATAATTAGGGTTTATAAAAAAAATTAGGTTTTTTACATATAAAATTTTAGGGTTAATTATTTAATCTAAGCCTAATTAAATTATCTATCTAAAAAACATATAACATTAATAATATACAATAAAATAAATATTAAATAATTTTAGGAATAAAGTTTAAATTCTTAAAAATATAAGTTTTTGAATTATATACAAGAAAATAATATAACTATTTTATTTTAAACATTTATTATTAATTAAATTAATTAAACATATTATAAACAAAACAAAATAAATGAAAATATGAAAAAAGAACATACCTGGGGCTGGGATTCGAACCCAGGCCCTAGGCTTCACACCCCCAAGACCAACAAACCAGCCACTGGATCAGCTGCGCGCTAGTGATAGACAATAGCATAAAATTGTTTTATTCTAATCCTGCAAAACAAAAGAAATTGAAACAAAAATTGTTCCTGGCTGGATTCGAACTCAGGCCTTACAACATATACTACGCGCATCAAAACCACCAGGGCACTCATGCTCTTTGAAACATAAACGCAAAACAAACAATATAAAATAAGTTAACTTTTTGAATCCTGGATTTCGCGCCAACAGACTTCATCTTCTTCGTTTTACCTGCGAAAACACTTGCGATTTCTCCTACGCATTTACCTGCGAATTTTCAAAACCAGAATCCTATGTTTTTTTGAAACATCATGAAAACCATCATAATAATAAAAATTAATAACCCAGATCAATTGCTTATAGTTTATACGTTATAGCCATGTCTTTAGAATGTCCAAAAACAATGTAAAACGTAAAGCCCTAAAGTAATGGCCGAAACCCTAATAATGGCATCTATTGTATTCGTCCATGGTTCTTCACAAAAACAATCCAGAAATCATCTATGAGCATCAACAAACATTAGTACATAATCAAAATTCATTGTAAACATGTAAATTCAATGAATCGGAAAAAAATAGATTGAGAGCATGTATGCTTCGGGTTATGCTTATGAGTATGAATTAGAGGCAGTTAACGGGTGGTTTAGATTCAGGGAAGCTCAAGGAAGCTTGTGGTGTCTTTAGAATACCTTGAAACCCTTTGAAATATGGAAACCGAAAATTGAATTTTTGTGATTTTTGTGAAGTTTGAGAGTGGTTTTAGAGGCTGCAAAAACTCGTGTCCTAGGCTGCTCAATGTTCTTTGTATATATATGAATGAGATTAGGTCAAGAAAAGTTATCATCCTTTGGACTTTTTGATCATTTGAGATTGAAAAAAATTATGTCTTAAAACTTGATTTTTATTTGATCTAACCTTGCTATTTTAGGACAATCCTCATAACTTGTGTATCAATCTAATCCAAATAATATTCATGACTTTCTAGAAGCAAAATCCCTTTTTAAATATATGATTTTATATTTTATTTCAATTTAAATTGTATTTTAATGAATAAAATTCAAATAAATATGAAATAAAAAATAAAAAATCATAAAATAGTTGGGTTGGGTCGTGCTTGGTGTTTTTATAAATATGGGATGACAATTTGGTGGGCTCATTTAGCAAAAATTTGATTTTAGGCCTTATTTGCTTCATAAACTTCCCTAAAATTTCCCAACTTTGCAAGGGCACAAATCCTTCAATTTTAATGCTATGAGGGTGTTCTTGGATATTTTGGAAAGATTAAAGAGTCCTCTAACCAACCCCATTGGTTTCATATCCATATATTTTACCATTCTTAAGTTATGCTCTTTTGAAGTTGTTGACTTTTTGTTGACTTTTAAAAGGACCTATAATGTCTTAGCTCATACCTTCCAAATGAAGCATTTTTGGGATTGGCTTGTGAGACACAAAGTTGTAGAGAATTCAATTTCCTTCAAAATTAGCTTTGGATGTAAAACATTTGATGAAGCATGTGAAAGTTATGGCTGGTCAAAGTTCAGTTGACTTTTCCTAAGGAAACCCTAATTTAGAAACTCCTGATTCTTGATGATCTGAAATCTCCTTGATGAATCATGATCAACCCTTGATCAAATGATGAATTTTACTTCATATACTTGATGTTGGCAAAAAATCATGAAGTTTGACTTTGGTTTGACCACAGTTGACCTCAGTTTGACTTTTTAACTGCTTTGACTGATTTTAACCTATCTGATCATCTGTCTGAGCAAACCTTTGAGAAAAGTCTTGAAACTTGTCATGGGGATTCTTAAACACATATAAGATGTTATGAAGCTCACTTGAGGTCTTGGAAGTCCATTTATCCTGATTAAAGTCAAAACCCTAGTTTAGGATGCATTGCTTAGGAGGATGCATTGTCTGAGGGAAATGTCAAATCTTCTGACTAATTGTGAACTTTGTGAACCTTGTGAACCTCATGAGATGTCTTGTGAACCTTGTGAACCTTGTGAGCCTCTTAGTACACAATGGCTTGTTTTGTGGAGGGCAAATTTTGGGGTGCAACAGCTGCCCCTGTTCAATTTTCTGAAACCTGAGGGGTTAGATTGGTATATGTACCAGTCATGACCTGGAAGGTTGAAGGGGATTGAACACAAAAGCCCAAAAATTTGCACTCACTAGTGCCTAGAGTAATACTGATGATTAACTGTACATGTTTGAGTGGGCTTGAAGATGCCACTTGCAAGAACTAGAGATGGGCTTAGAGATGCCATCAGGATGAACTGGAGATGGGCTTAGAGATGCCATCAGGATGAACTAGAGATGGGCTTAGAGATGCCATCTAAAATATCTGGATGTGGTGATATTCTGATGTTGATACTGGATATCAGTACTAGGTCTTTGTATAAGCCGTCTCTGAATCATTTATGCAACATGATTTGAATTGTTGGATGGACCAGTAGAAATAAATCTTGTGATGATTATCTCTTCTGGAAATATTTTGAATTAGGGAATGGATCTTTGTACGGATCGTTTGCCTATTCTCCAAGGTCAAAAGAAAGTCGGGATTTGTCCTTCTGAAAAAGTATCTTGAACCAGGGAATGGATCTTTTTACAAACCGTTTGCCTGCTATTCAAGGGCCGAAAGAACATCAGGATTTGTTCTTAAGGGTCAAAAGAACGTCAGGATTTGTTCTTCTGAAAAATGTCTTGAATAAAGGGGCCAAAAGAACGTCAGGATTTGTTATTAAGGATCAAAAGAACGTCAGGATTTGTTCTTCTGAAAAAAGTCTTGAACAAGAGGCCAAAAGAACGTCAGGATTTGTTCTTAAGGATCAAAAGAACGTCAGGATTTGTTCTTCTGAAAAAAAGTCTTGAACAAGAGGCCAAAAGAACGTCAGGATTTGTTCTTAAGGGTCAAAAGAACGTCAGGATTTGTTCTTCTAAAAAAAATCTTGAACAAGGGGCCAAAAGAACGTCAGGATTTGTTCTTCTGAAAAAGTCTTGAACAAGGGGCCAAAAGAACGTCAGGATTTGTTCTTCTGAAAAAGTCTTGAACAAGGGGCCAAAAGAACGTCAAGATTTGTTCTTCTGAAAAAAGTCTTGAACAAGAGGCCAAAAGAACGTCAGGATTTGTTCTTAAGGATCAAAAGAACGTCAGGATTTATTCTTCTGAAAAAAAGTCTTGAAAAGGAGGCCAAAAGAACGTCAGGATTTGTTCTTAAGGGTCAAAAGAACGTCAGGATTTGTTCTTCTGAAAAAAAATCTTGAACAAGGGGCCAAAAGAACGTCAGGATTTGTTCTTCTGAAAAAGTCTTGAACAAGGGGCCAAAAGAACGTCAGGATTTGTTCTTCTGAAAAAGTCTTGAACAAGGGGCAAAAAGAACGTCAGGATTTGTTCTTCTGAAAAAAATCTTGAACAAGGGGCCAAAAGAACGTCAGGATTTGTTCTTAAGGGTCAAAAGAACGTCAGGATTTGTTCTTCTGAAAGATGTCTTGAACCAGGGAATGGATCTTTTTACAGACCGTTTGCCTGCTATTTGAGGACATCTGGAGTAGTGTATGGATCATTTCTGACCCGTTGTAAGTTGTTGATATTGTTTTACCTGCATATAACTATCCTGCAAGGGAAATATTAGTTTATGTATTATGTATGCATGCATAGTATGATGCACCTAAGTAAATGTATTATGTACTTATGGATATGTATGTTATGTAAATGATGTATGTATGCATCATGCAGCCTGAAGCATCTGGGTATCTTCGTATAACAACTGCTGGCCAGGGAAAATAAATCCCGATTTGTTGCTGAAGAATATGAGGAACTCGTTCCCATCTCATTTGATAATATAGTATTCATAACCTCCCGTCTTCGTTCGATAGTATGGTATCCATAACCTCCCGTCTTCATTCGATAGTATGGTATCCATAACCTCCCGTCTTCGTTTGTCGTACTCCTGTTGAAGGAATAATTGTCTGAGTATCCCGACTGAGGATAAAAGAGATGGACATAAATTCTAGGGGAGATGTAACTCGAAGTATTTACGAAGATGGATTTGCCCTACTGGGGGATTTGTAGATGTCTTGTGGGGATGAACCGGCGAAGCCTCGTTGAATTCCTTCCCTCGTTCGTCCTTAGTAAATACTATTACTGCATTTTCATGCATTTCTGGTAAACATCAATCATATTAAGCATTTTATGCATTTCTGGTAGACATCAATCATATTAAGCATTTTATGCATTTCTAGTAAACATCAATCATATTAAGCATTTTATGCATTTATGGTAAACATCAATCATATTCAAAAGCATACATACATTCAAACACAACCAATGGACGTTTCGCTTATGTAAATAGGGTAAAAGTAAATCTGGATTCAAAGATGGAATTTTATTTATATCACAAAGTGATCTATACATAGGCGAGTTTGTACAAGGAGACAGAAATCCTAGTAAGAGGAATTTGTCATAAAATTTTTACAAAACAAAGAAAATCAGCTATGTGAGAAATAATCCTATTGAGTTTCAATTCTACTATTGCTATTATCTTCAAGTATCTCATCTTCTGCTGTCGAGACGGAAATGATTGGATTGAGCTTTATTTGTTCGAGCTTGAGTAAGTAGCACAACTGGTTGTAGTTTCATGGGTGATCCAAACGAGGCATAGTCATACACTTTAATCCCTAACTTTTTCCTGGATTGCCTTTTCAGGTTTTCAATCCACCGGGATACCCTTTTTTGCCCAAGCCGCCTTTTCAGGTTTTCAACTTTTCGGGTGTACATTTTTTATATATTTCCCTAATTTTTGCCCGAACCTTTTTGGTTCGCCGGGATGCCCTTATTTTTGCCTAGGCCAGTCAACCTAGTGGGTCTCTTTTTATGCGTAGTATTTTTTAACTATGTCTGTGTTTACAGGCTGTGGGAAGTCTTCACCATCCATAGTAGTGAGTATCATGGCACCTCCTGAGAATACTGTTTTGACTACAAATGGTCCTTCATATGTAGGAGTCCACTTGCCCCTAGGATCACCCTGTGGTAATATGATACGCTTGATTACCAAGTCACCAGCCTGATATACCTTTGGCTTAACCTTCTTGTTGAAAGCCTTGATCATTCGTTTCTGGTACATCTGGCCATGACAAACTGCTGCTAACCTCTTCTCATCAATCAAATTTATCTGGTCAAGTCGGGTCTGAATCCACTCATCTTCATCCAAGCCTGCATCCTTCATAATTCTTAAGGAGGGAATCTGAACTTCAATGGGCAAAACTGCTTCCATACCATATACTAAGGAAAATGGGGTTGCCCCTGTTGAAGTACGTATTGTAGTACGATAACCATGAAGAGCAAATGGTAACATCTCATGCCAATCCTTATAAGTGATAGTCATCTTCTGTGGAATCTTCTTAATGTTCTTATTAGCAGCTTCTACTGCCCCATTCATCTTTGGACGATACGGAGAAGAGTTGTGATGCTTAATCTTGAACTGCGTGCAGAGATCAATAATCATAGTGTTGTTCAGATTAGAGCCATTGTCAGTAATAATCCTTTCAGGGATGCCATACCTACATATGAGATTATTCTTAATGAATCGAGCCACCACATTCTTAGTAATAGATGCAAATGAAGCTGCCTCCACCCACTTAGTGAAGTAATCGATATCGACCAGGATGAAACGATGCCCATTAGAAGCCGTAGGCTTGATCTCACCAATCATATCAATGCCCCACATGGCAAAAGGCCAAGGAGCAGTCAACACATTCAATGGTGATGGAGGTATATGTACTTTATCAGCATAGATTTGACACTTGTGACACATTCTAGAATGTTGATAGCAGTCAGCTTCCATGGTAGACCAATAGTAACCTGCTCTCAATATCTTCTTTGCCATAGTATGACCACTAGAATGAGTGCCAAAAATCCCATCATGCATATCTTCCATAATCTCTGTTGTTTCCTTCTTATCCACACAACGAAGCAAAGTTGAATCATGATTGCGTTTGTACAAAATTCCATTACTTAAGAAGAACTTAGCAGAAAACCTCCTCAGAAACTTCTTATCTTTGACAGATGCCCCTTCAGGGAACTCCTGGGCTTCAAGATATCTTTTTACTTCATAGAACCAAGGCTTCTCCTCTGCTTCTTCAGTGTCAATCTCATTGCAGTATGCAGGCTTCTCAAATCTGTCAATAGTAATCTTGGGAGCCTCGTCATCCCAGCTGATCTCAAACATGGATGCCATGGTGGCTAATGCATCTGCCAACTGATTCTCTCTTCGTGGAATATGTCCAAAGGTAATCTCTTTGAAATGTGGGATCAAAGACAACACATGCTCTCTGTAAGGAATGAGATTATCATGTTTGGTATCCCAATCTCCTTTGATCTGACTTACTACCAAGGCTGAATCTCCATACATGTTAAGGAACTGAATCTTCATATCAATGGCAGCTTTGATACCCAGGATACATGCCTCATACTCAGCCATGTTACTGGTACAATAGAAACAAAGTCTAGCAGTAATCGGGGTATGACAACCTTCAGGGGAACTAATCACAACCCCAACACCATTACCAAGTGCATTGGAAGCTCCATCAAAAACCATAGTCCATCGGGATCCTTGTTCAGGTCTGTCATATTGTCCAGGTTCTTTGGTAATAATCATAATGTCTTCATCAGGGAACTCAAAACTCATTGACTGATAATCATCCACTGCTTGATGATCCAAATGATCAGCTATAACACTTCCTTTAATGGCCTTCTGGGTAGTATACTGTATATCATATTCTGTTAAGATCATTTTCCATCTTGCTATTCTTCCGGAGAGAGCAGGTTTCTCGAATATGTACTTGATTGGATCCATCTTCGAAATCAATAAGGTAGTATGAGTCAACATATACTGTCTTAGTCGGCGAGCAGCCCATGCCAAAGTGCAACAAGTTTTCTCGAGCAGTGAGTATCTTGTTTCACAGTCGGTAAACTTTTTGCTAAGGTAGTATATTGCCTGCTCTTTTCGACCAGACTCGTCATGTTGCCCCAACACACACCCCATTGAGTTGTCTAACATTGTTAAGTACATAATCAAGGGTCTTCCATCAACTGGTGGCATCAGAATTGGAGGTTCTAGCAGATATTTCTTGATTTCATCAAAGGCAGTCTGGCATTCATCATTCCATTCCATCACCTGATCTTTCTTCAACAACTTGAAGATTGGCTCACAGGTGGCAGTTAATTGGGAAATAAATCTTGCAATGTAAATAAATCTTCCCAAGAAACCTCTAACTTCCTTCACAGTACGGGGAGCTGGCATCTCTTGTATAGCTTTCACTTTCGCAGGGTCTACTTCAATACCTTTTCCACTGACAATGAAACCCAGGAGTTTACCAGACCTAACTCCAAAAGTACATTTGTTTGGATTCAATCTCAGCTTGTATTTCTTCAACCTCTCAAACAACTTATGCAAATGATCAAGATGTTGCTCTTTATTCTGATACCTGGCTATCATATCATCCACATACACCTCTATCTCATGATGAATCATATCATGAAACAAAGCCACCATAGCACGCTGATATGTTGCCCCGTGTTGCACCCCAAAATTTGCCCTCACAATACAAGACTTTGTGTGCTAAGAAGGTTCAAAAGGTTCACAAGATTCACAATGTTTTCAAGACCTTCCATGAGGCTCATGAAGTCTACAAGTCACTTCTTGAAGGTTCACAAGGTTCACAAGAATCACTATGATTACAAAGCTCTCCTGAGGTTCATGAGGTCCACAAAGTCACTTCATGAGGTTCACAAGGTTCACAAGCTTCACAATACCTCCCATGAGGTTCACAAGACATTCTATGATGATTCACAAGGTTCACAAGGTTCACAATTGGTCAAAAGAGTTGACAATTCCCTCAAACAATGCACCTCCTAAGCAGTGCATCCAAAACTAGGGTTTTGACATTAATCAGGCTAAATGGACTTCCAATACCTCAAGTGAGCTTCATAACATCTTATATGTATATAAGAACCCCCATGACAAGTTTCAAGACTTTTCTCAAAAGTTTGCTCAGTCAGATGGTCAGATAAGTCAAAATCAGTCAAAGTAGTTAAAAAGTCAAACTGAGGTCAACTGTGGTCAAACCAAAGTCAAACTTCATGATTTTTTGCCAACATCAAGTATATGAAGTAAAATTCATCATTTGATCAAGGGTTGATCATGATTCATCAAGGAGATTCCAGATCATCAATAATCAGGAGTTTCTAAATTAGGGTTTCCTCAGTAAAAGTCAACTGAACTTTGACCAGCCATAACTTTCACATACTTCATCACCAAGTCTCCATCCAAATCTCATTTTGAAGGAAATTGAATTATCTACAACTTTGATCTTGAAAGTTAATCCCAAAAATGCTTCATTTGGAAGATATGAGCTAAGACATTATAGGTCATTTCAAAAGTCAACAAAAAGTCAACAACTTCAAAAGGGCATAACTTGAGATTGGTAAATGATATGGACCTGAAACCAATGGGGTTGTTTAGAGGACTCTTCAAGCTTTCCAAAATGTCCAAGAACACCCTCATACCTTTAAACTTGAGGGAGATGTGCCCTTGCAAAGTTGGGAAATTTTATGATGGTTTATGTTGAAAATGGAGGTTTAAAACCACTTCTTTCCAAATGGGCTTGCTAAATTATGATCCAATCCATATCATATCATCATGCACGACCCAATTGATTAAAAATCATAATTTTTATTATTTTATTTTGATTTATTTTGATTTAATTCATAAAAAATCATTTTAAATAAATATAAAATATGAAAATATATTTTTGGATGAAGATTGAGCTTCTAGAATCTCATCAATGTTGATTGAAGTTGAAAGAGAAAGAAATCATGTGATTTATCCAAAAATAGCAAGCTTTCATGAGCCAATATTTGAATTTCATGACACCATCTTTTTCAATCTTCAAATATCAAAACTTCCATATAACTAATCAATATTTTGACCTAGAATGATTCACATATATATACTAAACACAACCCTAGCCCTCATACACGAATTGCAGCAGCCCAAAGGTAAGCTCCATTGTTCAAAAATTCATCCAAAAGCCACATTCGGATTCACTCATACAAGAGGTTTAAAGGTAAAGTAAGAACATAGAGATGTTCTTTGGACATTGTGGAAGCTATATCATCACTCATACGCATCAATACCATCTCATATGGCACTACCCGAACTCATCTTTCTCTTGAAACTCAAATTTTCGAATCCATTAATATATGCATTATGAATTGTTTTTAATGACTGATATGTGTTTATCTTGATCCCTAGAACGATTCTGGACAATTGGATTGAAGAATGAGTGTCTAAAACGCAAACGGCCATGTTAGGGTTCATAATCTCACAATTAGGGTTTATCGTTTGAATGTATATAAACGAATTCTGGAAACGTAGAATTGATGTATGGACTGTGAGGATCACAAAACATTGATCAATTTTATGAATCGTTGTTGTTTTGTGTAAGTTTCAATTTCGCAGGTTTGAGTAATGAAGAAAGTGCAGCAATATTCGCAGGTAAACCTGCATGAGAAATCGCAGGAAAATCCTACGAATCTCAAGGAAGAAGAAGGCTGTCTCCCGCGCGAAATTCTCATTCAAATTATTGTTTTAAAATATAATGAACTGTTGTTGTTTATTATCACAAGCACGCAGCTTGTCCCAGTGGAAGGAAGCGTATGCGTATTGGCAGCATGACCTGTGTTCGAATCCTGGTCATGGCAATTACTTTTGGTTTGTTTTCATCTATACATTGAATATCATATATTATTATTGTTTGGTGGTTTGTCATCAGGTAGGCTCTCCCAGCCAGGCGGATACGCGTGCATGCTTGTAATCAGAAGGTCCTGGGTTCAAGTCCCACCCCAGGCCTTTTTGCTTCTTTATTTTTCTGGATTTTTCAGGCAAAGCACAAAACAAATTCTCCTCCCTTCATTGTTGCCTGCGTGTGGGCTAGCCTGGTGGTTATTGTTGTTGCTGGCAAGCGTGATGTCATGGGATCAAATCCCAGCCAGGTAAGTTTATCTTTTTTTTTTGTTGCAATTTTTCTATTTTCTTATATTTTATTTAATTATTAAAATCATATGTATAGAAATATAATTAAAATAATGTTATAGATATATGTTCAATGTAATTCAAAATTCTATATTTCTTTTTTTTTCCTGAAAACTATTTTTATAATCATGTAAATAAATTATAATATGTATATTAATTAAAATAATCTTATATTATAAACCCTAAAAAATATTTTCTAAAATAAAACTTAATTCTATTTTTTTCTAAATAATTTTATTTTCTAATTCTTAATGTAATTATTATGTATATTTATTTATTTAATATGATTCTTGTAAATTTTGTAAATATGATAGTATTTTCTTCTTATAATGTGTAAATGTTATTTTTAATAAATAAATGCTAATATATGTTTAAGAAATAATTAAGTTTTTTTTGTAAATAATTAAATTTATAATTATATTATATTTAAAAAAATTTTATTTAATTATTCTTATTTCTAAATAAATGTTATATATTAAAATCTAATTTTGTGTTTATTATTCTAATTATGTCATTATAATATTTTTATTTAATTCTATTTACTTTAATCATTGTTACTAACCATGTTATTATTTATTATTATCTTATATTTTTATTTCTCTAACCTTGTTTATTTTTCTAATTATTATTATTTCACTAACATTATTTAATTTTTCATTATTATTTTACTAACCCTATTTTTAATTCTTATTATTACTAACCCCTATTTATTTGCTTACTAATTATTTTTACTTATTATTTATATTTTGCTTTTATATTTATATTTTTGCTATTTCTTTATTATTATTATAATTATGTAATTGCTTCTTGGTGTAATTTTGTAAATATTTAATTATTTAATTATTGCTATGGTTAGTAATTTAGGGAGTGTAAACATGTATTTAATTTAAAATTAACTTAGATCACTTTAATCATAAGATAAATAATATTGAACACTCACACACGTAAGTCGATTTTTAATCGCCATCTCACATTTCTAAGGTTATCCCTCAAGTTGCTTAAATCATAAGGTCAAGTGGGGTGTATAAAGCAAGTCCCTTTAAAAGAAAAAATCATCAAGTCCCTCATGGTTGCCTTTACGAATCAAGTCCCTTCGAATAATGATGATAGTCCCTCCTATATGCTTAATACACCCCACAGTTGCCTTCAAAAATAAATGTCCCTCACATGTCCCTAACATCTAAGGTAACGACTACCTACTCCTTAATAGTAGGGATAGTCTTACCATTTAAAGGATAAAGAACAAGAAAGACTTAAACTTTAGGGTAGGTTCCTCTTATGTACTTGCTCACTATTCAAACTTTTCAAACTCTTCACAATTTCAAACAAATTTTCAAAAAACAAGTTTTTACGCATCCGTACATGGATCATTATTAACTATTCTGAAAATTTTTCTATTCACACACTGCACTTTCAAAAACAATTCAAAAGTGAGCTAAGTAACTAAGAGCCCATGGATAACCATGGATGTAAAGGGTGCTAACACCTTCCCTTTACATAACCTACCCCCCGGACCCAAAAATATCTCTTAAGGTCTTTCCTGTTCTTTTATACCCTTTCCTTTGGATAAAATAAAAGTCGGTGGCGACTCTTGCTATCCGCAACATAACTAAAGTCAGTTCTCCCACCGTGTTACAGAACTGGCGACTCTGCTGGGGATTTAATAAAAGAGGGGTACCCTTAGGAATTAGATCACTTTAATATTGTTTGCCTTGTTTGCTTTATATTATCTTGTTGGGGTGCTCTTATGTGTGAAAGGTCCTAACCCGGATCTAGTGTACCTTAGGTAAATGGCAATAGACCAAGGAAACTGTACGACGTATATCGATACGGTTGATCTGGTGGCCATAGTTAGTGCGACTTCTTGGTTGGTGCTTATGTTCCTTAAGTCAAGTTGAGGATAATATGAGGCTGCCATATGTTGTCAATGCACTAACTAACTTTTAGAACCCTAGTTAACTCATCTTGGCCTTTAGAAAGTAGTGAGGTAACCGGCTTTGGTGCAGACTGAAGTTGGTTGACACTCGATACTACGCTCATTGAGATCTTAAACTTGGAGGGTTTTGGTTGGCAAGTAAGTTGCCTTCTGATCAACCACCCTTGTGAAGGATCAATGATATTGAGATCCCTTAGAACCCGGTTACTTTTGTAGGACAGAATGAACCATCTAACTTCAGGGGAGGGTACTTACCTTAAACCTCATGCAAGCCTTTAAACCTAGGGCTATTGTGTGACTTGCTTGTGTGTGCCACATGTTTGTGATTGAGCATAACATCATGACATCATCATGCATCATGAGCATAGCATTTTCACTAACCGTTTCAAGGACCAAAGGATTTATCTTTGTTCTTTGTTGCAGGTCATGGCTTCTGCTCGTAGAAACACCATCAGGATCAACTTTGTGGGGATACCTCCCAAGCTTAAAGAGTTGGTTTCTCAAGTGTCTGATCATTCCCAGTTCAACAAGAGACATGGTCACCTATTGGATCTAGTCACTTCAGGGTTCAGTGAAGACATGATGAGTGTGTTGTTTCAGTTCTTTGACCCTAAACACCATTGCTTTACATTTCCTGACTACCAGCTGGTTCCTACAATGGAAGAATTCTCTAAACTTCTGGGTATACCTGTTCTTGATCAAAGACCCTTCACAGGTTTGGAGAAGGAACTTAAACCAGAAGTCATTGCTGCAGCTCTACATCTGAAGAAATCTGACATTGTTCTAGAAACGAGAAGTGGAGTCAAGGGTATTCTTGCCAAGGTACTAATGGATAAGGCTCAAATGTTCTTGAAGGCCATGAGCTATGATGCTTTTGAGGAGATCTTAGCCTTACTAATTTATGGCTTAGTATTGTTCCCCAATCCAGATCAGTTCATAGATGTTCATGCCATCAACATTTTCCTGAGTCACAACCCAGTGCCTACATTGCTTGGAGACATCCTACATTCTCTTCACACCCGTACTACAAGGGCAAGAGGAACTTTGATGTGCTGCATACCTTTACTTTCTAGGTGGTTTATTTCTCACCTTCCTCGCTCAGTAATGAAGAATGAGCAAGAGTTCAGATGGTCCAAGAGGATCATGTCACTTTCTCACTCGGATATCCATTGGTGCTCCAGATCTATGGAGAATGTCACCATCATTGACCGTTGTGGGGAATTTCCTAATGTGCCACTTCTAGGCATAAGAGGAGGCATCACTTACAACCCCTCTCTAGCTTTACGACAGTTTGGGTACGCCCGGAGTGATGGTCCACATGATATGTTGATTCAGGGCATTGTATTTGACTACGACAACGATCTTCAGGGTTACCGTCAGAGATTCATACGAGCTTGGGGAAAGGTAAACAAGGTTGACAGCAAGACACTGGAGCCTAAGTACACTATTCCTATGGAGGCTTATCTCAGATGGGTACGATCTCGTGCTCAGACACTCATGATGCCATATCCTGCCGTCCTACCAGTTACCATGGAACCTGTTGCTGAAGGAGACACAGCTTATACCATCCTTCACCCAGACATGCCTACTGATAAGGAAGATTTGCAGAGATCATGGATCCAACTAAAGGAGCAAAGGGATACTTTCTAGGCTCATTACAAAGCAAGCCAAGCAAGAATCCTAGAGCTAACAAAGCAACTTCACGAGGAACGGAACCTCAACTCATACCTCAATACAAAGAGGAAACGTCCATGGGAGACTTAAAACCTCATTTTTTGTACTTATTTCATTTTCATTTTTTGTAAGCCTAAAAGGCAAAACAAGTTATTACTAATAAAAGTTTACTTTCGTGTTTGTTTAAGCAAATTTAAATCCTGCGGTCCTTGAAAACATTGCATATGCATTCCCATATCATTTCATTGCATCACAGGTTTATATTGTGCACAGGTTTCTCATCTTCTCGCTGTTTATTTCAGCAATGGCTCTTGAACAATAAGTTAAGGATCTCCAGGCACAAAATGCACAATTCCAAGAGCTGATCTTGAACCTGTCCAAGGGGCAGGATGAATTGAAGACACTGCTGGCCAAGAAGACTAAGAAGACTAGAAGGTCTGCTGGGTTGATTAACATGGGAAGAAGGTTCAAAGGTCTTGCCAAGACCAAAGAACCAGCTGAAGACTATGAATCTGAGGAATCTGAGCAAGAGGTAGGCAGTCTCCACCACACAATGGGGGACTCTGACTCTGAGGCTAATTACTACCATGAGCCTAATGAAGACAAATTCAAGATGCTGGTGGATAGGATGGATGCCATGGAGTTGCAGAAGTCATCTGGGCTGGATTTTGAGGATTTGAGTCTGATATCTGGGGTAGTCATACCCATTGTTTCAAGGTTCCAACATTTGTTGTCTATGATGGGGTCTCTTGTCCCAAGCTGCATCTGAGGTCCTATGTCAGAAGGATTCAACCCCACACTGCTGATAAGAAGTTGTGGATCCATTTCTTTCAAGAGAGCTTATCTGGAGCTCAGCTGGAGTGGTATTATCAGTTGGAGAGTGTCAACATCAGAGACTAGAATGATCTTGCTGAAGCTTTCTATAAGCAGTACCAATACAATGCTGACTTAGCCCCCACTCGCATGCAGCTTCAGAGCATGTCTATGGGTGCCAAAGAAAGTTTTAAAGAGTATGCTCAGAAGTGGAGAGATTTAGCTGGAAGAGTTCAACCCCCTTTGACTGATAGGGAATTGGTTGATATGTTCATGTGTACACTGAATGGTCCATTCTACAGTCATCTCATTGGAAGCTCATCATTTGGCTTCACTAAGTTGATTATGACAGGAGAGCGAGTAGAAAATGGTATAAAGAATGGTAAGATCCAAGTGGGTACTTCTTCATCAGGTACTGCAAAGAAGCCTCCCACTGGGAAGAAAGAATCCAATGCTGTTTATGGTCAGCCTGATCGTAACAGAAGGCATCAGTCTGTTAGTGCAGTGCATATTTCAAATCCAACTCCTGCAACAACAGAGCAGCCACAGGGCAACCAACAGAGGGCTAGAAGGCAGTTCACGAAGATCAACATGTCAATGGCTCAGGCATTGCAACACTTGTTGAAGGCTGAACTCATTACCTTGAAAGAGGCTCCTCAGAATCCCAATGTTACCTCTCCCAGGTACAATCCCAATGCACGATGTGCATATCATTCAAACTGTCAAGGACATGATACTAATAACTGCTGGATCTTGAAGATTAAAATTCAAGATATGATTGATGCGGGGGAAATTGAGTTTGATCCTCCGGGTACTCCCAATGTGATTACTGCTCCAATGCCAAATCACGAGAAGACTGTCAATGCCATTGAGGAAGATCTACATGTCTATTCAGTTATGGAGTTGACCACACCACTGTCTGTTATCAAAAAGAGGTTAGTACAAGCTGGGATCTTTCCAGGTTGTCGTGAAGATTGTTTGTATTGTACCTACAAGCCGGATAGTTGCTTCATATTGAGAGATGGAATCCAATGTCTCATGGATAAGTATACTATAGTGTTTGAAAGGACTCCGTCGTCTGTTGAAAGTATGGTGGATCATCTGACTCAAGGTAGGAAGATTGAAGAGGTTGACATGGTTGACAAAGTACCAATAAGGATCACTTCAAAGGGTCCCATCAAAATCACTCATCAGGGTCCAATCAAGATTACTGCTGAAGGTCCTATGAAAGTTGTTGCTGAAGCCAGAGTAGCTCCTGTGGTCATTACTACTCCTGGTCCTATCCCGTATACGTCTGACAAAGCTGTGCCTTGGCATTATGGATCTGATGTTTACATCCATGGTGTTAAGCAAGAGCCTGTAGCTGATGTGCCTGTTGATGTTGACAATATTGCTGGATCTAGCAAGATCACTCGTAGTGGAAGGGTCTTCTCTCCTCCAGTTGCTTCTAAGAATACAGTTACTCCTGTTGCTACTTCCACCACTGATGCTAGGGGCAAGGGTCCTGTTATTGAGCCTGTATCTACTGATGTGCCAGCTGCTGATGATCTCTCTAAGCAGATGGAAGAAGTATTGAAAATCATTCGCAAGAGTGATTATGACATTGTGGATCAGTTGGGGCATACTCCTTCGAAGATTTGTATGATGTCCTTGTTGTTATGTTCTGAGGCTCATGCCAAGTCCTTGATCAAGTTTCTGAAGACTGCTCATGTACCCAGTGCAATTTTTGTTGACCAATTTGAGAACTGTGTTGCCCACCTGACCTATGACAATGGGTTGGGGTTTTCTGATGCTGATTTGACCCCTGCCAAGAGGGATCATAACAAGGCCTTGCATATCTCAATTGAATGCATGGGCACTACCCTGTCACATGTGCTGATAGATAATGGATCCTCTTTGAATGTGTTGCCTAAGGAATTCCTGAACAAGCTGAGTCCTGAAGATGCTGTGTTGAAGCCCAGTAACATTGTGGTGAAGGCTTTTGATGGTTCTAGAAGAGTAGTACATGGGGAAATTGATCTTCCAATCAAAGTTGGCTCCCAGGTGTTTACTGCTACATTTTTTGTGATGGATATTCGCCCTTCGTACTCTTGTCTGCTTGGTCGTCCTTGGATCCATGGGGCAGGTGCTGTAACCTCTACATTGCACCAAAAGCTGAGATATCCGGTGGATGGAAAGGTTGTTACTGTCTATGGAGAAGAAGAATACTTTGTCAGCCATGTAAATACCTTCAAGTATCTGGAAATGGAAGGTGAATACATTGAGACTCCGTGTCAGACGTTTGAAGTGGTTCCCTGGGTTGTTAATGATTATGTAGCTCCTCCTGTTGTGAAGAAAGTTCCTGTGGTCACCAGAAAGCCTCCAACAATGGCAATGGCCTCCCTCAATGATGCTAGAGCTGTGGTGGATGAAGGTGGTTGTACTATTTGGGGTCAGCTTCCTGATATTCCATACAAGTCTGACAAGTTTGGTTTGGGTTTCACTGCAGAGTCCCAGAAGGCTGTTCGTCGTGCTCGTGCTGCTCGTATCACTAGTCAAGGGGTTGTGAAGGACCATATTAATGCTGTGGGAGATCAAGATGAAAATTACAACTTGGATGCATGGATTTTTCCTACTGTGGGTGCTGGACTCAATAATTGGAAAGCTGAAGATGTTATCCCTATCTCCTTTAGTCAGGAGTAAATACTATTACTGTGTTGTTATATTTTAAATTTGTAATTTCTTGAACAATAAAACTTTCAAGCCATGTGCCTTACCCGGGGCACAATGGTGTGCTTGTTACGGGCTGTCATTTCATTTGCATACTTCATTCAATAAAATCAGTGGACGTTTCGTTTTCGTAAATATTGTGTTCCTTGTCTTTCTTTTCTTTTATTTTTGTTTTATCAGCTATGTGTTCTTACACACACCCACATCACTAAAATGCAGATCCTCATCCACTCTGGATCCTGTTGATAACAGTTCTACTATTGCCAATTATGATTTCGAGAATCCGATCTATCAAACTGAAGACGGAAATGAGGACGATTGTGAAATACCTGTAGAGCTTGCTAGGTTGTTACAATAAGAAGAGAAAGCTATACAGCCACATGAAGAGCCAGTCGAAGTTGTGAATCTGGGAACTGAAGAAAACAGGAATGAGGTCAAGATAGGGGCTGATTTGGAAGATAGTGTCAAGAGCAGGCTGATTCAGATGTTACGTGACTATGTGGAGATATTTGCTTGGTCTTATGAAGATATGACAGGGTTGGATACAGACATTGTGGTTCACCGTTTACCAGTGAAAGAAGATTGTCGTCCAAAGAAGCAGAAGGTTCGTCGTATGCGTCCGGAAATGTCAGAAAAGATCAAGGCAGAGGTAATGAAACAGTTCAATGCAGGGTTCTTAGCAGTGACTTCTTATCCTCAGTGGGTTGCAAATGTGGTACCAGTTCCTAAGAAAGATGGTAAGGTACGTATGTGTGTAGACTACAGAGATTTGAACAAGGCTAGCCCTAAAGATGACTTTCCACTTCCTCATATCGATATTCTGGTGGACAACACTGCTCAGCATAAGGTATTCTCTTTTATGGACGGTTTCTCTGGTTACAATCAAATCAAGATGGCATCTGAAGATATGGAGAAGACAACATTTGTGACACAGTGGGGCACCTTTTGCTATAAGGTAATGCCATTTGGTTTGAAGAATGCAGGGGCAACATATCAGCGTGCTATGGTGGCTTTGTTTCATGATATGATTCATCATGAGATAGAGGTATATGTAGATGATATGATAGCCAGGTCTCAGAATGAAGAGCAACATCTTGATCATCTGCACAAGTTGTTTGAGAGGTTGAAGAAATACAAGCTGAGATTGAATCCAAACAAGTGTACTTTTGGAGTTAGATCTGGAAAGCTCTTGGGTTTTATTGTCAGTGGAAAAGGTATTGAAGTGGATCCTGCAAAAGTGAAAGCTATACGAGAGATGCCAGTTCCCCGTACTGAGAAGGAGGTTAGAGGTTTCTTGGGACGATTGAACTACATTGCAAGATTTATCTCCCAATTAACTACCATCTGTGAGCCAATTTTCAAGTTGTTGAAGAAAGATCAGGTGATGGAATGGAATGATGAGTGCCAGACAGCATTTGATGAAGTCAAGAGATATCTTCTAGAACCACCAATTTTGATGCCACCAGTTGATGGAAGACCCTTGATTATGTACTTAACAGTGTTAGACAACTCAATGGGGTGTGTGTTGGGGCAACATGACGAGTCTGGTCGAAAAGAGCAGGCAATATACTACCTTAGCAAAAAGTTTACCGACTGTGAAACAAGATACTCACTGCTCGAGAAAACTTGCTGCGCTTTGGCATGGGCTGCTCGCCGACTAAGACAGTATATGTTGACCCATACTACCTTATTGATTTCGAAGATGGATCCAATCAAGTACATATTTGAGAAACCTGCTCTCTCCGGAAGAATTGCAAGATGGCAAATGATCATGACAGAATATGACATACAGTATACTACTCAGAAGGCCATTAAAGGAAGTGTTGTTGCTGATCATTTGGCTCATCAAGCAGTGGATGATTATCAGTCAATGAATTTTGAGTTTCCTGATGAAGACATTATGATTATTACCAAAGAACCTGGACAATATGACGGACCTGAACAAGGATCCCGATGGACTATGGTTTTCGATGGTGCCTCTAATGCACTTGGTAATGGTGTTGGTGTTGTGATTAGTTCCCCTGAAGGTTGTCATACCCCGATTACTGCCAGACTTTGTTTCCATTGTACCAATAACATGGCTGAGTATGAGGCATGTATCTTAGGTATTAAAACTGCTATTGATATGAAGATTCAGTTCCTTGATGTGTATGGAGATTCAGCCCTGGTAGTTAGTCAGATCAAAGGAGATTGGGATACCAAGCATGATAACCTCATTCCTTACAGAGAGCATGTGTTTTCTTTGATCCCGCATTTCAAAGAGATTACCTTTGGACATATTCCACGAAGAGAGAATCAGTTGGCAGATGCATTGGCCACCATGGCATCTATGTTTGAGATCAGTTGGGATGATGAAGCTCCCAAGATTACTATTGATAGATTTGAAAAGCCTGCATATTGCAATGAGATTGACACTGAAGGGGCAGAAGAGAAGCCTTGGTTCTATGAAGTGAAAAGATATCTTGAAGCTCAGGAGTTCCCTGAAGGGGCATTTGTCAAAGATAGGAAATTTCTGAGGAGGTTCTCTGCTAAGTTCTTTTTGAGTAATGGGATTCTGTACAAACGCAATCATGATTCAACTTTGCTTCGTTGTGTGGATAAGAAGGAATCAATTGAGATTATGGAAGATATGCATGATGGGATCTTTGGCACTCATTCTAGTGGTCATACTATGGCAAAGAAGATATTGAGAGCAGGTTACTATTGGTCTACCATGGAAGCCGATTGCTATCAACACTCCAGAACGTGTCACAAGTGTCAAATCTATGTTGATAAAGTACATATACCTCCATCACCATTGAATGTGTTGACTGCTCCTTGGCCCTTTGCCATGTGGGGCATTGATATGATTGGTGAGATCAAGCCTACTGCTTCTAATGGGCATCGTTTCATCCTGGTTGCTATTGATTACTTCACGAAGTGGGTAGAGGCGGCTTCATTTGCATCTGTTACAAAGAATGTTGTGGCTCGGTTCATTAAGAATAATCTCATATGTAGATATGGCATCCCTGAAAGGATTATCACTGACAATGGCTATAATCTGAACAACACCATGATTACTGATCTCTGCACGCAGTTCAAGATTAAGCATCACAACTCTTCTCCGTATCGTCCAAAGATGAATGGGGCAGTTAAAGCTGCTAATAAGAACATTAAGAAGATTGTACAGAAGATGACTGTTACTTACAAAGATTGGCATGATATGTTACCATTTGCTCTTCATGGTTATCGTACTACAATACGTACTTCAACAGGGGCAACCCCATTCTCCTTGGTCTATGGTATGGAAGCAGTTCTGCCCATTGAAGTTCAGATTCCCTCCTTAAGAATTATGAAGGATGCAGGCTTGAATGAAGATGAGTGGATTCAGACTCGACTTGACCAAATAAATTTGATTGATGAGAAGAGGCTAGCAGCAGTTTGTCATGGCCAGATGTACCAGAAACGAATGATCAAAGCTTTTAACAAGAAGGTTAAGCCAAAGGTATATCAGGCTGGTGACTTGGTAATCAAGCGTATCATATTACCACAGGGTGATCCTAGGGGCAAGTGGACTCCAACATATGAGGGACCATTTGTAGTCAAGACAGTGTTCTCAGGAGGTGCCATGATACTGACTACAATGGATGGTGAAGACTTCCCACAGCCTGTAAACGCAGACATAGTTAAAAAATACTACGCATAAAAAGAGACCCGCTAGGTTGACAGGCCTAGGCAAAAATAAGGGCATCCCGGCAAACCAAAAGGGTTTGGGCAAAAATTAGGGATATATATAAAAAGATGTACACACGGCAAGTCGAAAACCTGAAAAGGCGGCTTGGGCAAAAAAGGGTATCCCGGTGGATTGAAAACCTAAATGGGCAATCCAGGCAAAAGTTAGGGATTAAAGCGTATGACTATGTCTCGTTTGGATCACCCATAAAACTGCAACCAGTTGTACTACTTACTCAAGCTCGAACAGATAAAGCTCAATCCAATCATTTCCGTCTCAACAGCAAGAAGATGAGATACTTGAATGGCAATAGTAGAATTGAAACTCAATAGGGTTGTTTCCCACATAGCTGATACTCTTTGTTTTGTAAAAACTTTATGACAAAATCCTTTTACTAGGGTTTATGTCTCCTTGTACAAACTTACCCGTGTATGGGTCACTTTTTGATATAAATAAATTCCATCTTTTGAATCCAGATTTACTTTTACCCTATTTACATAAGCGAAACGTCCATTGGTTGTGTTTGAATGTATGTATGCTTTTGAATATGATTGATGTTTACCAGAAATGCATGAATATGATTGATGTTTACCAGAAATGCATGTATATGATTGATGTTTACCAGAAACGCATGAAAATGCAGTAATAGTATTTACTAAGGACGAACGAGGGAAGGATTTCAACGAAGCTTCGCCGGTTCATCTTTACAAGACAGTTACAAACCCTCAGTAGGACGAATCCATCTTCATAAAGTCTTATCTCCCCTGGAATTTATATCCATCTCTTTTATCCTCATACGGATATTCGGGGATTTACTTTCCAATAAGGATACGACGAACGAAGACAGGATGTTATCCTACCATCAAACGAAGACGAAGGTTATATATACCTTACTATCCCCAGCATACGGGAGGTTATCTATACCTTATTATTCCCAGCATCCGTGAGGTTATCCATATCTTGCCATCCCCAGCAGACGGACGGTTATGTATAATATATTCTTCAGCAACGAGTCGGGATTTATTTTCCCTGGCCAGCAGTTGTTATACGAAGATATCCAGACGCTTCCGGCAGTATCATATCATACATACATCATTTACATCATACCATAACATACATATCCATAGATACATAGTACATTACCTAAGTGCATCATATCATATATGCATACATAATGCATAAACTAATACTATCATACAGAATGCTACCTTGTTTTCAGGTTAATTATCCAACAAACAGACTTACAATTATCAGGATTGCTCTATCCTCCTGAAATCATATCATTGCCTCAGGAATGCTCCAGCCTCCTGGCAGTTATTATTATACCTTCATATTCAGGATTGCTATATCCTCCTGAAATCATATTATTACCTCAGGGTTGCTTTATCCTCCTGACAACATCTTATTACTTCAAGACTGCTTTAGGGTTATCATTATTGATTGCTCTATCCTCCTGAAATCATCTTATTACTTCAAGACTGCTTTAGGGTTATCATTATTGATTGCTCTATCCTCCTGAAATCATATTATTACTTCAAGACTGCTTTAGGGTTATCATTATTGATTGCTCTATCCTCCTGAAGACATGCTGTTACATCAGGATTACTCCAGTCTCCTGAAAGCATATCATCAATCTCTCAAGATTGCTCTACCCTCTTGAAATTATATTGTTACCTCATGACAGCTCCAGCCTCCTGATAACTTCTCATCCCCCCTGAAGACATGCTGTTACATCAGGATTACTCCAATCTCCTGAAAGCATATCATCAATACCTCAGGACTGCTCCAGACTCCTGACAGCTTTCATTATACCTCCATATTTTGGACTGCTTTATCTTCCAAGAAATATATCTGAAGAACTTTTCCCTAGTGGCATCTTTAAGCCCACTCAATCATATTCAACTAGCCATCTGTATCACTCTAATGCACTGGTGAGTGCAAATTTTTGGGCTTTTGTGTTCAATCCCCTTCAACCTTCCAGGTCATGACCGGCAAATGTACCAATCTAACCCCTCAGGTTTCAGAAAATTGAACAGGGGCAGCTGTTGCACCCCAAAATTTGCCCTCACAATACAAGACTTTGTGTGCTAAGAAGGTTCACAAGGTTCACAAGATTCACAATGTTTTCAATACCTTCCATGAGGCTCATGAAGTCTACAAGTCACTTCTTGAAGGTTCACAAGGTTCACAAGAATCACTATGATTACAAAGCTCTCCTGAGGTTCATGAGGTCCACAAAGTCACTTCATGAGGTTCACAAGGTTCACAAGCTTCACAATACCTCCCATGAGGTTCACAAGACATTCTATGATGATTCACAAGGTTCACAAGGTTCACAATTGGTCAAAAGAGTTGACAATTCCCTCAAACAATGCACCTCCTAAGCAGTGCATCCAAAACTAGGGTTTTGACATTAATCAGGCTAAATGGACTTACAATACCTCAAGTGAGCTTCATAACATCTTATATGTATATAAGAACCCCCATGACAAGTTTCAATACTTTTCTCAAAAGTTTGCTCAGTCAGATGGTCAGATAAGTCAAAATCAGTCAAAGCAGTTAAAAAGTCAAACTGAGGTCAACTGTGGTCAAACCAAAGTCAAACTTCATGATTTTTTGCCAACATCAAGTATATGAAGTAAAATTCATCATTTGATCAAGGTTTGATCATGATTCATCAAGGAGATTCCAGATCATCAATAATCAGGAGTTTCTAAATTAGGGTTTCCTTAGTAAAAGTCAACTGAACTTTGACCAGCCATAACTTTCACATACTTCATCACCAAGTCTCCATCCAAAGCTCATTTTGAAGGAAATTGAATTCTATACAACTTTGATCTTGAAAGTTAAGCCCAAAAATGCTTCATTTGGAAGATATGAGCTAAGACATTATAGGTCATTTCAAAAGTCAACAAAAAGTCAACAACTTCAAAAGGGCATAACTTGAGATTGGTAAATGATATGGACCTGAAACCAATGGGGTTGTTTAGAGGACTCTTCAAGCTTTCCAAAATGTCCAAGAACACCCTCATACCTTTAAAATTGAGGGATATGTGCCCTTGCAAAGTTGGGAAATTTTATGATGGTTTATGTTGAAAATGGAGGTTTAAAACCACTTCTTTCCAAATGGGCTTGCTAAATTATGATCCAATCCATATCATATCATCATGCACGACCCAATTGATTAAAAATCATAATTTTTATTATTTTATTTTTATTTATTTTGATTTAATTCATAAAAAATCATTTTAAATAAATATAAAATATGAAAATATATTTTTGGATGAAGATTGAGCTTCTAGAATCTCATCAATGTTGATTGAAGTTGAAAGAGAAAGAAATCATGTGATTTATCCAAAAATAGCAAGCTTTCATGAGCCAATATTTGAATTTCATGACACCATCTTTTTCAATCTTCAAATATCAAAACTTCCATATAACTAATCAATATTTTGACCTAGAATGATTCACATATATATACTAAACACAACCCTAGCCCTCATACACGAATTGCAGCAGCCCAAAGGTAAGCTCCATTGTTCAAAAATTCATCCAAAAGCCACATTCGGATTCACTCATACAAGAGGTTTAAAGGTAAAGTAAGAACATAGAGATGTTCTTTGGACATTGTGGAAGCTATATCATCACTCATACGCATCAATACCATCTCATATGGCACTACCCGAACTCATCTTTCTCTTGAAACTCAAATTTTCGAATCCATTAATATATGCATTATGAATTGTTTTTAATGACTGATATGTGTTTATCTTGATCCCTAGAACGATTCTGGACAATTGGATTGAAGAATGAGTGTCTAAAACGCAAACGGCCATGTTAGGGTTCATAATCTCACAATTAGGGTTTATCGTTTGAATGTATATAAACGAATTCTGGAAACGTAGAATTGATGTATGGACTGTGAGGATCACAAAACATTGATCAATTTTATGAATCGTTGTTGTTTTGTGTAAGTTTCAATTTCGCAGGTTTGAGTAATGAAGAAAGTGCAGCAATATTCGCAGGTAAACCTGCATGAGAAATCGCAGGAAAATCCTACGAATCTCAAGGAAGAAGAAGGCTGTCTCCCGCGCGAAATTCTCATTCAAATTATTGTTTTAAAATATAATGAACTGTTGTTGTTTATTATCACAAGCACGCAGCTTGTCCCAGTGGAAGGAAGCGTATGCGTATTGGCAGCATGACCTGTGTTCGAATCCTGGTCATGGCAATTACTTTTGGTTTGTTTTCATCTATACATTGAATATCATATATTATTATTGTTTGGTGGTTTGTCATCAGGTAGGCTCTCCCAGCCAGGCGGATACGCGTGCATGCTTGTAATCAGAAGGTCCTGGGTTCAAGTCCCACCCCAGGCCTTTTTGCTTCTTTATTTTTCTGGATTTTTCAGGCAAAGCACAAAACAAATTCTCCTCCCTTCATTGTTGCCTGCGTGTGGGCTAGCCTGGTGGTTATTATTGTTGCTGGCAAGCGTGATGTCATGGGATCAAATCCCAGCCAGGTAAGTTTATCTTCTTTTTTTTGTTGCAATTTTTCTATTTTCTTATATTTTATTTAATTATTAAAATCATATGTATAGAAATATAATTAAAATAATGTTATAGATATATGTTCAATGTAATTCAAAATTCTATATTTCTTTTTTTTTCCTGAAAACTATTTTTATAATCATGTAAATAAATTATAATATGTATATTAATTAAAATAATCTTATATTATAAACCCTAAAAAATATTTTCTAAAATAAAACTTAATTCTATTTTTTTCTAAATAATTTTATTTTCTAATTCTTAATGTAATTATTATGTATATTTATTTATTTAATATGATTCTTGTAAATTTTGTAAATATGATAGTATTTTCTTCTTATAATGTGTAAATGTTATTTTTAATAAATAAATGCTAATATATGTTTAAGAAATAATTAAGTTTTTTTTGTAAATAATTAAATTTATAATTATATTATATTTAAAAAAATTTTATTTAATTATTCTTATTTCTAAATAAATGTTATATATTAAAATCTAATTTTGTGTTTATTATTCTAATTATGTCATTATAATATTTTTATTTAATTCTATTTACTTTAATCATTGTTACTAACCATGTTATTATTTATTATTATCTTATATTTTTATTTCTCTAACCTTGTTTATTTTTCTAATTATTATTATTTCACTAACATTATTTAATTTTTCATTATTATTTTACTAACCCTATTTTTAATTCTTATTATTACTAACCCCTATTTATTTGCTTACTAATTATTTTTACTTATTATTTATATTTTGCTTTTATATTTATATTTTTGCTATTTCTTTATTATTATTATAATTATGTAATTGCTTCTTGGTGTAATTTTGTAAATATTTAATTATTTAATTATTGCTATGGTTAGTAATTTAGGGAGTGTAAACATGTATTTAATTTAAAATTAACTTAGATCACTTTAATCATAAGATAAATAATATTGAACACTCACACACGTAAGTCGATTTTTAATCGCCATCTCACATTTCTAAGGTTATCCCTCAAGTTGCTTAAATCATAAGGTCAAGTGGGGTGTATAAAGCAAGTCCCTTTAAAAGAAAAAATCATCAAGTCCCTCATGGTTGCCTTTACGAATCAAGTCCCTTCGAATAATGATGATAGTCCCTCCTATATGCTTAATACACCCCACAGTTGCCTTCAAAAATAAATGTCCCTCACATGTCCCTAACATCCAAGGTAACGACTACCTACTCCTTAATAGTAGGGATAGTCTTACCATTTAAAGGATAAAGAACAAGAAAGACTTAAACTTTAGGGTAGGTTCCTCTTATGTACTTGCTCACTATTCAAACTTTTCAAACTCTTCACAATTTCAAACAAATTTTCAAAAAACAAGTTTTTACGCATCCGTACATGGATCATTATTAACTATTCTGAAAAATTTTCTATTCACACACTGCACTTTCAAAAACAATTCAAAAGTGAGCTAAGTAACTAAGAGCTCATGGATAACCATGGATGTAAAGGGTGCTAACACCTTCCCTTTACATAACCTACCCCCCGGACCCAAAAATATCTCTTAAGGTCTTTCCTGTTCTTTTATACCCTTTCCTTTGGATAAAATAAAAGTCGGTGGTGACTCTTGCTATCCGCAACATAACTAAAGTCAGTTCTCCCACCGTGTTACACCCCGGCATTCTTCAAACCAAATGGCATCACTTTATAGCAAAAGGTGCCCCACTGTGTAACAAATGTTGTCTTCTCCATATCTTCAGGTGCCATCTTGATTTGATTGTAACCAGAGAAACCATCCATGAACGAGAATATCTTATGTTGAGCAGTGTTGTCTACCAGAACATCAATATGGGGAAGTGGAAAGTCATCTTTGGGGCTAGCCTTGTTCAAATCCCTATAATCTACACACATACGTACCTTACCATCTTTCTTAGGTACCGGTACCACATTTGCAACCCACTGAGGATAAGAAGTCACAGCTAAGAACCCCGCATCAAACTGTTTCATCGCCTCTGCTTTAATCTTCTCTGACATTTCAGGACGCATACGACAAACCTTCTGCTTCTTTGGACGACAATCTTCTTTTACTGGTAAACGGTGAACCACAATGTCTGTATCCAACCCTGGCATATCTTCGTAGGACCAAGCAAAGATCTCCACATAGTCATGTAACATCTGAATCAATCTGCTCTTGACACTATCCTCTAATTCAGCCCCTATCTTGACCTCTTTCCTGTTTTCTTCAGTTCCCAGATTCACAACTTCGATTGGCTCTTCATGTGGCTGTATAGCTTTCTCTTCTTGTTGTAACAACCTAGCAAGCTCTACAGGTACTTCACAATCGTCCTCATTTCCATCTTCAGCTTGATAGATCGGACTCTCGAAATTATAATTGGCAATAGTAGAACTGTTATCAACAGGATCCAGAGTGGATGAGGATCTGCATTTTAGTGATGTGGGTGTGTGTAAGAACACATAGCTGATAAAACAAAAATAAAAGAAAAGAAAGACAAGGAACACAATATTTACGAAAACGAAACGTCCACTGATTTTTATTGAATGAAGTATGCAAATGAAATGACATCCCGAAACAAGCATACCATTGTGCCCTGGGTAAGGCACAAGGCTTGAGAGTTTAATTGTTCAAAGAATTACAAACTTTAATAAGTAACAACACAGTAATAGTATTTACTCCTGACTAAAGGAGATAGGAACAACATCTTCAGCTTTCCAATTATTGAGCCCCGCACCCACAGTAGGAAAAATCCAGGCGTCCAAGTTGTAGTCTTCATCATAGTCACCCACATAATTGATCTGATCTTTCATAATCCCCTGATTAGTTATACAAACAGCACGAGCACGACGAATAGCCTTCTGGGACTCTGCAGTGAAACCCAAACCAAATTTGTCAGATTTGTTAGGAATGTCAGGAAGCTGACCCCAAATAGTACAACCACCTTCATCCACCACAGCTCTAGCATCCTTTAGGGAAGCCATTGTAGGAGGTACTCTGGTGACCGCAGGAACTTTCTTGACAACAGGAGGAGCTTCATAATTATTAACAACCCAAGGAACTACTTCGAATGTCTTGCACGGAGTTTCAACATATTCACCTTCCACTTCAAGATATTTAAAGGTGTTCACATGGCTAACTATATATCCTTCCTCTCCGTAAACAGTGACAACTTTTCCTTCTACTGGATATCTCAGCTTCTGATGTAAGGTGGAGGTTACAGCACTTGCCCCATGGATCCAGGGACGCCCAAGCAAACAAGAATATGAAGGACGAATATCCATTACATAAAAAGTAGTATTGAAGACTTGAGAACCTACTTTTATTGGGAGATCAATTTCTCCATGCACCACTCTTCTCGAGCCATCAAAATCCTTCACCACTATATTACTGGGCTTCAACACAGCATCTTCAGGGCTAAGCTTATTCAGAACTTCTTTGGGCAACACATTCAGCGAGGAACCATTGTCTATTAACACATGTGACAGGGTAGTGCCCCTGTATTCAATAGAGATATGTAAAGCCCTATTATGATCCCTCTTGGAAGGAGTCAAATCAGCATCGGAGAAACCTAACCCATTATCATAGGTCAAGTGTGCAACACAATTTTCAAACTAGTCTACAGATATCTCATTTGGTACGTGAGCAGTCTTCAAAAATTTAATCAAGGCTTTGGCATGAGCATCAGAACACAACAATAAAGACAACATAGAAATCTTGGAGGGAGTATGCCCCAATTGATCAACAATGTCATAATCACTCTTGCGAATGATTTTCAATACTTCTTCCATCTGCTTAGAAAGATCATCAGCAGCTAGTACATCAGTTTGTATAGGTTCAATAACAGGACCTTTTCCCCGAGCATCAGCAGTTGGGGTAGTAGCTGGAGTAACTGTATTCTTGGAGGTAACTGGAGGAGAGAAAACTCTTCCACTTCGTGTGATCTTACTAGATCCAGCAATATTATCAATATCCAGATTTTCAACAACAACAGGTGCATCAGCTATGGATTCCTGCTTGACACCATGAACATAAACATCGGAGCCATAATGCCAAGGCACCGCCTTATCAGAAGTATATGGAATAGGACCCGGAGTGGTAATGATCATAGGAGCCACTCTAGCTTCAGCAACAATCTTCACAGGGCCTTCAACAGTAATTTTAATTGGACCCTTACGAGTGATTTTTACAGGTCCCTTGGAAGTAATCCTTACCGGCAATTTATCAACCATATCCACCTCTTCAACCTTCGCATCTTTAGTTATATGCTCAACCATGCTTTCTACAGAAGGTGTCCTCTCAAACAATATTGTGTAATTGTCCATGAGGCGTTGAATTCTGTCCTTCAACTTCCAGCAACTATCCGGTTTATAAGCACAATAGAAACAATCTTCATTACAACCTGGAAAGAACCCAGCTTGTACCAACTTCTTATTGATAACAAATAATGGTGTAGTCACGTCTGCAACTGAGGAAATATGTGAAACTTCATCAATGGCATTGACAGTCTTTTCATGATTTGGCATGGGAGCAGTAATCACATTTGGAGTACCCGAAGGGTCAAACTCAATCTCTCCAGCATCAATCATATCCTGAATTTTATTCTTCAATATCCAGCAACTATTGGTATCATGTCCCTAACAATTTGAATGATATGCACATCGTGCATTAGGATTGTACTTGGGAGAGGTAACATTGGGATTTTGAGGAGGGTCCCTCAAAGTGATGAGTTCACCCTTCAACAAGTGTTGCAAGGCTTGGGCCAGTGACATATTGAGCTTAGTGAACTGCCTTCTAGGCCTCTGTTGATTGCCCTGTGGTGGCTCTGGTGTTGCAGGAGTAGGATTGGAGATATGAACTACACTCACAGATTGGTGCCTCCTATTACGATCAGGTTGACCATAAACAGCATTTGACTCTTTCTTCCCACTGGGAGGCTTCTTTGCAGTACTTGATGAAGAAGCACCCACTTGGATCTTGCCACTCCTTATACCACTTTCTACGCGCTCTCCTGTCATTATCAACTCAGTAAAGCCAGATGATGAGCTTCCAATGAGATGACTGTAAAAAGGACCATTCAACGTACACATGAACATATCCACTAACTCCCTGTCAGTTAGAGGGGGTTGCAGTCTACCAGCCAAATCTCTCCACTTCTGGGCATACTCCTTGAAATTTTCTTTAGCACCCATAGACATGCTTTGTAGTTGCATGCGAGTAAGAGCTAGGTCAGCATTATATTGATATTGCTTATAAAAAGCCTCAGCAAGATCATTCCAATCACGGATGTTGACACTCTCCAACTGATAGTACCATTCCAATTGAGCTCCAGATAAGCTCTCTTGGAAGAAATGGATCCATAACTTCTTATCAGCAGTATGGGGTTGGATCCTCCGGACATAGGACCTCAGATGCAGTTTGGGACAAGAAACACCATCATACACTACAAAAGCAGGAACCTTGAAACCAATGGGTATGACCACCCCAGATATCAAACTCAGGTCTTCAAAATTCAGCCCAGAAGACTTTTGCAATTCCATAGCATCCATTCTATCCACCAGCATTTTGAACTTATCTTCATTAGGATCATGATAGTAGTTAGCTTCAGAATCAGAGTCACCCATTGTATTATGGAGACTGCCTCCCTCTTTCTCAGACTCTTCAGACTCATAATCTTCATCCTGTTCTTTGGTCTTGACATGACCTCTGAACCTTCTTCCCATGTTGATTAGGCCTCCTGACCTTCTAGTCTTCTTGTTCTTCTTGGCCAGCAGTGTCTTCAATTCATCCTGCCCCTTGGACAAGTTCAGGATCAGCTCTTGGAATTGTGCATTTTGTGCCTGGAGATCTTTAACGGTTTGTTCAAGAGCCATTGCTGAAATAAACAGCGAGAAGATAAGAAACTTGTACATAAGAAACCTGTGATGCAATGATATGGTGTATAAATGCGTATGCAATGTTTTCAAGGACCGCAGGATTTAAATTTGCTTAAACAATCAGGAAAGTAAACTTTTATTAGTAATAAATTCGTTTGCCCTTTGGGCTTACAAAATGAAATGAAATAAATACAAAAGATGGGGTTTTAAGTCTCCCATGGATGTTTCCTCTTTGTGTTGAGGTATGAGTTGAGATTCCGCTCCTCGTGAAGTTGCTTTGTTAGCTCCAGGATTCTTTCTTGACTTGCTTTGTAATGAGCCTCGAAAGTATCCCTTTGCTCCTTCAACTGGATCCAGGACCTCTGTAAGTCTTCCATGTCAGTGGGCATGTCTGGGTGAAGGATGGTATAAGAAGTATCTCCTTCAGCAACAGGCTCCATAGTAACTGGCAGGATGGCAGGATATGGCATCATAAGAGTCTGAGCACGAGATCGCACCCATCTGAGATAAGCTTCCATAGGAATAGTGTACTTGGGCTCCAGCGTCTTGCTGTCAACCTTGTTCACTTTCCCCCATGCTCGTATAAACCTTTGACGATAACCTTGCAGATCGTCGTAGTCAAACACAATACCCTGAATCAACATGTCATGAGGACCATCACTCCGAGCATAACCAAACTGACGTAGAGCTAAAGAAGGGTTGTAAGTAATGCCCCCTCTTATGCCAAGGAGTGGCACATTAGGAAACTCCCCACAAGGGTCAATGATAGTAACATTCTCCATAGATCTGGAGCACCAATGGATATCTGAATGAGAGAGTGACATAATCCTCTTGGACCACCTGAACCCTTGTTCATTCTTCATCACTGATCGAGGAAGGTGAGAAATAAACCACCTAGATAGCAAAGGTATGCAACACATCAGAGTTCCTCGTGCCTTTGTAGTACGAGTATGAAGAGAGTGCAGAATGTCTCCAAGAAATGTAGGCACTGGATTGTGACTCATAAATATGTTGATGGCGTGAACGTCTATGAACTGATCTGGATTGGGGAACAACACTAAGCCATAAATCAACAAGGCTAAGATCTCCTCAAAAGCATCATAGCTTATAGCCTTCAAGAATACTTGAGCCTTCTCTATCAACACCTTAGCAAGAATACCCTTAACTCCACTTCTCGTTTCTAGAACAATGTCTGATTTCTTCAAATGTAGGGCTGCAGCAATGACTTCAGGTTTAAGTTCTTTCTCTAAGCCTGTGAAGGGTCTCTGATCAAGGATAGGTATACCCAGAAGTTTGGAGAACTCTTCCATTGTAGGAACCAGCTGATAGTCGGGGAATGTGAAGCAATGGTGCTTAGGATCAAAGAACTGAAACAGAACACTCATCATGTCTTCATTGAACCCTGAAGTGACTAGATCCAATAGGTGACCATGCCTCTTGATGAACTGAGAGTTTTCAGAAACTTGGGAAACCAATTCTTTAAGCTTGGGAGGTACTCCTACAAAGTTGATCCGGATAGTATTCCTACGAGCAGAAGCCATAACCTGCAACAAAGAACAAAGATAAATCCTTTGGTCCTTGAAATGGTTAGTGAAAATTCTATGCTTATGATGCATGATGATGCTATGATGTTATGCTCAATCACAAACATGTGGCACACACAAACAAGTCACACAATAGCCCTAGGTTTGAAGGCTTGCATGAGGTTTAAAGGTAAGTACCCTCCCCTAAAGTTTAGTTGGTTCATCCTGTCCTACAAAAGTAACCAGGTTCTAAGGGATCTCAATATCATTGATCCTTCACAAGGGTGGTTGTTCAGTAGGCAACTTACTTGCCATCCAAAACCCTTCAAGTTTAGAATCTCAATGAGCGTAGTACCGAGTATCAACCAACTTCAGTCTTCACCAAAGTCGGTTATCTCACTACTTTCTAAAGGCCAAGATGGGATAACTAGGGTTCTAAAAGTTAGTTAGTGCATTGACAACATATGGCAGCCTCATATTATCCTCAACTTGACTTAAGGAACATAAGCACCAACCAAGAAGTCACACTAACTATGGCCACCAGATCAACCATATCGGTATACGCCGTACAGTTTCCTTGGTCTATTGCCATTTACCTAAGGTACACTAGGTCCGGGTTAGGATATTTCACACATAAGAGCACCCAACAAGTAAAGTAAAGCAAACAAAGCAAACAAGTTTAAAGTGATCTAATTCCTAAGGGTACCCCTCTTTTATTAAATCCCCAGCAGAGTCGCCAGTTCTGTAACACGGTGGGAGAACTGACTTTAGTTAAATGTTGTGGATAGCAAGAGTCGCCACCGACTTTTATTTTATCCAAAGGAAAGTCCATAAAAGAACAGGAAAGGCCTTAAAAGATTTTTGGGTTCGGGGGGTAGGTTATGTAAATGGAAGGTGTTAGCACCCTTTACATCCATGGTTATCCATGGGCTCTTAGTTACTTAGCTCACTTTAAAATGTTTTTGAGAAGTGTAGTGTGTGATTAGAAATTTTCTTGAGTACTTTATAATGATCCATGTACGGATATATATAAATCCTTTGTTTTGAAAATTGTTTGAAAATGTGAAGTGTTTTTGAAATGTTTGAAAAGGTGAGCAAGTACATAAGAGAAACCTACCCTAAGTTAAGTCTTTTCTGTTCTTAAATATCCTTTAAATGGTAAGACTATCCCTATTATTAAGGAATAGGTAGTCATTACCTTGGATGTATGAGGGACAAATGAAGGGACCACTATGATGAGGCAACTGTAAGGTGTATCTAGCAATTCAAAGGGACTTATCATCTTTATTCGAAAGGGACAAGATCATTTACGAAGGTAACCATGGAGGGACTTGATCTTATTATCTTTTAAGGGACTAGATGATATAGATAAGTGAAGGGACTTTGCTTTATACACCTTACTTGACCTTTTTTCTTTAGGCAACATGAGAGGTATCCTTAAGAATGTGAGATGGCGATCCAGGATCGACTTACGTGTGTGCGTGTACAAATTCAAGTATTTATCTTACAAATTAGTGATCTAAATTCAATTTTAAGTACAAACATGTTTACACTCCCTATTTTACTAACCATGGCAATTTAAATAAATAATAAAAATAATTCTACAACTATTACATAATTGGCACAATTACATTATAAGAATAATAAAAATAATTTAAATAAGTAAGCATATAATAAATAAATAAATAAATAAATTGGTTAGTAATAACAAATAAAAATAAATATAAGAAGGTTAGTATAACCATATAATATAGAAACAAATTAAAAGTTCAAAATTAAATAAATAATTATTTTTTTTAAGAATTTTAATAAAAGAAATAAATAATAATAATTATATACTAATAAATATGACTAATAGTTCTAGTAATTTAATTTTATATACACATTATAAAAAAAATATTTGTTAATTATAATTAAGTAAACATATAAAAAAAATTAGAAATTAAACTCATAAAATAGTTTGGGTTTTTAATTGTTTAGAAAAAAAAAAATTAGGGTTAACTACTTAATTAAATTATTTATATATATAAACAAACTACATATAATAATTATAAAATAAATATATATATAATTAAAATTTACAAACAAATATATTAAGATTTATAAGATAATTAGGGTTTATAAAAAAAATTAGGTTTTTTACATATAAAATTTTAGGGTTAATTATTTAATCTAAGCCTAATTAAATTATCTATCTAAAAAACATATAACATTAATAATATACAATAAAATAAATATTAAATAATTTTAGGAATAAAGTTTAAATTTTAAAAATATAAGCTTTTGAATTATATAGAAGAAAATAATATAACTATTTTATTTTAAACATTTATTATTAATTAAATTAATTAAACATATTATAAACAAAACAAAATAAATGAAAATATGAAAAAAGAACATACCTGGGGCTGGGATTCGAACCCAGGCCCTAGGCTTCACACCCCCAAGACCAACAAACCAGCCACTGGACCAGCTGCGCGCTGGTGATAGACAATAGCATAAAATTGTTTTATTCTAATCCTGCAAAACAAAAGAAATTGAAACAAAAATTGTTCCTGGCTGGATTCGAACTCAGGCCTTACAACATATATTACGCGCATCAAAACCACCAGGGCACTCATGCTCTTTGAAACATAAACGCAAAACAAACAATATAAAATAAGTTAACTTTTTGAATCCTGGATTTCGCGCCAACAAACTTCATCTTCTTCGTTTTACCTGCGAAAACACTTGCGATTTCTCCTACGCATTTACATGCGAATTTCAAAACCAGAATCCTATGTTTTTTTGAAACATCATGAAAACCATCATAATAATAAAAATCAATAACCCAGATCAATTGCTTATAGTTTATACGTTATAGCCATGTCTTTAGAATGTCCAAAAACAATGTAAAACGTAAAGCCCTAAAGTGATGGCCGAAACCCTAATAATGGCATCTATTGTATTCGTCCATGGTTCTTCACAAAAACAATCCAGAAATCATCTATGAGCATCAACAAACATTAGTACATAATCAAAATTCATTGTAAACATGTAAATTCAATGAATCGAAAAAAAATAGATTGAGAGCATGTATGCTTCGGGTTATGCTTATGAGTATGAATTAGAGGCAGTTAAAGGGTGGTTTAGATTCAGGGAAGCTCAAGGAAGCTTGTGGTGTCTTTAGAATACCTTGAAACCCTTTGAAATATGGAAACCGAAAATTGAACTTTTGTGATTTTTGTGAAGTTTGAGAGTGGTTTTAGAGGCTGCAAAAATTCGTGTCCTAGGCTGCTCAATGTTCTTTGTATATATATGAATGAGATTAGGTCAAGAAAAGTTATCATCCTTTGGACTTTTTGATCATTTGAGATTGAAAAAGATTATGTCTTAAAACTTGATTTTTATTTGATCTAACCTTGCTATTTTGGGACAATCCTCATAACTTGTGTATCAATCTAATCCAAATAATATTCATGACTTTCTAGAAGCAAAATCCCTTTTTAAATATATGATTTTATATTTTATTTCAATTTAAATTGTATTTTAATGAATAAAATTCAAATAAATATGAAATAAAAAATAAAAAATCATAAAATAGTTGGTTTGGGTCGTGCTTGGTGTTTTTATAAAGATGGGATGGCAATTTGGTGGGCTCATTTAGCAAAAATTTGATTTTAGGCCTTATTTGCTTCATAAACTTCCCTAAAATTTCCCAACTTTGCAAGGGCACAAATCCTTCAATTTTAATGCTATGAGGGTGTTCTTGGACATTTTGGAAAGCTTAAAGAGTCCTCTAACCAACCCCATTGGTTTCATGTCCATATCTTTTACCATTCTTAAGTTATGCTCTTTTGAAGTTGTTGACTTTTTGTTGACTTTTAAAAGGACCTATAATGTCTTAGCTCATACCTTCCAAATGAAGCATTTTTGGGCTTGGATTGTGAGACACAAAGTTGTAGAGAATTTAATTTCCTTCAAAATGAGCTTTGGATGGAAAACATTTGATGAAGCATGTGAAAGTTATGGCTGGTCAAAGTTCAGTTGACTTTTCCTGAGGAAACCCTAATTTAGAAACTCCTGATTCTTGATGATCTGAAATCTCCTTGATGAATCATGATCAACCCTTGATCAAATGATGAATTTTAATTCATATACTTGATGTTGGCAAAAAATCATGAAGTTTGACTTTGGTTTGACCACAGTTGACCTCAGTTTGACTTTTTAACTACTTTGACTGATTTTAACCTATCTGATCTGCAAACCTTTGAGAAAAGTCTTGAAACTTGTCATGGGGATTCTTAAACACATATAAAATGTTATGAAGCTCACTTGAGGTTTTGGAAGTCCATTTATCCTGATTAAAGTCAAAACCCTAGTTTAGGATGCATTGCTTAGGAGGATGCATTGTCTGAGGGAAATGTCAAATCTTCTGACTAATTGTGAACTTTGTGAACCTTGTGAACCTCATGAGATGTCTTGTGAACCTTGTGAGCCTCTTAGTACACAATGGATTTTTTTATGGAGGGCAAATTTTGGGGTGCAACATAGGCACATAATGCACAATTCCAAGAGCTGGTCCTGAACTTGTCCAAGGGACAGGATGAATTGAAAACACTGCTGGCTAAGAAGACTAAGAAGACTAGAAGATCAGGAGGCCTTATTAATCTGGGAAGATGATTCAAAGGTCCTGTCAAGACCAAGGAATAGGTTTAAGATTATGAGTCTGAAGAGTCTGAGAAAGAGGGAGGCAGTCTCCATAATACTATGGGGGATTCTGATTCTGAAGCAAATTACTATCATGATCCTAATGAAGATAAGTTCAAGATGCTGGTGAATAGAATGAATGCTATGGAATTGCAAAAGTCTTCTGGGCTGGATTTTGAAGATTTGAGTTTAATATCTGGAGTGGTTATACCCATTGGTTTCAAGGTCCCTACTTTTGTAGTATATGATGGGGTCTCGTGTCCCAAGCTGCATCTAAGGTTCTATGTCCGGAGAATTCAACCCCATACTGCTTATAAGAAGCTGTGGATTCATTTCTTCCAAGAAAGCTTGTCTGGAGCTCAATTGGAATGGTACTATCAATTGGAGAGTGTCAACATCCGTGATTGGAATGATCTTGCTGAGGCCTTCTATAGGCAATACCAATACAATGCTGATCTAGCACCTACTCGCATGCAACTCCAAAGCATGTCTATGGGTGCTAAGGAAAATTTCAAAGAGTATGCCCAGAAGTGGAGAGACCTGGCTGGCAGAGTTCAACCTCCTCTGACTGACAGGGAGCTAGTTGATATGTTTATGAGTACGTTGAATGGTCCTTTCTATAGTCATCTCATTGGAAGCTCATCATCTGGCTTCACTGAGCTGATAATGACTGGAGAACGTGTGGAAAGTGGAAAAATACAGGTGGGTGCCTCTTCATCAAGTACTGCAAAGAAGCCCCCTAGTGGGAAGAAGGAGTCAAATGTTGTTTATGGTCAACCTGGTCGTAATAGGAGGCACCAATCTGTGAGTGCAGTTCATATCTCCAATCTTACTCCTGCAGCACTAGAACCACCACAGAGCAATCAGCAGAAGCCTAGAAGACAGTTCACCAAGATCAACATGTCATTGGCCTAAGCCTTGCAACACCTGTTGAAAGGGGAACTCATTACTTTGAAGGACCCTCCTCAGAATCCTAATGTTACCTCTCCTCGGTACAATCCTAATGCACGATGTGCCTATCATTCTAATTGTCAGGGACATGACACCAACAACTGCTGGATATTGAAAAATAAGATTCAGGATATGATTGATGCTGGAGAAATTGAGTTTGATCCTCCTGGTACCCCAAATGTAATTACTGCTCCCATGCCAAATCATGAGAAGGCTGTTAATGCCATTGATGAAGTTTCATATGTTTCCTCAGTTGCAGATGTAACTACTCCATTGTCTGTTATCAAGAAGAAGTTAGTACAAGCTGGGTTCTTTCTAGGTTGTAATGAAGATTGTTTTTATTGTGCTTATAAACCTGATAGCTTCTGGAAGTTGAAGGATGGTATTCAACGCCTCATGGACAATTACACCATATTGTTTGAGAGGACACCTTCTATGGAGGGTATGGTTGAACATTTGACTCGTGGTGCGAAGATTGAAGAGGTGGATATGGTTGATAAAGTACCAGTAAGGATTACTTCCAAAGGCCCTGTCAAGATCACTCATAAGGGTCCTATCAAGATTACTGCTGAAGGTCCAGTAAAGACTGTTGCTGAAGCTAGAGTGGCTTCAATGATTATTACCACTCCTGGCCCTATTCCGTACGCTTATGATAAACTATACCCTGGAATTATGGTTCTGATGTTTATATCCATGGTGTTAAACAGGAACCTTTGACTGATACACCTGTTGCTGATAAAAACCTTGATGTTGATAATATTGCTGGATCTAGTAAGATCACAAGAAGAGGAAGAATTTTCTCTCCTCCGGCTACCTCAAAAAAGACAGTTACTCTAACTACTACCTCCACTTCTGAGACAAATACGGATGCTCAGGGAAAAGGTCCTGTGGTTGAACCTGTGCAAACTGAGGCACCAACTGCTGAGAATCTTTCTAAGCAGATGGAAGAAGTGTTGAAGATCATTCGCAAGAGTGATTATGATATTGTTGACCAATTGGGGAATACTCCCTCCAAGATTTCCATGTTATCTTTGTTGTTGTGTTCTGAAGCTCATGCTAAAGCCTTGATTAAATTCTTGAAGACTGCTCATGTGCTAAATGAGATTTCTGTGGATCAGTTTGAAAACTGTGTTGCACACCTGACCTATGATAATGGGTTAGGCTTCTCCGATGCTGATTTGACTCCTGCCAAGAGGAATCATAACAGAGCTTTACATATCTCTATCGAATGTAGGGGCACTACCCTGTCACATGTGTTGATAGACAATGGTTCTTCACTGAATGTACTTCCCAAGGAGGTTTTGAACAAGCTTAGTCCTTAAGATGTTGTGTTGAGACCAAGTAATATAGTGGTGAGGGCCTTTGATGGTTCAAGAAGGGTGGTGCATGGAGAAATAGATCTCCCGATTAAAGTAGGCTCTCAAGTTTTCAATTCAAATTTCTATGTAATGGATATTCGTTCTTCATACTCTTGTTTGCTTGGGCGCCCCTGAATCCACGGGGCAGGTGTTGTGACCTCCACTTTACATCAGAAGTTGAGATATCCAGTAAAGGGGAAGGTTGTCACTGTTTACGGAGAAGAAGAATATATGATCAGTCATGTGAATACGTTTAAGTATGTTGAAGTGGAAGGAGAATATGTTGAGACTCCGTGTCAGACGTTTGAAGTAGTTCCTTGGGTTGTTCCTGCTGCTGAAGCTCCTCCTGTTGTCAAAAGAGTTCCTGTGGTTACCAGAGTACCTCCTACAATGGCCTCCCTCAAAGATGCTAGAGTTGTGGTTGAAGAAGGTGGTTGTACTATTTGGGGTCAGCTTCCTGACATTCCTTACAAGTCTGACAAGTTTGGTTTGGGTTTCACTGCAGAGTCCCAGAAGGCTGTTCGTCGTGCTCGTGTTGTCCGTATCACCAATCAAGGGATCATGAAAGACCAAATCAATGTTGTGGGTGACTATAATGAAGACTACAACCTGGATGACTGGATCTTTCCTACTGTGGGTGATGGGCTCAATAATTGGAAGGCTGAAGACGTTATTCTTGTCTCCTTTAGTCAGGAGTAAATACTATTACTGTGTTGTTACTTTTAAGTTTGTAATTTTTGAACAATTAAACTTTTAAGCCTTGTGCCTTACCCGGGGAACAATGGTATGCTTGTTTTGGGATGTCATTTCATTTGCATACTTCATTCAATAAAAATCAGTGGACGTTTCGTTTTCGTAAATATTGTGTTCATTGTCTTTCTTTTATTTTATTCTTCTTTTATCAGCTATGTGTTCTTACACACACCCACATCACTAAAAATGCAGATCCTCATCCACTCTGGATCCTGTTGATAACAGTTCTACTATTGCCAATTATAATTTCGAGAATCCGATCTATCAAGATGAAGATGGAAAGGAAGACGATTGTGAAGTACCTGTAGAGCTTGCTAGGTTATTACAACAAGAAGAGAAAGCTATACAGCCATATGAAGAGCCAATCGAAGTTGTGAATTTGGGAACTGAAGAAAACAGGAAAGAGGTCAAGATAGGGGCTGAATTAGAGGATGGTGTTAAGAGCAGATTGATTCAGATGTTACATGATTATGTGGAGATCTTTGCTTGGTCTTATGAAGATATGCCAGGGTTGGATACAGACATTGTGGTTCACCGTTTACCAGTAAAAGAAGATTGTCGTCCAAAGAAACAGAAGGTTCGTCGCATGCGTCCTGAGACTTCAGAAAAGATTAAAGCAGAGGTGATGAAACAGTTTGATGCAGGGTTCTTAGATGTGACTTCTTATCCTCAATGGGTTGCAAATGTGGTACCGGTACCCAAGAAATATGGTAAGGTACGTATATGTGTAGATTATAGGGATTTGAACAAGGCCAACCCCAAAGATGACTTTCCACTTCCTCATATTCATGTTCTGGTAGACAACACTGCTCAGCATAAGGTATTCTCTTTCATGGATGGTTTCTCTGGTTACAATCAAATCAAGATGGCACCTGAAGATATGGAGAAGAATACATTTGTTACACAGTGGGGGACTTTTTGTTATAAAGTGATGCCATTTGGTTTGAAGAATGCAGGGGCAACATATCAGCGTGATATGGTGGCTTTGTTTCATGATATGATTCACCATGAGATAGAGGTATATGTGGATGATATGATAGCCAGGTCCCAGAATGAAGAGCAACATCTTGATCATCTGCATAAGTTGTTTGAGAGGTTGAAGAAATACAAATTAAGATTGAACCCAAACAAGTGTACTTTTGGAGTTAGATCTGGTAAACTCCTGGGTTTCATTGTCAGTGGAAAAGGTATTGAAGTGGATCCTGCAAAAGTGAAAGCTATACAAGAGATGCCAGCTCCCCGTACTGAGAAGGAAGTTATAGGTTTCTTGGGACGACTGAATTACATTGCAAGATTTATTTCCCAATTAACGGCTACCTGTGAGCCAATCTTCAAGTTGCTGAAGAAAGATCAGGTGATGGAATGGAATGATGAGTGCTAGACTGCCTTTGATGAAATCAAGAAATATCTTCTAGAACCTCCAATCTTGATGCCACCAGTTGATGGAAGACCCTTGATCATGTACTTAACAGTGTTAGACAACTCAATGGGGTGTGTGTTGGGGCAACACGACGAGTCTGGTCGAAAAGAGCAGGCAATATACTACTGTTCGCAGTGATTTCTGGCGAACAACCTCTGGTTAACCAATTTCTCAGAAAACTGGGTTACTTGCAGGACCAACCAAACAAGTCCTAGGACACATGTGCAATTATTCTGTCGAACTACTCTTAGTATTTGTGATTGGTTTATGGTTTGTTTGTTTATAGTGTCAAAGTATTCAATGCTTTGAGTTTGAAATTAAAATAAAGTAAAGTCTTAAACGAAAGTAAGAAAAAAATGTCGAAAGATGTAACTTGCAGAAAAGTAACTAAAACTTTGAAGATAAAATAAACTTGATGAAATAAACTTGTAATTTAAATAACTTTAAAAGAAAGATGGTGTTCAAACGTACATGGTTCCAAATATCAAACTCATTTTCTCTCACACTGGGTACTTAGAGTATTTACAGGAATTTTGTATCAGTTTTCACACACACATTCTAAACAAAAACTATTCTATTTATATACAAACAAAGTAACTGCCTAGAACGGAAAAATCACAAATAAATGACAAGTGTCAGCCTGCATGCAACTTCTTTTCCTGAGCCTTCCATGTGTCTAACTGCCAAAGGTTACAACGTTTAAATTTGAATTCCCCCCTTTAGTGAAGAAACCTTGCACCTCTTCAATTTGTCGAAGTCTTTAAAGAAGAAACACCCCTTTCAAAATCTGCTAAATAATGCTTCTGTCAAACAACTCTTCTATGTCGAAATGTCGAAAGACAACCTTGTTCTGTCAAATGCCTAGCTACAAACAACTTTCCAAACTTATCCTGCCAGAATACTATTTGCCCTTTTGTTGAAGCATTGGAGCTTTTAACCTTGTCAGCATCTCTTGAATTTCTTTTCTTTCATCATTCTTCGACAGAGATGGCTTCAAGCTCCAAATTTCAACATGTCGAAATTATGAGCTTACAAATTGCCCCCCAGCAAAGATGTTTTCGACTAGTCCTGGAGAAATATCTTTTGATGTCGAAATGACCTTTGACTTCCTGTCAGTCTCATTTATTATAAAGTGACTTTGTTGAGTCCCAAGAAAACACCATGATTTCCACTTTCTGAAAAACGTCACGTCTAGCCCACGTTTACACAATCTTCCATGACCCTATATTTTATCTAAATCATGGCTCCCTACCAACCGTCACTTTCAATCACCACCAATGGATCAAACGCATGTTCCCATTATTCCAACTTAAAAGTCTTTTCAGTTCTCTTTTTATCATTTCATTTTTTCTATAAATACCACCTAAAAAAAACCTTTTTTTCTCTTTCACATCCTCAAAACTCTTCTCCTATCTAACGCAGAAACTCCATTAAAAAACCCTTTTCAAAGATTTCTGCTCCTTCAAACTTCTCATCTTCTCACATCAATGGCTCCTCCAAAAACTGTTGCTGATCGTAGTGCCAAAAAGACAAAGAAAACAGCTGACCTTCCTCCTGCTCATACATTATCTGGACCCATGAAAGTGCAGCAACAACAATACATTCCAGAACCCCCAAATGAAAGGGAGAAAGCAAGCATCTACAGGTCTCAGGTAATGATTCCTATCTCAGTTTCTGGAGTTCACCATGCCATGCTAGGTCCCATTTTTGATCCTAATGCTGACCCTAATCGCTTGAAAGACTTTTATCCCTGTTACTCTGGTTCCAAACCCATAGTTGCTAGTAAGAACCCTAGGTCTGTCGAAACAACATCTAAAAAACCTGAAATTCCCATAGCTTCGACAGAAATAGATCTGTCTTATTTGAATCAAACTAGGATTTTTAGGAGTCCTCCCCTGACAAAAGATCCTTCCGACTACTTAGCTTGGCTCACTAGAGTCGAAAGAGTCAAAGAAAAATTCTGGAAGAAAACTGGCATCTACGACCTGATCCAACTGTCGAAAGAAGGTCCACGCTATTGTCAAAACATGTTGCTGGCCTCTTTGTACTTCTGGGATAGTACCTTCAACACTTTCCACCTACCTTGTGGTATGGTTACTCCTACCCTGTTCGACATAGCAGCCATTACTGGCCTCAATCCTTTAGGAGAAATTTTCAACCCTGAACACTTAAATAAGGACCCCATAGGCTTCGACACCAAGCATGCTGGATATTCCGTCTTTATCGCTCATCACCAAGGCGAAGATAATGAGGAAGTATCTGACAAAGAGCACATTGCTTTTCTCACTCTATGGCTAGCTAAATTCGTCTTCTGCACTAGGTCACTCCAAGTTGCCAGGAGTTATATCATCATGGCCAATCAACTACATAATGGAGTTGTATTTTGCTTGAGTGAATTGCTTCTGGCGAACCTCTACGAATCCCTGAGTGAGAGTGTGAGTAACTTAAAAGCCCTTAAGGACAAAGGAAATATCAGTCTCACAGGCCCCTTCTGGCTCCTACAGTTATGGTTGAACGCAACCTTCGAAGCCTGCATCACTGTCAAGATGTCAGTTGACGAAGAAGAGGTGAAAGAAAGGCGCGTCGAATGGCCTAGGTTAGTCCAACTAACACCTACTGATGACAACATAGGTATTCGACAAGCATTCACCAGTTACATAATGATGTTCGCCAAACGTTATAAGTTCACTCCTTCCATGGCACCATTTGCCAACAGAAATGTGGGTCCCAGATGGTTCACAAGACAACTCCCAGTGGAGAACCAGAAAGAAGAAGACTCTTATATATCCATTTGGGAGGCTTTCCTTATGCCAAGGCACCTTTTCTCCCACCACAGTCTCAACAACACTAAAGTGTCTCTCATTGTCTACTGACCGGAAAATAGCAAGTGTACTATTTTTACCGATGTAGTAATAGAAAGGATTAACCCAAAATATCGATCACAAGGACTGCGTATTAAAAATAAGTTCTTCGTGATTAATTTCAATTGGACAAAACTCAAGGTTTGAGATTTAATTAAATAAATTGAACAGAATAAAACGTAAAAACAAATAATTTCACTTATATAAAAGTAATGCCAGGTAGGGTGTATGATTCGCAATGCAATGACTCATAGGTTCCTTAATTTTAGAGATGTGCTTTAGAACGCGTCTTTCCTAAGCCTACAATGTTTTTCCAAAATTCCTTTAAAGAAAAACCTTTGGTATTCTTCATAGACCATGATTCCTCAAAGGTCATAGAAGAATATCAAGCAATAATTCTGACATAAAAAGGTTCATATAAAAATATCCCAATTCCTCAGTAATATTTTTTTACGATAAAATTATGCAACAAGGTTAGAATGGTTGGTCAGACCAAATCCTAACCACGATCAATTATCTTATTTTCCAATACCGATAAAGCATTAAGGACGTTGCGATAAAATAAAGAAACGAAACTAAAACATAATACCAAATTGAAGAATTCAACAAGTCATTACAAAATGCAAATCAGGGACACCCCCTGGCATTGGGGGTTTAGCCACTCATGTTCAAACTGGAAATAAAAACAGAGTAAGCAAATTTAGACATTACAATTAACGTTGGATTAGTCGGATCGTCAATTGCTTCCGCTCTTGATCAATCTTTCTTCTCCCGTCTTTGTTCTCTCCAAAAAGCCCCAATTCCAAAAGTGTCTCTTCACAGTCATCATGGGCAAATATAAATCAGTCTTCAAACAGCACTGCGAAATGTCCGGAATACCCTCGAAGCAGCAAAACATAAAATTCTCTCTGGTCTTCACAACACGGGCCGTGTTGTGCAACACGGGTGGCCGTGTTGTGACTCTGGATTGCAACCAAAAACATCCTTTCCCAGTTGCCATGACACGGGCCGTGTTGTACAACACGGGTGCCCGTGTCACACCCCTGTCTTCTTATTTTCTGAGCTGAATTCTTTGTTTCTTCTGGTCTTTACAACACGGGCCGTGTTGTGCAACACTGGCACCCGTGTTGTGTCTCTGAACTCTCATTTTCTATCTGTTTTTAAAAGCTCGGACCCTCTTTCGGACACCTCGAACCACCGATTACATATTTACCTGAAACACCACAAAGAAACAACCACATAACCCATTCCACTGATAAAAACAAAGTAAAGACGATAAATATCAACTTGCACGCAATAATGAGAAAACTTAAGCAAAACATGAACGAGACACTACAAACAAAATAAAAATAGACTCGAAAGACGCTGAAAACTGGCTTGAATATTACCACTAAATATCACTGGTCAAACTCCCCCAAACTTGAATTCTTGCTTGCCCTCAAGCAAAAATCCTGCATTTACATCTTCAAAACTAGCAATATGAATTATGATACTCATACGTGGATCCTTCGTTCCAATTCACCCAATGAGTTCTTTTTGTACTTTTCTCTCAGTATAGATATCACACAAACACTACACCATGGAAAACCACGGATCCGAATCTCCCTTTTCGGTAACCTCTCCGACTATGCTTCGTGCTTAGGTCTTATTTTTCCGATTTTCAACCCTTTTCATTCGGACAATCACTTTTAAGGCTTTTAATGATTTTCACTATGTGTGCAAGATTGATTCCTCTTTTTATCGTTGGCACCGATTTTTCTGTCCCTTCGGGAAACATTTATGTTCAACCGCCGTTAGGTTGAATAACCTTGTGAGGGTTACCCAACTTAGAAGGATCGATTGTTCTAATGTTTTTATTCATTTTTTTTTCCGGTGCCTTGAAGCCCTTCTTTTTTTTTTCTTTTTGGACCATCTTTGCACACATAATTATTATAGATAAAGCCAGATATATCAATATAAACTACTTCGGGTTTACTTCTCAAATCAAAGCACCATGGCACGAATCTACATGTCGAACTCGTTCCTAATTCCGAAGACTCAGTGTGCTTATGTAGTACCTATACATCGAAATTTTCCATATTTTCTCATCGGGATTCATTTTCACTCGCATCCTATATACTTTTTCATAATTCACATGTAACGCACAACAGGTTAACTTAGGGGTGTTTTTACAGATAACATAAAGCTATAATCTTCAAGCCGACACTACGACACTATTAAAATAAACAAAGATTAACATAAAACAAACGAAAACATAAAAACTAAACCCCCCCACACTTGAACTCAACAGTGTCCTCACTGTTGAAGAACCAATGTCGGAGGGGACTCACAACTATCACTGTTCGGGAGGAAATCCATGAAGCTTCATCTGCTGCATCCATGCATGCAGCTCGTCGATTAAATCCCCTTGCCGGGTCTGCTCCCTGATCATTTCGTCCCACTGGTCCTTGGAAACATTCCACTGACCAGTTGCTTGGTTAGAAGAACCACCAGCAGTTTGCACCGGGACCTCTTCAGGTTGGTTCCCTGCATCCTCCTCATCTGAAAAATACTCATCAAACTGATCGGAACCACCCAGCATGGGGTCCTCATACAGCCAGTTAGCTCTATTATCTATGGTAATCATGTTAGGTGCAGGCAACGAAATCAAATGCTTGTTACGAGACATCACAGCATAATAATTATGAGCAGTTTTAATCATACCTTGGTTGACCAATGTTTCAAGGTCAATTTTTGTCTTACCTGCCACTGCAGGCACTTCAAGCAACCTCTCATTATACCCCAGATGCTGAGCAATCTGTGTAATCATCCCTCCAACGGAAATCTCACCCGAGGCAGCATTGGCTACCCGCTTCAGGTGGTCTGCTGCGAAGGCCGCAACATTAATCAGCTCATTGTTTGCCATTCCATATAGGAAGTATAACTCTCGCAGAGTTGCGACTCCTGTACTGTCGCCTCGGCAGAAAAGGGTATAAGCTAACCCTTTTTGAGCGTACCGGAATGACGGGTTATGAATGCATGAGGCCTTTGCAGCAGATGCAGCATACTCGGTGTTGCCGGTGATATCCTTCCAGAATGATCCTGCATCGAATGTACTTGGCGGTGCACCAGGCCCATAGACTGGGAGATCTAAAATCTTCCCCAGATCAGCCACCGACATCACATGATCATTGTCATAAAGGCGGAACTTCAGAGTACCGAAATACTCAGTGTCGGATCCGGTCCAGGTATGCTTGAGCTGAAACTGTAAAGAACTCAAAAATTCCAAGGTTATGCGCTCAAAAGTTGGCGCTTCATACTGCATGAAATTTAACATCCCGATACAGTGAAACATTCTATGGACTTCAAATTTGAGCCCTAGATTTTCAAGAGTTTCGTTGCACATGTACCGGGCCGGTATCAACTTACGTCTTACCAACTTTGCATACTTAGCTTGATGCTCCGGGTCCTCGAATAAGATGCCATGAGCATTCGGCATCCGGTGTGCTCTCTTGCGAGGACGAGAAGATTCAGCAACATTTTTACCGGTATCCCTTCTAGGAGGCATTTTTCAGTCCTGCACAAATGAAGCACACGAAAATTTTTAAAGATTAGAGGAAACGATCACCGTAGAAGTGACAAGCAAGTGATGGGGAACAAATTTCGTGAATGGAGAAGTAGGTTTCGGTGAGTGGGTGCTTGCGAAAATGGAGGTTTTGAGAGGTATAACAATGGTGTTAGGGTTTTTAGAGAGAAAAGGGTTGGAGAAGATGAAAGAAAAGTGATAAATGGTAGGTTAATGAGCCTTTAATTGAAAATTATGGAATTAAACACGTGGGGCCCACAGGACAAAATTGGGAAAATTTAAAAAATTTTGAATTTTAGGATTCCCGCATGAGCAACACGGGCCGTGTTGCACAACACGGGCACCCGTGTTGCCTCCCTGGATGCTTCAATTTCTCTGGCTCAAAAAATCATGTCAAACAGCACTTGCAACACGGGCCGTGTTGCACAACACAGGCACCCGTGTTGCACCCCTGGTATCTCTTCTCAAAATGGCTGAAATCAAACAATCTCCAGACATTGCAACACGGGCCGTGTTGCACAACACGGGTGGCCGTGTTGCATCCCTGGAATCCATCAGAACTTCCCAAAAACAACCATCTGTCTGCATCATGCAACACGGGCCGTGTTGCCCAACACGGGCACCCGTGTTGCACCTCTGATTTTCCGTTTTCTGGCTTTATTGATCTTCCTATTATGACTTCAAACCTCATTCATTCCTTCTTAAAATTAGTGATAAACAAAACCTACAAAACAGAAACACACAAAAGTCAGACTGAAAAACTCGTGGGTTGCCTCCCACGAAGCGCTGCGTTTAACGTCGCATGGCTCGACGGTCCGTCGTACTACTGGGTAAGACGAGTGACATGCACATCACCAGTGGGCTGGCCTTTGAAATAATGCTTTAATCTCTGCCCGTTCACTTTGAAAATATCTCCGTTGATCTGATTTTTAATCTCAACAGCTCCGTGAGGAAATACCTTGTGAACAACAAAAGGTCCCGACCATTTTGACCTTAATTTGCCTGGGAATAGCTTCAGCCTTGAATTGTACAGAAGGACCAGTTGTCCTTCCCAAAACTCTTTTCTTTGAATCCTTTTATCATGCCATTTTTTCGTTTGCTCTTTGTATACCTTGGCATTCTCATACGCCCGATTCCTGAATTCTTCTAACTCATGCAGTTGAAGAATCCTTGAACTTCCAGCTTTTGACAAATCCATATTAAGATACTTAGATGCCCAAAAAGCTTTATGCTCAAGTTCCAAAGGTAAGTGACATGCCTTTCCATAAACCAGCTGATATGGTGACATACCGATAGGCGTTTTGAAAGCCGTCCGGTACGCCCATAAAGCGTCATCCAGCTTAAGAGACCAATCCTTCCTGGATGCATTCACTGTCTTTTCCAAGATTTGTTTCAGTTGTCTATTAGATACCTCGACTTGACCGCTCGTTTGGGGGTGGTAAGGAGTAGCTATCCGGTGTTTCACATTGTACTTTTGCAGCAGCTTCTCCATAAGGTGATTCAAGAAATGTGTCCCTTCGTCGCTTATCAACGCCCTCGGGACACCGAACCTAGCGAAGATGTTTTCTTTTAGGAATCTTACCACTACCTTAGCATCATTGGTGGGTAATGCCACAGCTTCCACCCATTTGGAAACATAATCCACAGCCACCAAAATATAGTTTTTTCCGAACGATGGTGGAAATGGCCCCATAAAGTCTATCCCCCATACATCAAACAATTCAACCTCGAGCATAGAATTTTGGGGCATCTGATTTCTTTTTGATATATTCCCAGTCCTCTGACATCTGTCACACTCTTTCACTACCTCTTGCGCATCCTTAAATAAAGATGGCCAATAAAGTCCTGATTGTAGGACTTTAGCAGCTGTTCGATCACCACTGAAATGTCCCCCATACTCAGAGTCGTGACATGCTTTCAGCACATCTTTTTGTTCTTCTTCAGGTACACATCTTCTCACCAGGCCGTCCACCCCTCTTTTGTAGAGGAACGGATCATCCCATAAATAAAACCTGCAATCATGAACAAACTTTTTTTTCTTGTTAGAATCAAAATCGTCGGGTATAATACCGCCAACGAGATAGTTTGCATAATCTGCAAACCAAGGCACCCCTATAACAGCTAGGATGTGTTCGTCAGCGAACTCATCCTTTATAGGGCGTTGCTCTTCCGTCTCCTCAATTGGTGACATTCGAGAAAGATGATCTGCAACAGTGTTTTCACACCCTTTCTTGTCACGAATCTCCACATCAAATTCCTGAAGGAGTAAAATCCACCTCAACAACCTGGGCTTGGAATCCTGCTTAGCAAAAAGATATTTCAAAGCAGCATGGTCAGTATAAACAATCACTTTTGAACCCAACAGATATTGCCTGAATTTATCGAAGGCATACACAACTGCTAACAACTCCTTCTCGGTAGTTGCATAGTTTATCTGTGCAGGGTTCAGAACATGACTAGCATAGTAAATCACATGAAGCAATTTTCCTCTCCGCTGTCCAAGAACAGCCCCCACCGCAATGTCACTAGCATCGCACATAATCTCAAAGGGTAGGGACCAATCGGGGGCTATAACAATAGGTGCAGACACTAATTCTTTTTTTAGTGTTTCAAAAGCGTCGCTGCATTCCTTATTGAAAACGAAAGCCTTATCTTTAACCAACAGAGTAGTTAAAGGTTTGGCTATCTTTGAGAAATCTCTTATGAACCTGCGGTAAAATCCCGCATGTCCCAAAAAACTTCTTATGCCCTTTTCGTTGATTGGCGGAGGTAACTTAGAGATCACTTCCACTTTGGCTTGATCCACTTCGATCCCTTTTTGTGAGATCTTGTGACCAAGAACAATGCCTTCTTTCACCATGAAATGGCATTTTTCCCAGTTCAATATTAAGTTGCTTTCTTGACATCGCTGCAAAACAAGTGAAAGGTTAGATAAACAATGCTCAAATGAGGATCCGAACACGGAAAAATCGTCCATGAACACCTCCATGTGTTTTTCCAGCATATCCGCAAAAATGGAAGTCATGCATCTTTGGAATGTAGCGGGGGCGTTACATAGCCCAAATGGCATCCTTCTGTAAGCAAAAATGCCATAAGGGCATGTAAACGCCGTTTTCTCTTGGTCTTCCGGTGCAACAGCGATTTGATTGTACCCGGAGTATCCATCAAGAAAACAATAGTACTCATGTCCCGCTAGTCTTTCCAACATTTGGTCAATGAATGGCAACGGAAAATGGTCCTTTCTCGTAGCCAAATTCAATCTTCTATAATCGATGCACACTCTCCACCCAGTAACGGTTCTAGTAGGAATCAACTCATTTTTTTCATTTGTTATAACAGTTGTTCCCCCCTTTTTGGGCACCACATGAACCGGACTCACCCAAGCACTATCGGATATGGGGTAAATCAATCCCGCATCCAATAGCTTAACAACTTCTTTTCGCACAACTTCCTTCATCACCGGGTTCAATCTCCTTTGAGGTTGTACAACCGGTTTGTGATCTTCTTCCATCAGAATTTTATGCATACACACTGTGGGACTTATACCCTTTAGGTCTTCAATCTTCCACCCAATAGCTCCCTTGAATTTTTTAAGAACTTCAATTAACTTGCCTTCTTGCATGTCTTTCAAATTAGCGCTAATAATAGCGGGACATTTTTCTTCCGTGTCAAGAAAGACATATTTGAGATTCTCGGGAAGTTGCTTCAATTCAGATATGTTTGGTCTCTCTTTTCCTTCATCAACTGTTGTAGGCTGTCGCAACTCTTCCCACCGGTGCATTCTACTTCTTTTGAAGATAGGTTGATCTTCCAGCATAGCAACCACTTCCATATCCTTATCTCCAACTTCCTTATCACCTTCAAAAATGGACATACTCAACACCTTCTCTAGAGGTAACTTGGACACACTTTCTAAATGCTCACTAGCTTCCATTTGGTCTAACACTTGTATGTTGCTACTAGTGCCCACATCATCTTTGTGCTTTAAAGTGTTCCTAACATCAATTTTTAACTCTTCATCATACACCTTCATTGTTAGCGTTCCACCTTCCATGTCTATCATAACTCTCCCGGTTTCTAGAAAAGGTCTTCCCAAAATCAAGGGAATTTCTTCATCTTCCGGCATTTCAAGGATCACAAAGTCAACCGGGAACACAAATTTGTCCACCCTAACCAATACATCATGGACAACTCCATAAGGCCGCTTCACCGAATGGTCCGCGAATTGGAGAGTCATCCTAGTGTCTTGTACAACACCAATACCTAACTTTTTGTAGATAGATAAAGGCATTAAACTGATGCTCGCTCCCAAGTCGATGAGAGCTCTCTTGAACGATCGGTCACCAATAGTGCATGGAATGGTAACAGCTCCTCTATCTTTTCTCTTCACCGGAATCTTCAATCCCTGCAAAATAGCACTACAAGTTTCGGTTAGAATAATAGGTTCAGCTCCCATAGTCCTCTTTTTAGCAATTATATCTTTCATGAACTTGGCATAAGTGGGCATTTGTTCAAGAGCTTCAAGCAATGGGATATTCAATTCCAGCTTTTTGAACAAGTCAAGAAATTTTTCAAAATTCTTCTCTTGCTGCCCTTTCTTCTTGTTTCTTGTAGGATACGGAAGTTTGACCACCGGTTTAGGTTCAACCGCATTTTCTTTGATGACCGGTGTTTGGGTAACTTCTTTGTCGTTGTCAACCTCTTCATTGTCTTTGATTTCAAGCTCAACCTCAATCAATTGATTTTCAACTTCAGAATTTTCTTGAACCTCTTCACTAACTTTACCTCTTCGCGTTGTGACTGCATTTACTTTATGATTATCTCTAGGATTTGTTACAGTAGCACTAGGAAGAGTCCCAGGAGCGTTAGGGATAGCAAGGTGTTGAGCAATTTGGCTCATTTGCACCTCAAGATTCTTTATAGATGCTCCAGTGTTCTTGAAATTACTTCTGGTTTCTTCTTGAAATTGACAGTTGTGAGCTGCCATCTTTTCAATGGCAATCTCCCAATCAGCTTTTCTTGACACTGGAGGCTGATAAGGTTGTTGTTGGGGCTGGTACTGTTGTTGGCCTTGAACCGGTTTCTGGATATTCCCTTGATGATCTTTCCAAGAGAAATTTGGGTGATTTTTCCACCCCGGATTATATGTGTTGGCATAAGGATTGTTTTGCCTCAACATATTAATCTGTTCAACCTGCTCTTGAGTTGCCAAACAGTGCATGGCAAAGTGCGGACCACAACATATCTCGCAAATCACCGCTTGAACGGGTTCAACCTGAGCAACTGTGTGAGTTCCCAGATTCATCTTCTTTAACCTTCTTTCAACTTCTGCGGCAATTTGATCTTCCATTTTTACAACCTGTTCTGTTAGCTTAAGATCGATTTTTCCGTCTGGTTGACTCACGGTGCGATCATATAACTCAAGGTGTTCATTGGCAGCAATAGCTTCTATGATTCTTTTAATACCTGTGGCTGTTGAGAAGTTTGTTGAGCCACCTACAGCAGTATCAATCAGTTGCTTTGTCTTAAGTCTCAACCCATTCACAAAGTTTTGCATTTGCTCTGTTGCGTCCATGTTATGGGTAGGACACGAAGTCAAACACCTTTTGAATCTTTTATAAGCATCTCCTAGTGATTCACCCTCTTTTTGTTTAAAATTGACTATATCATATCTTTTCCGGATGAACACTGAAGCAGGAAAGTATTCGTTAAGGAAGGCTGTTTCCATCTCTTGCCATGTTGTGATACTAGCTGCGGGAAGAGAATAGAACCACTCTTCAGCATCGTCAGTAAGAGTGAATGGAAACATCACCAGTCGTTTTGCCTCCTCTGAATGACCTTCGATCTTCAAAGAAGTGGTAGTAGTAAGAAATCTCTGAAGATTCTTATTTGCATCCTCATTAATTCTCCCGGAGAAAGGCTTGCTCTCTAACTGGCGGATAGTAGATGGATGTAACTGGAAGTGTGCTACATTCACCGGTTGATTAACAATCGTCATCCTGTTAGGTTGAGCATTTGCCCCTCCGTAATCACCTAAGAGCCTCTCTGGAGCAGGTTGATTTCCTGCCATGTCGTTGAATTCAGGGTCAGTTTCTCTGTTTGAATCAGAGTCACTGTGCTCCGAGTGAACTGAAATATAGTCCTCAGTTTCCTGATACGGGACACTTGAACAAGTCTTAGCCAGACTATCAATTCTTGCCTTGCGGCGTCTCTCGTGCAAAGCTCTTTCTGGTTCTGTGTCAAAAGAAAATTTAGCTGAGGCCTGACCTCGCATAAACAGTTAGACACGAGTTAGAAAACAAAATTTCAATAACAGTAAAATGATATACAGAGAGTAAAGTAAAATTTTAGTCGCAGAGCAACAAAATTCCAATTGATATAACACAAACAACTTAATTCTTTGGCAATCCCCGGCAACGGCGCCAAAAACTTGACCGGAAAATAGCAAGTGTACTATTTTTACCGATGTAGTAATAGAAAGGATTAACCCAAAATATCGATCACAAGGACTGCGTATTAAAAATAAGTTCTTCGTGATTAATTTCAATTGGACAAAACTCAAGGTTTGAGATTTAATTAAATAAATTGAACAGAATAAAACGTAAAAACAAATAATTTCACTTATATAAAAGTAATGCCAGGTAGGGTGTATGATTCGCAATGCAATGACTCATAGGTTCCTTAATTTTAGAGATGTGCTTTAGAACGCGTCTTTCCTAAGCCTACAATGTTTTTCCAAAATTCCTTTAAAGAAAAACCTTTGGTATTCTTCATAGACCATGATTCCTCAAAGGTCATAGAAGAATATCAAGCAATAATTCTGACATAAAAAGGTTCATATAAAAATATCCCAATTCCTCAGTAATATTTTTTTACGATAAAATTATGCAACAAGGTTAGAATGGTTGGTCAGACCAAATCCTAACCACGATCAATTATCTTATTTTCCAATACCGATAAAGCATTAAGGACGTTGCGATAAAATAAAGAAACGAAACTAAAACATAATACCAAATTGAAGAATTCAACAAGTCATTACAAAATGCAAATCAGGGACACCCCCCTGGCATTGGGGGTTTAGCCACTCATGTTCAAACTGGAAATAAAAACAGAGTAAGCAAATTTAGACATTACAATTAACGTTGGATTAGTCGGATCGTCAATTGCTTCCGCTCTTGATCAATCTTTCTTCTCCCGTCTTTGTTCTCTCCAAAAAGCCCCAATTCCAAAAGTGTCTCTTCACAGTCATCATGGGCAAATATAAATCAGTCTTCAAACAGCACTGCGAAATGTCCGGAATACCCTCGAAGCAGCAAAACATAAAACTCTCTCTGGTCTTCACAACACGGGCCGTGTTGTGCAACACGGGTGGCCGTGTTGTGACTCTGGATTGCAACCAAAAACATCCTTTCCCAGTTGCCATGACACGGGCCGTGTTGTACAACACGGGTGCCCGTGTCACACCCCTGTCTTCTTATTTTCTGAGCTGAATTCTTTGTTTCTTCTGGTCTTTACAACACGGGCCGTGTTGTGCAACACTGGCACCCGTGTTGTGTCTCTGAACTCTCATTTTCTATCTGTTTTTAAAAGCTCGGACCCTCTTTCGGACACCTCGAACCACCGATTACATATTTACCTGAAACACCACAAAGAAACAACCACATAACCCATTCCACTGATAAAAACAAAGTAAAGACGATAAATATCAACTTGCACGCAATAATGAGAAAACTTAAGCAAAACATGAACGAGACACTACAAACAAAATAAAAATAGACTCGAAAGACGCTGAAAACTGGCTTGAATATTACCACTAAATATCACTGGTCATCTACCAACCCAACCTGGTGGCTAGATAATTTGGGCTAATACAGACGAAGACGAAACCTATTTATCACAAAAAAGGCTTTATCCTGTTCTACAACTCATTTCAAAATTTTGAAAGAAGTTTAGAATTATACAATAAATTCTTCGACGCATCTCTGGAAGTTTACCCTACCATCTTTCGACTAAGCTTCCTATGTACTGAAGACTTCGACGTTTGGTGGAAGGAGTATTATATTAACAAATTCTTTGATGTAGCAACTTTCACCACCCTCCTGACGAACACTTTTACTTTTGTGCATGATAAGAAGAAGAAAGGTACAGATAAGTGTCGTACCTCGAAAAATACGATCCCTCGCGAACGCGGTCGCGGCTGGGCTGACTTGAGAGTCGCCACCTAATTTTATTTATTCCCGAAGAGGGAAATGGAAAATATAGATAAAACCACCAAGAAGGGATAAAACAAGGTCATCGCAAACCATTGTCGGGGTTCGGAAGTCGGTTATGTAGGAGGAAGGTATTAGCACCTCCTACATCCATCGTACTCGATGGGAACCATCTAGATTGTCACGCGCGAAGGGATGTCTATACTTATGATTACTTGTTGAACTAAAGGGTTTATTGATCCTAGGGGCTCGGCAAGGATTGAGATCCTCGTGCCTACGTATTCCCTTGTGCAATGGGAAAGTCAGAGCTTCGTAGTTCGGCCTGATATGGGTATTGGTTGTTGATTTTATTACCTTTCTTCGATGAAAGGATTTAAGAGTTCATTTGCACTAAAGACTATGGATAGTTTATCTCGCCCAACAAGACGAGTGTCCTACGTCGAAATAATCGGAGCGAGTAACGAAAGCTCGTTATCCCCCTTTCTATCGCTTAAGGCTCGTGGCGTGCAATTTTCCTCGTATTTATTGAAGTGTTTTGTTTCCTAAGACCACTTGATGTTGGATCAAGGGTTTGGATCTAAGAAGTAACATTTCGGTTTTTTGGAGTTGAAGGTGAATGCAAGTGGAAGTTTATTTGTTGGTTTTGTTAGCGAGGCACAATGTGCTCGACTCGCAAAGTTGAGAAAATAAGCTAAAGACTAGCTATGGAAAACAAGCGTAATGCGTTGATTTGTTAAGTTAGAAAATGTTGCTAAAAGTGTAAGGTGCAAAGTTCGTGCAGATGGCGATCGAGGAACGATCGACTTACGTGTGTGTATGAAGTGAAGTGCATATGGATGTTTATTTGGCATTGGACCAAAGATTTCGTTTATCTTTGAAAGGAATAATCTTAATGTGCGTTCGTTTTTTACTTAGCAATTTATCGTCAAAAATGCGAAAAGTAATCACACAAATAAGCATTGTATCATGTCACAAGCAAATAGAAACCGAGCATACGCAAAAAACTCATATCACACACATAATCGAGCAAAAGTGAAAAGATTAATTAATCAAATTAAATAGAAATATTTAATTAAATTAATTATCAAAATAATTAATCAAATAAAATAAAACAATTAATTAGATTAATCAATGAAAATATATATTTTATTTTTTGGATAATCAAAAATGGAAATTAATATGAACATATTTAAAAGAAATACCTTTTTGTTTGTTTTTTAAAGGCTGAAAAGGAATATTAATTAATTAAGTTAAATTATCTTAACAAAATTAATCAATCAAGTAATTAATTAATTATATTAAGTAAAATAAATTAATTAAATAACTAATGAAATTTAATAAACTTAAAAAGGAAAATGAAATAAAGATTTAGAAAAGGGGCAGACCCCTAGGTTAGAAACAAGGGTTGTATCACTGGTCAAAACAAAACACTTCAATATATTTAGGAATTTATTTGGAAACCATAAAACGCGTTTGAACGCCTATTCAAAATCAAAGGATTAAAGGACTTTTCGTAAACTCAAATGGAATCCAAACAAGTGACCTCTTTTCCTCATTAAACCATTCATTGGAAGCAGGCGTATCAAGTCTCAAGAAGAAGAAAAAAAAAAAAAGTCAAACAAGAACCAGCTTTTAACACTTTGAAAAGAAAACAACACGAATCCGCCTCTCCGTCTGCTAGCCTTCCTCGGCTATTCCCTCACATTTTCAATCAATCTCAAAACTCAGCTTCATCATCCTTCCATGAAGAATAGAAGCTTCATCGTTCATCCCGCAAGATTCATCAAAACCAAGTGAAAGGGGAAAAAAAACGAAACCCTAATCCCTTTTCTAATACCTTCATATCTCAATACTCAGCTTCTATTTTCTCAACAAAGAAGAAGAACGAAGCTTCACCGTATTTTCATCGATTATCAAAGGCCGAACGCAATATCAAGAACACAACAAAGGAAAGCAATTAATCATCATCCGCAAGTATCAAACACGTTATATTCAAGGGCGCAAAGGGAAGAAGAGAACTACCGAATCGTGAACGATGAATATGAGGTAAGCAGGTGTGACTTTCCCGAGTTCAATCTCTTTTCTCACGTCTCCTTTGCTATATTGTCCTTCGTGTATGATTGAGGGCTTTAGCTCTTCAACTTCTGATTTTCAGTGTGAAAATCAGAGGTGAATCCAAAATTTGAGCTTTAGTGTTAGGGTTTTTGGTGATGATTCTTGCGGAGTTTCTTTTTAATCGTTCTCTGTGACAGGGTTTTCAGGTGTCCTCTCAATGATTGCAAATGATTGGATTTATAGGGAGAAGATTTGAGGCTAATACGTGTGAAGAAGAAGATTTGGCATGTGCGAGTGAGCGAAAATCATGGATGGGATAAAAGTTGGCTACCGCAATCCGTTAGAGAAGATTCGCAACAAAATCTTGTGGGGACCTCTTAGCTTGGTGAGTCATTCTTTTCAATTTTTTTTTTTTGTCTGTAGCGATTTTCTGAGAGTGGGGCCCTGTAATATGTGTGATTTTCTTACTACAAACCTATTTTTGTATTCTGAAAAATAGTCAACACAAGTGATATGGCATCACCTTAGACATAATTTTCATGCTCTTGCTTTGAGATTTTGACAGATTTTCCTGATATTAATGTTTCTCTTTGTAGGCTAATGATGATATTCTGAGAGGATGAAATCGAAAAAACAAAGGCGTGACCTGAAGGTGGATTGTTATTGATGCTCAAGCTTGTTATTTTGCAGGTATTGGTATTTGGTTCGATGCATTTCTGTGATTTTCCTGTTAATAACTACTGTTTCTTAGCAGGTATTCATTTGCACCTTTTGATGATTTACTCCATCATTGCTTCACGCGAAGATTACATACACCAGAATCAACGCTTAGGAACATAACCAACAACAATATCGTGTAAAATGTCAGCTTATAGATGATAAGTTTTCTCAAAACTCTTCTGCAAATTTCTACTAAGAATCTTCCTTTATCCTCAAATATCTCATTGTATTGTTTCTTTTTTTTCTTGCAGCATCTTGATGTGTCCTTGAATCACTTTAATTGACCAAAATAGGATGAAACTGGACCACGTGAGTACTGGTGATGTAAACAAAATCATAGCAGTAGGATTTAACAAGATTTCTATTTGACATTATGATCATGTTTCAGTCTTCTTTCTGGTCATGTATCTTGCGTTAATCACCCTCATTCATTGCATTGCTATTTATTAGTGTACTACTGCGAAAACTTGGAATTGTGCTTCTGTTTTGACATAATCCTTTGGTTTTGTAGGCCTAGACTTTGACAGTAAATGTGCTTGCTGCTGGAATGCTTTGGCATGCTTGAAGCTTGATTGAGAAATGACACAATACATCTTCCTTGGTGTGCTTAGTACGAAATCGCCTTGTTTTTTTTTAATAATTCTGATATTGAGACTTGTACCATTGATTCCTTATAGGTGAAAAACACTCATGAACATGACAATCATTTGGACTAACATGGAGTTTTGAATTGATGAAAGAGCCAATGGAGGCTTGAGACTAGGTCTTTTATTTATCAACTTCCTCATTCTTCCTTTCAGGCTCACTGTCTGTACTGGTGGTGGGAGATGGAGGAGCTGTAAAGGTCGGTGGGCATTGAGATTTTGATATGGAGCACCAGGGTATGCTTGACCTTGATTTTACTGCTACAATGCTTATGTTTCACTGTCTTTGTGGTTCCCCTGCGGAAAATATGAGGTTTCAACCAACTCTCATAAACATCTGTTTGTATTCAAGGCATAATGCATAATATTCCTTCCTCCTGTCTATTCTGACTTCATGAAACATCTGCTCCTGTAGGCTTAAGTTACATATTGGCACAAATCCATCAATTCGAACGAAGCGAGCCTGGAATTGGCCTTTGTCTGGAACAGCTCGATCAAACTGCATCAAGCTACTACTGCTGCAGATATTATGCTATAATATCCTGGAGTTTTGCCCGAATATGACAGAGTTGCTTTTCTTTATATTCATCTGGTGAAGCTGGTTTGGTATTTTAATTTTCTTTCATGATGTAAACATATCTTGGCTTGAAGTAATAACCATATTTCTTGTTTTGCGCATGAGCATGCTGGAGCATGGTTCACTAACAAAGTTCAGGAGCAACCTGGCCGCGGGAAGATCGTGAAGTGAAGTTCACATAGGGGAAGAGTTTAAAGACACGGCCATGGAGCTGCTGTAAAGAAACGGTAATACAGGTTTAATTCATTGGGATTTGGCTAGCTTTGTAAGTTCATAGTTTTGAATTTTGGGTGTTGGAGATAGTAGCAGCTTGCACGTAGGACAAAGATAAATTAGCTCATGGATATGATCGACTTTTAGTCTTTATAGCTGGAATTTACACTTCACATTTTGACTGTATCCACCTCTCTTATGCACAATTCCATTTAAGTTTTCCATTTGGAAGTTCTTTTCTAAATTGTAAACTTGGCTTGTTGTTTCTTTATGCACATTCAGATTCTGGTTGGCTTATCAAAAGTGATAAGCTGCTATCTCACTCCTCAAATCTGGCTGTTCGTGAAGAAAATCCGCTTGCGGCATAAGTGCACTTGGGATTGGAGCAATGATGGAAACTGTTGCAGAGAGCTCGTAGAATTTCCTTGCCTGGCGTCTGCATTATTGTTTGGTCGAATTGAATTCAACATGTTTCGCTGTGTTGTTGATAACCAGGCATGGAGCTATGCTACATGCTTGCAGAATTGCTCTTCTGTATAGTTGATGCAGAACCTTGTAAGTTTAATGCGAGTTTCAATCTTTGAATATTATCTCGAACCTTTGTTTTCTTATCCGTATTTATACGCTGTCTTGACATTCCTTGCTTCATTTTCTGTTCAGTTTGATCACTTTTCAGTAACCTCCAGTCGGTGCACCGTCATAACTTCCAGCTTAGCGACAGGAAACAATCAAATGCGCACCGGCATCCTCAGTGCTGTTCTTGTCCACAACCAAATGCTCATGAACAGTCTGACATGCAGCTTGATACGTGGCATCTTTTGCGGATTTACTGTTTTGTATGTTGTTGCTAGTAATGTCATGTGTGTTATTCAATGATTATCAATTTTCTTGCAACAATCAGATCCAATTGAGTCTTTCCGTTTGGATTTGCTACTTTGCTTGCAATATGATTCTTTTGATTAGAAACATCCATAGGAACCAACTTGTCATTAGCAAACTCATATTTTGATATTTTCTTCTGTAACATATCTACGTGAGGGAACACCAGCCAATTCATGTTCTTTATTATTTGCTTGTTTGTTTAATCAAGTGGCTCCAACCCAAAACAGAGGTCAATGTTTCTTTAAATTCTAATATAACTGGTATAATTAATGACTCCACATGTAAAAACTTAAATGCCCATTCGATGGCATTTAGAAACCGACGGCATATTCCTTATTGCCTATACATATAGCGGGTTCCAATGAATGACACCTCTGCAAGTTGGTTCCCATGGATCCTGATAGATGTAACACCTATGATCTCAACATCTATCACAATTTTGAACATACTTCAATTTAAATCCATAAATCCAACAAAACTTGAACATAACTTTTCTTTAAAAATAGACTCATCACACATCTCTTCATCCAAATTTAGTCAATTATATGACTCCCACATTCATTGAGGCAAGACTTGTAATCCAAATGGAATAGGCTTCACATATTACTTGAAAATAAACATTCAAGGCACGATAAGGATCCATCTTTCTTTTAAAATTCACTTGAATTTAAACACACAAGTCAGAATCTACAACCACAATCAATTCCACAACAAACCTTTTATGGTTTAAATCGTTAGCAAACTATAACCAGCGGATACATGATCATTCAAAGAAGAGTCAGCAAGCGCTAAACCAATTATCATGAGGAATGAACGAGGTAGGACAAATTTGGGGTATGAGAGATGCCCCTATCTAATTGCCTTGGGCCCGAAGGAGTGAACTGTTGCATGGAGTTTAATCCTTTAGGGTAGAAGTCAATTAGATATAAAAAGACCCCAAAATTTGTCCGACAAGAGAGAAAATGCGACACCACTGCAAGGGATATGAGGATAAGATCAGAAAGTTGTACAAAATGTCTGAGATTCTTCGTACTAACAACGCTATATCCCGATTTGATGAATAAAATTCTCCAAGTTGTATAAGCCAGTCCCTTATGAATTAGGGTTCCCTCGGGGACAAAATCTTAACAGAGCGTGCGATTCCTTAGGTCATGCGAAGCAGTTCCTTAACAATAAAGGCTCTTCGGAAAATATCCAAATCAGTATCTTAATCAATGATATTCTCTGATCCAACAAAGCAATTCCTCACACTTAAGGCTCTCCATTGATACTCAGAGAAACATCTCAACAAAGGCATAATATTTTCTAAATCATACAAAGCAGTTTCCTTTGGTCAGGACCCTTCAATGACTCTAGAACAAGTATCTTAGCAAAGCATGAGATTCTTTAGTCCATCAAAGCAGTACCTTACCAATGAAGGCTCTTTGTGGACGTTAGAACAATGTCTCGAATAAATGGGGTAAGATTTTCATATCATGCGAAGCAGTTCCTTAAACATAGGATCTTCAGTGATATTAGAACAATGTCTTTACCGAACATGAGATTCTTCGGGTCTCGCGAAGCGATACCTTGTTGATTAAGGTTCTTCGGAGAATGCCAAAGCAGTATCTCGACCAAATGAGATTTCCTGGCTCATCAAAGCAGTACCCTACCAATAAAGGCTCTTTGGGAATATTTAGGGAGGTATCCCGAATAAAATGGTGTACGATTTTTCAGATCATGCGAAGCAGTTCCTTATATTCAAGGATCTTCAGTGATACTAGAACAGTATCTTTATCACAATATGAGATTCTTCGGATCTTGCGAAGCAGTACCTTTTCGATTAAGGTTCTTCGGAGGATTCCAAAGCAGTATTTCGAACAATGAGATTCCCTAGCTCATCAAAGCAATACCTTACCATAAAGGCTCTTTGGAAATATTTAGGGCAGTATCCCGAATAAATAGTGCAAGACTTTCTAGATGTGAAGCAGTTCCCTATATTTAAGGATCTTCAGTGATACTAGAACAATATCTTTACACAACACGAGATTCTTCGGATCTTGTAAAGCAGTACCTTCTCGATTAAGGTTCTTCGGAGAAAACCAAAGCAGTATCTCGAACAATGAGATTCCCTAGCTCATCAAAGCAGTACCTTACCATAAAGGCTCTTTGGAAATATTTAGGGCAGTATCTCGAATAAATAGTGCCAGACTTTCTAGATGTGAAGCAGTTCCCTATATTTAAGGATCTTCAGTGATACTAGAACAGTATCTTTACACAACACGAGATTCTTCGGATCTTGTGAAGCAGTACCTTCTCGATTAAGGTTCTTCGGAGAAAACCAAAGCAGTATCTCGAACAATGAGATTCCCTAGCTCATCAAAGCAGTACCTTACCATAAAGGCTCTTTGGAAATATTTAGGGCAGTATCTCGAATAAATAGTGCCAGACTTTCTAGATGTGAAGCAGTTCCCTATATTTAAGGATCTTCAGTGATACTAGAACAGTATCTTAAACACCACACGAGATTCTTCGGATCTTGTGAAGCAGTACCTTCTCGATTAAGGTTCTTCGGAGAAAACCAAAGCAGTATCTCAAACAAATCTTCCAGGATGCTCTCTGCTTGGAGAGCAACGAAGATGGTGGACAAAATCATCATCAACTATAAAGCTTGAAGAATGATTTGCTGGGGGAATAAAATCCATAAGCTTATGCGGGATATTAGCTCCTTTCAGAGGAATACCATCAACTTTGAGAGGAAAATCCTGGATGCATATCCTGGATCCTATTATGCTATCCTGATACAACCTCGTGCATTGCATGATGCACGATGATTCTTATGAAAATGAAATTACAAATGATTCTAATGCGAATGCTTTGTTATATGCTAATGATTAATATGATTGTGTTTGATGACATTCTTGTTTTTGGACAAAAATGCTATGCATGCCATGCTTGTGACAATGCAAATGGTTGCGTACGCTGAAGATAAAATTTGATAATTGCCAAGGATATTGGGCTTTGGGAGGTGTGTGCCAAACATGGTTGGGCTTTTGGCTTTCTAGTAATTGCCACCATAGTGGACTTTTGTGAATCATGCGGGTGCCAATAGAATTGGGCTTTAGCTTTTAGTAGTTGCCAAGGAAAATGGACTTTTAGGTTTTATGAAGGATGCCAACATGGTGGACTTTAAGCCTTTTGGTGGTTGCCAATGAATATTGGACTTTCAAAGATTTTGGAGGATTTCAGATTTTCCAACATTTGGTACATGAGACCTTGATAGAGTTGTGAGCAACAAAGAGAGACATGAGTGCCCCTGGTAAAGTTTCGACTGTAGTTTAACATTTGTCAATGGGATATATTGTCTGCGCGGAAACAATCACCATGACTGGCAATGATATTAGTTAACGGGAAAACTGTCACGTTCCTTTTATCATCCCAAAAGATAATCGTACTACTTTTCAAACATTGTTTATTATTTTTACCAAAATTTCAAAACAGAGTTTATCATTAATAAAACATTTTGCAAACAAACAGATAAAGTAAAAACGATTGAGCACAATTTGATGAGAAATTTCTCTTTTTATTGCCAAAACCCGCAAAAGGGTATAAATGTACATACAGATGCAATTCCTTAATGAGGTAATTGTTGTGCAAGAAAAGTACAATGACAATGACAATAAATGAAGTTCCATTGAATCTCGACATTGCTATGATCCCTATATCTCTGAAAATCTCATCAGTTAAACTTTGTTTAGAAGACGATTGGATGGATCCTTTTCTTTCATAGTTCCCCATAATCACCTGAATGTGCAGATCATAATATTTGCCTTGGAATTAGTCCCTAACTTTTGCCTGGATCGCCCTTTCGGGTTTTCAATCCACCGGGATGCCCTTTTTTGCCTGAGCCGCCCTTTCGGGTTTTCAACTCAGCGGGCTAATTTTTATTTTTATCCCTAACTTTTGCCTGGACCGCCCTTTCGGGTTTTCAGTCCACTGGGATAGCCTGTTTTTGCCTAAGTCGCCTTTTCAGGTTTTCGACTTAGCGGCTTTTATTCCAATCTTTTAGGCATAATATCTTTTAACGGCATCTGCATTCACGGGGGTAGGAAGTTCTTCACCGTCCATTCTTGCAAGAATCAAGGCACCTCCGGAGAAAGCTCTCACCACCACAAACGGTCCTTCATAATTAGGCGTCCACTTGCCCCTGGGCTCTCTGTGCATGGTGGTGATTCGTTTGAGCACCAAATCACCTTCCTGGTAAGTCTGAGGACGTACTTTCTTGTCGAAAGCTTTCTTCATACGTCTCTGGTAAAGTTGTCCATGACATAGCGCCGTCATACGCTTTTCTTCAATAAGATTAAGCTCATCAAACCTCGTTCGGACCCATTCAGCTTCATCTAATTTGGCTTCCATCAGAACTCTCATTGAAGGAATTTCAACTTCTATCGGGAGGACAGCTTCCATGCCATATACCAAAGAAAAAGGGGTTGCCCCTGTCGAAGTACGTACTGAAGTACGGTAACCGTGCAATGCGAAAGGCAACATCTCATGCCAATCCTTATACGTGATCACCATTTTCTGAATGATCTTCTTAATATTCTTGTTTGCAGCTTCGACAGCTCCATTCATCTTGGGTCTGTATGTTGTGGAGTTATGGTGCTCAATTTTGAAACTAGTACATAACTCTTCAATCATCTTGTTATTGAGATTTGACCCGTTGTCGGTAATGATCCGGTGAGGAACTCCGTATCTACATATGATGTTATTCTTTAGGAAGCGAGCAACCACTTGCTTGGTAACATTAGCGTAAGAGGCAGCCTCGACCCATTTCGTGAAGTAATCTATGGCAACAAGTATAAACCTATGCCCATTTGAAGCCTTTGGTTCAATCATCCCGATCATGTCTATTCCCCACATGGAGAAAGGCCATGGTGAAGTCAAGACGTTCAACGGAGTAGGAGGTACGTGTACCCTGTCAGCATAAATTTGGCATTTGTGGCATGTTCGAACATGAGAATGACAATCAGTCTCCATTGTTAGCCAGTAGTATCCTGCTCTAAGGATTTTCTTTGCCATTGTATGCCCACTCATATGAGTACCAAACAATCCTTCATGTATCTCTTTTATAATTTGCTCGGCCTCCTGTTCATCTACACATCGGAGCAGGATCATGTCATGATTTCTTTTGTACAACACCTCCCCATTCAGAAAGAAATTTGAGGCCAATCTCCTTAGTGTTCTTTTATCCATACTCAAAGCACCTTCAGGGTATTCTTTCTTCTCTAAGTAGCGTTTGATATCATAGAACCAAGGCTTGACACTTGATTCTTCTTCGGCAGTCAGACAATGAGCAGGTTCTTCAAAGCGCTTAAGATCAAAGGAAGGCCGATGATTGGGCCAAATCAGCTGGTACATGGACGCCAGAGTTGCCAGAGCGTCAGCCATTTGATTTTCACTACGAGGCACATGAGTGAAGGTAATGTCATCAAACCTGGGGAGTAGCTTCAACATATAATCCCGGTATGGAATCAGATGGTCACATCTTACTTCCCAATCTCCTGTAGTTTGATATATCACTAGAGCTGAGTCACCATATACATCGAGTATTTTAATCCTCAGATCAATAGCTTCCTCTAATCCCATAATGCATGCTTCATACTCAGCCACATTGTTTGTACACGGAAAACAAAGCTTAGCTGTAAAAGGTATATGGAAATCCTTAGGAGATGTCAGCACTGCCCCAATTCCACAACCTCGATCATTGGCCGCTCCATCGAACATGAGGGTCCATCGCTCTCCTGGTTCAGGCCCTTCGTCAGGTCCAGGCTCTTCATTGTCTCTAATCAACATGATGTCCTCGTCTGGAAAGTCGAACTTCAAAGGTTGGTAATCCTCCACAGGCTGGTGAGCAAGATGATCTGCTAGTATGCTGCCTTTGATAGCCTTTTGAGTGACATACTGAACATCATACTCCGACAAAAGCATTTGCCATCTGGCGATCCTACCAGTGAGAGCTGGTTTCTCAAATATATATTTAAGAGGGTCCATCTTAGAAATCAAATATGTTGTATGGGTCAACATGTATTGTCGGAGACGCTTGGCAGCCCATGCGAGAGCGCAACAAGTCTTCTCAAGTGCTGAATATCTTGTTTCACATTCGTTGAACTTCTTGCTCAGGTAGTAGATGGCATGCTCCTTCTTGCCAGTCTCATCTTGTTGCCCCAGCACACAGCCCATGGATTCGTCGAGAACTGTCATATACATGATGAGAGGTCTTCCAGGCACGGGAGGCACCAAGATTGGTGGTTCTTGCAAGTATTCCTTTACTTTATCAAAAGCTGTTTGACATTCATCATCCCATTCAATTGCTTGATCTTTTCTTAAGAGCTTGAAGATCGGTTTGCAAGTAGCAGTGAGATGCGAAATAAATCTGGCAATGTAATTCAACCTTCCAAGGAAACCTCTGACCTCCTTTTCAGTTCTTGGCGCAGGCATACTCTGAATGGCTCTGACTTTTTCAGGATCAACCTCGATCCCCTTCTGGCTCACAATGAATCCTAGCAAACTTTCCGGATCGAACCCCAAAGGTACACTTATTCGGGTTAAGTCTGAGCTTGAAATCTCTTAATCGTACAAATAATTTTTGCAGATTAACCATGTGTTCTTCCTCTGTTTGGGATTTCGCAATCATATCATCGACGTATACTTCAATCTCTTTATGAATCATATCATGAAAGAGAGTTACCATAGCACGTTGATATGTTGCTCCGGCATTTTTGAGTCCGAATGGCATTACTTTGTAGCAAAAAGTTCCCCACGGCGTAATGAACGTGGTCTTCTCCATGTCTTCTGGATCCATTTTGATTTGGTTATATCCAGAGAAGCCGTCCATAAAAGAGAACACTGAAAACTGAGCTGTGTTATCCACCAATACATCGATATGAGGTAATGGGAAATCATCTTTGGGACTAGCCCTGTTCAAGTCTCGGTAGTCGACACACATGTGGACCTTTCCATCTTTCTTTGGAACGGGCACAATGTTGGCGATCCACTGTGGGTATTTAGCTACTGCTAGAAATCCGGCGTCAAATTGCTTTCTTACTTCCTCCCGAATCTTGAGGGCCATGTCTGGGCGAGTCCTTCTCAACTTCTGCTTGACTGCTGGACATTCTTCTTTGAGTGGCAATTTGTGCACGACGATATTAGTATTTAGCCCAGGCATATCCTGATATGACCATGCGAACACATCAGCATACTCGTGGAGGAGCTCTATCAGTTTTGCCTTCACTTCGGGTTGCAAAGAAGCACCTATCTTCACTTCACGCTTATCCTCCTCTGATCCCAAGTTGATGACTTCAATGTCCTCTTGGTGAGGCTGGATGACCTTCTCTTCTTGCTTGAGTAGTCGGGCTAACTCTTCAGGAAGTTCGCAGTCTTCCTCGCCTTCTTCCTCTGCTTGGTTGATCGGATAATCAAAGTTATACGGGACCATAGCAACATCGTTCTCAAGGACTTCGGTGGTGTCTCTGCATGTTTATGATTTATGCATTTATTTTAGAAAAGTGATGTGCATTAAAACATTGTCATTTTATTATAAAAGAAAAATGAAAGAAAGAGAACAAATATTGAATGCAAACTGATTCATTATATTGATAATCAAAGTTTTAAGACAATGGTGGCCCGACAACATCTCAATATGCCTTGGGCAGAGCATATGGTTTTTTTTTTGAAAAAGAAGTAGAATTACTTTTTAGGGTAAATAAACTGAGGAATCTCGACAGTTCTCCAGTTCTCTAATTCTTCCCCTGGACCGGCTTGACGAATCCAATTGCAAGTCGCTTCATGGTGGTCTTCGTCTGAGATCATTGCAGCATGATCCTCAAAGATGTATCCAGCGCTTATAAATGTATCACTCACTCGAGGGAATTGGCCATGTTCTTCATATGCTGAGACCGTTGTTGTACTGGAAGATGGCTGGTAGCCAATGCCATGCATGTCTCTCTTGTCTTGCATCTCGACAATTTTGCCCCAGCCTTGCGTGTTCCCGGTCTCCAAGACAGCCAAGGCTTCCTTCAGTGATGTCATTGTCATTGATGGCTGTGGGCGCTCAGATTCTCGTTGAACTGCCAGCATGCTCACTATTTCAAAAGATTGAAACGGTGTCTCGACAGTTTCGCCTTCCACATCAATATATCTGAAAGAAGTCAAATGACTCACTAGGATATCCTCTTCACCTCCAATCACCACAATTCGGGTCTGCATAGGGAATTTTAATTTTTGATGGAGAGTGGATGTAACGGCCCCTGCGTTATGAATCCATGGTCTTCCCAGGAGACAACTGTACCCTGGATGGATATCCATTACTTGGAAGGTAATGGTGAACACAGCAGGTCCTATCTTAATCGGGAGATCCACCTCTCCTATGACCGCACGCCTGGAACCATCGAAGGCTTTCACTATCAATGCGCTTGGTTTCATCACCACTCCTTGTACAGGCATTCTTTCCAATGTCGTTTTTGGCATCACATTTAGGGAGGAGCCCGTATCCACCAACACCCTTGATAGCAACGTATCTTCACACCTTATGGAAATGTGTAAAGCTTTATTGTGATTCTTCTTATCAGCAGTGAGCTCTTCATCATTGAAACCAAGGAAGTTACCAGTGGTAACGCTGGCTATGACGTCATCAAATTGGGCCACTGTGATATCTTTGGTGATGTGCGCCGCACTTAGTACTTTCAGCAGAGAGGATCTATGTGCTTCAGAACTAAGTAGTAAAGCTAACATAGATATTTTGGCGGGAGTTTGGTTCAGCTGGTCGACCACCTTGTAGTCGCTTTTCTTGATGATCCTCAAGAACTCTTCCGCTTCTTTCTGAGAGAATGCAGCTTTGGGCGATGACGGTTCTTCTGGTGACCCCTGAGGAATAGGAGTAACAACCGGTGCAGTAGTCGTCTTTTGCTTTTGCTGGGATGATGACTCCACTGGTCTTGGTGCGAACAATCTTCCACTACGAGTCATACCACTGGGTCCGGCAATGGCTGTGACAATAGGAAATTCAAGATTAATAGGCTGCCTTCTCCGGCCTTGCCTAGCGTTTGCTGGTTCATAACTCCATGGCACAGCTTGGTTATTTTCCCCGGTGTAGTGAACGGGATACTCTATAACCATAGGAGTACTATTGTTTGGAGTTTGAGGTGCGTCATAAAACATCTCTGTTGCAGCCACCATTCTTTTCTCCATTCCACGCCTTTCAATCTGCATCAGACCTTGATTGAGGAGTTTTTGCAAGCACTCCCTGGTATTCTCTTCGGAATGATCAACCCCCTCATCCCTTGCCAGCATCAATCCTGCTTTCTCCAACTGTTTGCCAATCACAGCCAATGGGGTCTGGACGTCTTCTGCCTTCAAGATTAACTCACAATCGTCCTCTTCCTCCACGGCATTAACATTTGCTCCCCCATGAGGCGGCAATGGGTCATTTTTGATATTTGGACCTCTTGGAGTAAATGTCAAATCCTTCGACTCTACCAGGTCCTGAACGTGATTTTGAAATGCATAGCATTTGTCAATAGTGTGTCCAGGTGCGCCCTTGTGAAATTCACAAGTGGCATTGGCATCGTAATTTGGGGGGTACGGGAAAGTGGCTGGCCTTAGATCCCTCAGAACCAGTTGCCCACGTTGGTTCAACTGATTAAAGATATCCCTATAAGGCATGGGGACTGGATCGATGTGCCTTCTTTGCCTAAACTGCCTTTGCGCCGGACCAGTCCGTCTATATTGTTGATTGGGCTGCTGTGCTGGAGCCTGTTGATATTGTTGTTGTTGGGGAGCTTGCGGTTGATACGGAATTGGCGCAACATTAGCCACATGCCCATAAGGCATGTTATACGGTAAGTTAGCCCTTCCTCTCATGATAGCATTGGCCTCTCCTTCCTTTTTCTTTTGGAAATTAGAAAAAGGTTTCTTACCAGTATTTGCAGAAGTAGCTGCTCCTTTGCCCTTTTTAAGCTGGCTCTCGATTCTTTCCCCTACGGACACGATTTCAGAGAAACTAGGAAAACTAGCTCCCATCATTCTGTCCATATACTTATCCTCCAGCGTATTTAAGAACATGTCCGTCAACTCTTTAGGAAGCAAGGGCGGTTGAACCCGTGCAGCGAGTCCTCTCCACCGTTGCGCATATTCTTTGAACGATTCATTGCTACGTTGTGTCATGTCTTGCAATTGAGTACGATTAGGTGCAAGATCAACATTGTATTGATAATGTTCAAGGAATGCGCGTGAGAGGTCATTCCACGTTTTAATTCGGCTTCTCTCCAGCTGGACGTACCACTCCAAAGATGCCCCGGACAAGCTGTCCTGGAAGCAATGAACCAGGAGCTGGTCGTTCCTAGCATATAGAGCCATCTTTCTGCAGTAGGCCCGGAGATGGGTGTGAGGACAGCTGTTCCCTTTATATTTATCGGGAAAATCCGGAGCTTTGAATTTATGCGGAATCACTAGTCCTGGCACCAGGCACATTTCCTCAGCATCTATACCTGGAATGGTGTTGATATCCATCGCCTTGAGTTTTTCCTCCATTGAGCGCAATCTTTCTGCTACTGGATCCAGAAGAGTTTCGGTGCGGTGAGCTGGTGGATCTGCGTAAAGGACATCAGACTGTTCATCCATGTCTTTAAACGACCCATGGTGGACCTCTAAAGATGGTACATTGGGTGGATTTACCCCAGCAAGAACGAAATTATCTTTGGCCGTCCCTGAAGTGCCGGCCTGCCTAGTGAGTTTCTCAGCTTCTTCCTCCCTCTTAGCCATAGTGATGACCTCGAGGATCTGGTCCAGTTTTCCCTTGAGTGAGTCAATATCAGCTCTCATAGCATTCTGTTCTTCATGAATTTGCTCCAACGTCATTTTGTAGATTTTTCTGGTTTCGTACCTTCGTTGGAAAATCCGGAAAGTCAGCTTTTCTGGAGAGGGAAGGTAAAGTGTATGAGTTTGTGTTTTTGTTTGGTTGTAAAGATGAGCGTATGAATGCATATGTTTGATTACAAAGCTCTCAGTCATCTTATCGATTTATTACCAAAGATATTCAATGTATTTATCATTGCAAATAAGACGAGATTTAAAATCCAAAAGCAACAATTTTCATTCATCTAAATTAAACCAGTACATTAAAGATTCCACGAGTTTTCATATTACAACGCAAAAGACAACAACAACTTTCTTGAACATAAACTATGGTGCAACCCTGAAAACAACCCCTTGAGCTTTGCGGACTGCCACTAGATTTGTGGTGAGCTCCTTGATGGTTCTCTTGCAAACTTTCACACACCGGTAGACTTCTTCAGGCGTGTTTTCTGGGCACATGACATGATCTGCATCTTCAAGCTTCTCAGGAAGGTCTTGACTTGCCAGGTTCAACATGCTAGCCAGGTTTACAAACTTCTGCTTCCACTCTTCGTACAATCCTTGGAGATTTGCAATTACCACATCTCTTCCGCCTATGGCTTCTTCAGCATCTCGACACTTGTTCATCCATTGGATACAAGTATTCTCCAGGTCTTGATAAGCTTTCTGAGATCTCAGGTAATCAATTTGCTCCACAGCTTGCTCATGTTGAAATTTCTCACGGTCGTACTTTCGCTGATAACTGTCCTTTTCCAACTTTTCTGCTGCTAGCTTGTCCTCTTCTCTCTTGAGAGAATCCTCTAAGCTCTTGATCTTTGCTTCTAAAGTGATCCTATCATCCTTCTTGTTCTTAAGGCACACCTCTATGTCCTTCTGTAAATTGATAATTCGAACTTCAGCCCTTCTTAATTGGTCGTTACGATGATCCAGATCCATGCTGGCTCCATAAAGAGCACCCAAGCATTTTTCTCTCTTATCTTCTTCTATTCTGCATCTTTTGTTACTGCTTTCCACTCTTTCTTTCATCTTTTTGCTTTTCTCCTCCCACACTTCTTTCTTTCCTTTGGTTTGAAGGAGTTCGATCCGCATGCGTTCGTTCTCCAATTCTAAGCCTTTGATTCTTTCGTTGAGCTCATCTATGTCTTCAGGTAGCAATGGTATTTTCTCAGGAAGGGGTGGGAAAGCTATTGGATCAAGAAAGAATGGAATCTTAACGATGCGAGCTCTTTCTTTTACCCACAAGACATAAGGTTCCTTCACAGCAATATTCTTGCGGACACTAGGATCACTTGTAACGATCTTCTTCCAAGCCGCCTTGAATTTCTTCAACTCTTCTTTAGATGGATTATCAACAACAAAAGGTACCAAATGCCTTTCTTCAGGAGGAGTCTCCATAGGGAGCCCAAGTTGTCTCTTAAGCAGCACCGGGTTGTAATTTATGCAACCATGATTTCCTATCAGAGGGACATTAAGGAAACTTCCACATCTAAGCACAATACCCCCAATCTTCCAATCTCTTGAGTACCATGTGAGGTCATTAGCCCTGAGCGAAGCAAATCTGTAAGGCCACGACAAATTCCTAGACACAAAGTAACCCTCCTTAGGCATGTGCATTTTCATCCACATGTGTAACAACGGAGCGCAGCAAAGGAATACACCTCCTCTCTTTGTATGCCGGGTATGGAAAGTGTGATAAAAATCTGCCAATAAGAACGGAACTGGATTTCCTGTCATGAAAATCTCTATAGCAGCACGATCAACAAACTTATCTGACTTTGGGAACAACACGATCCCATACACAAGAAGAGCTAGGATGGCTCCGCAGGAGGACCAGTTTCCTTTCTCAGCACATTGCCAAGCTTGTTTCTCCAAGAACAGTCTCGTGAATCCTTCTTTGTCTGACTTGTTGTCTACTAACAAACTTGCAGGAAGTCCCAACACAGTAGCCAACTTAGTCATAGTGACTTCTTCTTCTAGCTTTGGGAATGGATTGCGGTCTCTAATACGAAGACCCACAAGCAACTCAAATTCTTCCAAAGTAGGAGCAATCTGGAAGTCTGGGAAAGTGAAGCACCGTAGTTGAATGTCGTAATACTGAGCAAGAGCATGAAGAGCATCAACATTTGCTGTTTCGTCCAGTATACTCAGGATTCTTCCGAAACGAGCCTGAAAGCTGTTGTGTTTGATAGGAGTGATCTTAGCTCTCAAGGCCAGCAGCGAGTCAACCTTTGGTTCCAAGAACTTGAAATTATAAGTGCTTTTCTTGGAAATTTGATTCATCTTGATTGCTTTGACAAATACTTCAAATCTGCAATAAATATAAGTAACTGAGAGCTATGTATTATTTTTTATGAATGAATGTATGCGACAATGAACGGGTAAACCCAAAATGCAATGTTTCAGAAATAACTAGAACGGATGGAAGATACTTTGATCACTCTCCTCACAAGGATCTCACTGGGTGACTTCTACAGTTTTAGGGATCCCAAAGTTAATAACTCATATGGATGTTTATTACACGCGCCATTAACATGACGGTTAATTGACTCCACCATATGAATTTCGTTTGGGTGAGATCTTCGTATCGAGTCACACAAGAGAGAAGTCTCCTGGTACCCCATACTACGTGATCGTCGACACAAGGTTTAAAACAAAGTCCTGGAGTTATGGAACTTTCTCAAATGTTTGATGCACGTGTCAATTTTGACAGTCAATCAACTCCATTGAGTAAGTCTATTCCAAGTGAGGTTTTCGTATTGAGCCACGCGAGGGCGAACCCTGGTGCCCAGTACTACGCAACCATCAACCGATGTTTTAACCAAAAGGTTCTAAAGGTCCTCAGAGTCAACGACTTTAATGAAAACAACTGAGCACACACACCAAAAGCTTGACGGTTGTCAGTATTTCCATTAAAATCTACTCCGAGTGAGGTTTTCGTATCGACAACCCACGAGAGAGGTTCTCTCGGGAGCCCATACTACACAACCTCGCTAACTTATGTTTACACTCATAGACCCGGGTATAGAGCCTTTCCCTCAAGTTGTTTTGATCAAAGTATCAATCCAGTACAAGAGATCCACAATAAGGATATAAAATGTAAAGCAATAAAGAAAGCGATAACAAGTAACACATAAGCAGACATCCAAACAAACGTGGAAACCTAGACTAGGCTCGACTTGCATAGGGGTGAACCATTCCCCAGCAGAGTCGCCAGCTGTCGTACCTCGAAAAATACGATCCCTCGCGAACGCGGTCGCGGCTGGGCTGACTTGAGAGTCTCCACCTAATTTTATTTATTCCCGAAGAGGGAAATGGAAAATATAGATAAAACCACCAAGAAGGGATAAAACAAGGTCATCGCAAACCATTGTCGGGGTTCGGAAGTCGGTTATGTAGGAGGAAGGTATTAGCACCTCCTACATCCATCGTACTCGATGGGAACCATCTAGATTGTCACGCGCGAAGGGATGTCTATACTTATGATTACTTGTTGAACTAAAGGGTTTATTGATCCTAGGGGCTCGGCAAGGATTGAGATCCTCGTGCCTACGTATTCCCTTGTGCAATGGGAAAGTCAGAGCTTCGTAGTTCGGCCTGATATGGGTATTGGTTGTTGATTTTATTACCTTTCTTCGATGAAAGGATTTAAGAGTTCATTTGCACTAAAGACTATGGATAGTTTATCTCGCCCAACAAGACGAGTGTCCTGCGTCGAAATAATCGGAGCGAGTAACGAAAGCTCGTTATCCCCCTTTCTATCGCTTAAGGCTCGTGGCGTGCAATTTTCCTCGTATTTATTGAAGTGTTTTGTTTCCTAAGACCACTTGATGTTGGATCAAGGGTTTGGATCTAAGAAGTAACATTTCGGTTTTTTGGAGTTGAAGGTGAATGCAAGTGGAAGTTTATTTGTTGGTTTTGTTAGCGAGGCACAATGTGCTCGACTCGCAAAGTTGAGAAAATAAGCTAAAGACTAGCTATGGAAAACAAGCGTAATGCGTTGATTTGTTAAGTTAGAAAATGTTGCTAAAAGTGTAAGGTGCAAAGTTCGTGCAGATGGCGATCGAGGAACGATCGACTTACGTGTGTGTATGAAGTGAAGTGCATATGGATGTTTATTTGGCATTGGACCAAAGATTTCGTTTATCTTTGAAAGGAATAATCTTAATGTGCGTTCGTTTTTTACTTAGCAATTTATCGTCAAAAATGCGAAAAGTAATCACACAAATAAGCATTGTATCATGTCACAAGCAAATAGAAACCGAGCATACGCAAAAAACTCATATCACACACATAATCGAGCAAAAGTGAAAAGATTAATTAATCAAATTAAATAGAAATATTTAATTAAATTAATTATCAAAATAATTAATCAAATAAAATAAAACAATTAATTAGATTAATCAATGAAAATATATATTTTATTTTTTGGATAATCAAAAATGGAAATTAATATGAACATATTTAAAAGAAATACCTTTTTGTTTGTTTTTTAAAGGCTGAAAAGGAATATTAATTAATTAAGTTAAATTATCTTAACAAAATTAATCAATCAAGTAATTAATTAATTATATTAAGTAAAATAAATTAATTAAATAACTAATGAAATTTAATAAACTTAAAAAGGAAAATGAAATAAAGATTTAGAAAAGGGGCAGACCCCTAGGTTAGAAACAAGGGTTGTATCACTGGTCAAAACAAAACACTTCAATATATTTAGGAATTTATTTGGAAACCATAAAACGCGTTTGAACGCCTATTCAAAATCAAAGGATTAAAGGACTTTTCGTAAACTCAAATGGAATCCAAACAAGTGACCTCTTTTCCTCATTAAACCATTCATTGGAAGCAGGCGTATCAAGTCTCAAGAAGAAAAAAAAAAAAAAAAGTCAAACAAGAACCAGCTTTTAACACTTTGAAAAGAAAACAACACGAATCCGCCTCTCCGTCTGCTAGCCTTCCTCGGCTATTCCCTCACATTTTCAATCAATCTCAAAACTCAGCTTCATCATCCTTCCATGAAGAATAGAAGCTTCATCGTTCATCCCGCAAGATTCATCAAAACCAAGTGAAAGGGGAAAAAAAACGAAACCCTAATCCCTTTTCTAATACCTTCATATCTCAATACTCAGCTTCTATTTTCTCAACAAAGAAGAAGAACGAAGCTTCACCGTATTTTCATCGATTATCAAAGGCCGAACGCAATATCAAGAACACAACAAAGGAAAGCAATTAATCATCATCCGCAAGTATCAAACACGTTATATTCAAGGGCGCAAAGGGAAGAAGAGAACTACCGAATCGTGAACGATGAATATGAGGTAAGCAGGTGTGACTTTCCCGAGTTCAATCTCTTTTCTCACGTCTCCTTTGCTATATTGTCCTTCGTGTATGATTGAGGGCTTTAGCTCTTCAACTTCTGATTTTCAGTGTGAAAATCAGAGGTGAATCCAAAATTTGAGCTTTAGTGTTAGGGTTTTTGGTGATGATTCTTGCGGAGTTTCTTTTTAATCGTTCTCTGTGACAGGGTTTTCAGGTGTCCTCTCAATGATTGCAAATGATTGGATTTATAGGGAGAAGATTTGAGGCTAATACGTGTGAAGAAGAAGATTTGGCATGTGCGAGTGAGCGAAAATCATGGATGGGATAAAAGTTGGCTACCGCAATCCATTAGAGAAGATTCGCAACAAAATCTTGTGGGGACCTCTTAGCTTGGTGAGTCATTCTTTTCAATTTTTTTTTTTTGTCTGTAGCGATTTTCTGAGAGTGGGGCCCTGTAATATGTGTGATTTTCTTACTACAAACCTATTTTTGTATTCTGAAAAATAGTCAACACAAGTGATATGGCATCACCTTAGACATAATTTTCATGCTCTTGCTTTGAGATTTTGACAGATTTTCCTGATATTAATGTTTCTCTTTGTAGGCTAATGATGATATTCTGAGAGGATGAAATCGAAAAAACAAAGGCGTGACCTGAAGGTGGATTGTTATTGATGCTCAAGCTTGTTATTTTGCAGGTATTGGTATTTGGTTCGATGCATTTCTGTGATTTTCCTGTTAATAACTACTGTTTCTTAGCAGGTATTCATTTGCACCTTTTGATGATTTACTCCATCATTGCTTCACGCGAAGATTACATACACCAGAATCAACGCTTAGGAACATAACCAACAACAATATCGTGTAAAATGTCAGCTTATAGATGATAAGTTTTCTCAAAACTCTTCTGCAAATTTCTACTAAGAATCTTCCTTTATCCTCAAATATCTCATTGTATTGTTTCTTTTTTTTCTTGCAGCATCTTGATGTGTCCTTGAATCACTTTAATTGACCAAAATAGGATGAAACTGGACCACGTGAGTACTGGTGATGTAAACAAAATCATAGCAGTAGGATTTAACAAGATTTCTATTTGACATTATGATCATGTTTCAGTCTTCTTTCTGGTCATGTATCTTGCGTTAATCACCCTCATTCATTGCATTGCTATTTATTAGTGTACTACTGCGAAAACTTGGAATTGTGCTTCTGTTTTGACATAATCCTTTGGTTTTGTAGGCCTAGACTTTGACAGTAAATGTGCTTGCTGCTGGAATGCTTTGGCATGCTTGAAGCTTGATTGAGAAATGACACAATACATCTTCCTTGGTGTGCTTAGTACGAAATCGCCTTGTTTTTTTTTTAATAATTCTGATATTGAGACTTGTACCATTGATTCCTTATAGGTGAAAAACACTCATGAACATGACAATCATTTGGACTAACATGGAGTTTTGAATTGATGAAAGAGCCAATGGAGGCTTGAGACTAGGTCTTTTATTTATCAACTTCCTCATTCTTCCTTTCAGGCTCACTGTCTGTACTGGTGGTGGGAGATGGAGGAGCTGTAAAGGTCGGTGGGCATTGAGATTTTGATATGGAGCACCAGGGTATGCTTGACCTTGATTTTACTGCTACAATGCTTATGTTTCACTGTCTTTGTGGTTCCCCTGCGGAAAATATGAGGTTTCAACCAACTCTCATAAACATCTGTTTGTATTCAAGGCATAATGCATAATATTCCTTCCTCCTGTCTATTCTGACTTCATGAAACATCTGCTCCTGTAGGCTTAAGTTACATATTGGCACAAATCCATCAATTCGAACGAAGCGAGCCTGGAATTGGCCTTTGTCTGGAACAGCTCGATCAAACTGCATCAAGCTACTGCTGCTGCAGATATTATGCTATAATATCCTGGAGTTTTGCCCGAATATGACAGAGTTGCTTTTCTTTATATTCATCTGGTGAAGCTGGTTTGGTATTTTAATTTTCTTTCATGATGTAAACATATCTTGGCTTGAAGTAATAACCATATTTCTTGTTTTGCGCATGAGCATGCTGGAGCATGGTTCACTAACAAAGTTCAGGAGCAACCTGGCCGCGGGAAGATCGTGAAGTGAAGTTCACATGGGGGAAGAGTTTAAAGACACGGCCATGGAGCTGCTGTAAAGAAACGGTAATACAGGTTTAATTCATTGGGATTTGGCTAGCTTTGTAAGTTCATAGTTTTGAATTTTGGGTGTTGGAGATAGTAGCAGCTTGCACGTAGGACAAAGATAAATTAGCTCATGGATATGATCGACTTTTAGTCTTTATAGCTGGAATTTACACTTCACATTTTGACTGTATCCACCTCTCTTATGCACAATTCCATTTAAGTTTTCCATTTGGAAGTTCTTTTCTAAATTGTAAACTTGGCTTGTTGTTTCTTTATGCACATTCAGATTCTGGTTGGCTTATCAAAAGTGATAAGCTGCTATCTCACTCCTCAAATCTGGCTGTTCGTGAAGAAAATCCGCTTGCGGCATAAGTGCACTTGGGATTGGAGCAATGATGGAAACTGTTGCAGAGAGCTCGTAGAATTTCCTTGCCTGGCGTCTGCATTATTGTTTGGTCGAATTGAATTCAACATGTTTCGCTGTGTTGTTGATAACCAGGCATGGAGCTATGCTACATGCTTGCAGAATTGCTCTTCTGTATAGTTGATGCAGAACCTTGTAAGTTTAATGCGAGTTTCAATCTTTGAATATTATCTCGAACCTTTGTTTTCTTATCCGTATTTATACGCTGTCTTGACATTCCTTGCTTCATTTTCTGTTCAGTTTGATCACTTTTCAGTAACCTCCAGTCGGTGCACCGTCATAACTTCCAGCTTAGCGACAGGAAACAATCAAATGCGCACCGGCATCCTCAGTGCTGTTCTTGTCCACAACCAAATGCTCATGAACAGTCTGACATGCAGCTTGATACGTGGCATCTTTTGCGGATTTACTGTTTTGTATGTTGTTGCTAGTAATGTCATGTGTGTTATTCAATGATTATCAATTTTCTTGCAACAATCAGATCCAATTGAGTCTTTCCGTTTGGATTTGCTACTTTGCTTGCAATATGATTCTTTTGATTAGAAACATCCATAGGAACCAACTTGTCATTAGCAAACTCATATTTTGATATTTTCTTCTGTAACATATCTACGTGAGGGAACACCAGCCAATTCATGTTCTTTATTATTTGCTTGTTTGTTTAATCAAGTGGCTCCAACCCAAAACAGAGGTCAAGGTTTCTTTAAATTCTAATATAACTGGTATAATTAATGACTCCACATGTAAAAACTTAAATGCCCATTCGATGGCATTTAGAAACCGACGGCATATTCCTTATTGCCTATACATATAGCGGGTTCCAATGAATGACACCTCTGCAAGTTGGTTCCCATGGATCCTGATAGATGTAACACCTATGATCTCAACATCTATCACAATTTTGAACATACTTCAATTTAAATCCATAAATCCAACAAAACTTGAACATAACTTTTCTTTAAAAATAGACTCATCACACATCTCTTCATCCAAATTTAGTCAATTATATGACTCCCACATTCATTGAGGCAAGACTTGTAATCCAAATGGAATAGGCTTCACATATTACTTGAAAATAAACATTCAAGGCACGATAAGGATCCATCTTTCTTTTAAAATTCACTTGAATTTAAACACACAAGTCAGAATCTACAACCACAATCAATTCCACAACAAACCTTTTATGGTTTAAATCGTTAGCAAACTATAACCAGCGGATACATGATCATTCAAAGAAGAGTCAGCAAGCGCTAAACCAATTATCATGAGGAATGAACGAGGTAGGACAAATTTGGGGTATGAGAGATGCCCCTATCTAATTGCCTTGGGCCCGAAGGAGTGAACTGTTGCATGGAGTTTAATCCTTTAGGGTAGAAGTCAATTAGATATAAAAAGACCCCAAAATTTGTCCGACAAGAGAGAAAATGCGACACCACTGCAAGGGATATGAGGATAAGATCAGAAAGTTGTACAAAATGTCTGAGATTCTTCGTACTAACAACGCTATATCCCGATTTGATGAATAAAATTCTCCAAGTTGTATAAGCCAGTCCCTTATGAATTAGGGTTCCCTCGGGGACAAAATCTTAACAGAGCGTGCGATTCCTTAGGTCATGCGAAGCAGTTCCTTAACAATAAAGGCTCTTCGGAAAATATCCAAATCAGTATCTTAATCAATGATATTCTCTGATCCAACAAAGCAATTCCTCACACTTAAGGCTCTCCATTGATACTCAGAGAAACATCTCAACAAAGGCATAATATTTTCTAAATCATACAAAGCAGTTTCCTTTGGTCAGGACCCTTCAATGACTCTAGAACAAGTATCTTAGCAAAGCATGAGATTCTTTAGTCCATCAAAGCAGTACCTTACCAATGAAGGCTCTTTGTGGACGTTAGAACAATGTCTCGAATAAATGGGGTAAGATTTTCATATCATGCGAAGCAGTTCCTTAAACATAGGATCTTCAGTGATATTAGAACAATGTCTTTACCGAACATGAGATTCTTCGGGTCTCGCGAAGCGATACCTTGTTGATTAAGGTTCTTCGGAGAATGCCAAAGCAGTATCTCGACCAAATGAGATTTCCTGGCTCATCAAAGCAGTACCCTACCAATAAAGGCTCTTTGGGAATATTTAGGGAGGTATCCCGAATAAAATGGTGTACGATTTTTCAGATCATGCGAAGCAGTTCCTTATATTCAAGGATCTTCAGTGAAACTATTTACAGGCCCAGTGATCTTCGTCGAACCATAGGCGAAGCAGCAGTAACTTTAAAATATAAGTTTACAGAAAAATTGGATAGGTTGGGGGTGCCTTCTTATATCCCACCACATGCACGTTACAATTTTGCATTCACCTCTTTTCCTCCAAAATTCCCTCCACTCCCTTCTGCAGAATTTGGTGTGGCTCTGTGCCCTCCATTTCCAGATTGGTTTGTGTGTGGATCTCATTTAAAACTGCTTCGCGAGTCCAGCAAGAAACTTGCCGAACGTGTGGTTCCGACGAAGTATTACTTGGGCAACTTCACTGGGCACCTTCATATTGGGATAGAACATATTAGTGTGGAAGAACCCATTCTTGAAGGTGTCGAAGAAATTACATTCCTCCTCTTATCTCTAACTCCTTTTATTTTTATATCAATGTTCATGCAATTCTTTCTCTTTCAGTTGTTAGAATTGTCAAGAAAACTGCTGGCGAAGGAACCTCCTCTAAAACAGTCGAAAAATATCCCATAACTGCCAAAAAGGTTTCAACAAATAGAAAACACATCCTTCTTCTTATCTATGTATCTCAATATTCCTTCATACTGAATACCTCTTCTTTTTGCATACTACAGGTAACTCGCACACCAGCCAAGAAAAGAAAACAAGAAGAAAAGGAAATGAGTGTCGAAGAGTCTGAGGATGAATCTCCTGAACCTCAACCTCTGAAAAGAAACAAAGGAATGAAGATAAAAACAGTGGCTTCCCAAAGATCCATAGTTCACAGACGAACTCCCCCTGCCAGTCCAACCAACAAAATCCCCTCAAGGAGTGAAAAAAGTGGGGACTCAAGTATTCACACTGAGATCCCTCAGGTATTTATTTTCGACTGACAATATTCCTAGTCTTGACTGCATATATTCTTATCTTATACTTCCCTTTTATGCTCTCTTCAGGTTGTTATTGATGTCGAAGAAACTTCTAAAGTCCAAGAAGAAATTATTCCTTCTGACTCTGAGAAGACTTTGGCTGAAAGGCTTCAAGAAGAAGCCGCCCCAGATGCAGGTGTCTATGGACCTCAAACTCTCGATGAATTCGACATCAGTAACTCTGAGTCTTCTGGCAATAATTCTCCCTTTCGCCCAGACTTTACTGCGGAGGAAAAGACGGCTCCAGACCAGGATGCACCAGCTCAAGGACCAATTACTGCAACAGAAGTTGACGAAGCTACTCCTAGCCAGGACGCACAAGCCCAAGAACCAACTGACACCACAGAGGCTGACAAAGAAATCGTCGAAGAAGAGGTTGATCTGTCGAACCAACCAGAAACCAACTTGAGCCTTGGAGGAACTAACTAAACTGTTCCTACTCCATCAGAAGTTCCAACAGAAACCCCTTTGGGTACTGGTTCGACCAGCTTATCACACGAGGAAATTGAAAGCTTGAAAGTCAGAAAGCCTCTGGAATATTTAAAATCTTTACTCAACTCCAGGTACAACTTCCAAGACTCTTCTCACAGTGGTTCGACAGCTTCAGGGGCTACTTCTGACATTCAACCCATCACTGTTATCATGGACGAAATTAAGACAAAAATCCTTGGGGTGGACCTGTTTGAGACTCTGGCTGAAAATCCTTCTGCCCAGTATGATTTAAAGAAACTCCTGAAACGAGCCAATTTGCTGGAGGCTTCGACTGAAGAGAGTCGCCTGGTGATGGACCTGATGTCAATGATTGATTCTGTAAGTGCTGATTTGGTTCGTCAAAAGGAATTTTCTCAGAACATTACAGCCAAATCTGAAGAACAAGTTTCAGAATGGAATATCGTAGCTTCTTCGACAGACAAAATTTCAGAACTGAACAAGCTTTCTGACGAATACACCAAAGCTGTTGCTGAGTGTGAAAACAACATTCAGGCTTATCAGACTCAGATTGCTGAACTTCAAAAGAAAATCCTCCAAGAGAAGGAACGCCAGGCCACCCTCCAACAGCCCAACCAAGAGGAAATCGACAGTGAACTTCAAAAAGGGCTCCAACATGCAGAATCAGCCCAACAACTTCACAGGGAGATTGACGAACTGACTGTCAGTAAGAGTCTCTGCGAGCGTCGAATTCAGCTTCAAACGAAAAAATTCGACGAACTCAAAGCCACCTTCCTTCAACAGTAGTTTGTAATAGAAATTAGGAAATTTTATTGTTTTAAGAACTTATTGCAATTTCATATGTAATGTTATTTTACGCCATCTGTTTGGCGAAGACAAGTTTTTTTATTTGCAATTTCATTTTGTTCCTATTTTTATTTCTTGCAATGTTGGTTTATACTTCTTCAAGTACTTGCCATTTATTTTCAGCACTCTCCTGTCTTTTTCTATTTCTTCGACTTCATATGCACCATTTGAAAAAACTCTTAAAATTTTGAAAGGTCCTTCCCATTTAGGGGACCATTTTCCCATCAATCTATCTTTCTTTTCCATGGGCAAAATTACTTTCCAAACTAAATCATCTACTAAAAAGGCTTTAAATTTTACTCTCTTATTGTAAAACTTTTCGACTCTTTCTTTCTGCCTCTTTATTAGCTCTAAAGCACGTAACCTTTCTTCATCTAAATCAACCAACTCATCCATCATCATACTCCAATAAATTTCAGATGGAATCTCATGATGCCTTTGAATTCGTATTGACTGTAAACAGATTTCGACTGGAAACACTGCATCATGTCCGTAGGTTAATTTAAATGGGGTAGAATTAGTTGCCTCCTTAGGAGACGTTCGACAAGCCCAAAGGATTTGATCCAGAGTCTTGTGCCAATTTCTAGGTTTTTTACCCACGTGCTTCTTTATCAGATTTATCACTACTTTGTTGGCTGCTTCGACCTGACCATTTGCTTGGGCATAATAAGGTGTCGAAGTTAGCAACTTAAAACCTGTCTCTTTTGCAAATGCCTGCATATTTCTTCCAGTAAACACAGATCCTTGATCAGTGGTTATAGTCTCTAGTATTCCAAATCTATACATTATATGTTTCTGGATGAAGTCTATGACTGCTTCCTGGTCTACATTCGTCAATGGTATGGCTTCAATCCACTTAGTGAAGTAGTCTACCCCAACTAAAATGTACTTCTGCCCTTTTGAAGAGGCTGGCCGAATTTCACCAATCAAATCTAAAGCCCAACCTCTGAATGGCCAAGGCTTTATAATGGAATGTAACTCATTTGCTGGCACATGAGGTATGCCTGCATGAATTTGACACTCTTGACATCCCTTTGCAAATTCGACACAATCTTTCAAAATTGTTGGCCAATACATCCCTTGTCGAAATAGTAACCATTTCATCTTGTGCCCTGCCTGGTGTGCACCACATGCACCACTATGCACATTCGACAAAGCTATATAAGCTTCAGTCTCTCCTAGGCACTTTAGTAAAACTCCCTCTGCATTCTTTTTAAACAATTCATTTCCAAAGAGCACATAACTTATAGCTCTATACTTTATCTTTCTTTCGACTGTCTGGTTTGGATTTTGTAAATAATCCTTGATAGGTTTTCTCCAATCTCCTACCCCTGGATTATCTACATTAAAAATCTCAAAGTTTTCTTTATCACCATATCCCAATCTTATGGTCTCCAAATCAGATGGGGACAGTCTGGTGGATAAAACTTTTCCTCTTACTTCGACAACTTTCATCAGGTTTTCCTTCGACACTTTATAGCCTGAGGCCAGTTGAGCCAGGTCATTTGCTTCCTGATTTTCTAATCTAGGAATGTGTCTAAAAACTACACTGTCGAATCTCTTGAGGAGTCTGTTGGCTATCACAAAATACATGATCAAATTTTCTTTGACACATTTGTACTCTTTTGTCAGTTGTTTTATCACCAACTCAGAGTCACCCATTATTTCGACCTCTGTTGCCCCCAATTCCAACAAAATTTCAAGTCCAGCAATTAAAGCTTCGTATTCTGCCTCATTATTTGAACAGAACCCTTCTATTTTGTACTTGAACTTTGTTGGAATTTTATTGGGAGAAATGATTAATACCCCAACACCTGTTCCATTTTTATGACTGGAACCGTCGAAATATAATTTCCAAGGCTTTCTTTCGACATAATTTGTCTCATCTCCAAGTATGGAGTGGTCAGCTATAAAGTCAGCAACCACTTGTCCTTTGACAGCTTTTAGAGGCATATATTTTAAAGAATATTCAGTTAAAGCTAAAGCCCATTTTCCAATTCGACTATGTAGAATAGACTTAGACAACATATGCTTTATTACGTCGAAATGAGAAGATATATGTACATCAATGGGTTTTATATAATGCTTTAATTTTGTACAAGAGAAATATACACATAAACATAATTTCTCTATCATACTATATCTAGTTTCAGCATCATTTAAGACTCTGCTGAGATAATAGATGGCTCTTTCGACGCCATGTTCATCCTCTTGACAAAGCATACTTCCTAATGTTCTGTCAGATGCTGATATGTAGAGCCTCATGCTTCTTTTTCGACAAGGAGACATTAAAACTGGAGGACTCGCCAGATATTCCTTGATCTTGTCGAAGGCATCTTGCTGTTCTTGCCCCCAAGTGAAGCCTTCCTTCTTCAGTCGAAGTAGAGGTGAGAAGGCCTGTGTTTTTCCACTAAGGTTGGAGATGAACCTTCTGAGAAAGTTGATTTTCCCTAGTAGAGACTGCAATTCCTTCTTTGTCGATGGCACTTTCACTTCCATTATGGCCTTGTCTTTGTTTTCATTAATTTCAATCCCTTTCTTGTGGACCACAAAGCCTAAGAAGTCCCCTGCCTGCACACCAAAAGCACATTTAAGGGGATTCATTTTCAAACCAAACTTCCTCATCCTTTCAAAGGACTGTCGAAGATGGCTAATATGGTCTGAGCCTGAGGCAGATTTAATCACAATATCATCTATATAAACTTGCATAAACGTTTCAATGAAATCATGAAAAATAGAATTCATGGCCCTTTGGTAAGTAGCTCCAGCATTTTTCAAACCAAAGGGCATGACTACCCACTCATATGTTCCTATTGCCCCTGGACAACGGAAAGCTGTTTTTGGAACGTCTTCTTCAGCAATGAAAATCTGGTTATAACCAGAATAGCCATCAAGCATACTTAAATATTCATGGCCTGCTGCAGAATCTACTAGCATTTCTGCTACTGGCATGGGATATTCATCCTTAGGGGTAGCTGAGTTTAGATCTCTAAAATCAATACATACCCTCAGTTTGCCATTTTTCTTAATCACAGGAACAATATTAGCAATCCATTCGACATACCTTGTTGTACGGATGAATTTGCATTTTAGAAGCCTTTCGACTTCCTCTTTGATTTTCGACAGAATTTCTGGTGCAAAGCGTCTGGGAGTCTGCTTTATTGGCTTTTTTTTTCAGTATTGGCAACTTCAGTTCGACCAAATTTCTGTCTAAACCAGGCATTTCGTCATAATCCCATGCGAAGCAGTCTTTAAACTCATTCAGCAGTTGGATCATTTCGACTCTGAGTTGAGGATTCATTTTGGCACTGATGTAAGTTGGCCTTTTCTCTGCCCCCAGTCCCAGATTAATCTCTTCCAAAGGATCATGTGCCACCATTTTCATATTGGTTGGGGCTGGATCTTTTTCAAACCCCAAGGGTTCGTCATCATAAATGGCATCAAGTCTTTGACTCTGCCATTCGCCATTAGAATCTTCTTCTAAACTCTGCTTTGTATGTTGTTCCTCAATGTTTTCTTGAGGATGTTGCTCTTCGACAACTTGTGTGTTGGCTTCGACAACCATGTTTCTTACTTCAGCCTCAAGGGCCGCTTTGAGTTGTTTTTCGGCTATATAAGCCGAAATCTTTTCTATTGTTGATGCCTCAGTCATTTTCACTGAACTCACTCCCCCACCCAGTTGGATTGACATGGGCAGTTCCCCAAGTGTAATTTGTCTCCCCAATTACTTCTTTATCCCACTGGAAGCCATGCGTAGGGTGGAGGTACATGGAACAATAGGCGTTGTCGGAGGTTGTTAGGTCAAAACCAGCAGGATTGCATGGTGCTATATGGGCCAGGTTCTTGTCGAAGTTACGACTGGTGACATTGTTCACATCAACTGTGAAGTAACTTTGATCTGCTTCTATGTTTTCGACAATCCCATCTGACCTCCAAATTGCTATCCTTTGATGCATGGAGGATGGCACAGCCCCAATCCCATGGATCCATTCTCTTCCCAACAGCAAGTTGTAATTTGCCTTTGATGCTATCACCACAAACATTGTAGGCCTTATAATGGACCCTACAGTCAAGTTTAGTTGTATTACCCCCAGTGTTGTCCCTACCTTACCTTCATAGTTGGACAACACCATGTTGTGAGGCTTAGTGTCGGAGTCATCTTTTCCAATCCTCTTTATCATATAATGAGGAATTAAATTTACAACTGCTCCACCATCTATCAGAATTTTGTTGACACCCACGTTTTCTACCTTTCCTTTTATGAAAAGTGGCTTTAAGTGAGCCTTCATTGCATTATCTGGCTTTTCGAAGAAAGCATTTTGCTCTTCGACACAGCCATTATTCATTATGTAGTAGCATACAGGCTTAAGGCCTATGCTATCATCTGCCATGTCATCCTCTTCGTCTTCGACTTCCATTATCCTGTCATAGTCTCTGGGCAACACAGAAACCACATTGCAGGTTACGTCGAAGGACGCATCAGACTCTGAACTGAAGTCATCTGTAACTTCTTCATCCACTGGCATTTTGTTGTTTGTTTTCTGCATTTCTGTGGTGTCATTAGATCCATTCTTCTGAGGGGGTTCTTCTTTTGCCAGAGGTCTCCCCCTGCTTGTAATCTGCACATGCTTGCTTGATTCAGCTTCCTTCTGCCCAACCCTTTTGTGTTCTACAGTCTCTTTTCCAATTTTCTTCTGCCTTTGGAATCTTCTCCACTGGGACCTGGACATAGGATTCTTCCCTTTGTAGTTTTCAGAGACGTACTTTGGCCTTGCCTCCTTTTTTACTTCCATTGAGGCACCCCTGTTCACTTCAAAACTCTTCCATTTCTTCTGACCTTGGGCATCCCTTATAGGTTGAACCCATTTGTCGTCATTTGGTCTGTTGGAAGGTTTATAGGTGTTGATACGTCCTTCTCCCAATCGTTGGATATGATGCTCCCCTCTTCTTGGGTCGAACCTGTCATTTCTGGTTAGTGGGACAGTTCCCCAGTTTCTTTTCCTCTGGGTCTTTTCTGCTGCTTCTAAGTCATCAGCTGCTTTCCTGTCGAACACAGCACTGCATCTTGGGCAAAGCATAACTTCTGCGTTCTTCCTTTGACACCTCTGGATGAATTCGACAAGACTTTCGTTCTCTTCTGGGTAAACCAGCTTCTGATGATTCTCTTGACGTTTCTTTCCCTTGTTGGTGTCTGGTCCTACCTTTTGAGTGATTTCCACCATATGAATCCCAGCATTCTGTTCAGTTGTGATTTTCAATTTGTTCATTTTTTCTACTAGCATCATTTCTTCCGGGATATTCTCCTTTGACTGATTCACTCTGCCTTTTGGGTGTAAACCCTTATAGATGTATTTGCAGCAGTGTGCAACACCTTCGACAGAATGTTCTTCAGTTCTGATGGTACTACTGTTTATTGGTTCGACAGTAAGGGTATTGTCATCAGTCCCTGTTGTTTTGATCTTATCTTGGTCAAGGCCCTCAGTGGCCTCTTTTTGGACAGTGGGGGTTTTGTTATCCTCCTCTTCGTCATCATTTTTGAAAGAATCTCCCCATCCTGTGGGTTTGATTTTATTGATATCTGTTTTGGAGCTTGGTGGTGCTGAATATTTCACCATGAAGTCGAACTTCCCATTCGACTCTCCTAAAGTGTCCCAGATCACCCCCTGCTCAGCATCTCTTTCATAGTTTTTCTTGTCGAAGCTTCTTCCCACTTTGACTGTATTTCTTTCATCGAAACCTTCAGTAGTTTCAATGGCATTCTCCCTGTCGAAGTCTTCAGAAGCTTTGACTTCTTCCTCATCCTGGTCTGCAAGTTCATCAGCCCCCTCCACCACATTTACATGGGTGTCGAAACCTTCAGCAGCTTCTATCATGGTGAAGTTGGTGTCGAAGTTTTCAGTAACTTCTACCATTTCAAAACTTTCCTCCGCCATGATCTCCATTTCGATCACATTTACCATTTCTGGTTCAGCATAATTGGCCTCCACAACCTGCATGGGATTGGAGTCAATCCTCATCTGTTGCTTGGCTTTGTCTCCAAACTTCAGCCTTCCATTTTGGATTGCATTCTGGACAAGATCCCTGAAAAGGTAACATTGAGAAGTTTTATGACCCAAGAAATTATGGTATTTACAAAAACCTCTCTTTTTCTGTTGGTCTACAGGAGGCTCCTTAGTGCCTGCTGGTTTTATTAACTGACCATCTTTGACTAATAAATCAAAAATTTCATCACATTTGGTGATGTCGAATGTATAGGTTCTTTTGGGGAACCTGTCATTCTTTTCTACTTCGACTGGATTTTTTCCATTCGACGGGGCTAAAACTTTACAAGAATATGGAGGGCCTTGCTTTAATTCTGCCAGATCAATTTCTTGCTGGTCGAAAATGACTGGTTCGTTTTCGTCATAATCATCTTCTTGAACTATTCCTACATAGGCCACTCTTTCCTTCTTGTTTTTATTTGATCTAAATATTTCATTTTTTAGTCTTTCTATTTGCCTCACTCTGTCTTCCAATTGTGCCATGTCTCTCAAGTACTGGGTATCCAGTTTTTTCCTTATGGAATAATCTAGACCCCCTGCAGCCATTTCGACTAGTTCTTGTTCCGGCACTTGTGTAAAGCATCTGGCTTTTAATAATCTAAACCTATTCAAATAGTCATCTATAGGTTCAGAAAATTTTCTTTTGACACTTGCCAACTCTTTCAAACTTATCTTGGTTTATCCCATATAGAATTGTTCGTGGAACAATCTTTCTAATTGGGCCCATGTGAATATTGAAGTTGCAGGAAGAGATGTAAACCAAGTGAAAGCATTTTTTGTCAAAGAACTTGGGAAATATTTCATCCTTAAGTTCTCATTATTAGCAATCTCTCCTGCCTCTATCAAATAACGCGCTACGTGTTCTATGGTGGACTCACTAGTATCCCCTGAGAATTTGGTGAATTTGGGGACTTTCCACCTTGGTGGTAATTCTTGTTGTAAGACAAATTCAGACAAGGGGGAAGTATAACTAGGCCTTTGTAATCCTACGTTTACTCCATTTTGGGCCATTATTCTCTCAACCATGGTGGCAATATTATTTTCGACAGGCATGTTATTGTAACGCATTCTCTGCTGTAATATTTCATCAGCATTTTGGTCTCTCTGGACTATTATTCTTCTTGGTTCCTGTCGAATGGGCTCTTCTACATTAGGCTGTTCAACTATCACCTCTTGGCCCCTGGGATTTTCATGAGGGTTTCCTAATGGCCTTTGGTTTATAGTAAGTTCCTCTTCTGCAGGCCTATTGGCAGGATTTTGATTCAATTGCAGTCTTTGCTGTGTTTGAGGGACTCTGAAAAAGTCAGCAATGTGTGCCATCTGTTCTGCCAATATTTGGTTTGTCTGGGTAGTGTTTTGTATTAAAGGATTGAACACTTCCCCCATTTGTTGTGTCAAAGCCTGCACCATATCATGATTGCTTTCATCCATCTGTTGACGAATTACTTGTGCAGAATGGTTTGTCATAGTGGGCATATGGAAACCTGGTGGAACTTGATTCATTCTATTTCCATTTCCACCATATCCTGATCCCTGCAATGGTGATGACATTTGAGCCATAGCATCAGAGAATAATGGTAACGAATTATGTAGGCTTGCCATCATTGAAGTCGGCATTCCATATGGTTGTTCCCTCCCAGTCAAGGGATGAGAATAATTCAGATATGGCCTGAAGGTATTTCCTCCAGGGGGAGGGGTTCCAAAGGGTCTGGCGTGTCCCATGGTGGAAGAACTAGGCGCATTCTGGGACCCTGAACCCGTTGGTATGGAATCCCCTAATGGAGGCCTAATCTGTTCTAAAACAGGGCCAGAAACTGGTATTGCTCCTGACGAAGGGATGGGATTGGAAACTGGAATGGTTTCGTCAGGATTGTTTGAAGCATTTGGCAAGTTAGCCATCCTTCTTCCTCTTGTTCTCTTTGGTATTTCTACGTCGGTTACGGCTAGTTTACCGCTTCTAAGAATCATACAATGTAGCCAGGAACAATTTGTCTAAGAAAGTTCTCTATTTAGATTTTATTAACCGCACAAGTCCCACCGGGTGTGCCAATTTGTTCGCAGTGATTTCTGGCGAACAACCTCTGGTTAACCAATTTCTCAGAAAACTGGGTTACTTGCAGGACCAACCAAACAAGTCCTAGGACACATGTGCAATTATTCTGTCGAACTACTCTTAGTATTTGTGATTGGTTTATGGTTTGTTTGTTTATAGTGTCAAAGTATTCAATGCTTTGAGTTTGAAATTAAAATAAAGTAAAGTCTTAAACGAAAGTAAGAAAAAAGTGTCGAAAGATGTAACTTGCAGAAAAGTAACTAAAACTTTGAAGATAAAATAAACTTGATGAAATAAACTGGTAATTTAAATAACTTTAAAAGAAAGATGGTGTTCAAACGTACATGGTTCCAAATATCAAACTCATTTTCTCTCACACTGGGTACTTAGAGTATTTACAGGAATTTTGTATCAGTTTTCACACACACATTCTAAACAAAAACTATTCTATTTATATACAAACAAAGTAACTGCCTAGAACGGAAAAATCACAAATAAATGACAAGTGTCAGCCTGCATGCAACTTCTTTTCCTGAGCCTTCCATGTGTCTAACTGCCAAAGGTTACAACGTTTAAATTTGAATTCCCCCCTTTAGTGAAGAAACCTTGCACCTCTTCAATCTGTCGAAGTCTTTAAAGAAGAAACACCCCTTTCAAAATCTGCTAAATAATGCTTCTGTCAAACAACTCTTCTCTGTCGAAATGTCGAAAGACAACCTTGTTCTGTCAAATGCCTAGCTACAAACAACTTTCCAAACTTATCCTGCCAGAATACTATTTGCCCTTTTGTCGAAGCATTGGAGCTTTTAACCTTGTCAGCATCTCTTGAATTTCTTTTCTTTCATCATTCTTCGACAGAGATGGCTTCAAGCTCCAAATTTCAACATGTCGAAATTATGAGCTTACAACTACCTTAGCAAAAAGTTTACCGACTGTGAAACAAGATACTCACTGCTCGAGAAAACTTGTTGCGCTTTGGCATGGGCTGCTCGTCGACTAAGACAGTATATGTTGACTCATACTACCTTGTTGATTTCAAAGATGGATCCAATCAAGTACATATTCGAGAAACCTGCTCTCTCCGGACGAATAGCAAGATGGCAAATGATCTTAACAGAATATGATATACATTACACTACTCAGAAGGCCATTAAAGGAAGTGTTGTAGCTGATCATTTGGCTCATCAAGCAGTGGATGAATATCAGTCAATGAATTTTGAGTTCCCTGATGAAGACATTATGATTATTACCAAAGAACCTGGACAATATGACGGACCTGAACAAGGATCCCGATGGACTATGGTTTTTGATGGAGCTTCTAATGCACTTGGCAATGGTGTTGGTGTTGTGATCAGTTCCCCTGAAGGTTGTCATACCCCGATTACTGCCAGACTTTGTTTCTATTGTACCAATAACATGGCTGAGTATGAGGCATGTATCCTAGGTATCAAAGCTGCCATTGATATGAAGATTCAGTTCCTGGACGTATATGGAGATTCAGCCCTGGTAGTAAGTCAGATCAAAGGAGATTAGGATACCAAGCATGATAATCTCATTCCTTATAGAGAACATGTGTTGTCTTTAATCCCATATTTTGAAGAGATTACCTTTGGACATATTCCACGAAGAGAGAATCAGTTGGCAGATGCATTAGCCACCATGGCATCTATGTTTGAGATCAGCTGGGATGATGAAGCTCCCAAAATTACTATTGATAGATTTGAGAAGCCTGCATACTGCAATGAGATTGGCACTGAAGAACCAGAAGGGAAGCCTTGGTTCTATGAAGTGAAAAGATATCTTGAAGCTCAGGAGTTCCCTGAAGGGGCATCTGTCAAAGATAAGAAGTTTCTGAGGAGGTTTTCTGCTAAGTTCTTCTTGAGTAATGGAATTCTGTACAAACACAATCATGATTCGACTTTGCTTCGTTGTGTGGATAAGAAGGAAGCAACAGAGATTATGGAAGACATGCATGATGGGATCTTTGGCACTCATTCTAGTGGTCATACTATGGCAAAGAAGATATTGAGAGCAGGTTACTATTGGTCTACCATGGAAGCTGACTGTTATCAACATTCCAGAACATGTCACAAGTGTCAAATCTATGCTGATAAAGTACATATACCTCCATCACCATTGAATGTGTTGACTGCTCCTTGGCCTTTTTCCATGTGGGGCATTAATATGATTGGTGAGATCAAACCTACTGCTTCTAATGGGCATCGTTTCATCCTGGTTGCTATTGATTACTTTACAAAGTGGGTGGAGGCAGCTTCATTTGCATCTGTTACTAAGAATGTGGTGGCCCGATTTATTAAGAATAATCTCATATGTAGATATGGCATCCCTGAAAGGATTATTACTGACAAAGGCTCTAATCTGAATAACACTATGGTTATTGATCTCTGCACGCAGTTCAAGATTAAGCATCACAACTCTTCTCCGTATCGTCCGAAGATGAATAGGGCAGTAGAAGCTGCTAATAAGAACATTAAGAAGATTATACAGAAGATGACTGTTACTTACAAGCATTGGCATGAGATGTTACCATTTGCTCTTCATGGTTATCGTACTACAATACGTACTTCAACAGGGGCAACCCCATTCTCCTTAGTTTATGGTATGGAAGCAGTTCTGCCCATTGAAGTTCAGATCCCTTCCTTAATAATCATGAAGGATGCAGGCTTGGATGAAGATGAGTGGATTCAGACTCGACTTGAACAGATAAATTTGATTGATGAGAAGAGGTTAGCAGCTGTGTGTCATGGTCAGATGTACCAGAAACGGATGATCAAGGCTTTTAATAAGAAGGTTAAGCCAAAGGTATATCAGACTGGTGACTTGGTAATCAAGCGTATCATATTACCACAGGGTGATCCTAGGGGCAAGTGGACTCCTACATATTAAGGGCCATTTGTGGTCAAAATAGTATTTTCAGGAGGTGCCATGATGCTTACCACTATGGATGGTGAAGACTTCCCACAGCCTGTAAACGCAGACATAGTTAAAAAATACTACGCATAAAAAGAGACCCGCTAGGTTGACTGGCCTAGGAAAAAATAAGGGCATCCCGGCGAACCAAAAGGGTTCGGGCAAAAATTAGGGATATATATATATATGAAAAATGTACACCCGGCAAGTCGAAAACCTGAAAAGGCGGCTTGGGCAAAAAAGGGTATCCCGGTGGATTGAAAACCTGAAAGGGCAATCCAGGCAAAAGTTAGGGATAAAAGCGTATGACTATGTCTCGTTTGGATCACCCATGTAAACTCCAACTAGTTGTGCTACTTAATTCAAGCTCTAACAGATAAAGATCAATCCAATCGTTTCCGTCTCAATAGCAGAAGATGAGATACTTGAAGATAATGGCAATAGTAGAATTGAAACTCAATAGGATTATTTCTCGCATAGCTAATTTTCTTTGTTTTATAAATTTTTTACGACGAATTCCTCTTACTAGGATTTTTGTCTCCTTGTACAAACTCGCCTATGTATAGGTCACTTTGTGATATGAATAAAATTTCATCTTTGAATCCAGATTTACTTTTACCCTATTTACATAACGGAACGTCCATTGGTTGTGTTTGAATGTATGTATGCTTTTGAATATGATTGATGTTTACCAGAAATGCATAAAATGCTTGAATATGATTGATGTTTACCAGAAATGCATAAAAATGCAGTAATAGTATTTACTAAGGACGAACGAGGGAAGGAATTCAACGAAGCTTCGCTAGTTCATCCCCACAAGACAACTACAAATCTCCAGTAGAGCAAATCTATCTTTATAAATACTTCGAGTTACATCTCCCCTTGAATTTATGTCCATCTCTTTTATCCTCAGTCGAGATACTCAGAAACTTATTTCCTTCAATAGAAGTACGACGAACGAAGACGGGAGGTTATAAATACTATACTATCAAACAAAACGGGAGCAAGTTCCTCATATTCTTCAGCAATGAATCGGGATTTATTTTCCCTAGTCAGCAGTTGTTATACAAAGATATTCAGACGCTTCAGGCTGCAGGATTCATACATACATCATTTACATCATACCATAACATATCCATAAATGCATAATACATTCACTTAGGTGCATCATACTATGCATGCATACATATTGCATAAACTAACATTTTCCTTGCAGGATAGTTATATGCAGATAAAACAATATCCACAATTCATAACAGGTCAGAAATGATCCATACATTACTCAAGATGTCCTCGGAGAGTAGGCAAACGATCTGTACAAAGATCCATTCCCTAATCCAGGATACTTCCAGAAGATTTCATCTATCTAGTCTTGAATAGCAGGCAAACGATCTGTACAAAGATCCATTCCCTGGTTCAAGATATTTTCAGAAGATTTAATCTATTTCCTCGGAGAGTAGGCAAACGGTCTGTACAAAGATCTATTCCCTAATCCAGGATGTTTCCAGGAGTTAATCCTGACACTTTTTCATCCTCAGAGAGTAGGAGAACGGTCTGTAAGAAGATCCATTCCCTAATCCATGATACTACCAGAAGATTTCATCTATCTGGTCTTGAATAGCAGGCAAACGGTCTGTACAAAGATCCATTCCATGGTTCAAGATATTTTCAGAAGATTTAATCTATTTGCTCTTTAATAGTAGGCAAACGATCTATATAAAGATCCATTCCCTAGTTCAAGATATTTTCAGAAGAATTAATCCTGATGTTCTTTTGACCTTAGAGAGTAGGCAAACGGTCTGTACAAAGATCCATTCCCTAATCTAAGATATTTCCAGAAGAGCTAATCGTCACGAAGATTTATTTCTACTAGTCTATTCAACAATTCAAACCATGTTGCATAAACGATTCAGAGACGGCCTATATGAAGACCTAGTACTGATATCCAGTATCAACATCAAGATATTATCACCTCCTGATATTATGGATGGCATCTATAAGCCCATCTCCAGTTCTTCCAAGTAGCATCTTCAAGCCCACTCCAGCATATACAACTAATCATCAGTGTTACTTTACGCACCGGCGAGTGCAAATTTTTGGGCTTTTGTGTTCAATCCCCTTCAACCTTCCAGGTCACGACTGGCACATATACCAATCTAACCCCTCAGGTTTTAGAAAATTGAACAGGGGGAGCTGTTGCACCCCAAAATTTGCCCTCTACAAAACAAGACTTTGTGTACTAAGAGGTTCACAAGGTTCACAAGGCTCACAAGACATCTCATGAGGTTCACAAGGTTCACAAGGCTCACAATTAGTCAGAAAGTTTGACAATTCCCTCAGACAAGGCATTCTCCTAAGCAATGCATCTTAAACTAGGGTTTTGACTTTCATAAGGCTAAGTGGACTTCCAAGACTTCAAGTGAGCTTCATAGCATCCTATATGTGTTCAAGAATCCCCATGTCAAGTTTCAAGACTTTCCCAAAAGATTTGCTCAGTCAGATGATCAGATAGGTTAAAATCAGTCAAAGTAGTTAAAAAGTCAAACTGAGGTCAACTGTGGTCAAACCAAAGTCAAACTTCATGATTTTTTGCCAACATCAAGTATATGAAGTAAAATTCATCATTTGATCAAGGGTTGATCATGATTCATCAAGGAGATTTCAGATCATCAAGAATCAGGAGTTTCTAAATTAGGGTTTTCGTGGGAAAAGTCAACTAAACTTTGACCAGCCATAACTTTCACATGCTTCATCAAAAATTTTCCATCCAAAGCTCATTTTTAAGGAAATTGAATTCTCTACAACTTTGTGTCTCACAAGCCAATCCCAAAAATGCTTCATTTGGAAGGTATGAGCTAAGACATTATAGGTCTTTTTAAAAGTCAACAAAAAGTCAACAACTTCAAAAGAGCATAAATTGAGAATGGTAAAAGATATGGACATGAGACCAAAGAGGTTGGTTATAGGACTCTTTAAGAATTCCAAAATGTCCAAGAACACCTTCATAGCATTAAAATTGAAGGATTTGTGCCCTTGCAAAGTTGGGAAATATTTTAGAGGTATATGAAGCAAATGGGGTCTTAAAACCATAATTCACCAAATGGGCTTGCTTTTTTATGATCCAAACACTTCCATGACATCATGCACGAAATAAAATTTATTTATTCATAATTTTATTCATTTTATTTTTATTTATTATGATTTTTTATGTTAAAAATCATTTTAAATTAAAATAAAATATAAAATGATGGATATTTGATTTGATTTGGTTTCTAGAAAGTCTTAAGACTTATTTAGACTTGATTGATACAAAAATAATGAAGATCATACCAATATGGAAATGCTAGATCAAGGAAAATCAAATTTTGAGATCACATCTTTTTCAATCTCCCAAAGATCAAAAGTCCACAAATTTGTTAAAGTTTCTGACCTAAATTCATTCACTTATATATAAACAACATAAAGATCAACCCTAGACACGAATTCACAGCCTCTAACACCATATTCAAATTTCACAAACTTGTTCAAAAACTCAAATTCGGTTTCACTATTACAAGGCATTTAAAGGTATTTTAAGAACATAGGAAGGATCCTTGGACATCACTAAACCTATCTCAGCCTTCAAAAGTATCTGAAACTTGTTCATATGCCATAGCCGAATGCATTTTCATCTTCATATTATTTTTTTCGATTTTACATATTTAATCGTTATAACTTAAAATTATTCATTGATTTGTGTTTATTATGAAGTATTGAAGCTTTCTGGACAATTTGCTTTAAGTTTCGTGGCCGTAATCCTATTTCACCTTTGTTAGGGTTTCCTCTTCAAGTTTGGGGTTCTATGATATGAGCCATATAAATGTTTGTTATTGACATGTTTACACTGTATGAACTGTAAGGATTGCGTTGGTGCAATCAATTTGATGAAATTGCAGGTGTATCATGAGATACGGCATTCGCAGGTTTTCCTGCGAACAAAATTTGTAGGAAAGTTCGTGGAAGAATTCGTAGCAAATTACGCAGGTTCAGAGGTAGAAGAAGGTCCCAGGCACGCGAAGATATAATTCAAAAATTGGACTTATTTTATTATGAACTCGTTTCGTTATATTTCACAAACGAGCGGGTAGCTCAGATGGTTTTGGTGCATGTATGTGCTAATGAAAGGCCTGGGTTCGAAACCGGCCACAAAATTTTTTTGCTTTGATTTATTTTATTTTGTAGGATAAAGAATAAAAGGATTACCACCTGGATTACTAGCACAAGCGCATGCGCAGCCTGGTGGAAGGCTTGTTGGTCCAAGGGTGGTGAAGCCTAGGACGTGGGTTCAATCCCTGCCCCAGGTAAGTTTTAATTTTTGTTTTGTTTAATTATTTTTCTTAGTTATTTTATTGTTAATTAATTATAATCATGTTTAATACATATATTTAAATGAATATAGGAAAATAATATGTAAATATTTCATATTTTCTAAAAAACCTCTAAATTATTTTATAAATTCTAAACCTAGTTTTTTTTATTATGTATTTGAATTAAAATATGTATATATTTATTTAATAATCAAATTAATAATGTAAATTAAGTTATAAACCCTAATTTTATTTTCTAAAAAAATTCTAACCCTAATATTTTTTATATATAATTAAAACCCTAATTTTCTCTAACCCTAATCCTAACCCTAATTCTTATTTTATTTAAATCTTAAAATTAATTAAATTTTCCTAATATCCAATTAAATAAATTAATCATAGTTTATTTTGTAAATAAATTAGTATATCTTTATTATTTTATTTTCAAAAATTCTTTAAAATTGTTTATTAAAATCTAAAAATACTTAATTGAATTCTATGTATATTTTGTATATTATTACTAACCTTTTCTTCTTAATTATTTTATTACTAACCTTTTATTTAATTGTTTATTTTATTATATAATTATTATTTAATTTATTTTTATTATTATGTAACTGTAAAAGCGTTGTAATAGTCGTAGCTCTTATCGTTTATTTATAAATATTATTGCTTTGGTTAGTAAAATAGGGAGTGATAACATGTTTGCTTTAAAATTAATTTAGATCACTAATCATAAGATAAATATTTGAATTTATACACGCACACACGTAAGTCGATCTTTGATCGCCATCTCACTTCCTAAGGGTTATCCCTCATGTTGCCTAAACCAAAAGGTCAAGTAAGGTGTCTAAAAGCAAGGTCCCTTCTCCTAAAATATCATCAAGTCCCTTTACGATTATAAGATCAAGTCCCTTCGATGTTGCCTTCGTAAATGATCTTGTCCCTTTCGAATAAAAGATGATAAGTCCCTTCGTATTGCTAAAACACCTTACAGTTGCCTAAACACAGTTGTCCCTTTACATGTCCCTTAACATCCTTGCTAATGACTACCTATTCCTTAATAATAGGGATAGTCTTACCATTGAAAGGACATTCAAGAACAGTAAAGATTTAATCATAGGGTAGGTTCCTCTTAAGTACTTGCTCACTCCTTCAAAAACATTTCATTACACTTCACATTTTAAACAATTTTCAAAACAAAGTCTTTATATATATCCGTACAAGGATCATTATAAAGTACTTAAGAAAATTTTCAATCACACACTACACTTTCTTAAAACAATTTAAAGTGAGCTAAGTAACTAAGAGCCCATGGATAACCATGGATGTAAAGGGTGCTAACACCTTCCCTTTACATAACCTACCCCCCGAACCCAAAAATCTTTTAAGGTTTTTCCTGTTCTTTTATGCCCTTTCCTTTTGGATAAAATAAAAGTCGGTGGCGACTCTTGCTATCCGCAACATTTAACTAAAATCAGTTCTCCCACCGTGTTACAGCAATGCAGATGCAATGGTGTGCAAATGGATGAAATGCAAGGATGGTTTCAAGGAACTCAAAAAGCAATTGCAAATATCAAAATGGGAAAAACTTTTTCCAAGAGGGATTACAAACTGAAGTTCATCTATGGTAAAACTTGTGATGTTTGCAATGGACGTATCTTTGTTCCTTGAAGACTTTATTAAAATATGATGCTTATAATGCACAAATGTTGGACCTAAAGTATCACAAATAAATCTGAAACCTTCCTAACAGGTAGGCTGTAAGAGATTAGTTCTACGTTTTCTACCCACAAAACCCACTCACGGTATAGTTTCTAGGGTGGTGGTATCAGGAAACTCAAGGTCACAGACGTTTATCGTACTGACGCCCTACCGCAGGCTAGCTGCATTATGACGATAATGACGATAAGGTCTACCTTGAGTGGAGTTCTCATTCTAGGCCCTCAAAGGGGCGAGCCCTTAGGGACTAACACTACACAACTACCAATATTGAAACTAGTTCTAGGAGTGGGTCCCAGAGTCTCATCCCTTTCATGAATAAAGTCACGCGACAGGCTAGCTGCGTTACGACAAGATCTACGAATAGGTCTACTCTCTGGTGGAGCTTTCATGCTAGGATCACAAAGGGGTGAGCCCTCGGAGACTAACACTAATAACTACCAATTCTAACCTAGGTGTTCCCTCTTCTTTTTCCAAAGCTCAGTTAAAAAGTTTTACTTGTGATATAATCCCAAGACCCCACAAATAAATGATAACGAGCATATAAGAGAAAGCGATAAAAGAACAAATAAACAAACATATATAATGAAGATAACAAACAAAGAGAAGACAAATAAGACAAAAATCAATAATTAAATGCATGATTAGCTAAGTTAGGTTCGACTCTCTCTCGCATGGAGCTAAGTCCCCAGCAGAGTCGCCAAGCTGTCGTACCTCGAAAAATACGATCCTCACGATGGACGCGGAAAAAACAACAGAGTCGCCGCCTAATTCTATTTATTCTAACGAGAGAAAAGGAAGATATAGACATAACCTAATAAGGATAAGAAATGGTCAATGAAACCAAATTCTAAGTTCGGGATTCGGTTACGCAAGAGGAAGGTATTAACACCCCTCACGTCCGCTGTACTCAACGAGAACCTCTTAGTCTAACTATGCGATTGAATGTTGATTTATGTCTTTTGTCTTCTAAATGGTTTTCAAAGATGTTTGTTCTAAGGGAAATTATTTTTTTATTATTATTATTGTTATGGGGAAAATGGTTAGTTTTTTATTAGTGTGCTCGCGAAAGATTAAAATCCCCGTGCCTACGTATTCCCTTGTGTAATGGGAAAGTCAGAGCTTCGTAGTTCATGCAACAACGATTTGTTGGTGTTTTTTAATGAACAATTGTTTAAACCGCTCTCTAACTGCTAAGCGTTGGCTTGTCTACGAGATAGAAAAAAGTTTAAACAATGTTCGCTTGGAGAAAGTGTTTGATCTTGATTAAAGTGTTTTAGAGACGAAAAGGGCGAATGAATCACAACCCAAGGGCTAGCCAGCGATCCATTCAAGAACCCGTGGAATGCTAGACTCCAGAGTTCAGTTATTTCGTTGATCAATTGTGAAATAATTTGTATTTGTTGGGTAGATTTTAAATTAGGTTTGAAAGAAAGAGACAAGTCGTCATCTTTGAGGAAGATATCTCGCCTATTCCACCACACACAGTTAATGGAGAAAATAGAAGGGGAATAAGCTTCAAACTTGGATATATGTTCAACAAGTGATTGCCACATTCTTCCTTAAGAGAAATTGTTTGAGAAAATTGATTTTTGTGTTTATAGGAATAGGAGAAATGTCTTTCCTATGGAAATGAATCATGTCTAATCCTTCAAAGGTGTTAAGTTTTGAGTGTTTTGAGATGAAAGATTTGAATGAGTCACAACCCAAGGGCAAGCCTCAAGAGCGATCATTCAAGAATTTGAGGAATGCTAGATTCCAGAACTCAGTTCTTCCATTATAATAATTTGATTAGGTATTTTAGGAACGAAAGGTTGGATAAACCACAACTTGAAGGCTAGCCTCAAGAGCAAATCATCCAAGAATCCAAAGAGTGATAGACTCTAGAACTCTTTTCTTTTGTTATTTGATATGTGAGAATTAAGTGTTTTGAGTATGAAAGGGCGAATGAATTATAACCCAAGGGCTAGCCTTAAGAGTAATTCATTCAAGAACCCATGGAATGCTAGACTCCGGAATTCAATTCTTTCGTTTTTGTTTAAGAAAATAATTTGAATGTTTGGTTTGGAAAATGTTAGATGGCGATGCGCGAAGCACTCGACTTACAGGTGAAATGCAAATGGAGGTTAATTGTTTGATTGGTTAGGTGGATTTAATTCCTAGTCCCTAAGGGTGCTCCTAGTAATATGAAACCATAACCGAATGAAATGTGCGAGTGTGCCAGTGATACCACTTTGTGTTGGACCAAGGGTTCGCGAACTAAGGAGGGATCTATAATAGTCCCTAAGGGTGCTCCTAGCGATCGAAACAAATAAATAGAGCGGAAAAATAAATTGCATACAAATGGAAATCGGGAGAGGGATACCAAATAAATTACACGAGATTGTGATGAAATAAAAGGGCTCATTGTATTTTTCCCAAGAGAAAGCGTGTGTGCAATATCTTAACTATTCGGAACCATTGGAGCTTGAAATTAATCGGAGGCGTCGAAATGTAGCTCGTTAACCACCTTATAACCGATTCAATGTTAGAGTGGTTCTATGAGGAGTCGAGCATTGATATTGTATTAAAATTCTAAAATAAAATAAATCGACTAAATAAAATAAAATAAACTATGAAATAAAAAAACTAAGCTAAATAGGCCTCATATTGGTCACAATTTACCGATTTATCGAAATCGACTAATTGTGGCCTTTTGTTATATCATTGGCCCGAAATAAATAAATCGAAAAATGAAACCAACATTAAACCAAAAAATACCTTAGACAACGCTTTTTTTGGCCTTAGACGGCGCTTTAAAGCGCTGTCTAAACCTGCGCTGCTAAAGGTTTAGACAGCGCTCTTTTAAATCTTAAAAGTGTTGTCTAAAGGGTGGTATATTTAATGAAAAATGTTGTCTATGATACCATTAGACAGCCCTTTTTGACATTTTTAGGTATACCTTAGACATCGCTTTAAGAAAAGCGTTGTCTAAGCCCCACCTATTTTAACTTTTTTAGGTATACCTTAGACAGCGCTTTTGGCAAAGCGTTGTCTAAGCCCCGCCTTAGACATCACTTTTAGTCAAAGCGCTTTCTAAGCCCCACATTAGACAACGCTTTTTCTTTAAAGCGCTGTCTAAGGTATACGGAAATTTTTATATAATTTTTTTAAACCCCAATTTATACCAGGTTTTTCAACCAGAATTTTGACCTGTTTTTGAACTAATTTTTTTCCAGAAAATATCACAATTTGGATATTCAAAACAATCCAATTTGGCCTATTTAAATGTACCAATTTATGCACCAAACAAATATATATCCAAATGGATTGGCAATTCAAACATATATACTTACAAATGTACATATTACTTATACTACTTTTGCTACAAATGTACCAATTCAAACATATTACAAATCATTACTTATACTACTTTTGCATCCAACCAAAGCATTGCTTCAAATCTACATAGGTCCTGAAACAACACAAAGATTGTAATTCAATTAAAAGAATACAATATTATAGTTATAAAGTTACACATTTAAATTCTCATCAATTAAAGTAAGAGTACAATATTATACCTGATAAAACACCGAGCTCTATAATGTATTGACACCATTCCTCTTTCATTTCTTCTATTTGATCTTTTGAATAATATGCACACTTGAATTCATCAAAGTACTACATAATAATATAACATAGTTTAATTTAGTTTCAACTATTTAATTATATGAGAGATATGTGTTAAATATTAAAATAAATCATAAGTTAGAAATACATACATCGGATGGAATCTCTAATCGGCCCAAAGAAAGAGTATCTCTCATAAACCTTAACATGAAATATCCGCAATCTATTTGATTATGTTGCTGAGGACACTACATATGAAAAGAAAATATGGATAAATCCTAAGCTTTATCAAGTATCATCACTAATATAATAAAAAATGTGATAATTAATAATATACCGCCATTTTTATCCATGTAATGTTGTTGGCTCTCCTCTTTGATACTTGGACATCTCTTTGGGCCCGAAAAGCTTGTATGATGCTAATAAAATATAAATGAATAATTAGAACAGTTCACATAAATTAATAAATACACACAAGAATATTTAGAACAATCTCACTTATGTGTCAATCGTGTTCTTCATATCCGGGTATGTTGTCCAATCATTTCCTAACGAGTCAAGATAATATACAATTTCTCTAATAGGATTGATTGCGAGCAACAAACAATGTCCACTGTATGATTAAACAAATGTTAGATGTAAATTTTCTACACGACGTCAAAATACAAAATAACTATAATATATGAATTTAGAATGAAAATCTAACCCGGTATTAAACGGTATAAAGAACAACTTTTTTGTATCTTTGTTGGCCATAAAGAGGTTAATAACGTACACCATCACGTCATATGATCTACTTAAGATTAAAGCTAAGTTGACGGACGCGGGGCTTAAGAATCCAAATCTTTGGTCCAATCCACTTGGGCGCATCACATTGTCATACAAGAACCTTAAATAAAAACATCATTAACATTAGACTATTCATTTGAAACATAAAGTAAATAAGTTGTTCAATTAATATAACATAGTAGACCGGATATACCTCACGTATGTATTGACAACATTGACGCCTATTTCTTCACAACCAAAAACTTGCATAAATTCTTCATTACCAACTGATTGTTCGTATTCAAAGCCAAAAATACCTTCCTCCATATGTATAAAACGAACACCTCCGGTCGGAATATCTGTCAACTCTAGAAACGTCCGAAGGCACAACCTATACTTGGAGGTAGGTTTTTTCCTAGTCGCGGTCTTCTTAGCACCAACCTTTTTTTGTTGTGTGGAGACGTTGCTAACCTCCTTATCATGAAGCTACATATCATATAAATAGTTAGATGAAGTATAAAATTAAGAATTTAACATATTCCATGCATAAATGTCATATAATTGTAATGTACCTGTTTTTTTTTTAAACAACAGACTCGGTATGCCGCAGAATAGCCTTATCTTTTGATTTGGATCTTGTTGGAGTCTAATTAACATAACCAAGTAAAAAATGTATGTAAAATGCGCGTAAAAACTTTGAATCTACATATTAAGGTTAACAAAGGTTCATAATGGTTTTAGGCATACCTCATATCCTACGCTAATGAGGCTTGTCGGCCGTGCAACAAACGAACCTAATGCTTGTTCCACCATTGTTGCATCCGAAACATCGTCAGGATATGGTAATAATGTATTCGACTCAACTGCAATTTCAACCGAGACTTTCAAACATCCAATAGGGAATTCTCTAGTATGAAGTAATTCTCCATTATTGTTATGCACTTTTCCCTTGCCAACCATCCAATAATATGGTGACGATAAATATAGCTGACAATGGAAAATGCCCTAAAACAAATAATAAAATGAAATTGTTAATAATGTGTATATATGTCAATTACATAATTTAAGCTAATAGTTAAATTTAAGACAAATATATATATAATTACCTCTGGAATGGTCGGTTGAAAGTTACAGTTGATACTATCTTTGTCTGAAGTATCTCTAAAACATGCTGAAGTGCTAGCCTCTTTTTATTTCCTTAATGCATCAAGTTCAGCTTGCATTGCTTCCAATTTTGCATTAAGCTCTCGATTACTAGGAGCCTTTCCTTTTTTAATACTTAAGGAGGTCGGAGTGACCCTAAATCCCTTACCCTTCACCCGACCCGAATACTCATGGACATCTAATGCCCGACTAAGTATGCTCCTAGTATCATCTGGAGATAAAGCTGACTGAGATAGCGCCTCCTGAAAATCAGATGAATATCGAATACTTTTCAAATATTTGTTAATAAAGTTTTCATTTAATTAAATAAATAACGTTATACTTACACATTTCTCATACACCTGTAGAACATCTTCTTTAGCAACTCCAGATTTGCCCACACGGGCTTCCTTCCACAAAACATGTGCAGGAAGAGATCTTTCAGAACTTTTCTCCTTCTGCAACTACACATTAAGTCATACAATATGATCAAATAAAACTCATATATGATGAACAAATATATTATTGAAATTTATATATACTTACCATAGATTGTTCTAAGCGTCCATATCTGACACGTCCTTTTCGGTATGGATACGCGGGACTTGATGCTCTTTCCCGATTTGTGTCACTTATTCTTTTAAATACTGGGTCCTTTCGTTTGGATTTGAACGTTTCTCATTCTTCTTGTGAAATCAAACTTTTATATTTCTTTGGAAGCTCCGCATCAACATGATTATCATCTGCATCCCTAAGATACTTGGATGATAAAAAAATGTTCTAAACCCTCTTAGTAGCTTTCCGGTCAATTTCATACAAAAATCTTTTATATCGTCTTCGATGTTGAAACACCTCTAAGAAAAACATACAGATTGTGTGTTAGTACAAGTAATTTAAAGAACATAAATTAGAAGCAATGCAAGTAATTTAAAGAACATAATATGTGTTATTGTACCTTTATCTCAGTCCAAATTTTTTGTTTGGATTCATTCAACTCTGTGTTTCTCCAATCATCACAAGTAATGGGAATCTCATTCCTTACTAGTGCACCAACGAAACTAGTCAAGGTATGACCGTTAGGTTTTATAAGCTGTCCAAGATCGCTCCAATGCACATCTAGAATGATGCCTCGGTCTCTACCATGGATCACTCTCCTCATCACCAATATGCATATTCTAATCTCTTCTTCTGTAGATATTTTTTTACTACCTCCTTCATGCGTAGAATGATCATCATGTGGGTGATCATCATTAGTGGCCATATCTAACCTGTAATAAAGAAACCAAAGATATCAAATATAATTTCAAACTATATTATTTTCAAACCAATATAATTTCAAACCAATATAATTTCAAACCAATATAAGTTATAACAAAAAAAGGATCCATATTATTTTCAAACCAATATAATTTTTTGTATTTTTATGTATTGAGAATATCAACTATATAAGTTATAACAATATAAGTTAACAAAAGTAAGTTATAACAAAAAAGGGATCAATTATATAAGTTATAACAATATAAGTTAACAAAAGTAAGTTATAAGTTAACCATATCAACTATATAATTTCAAACCAATATAATTTCAACCAATATAAGTTATAACAATGTCAACAACAATGTCAAAAATGTCAACAACAATATCAACTATATAATTTCAAACCAATATAATTTCAACCAATATAAGTTAAAAAGATCTTAAACTAATAATGTCAACTATATACAAGAGCTTAAACCAATATAAGTTATAACAATGTCAACAATGTAAACAACAATATCAACTATATAATTTCAAACCAATATAATTTCAACCAATATAAGTTAAAAAGAGCTTAAACTAATAATGTCAACTGTATATAGTTATAAAGAGCTTAAACCAATATAAGTACTTCTACAACAATGTCAACTATATATAAAAAGAGCTTAAACTAATAAGCACTTCTACAACAATGTCAACTACAACAATGTCAACTATATACAAAAAGAGCTTAAACTAAACAGAGATATATGGATTTCGAGATAAGCCCTAAGCAGAGAAGAAACTTACCAAAAAATGAGACGGTGTACGGTGGAGAAAGGAGCACGACGACAACAATACACTTCACAGAGGAGCACGGTGGTGGATGACGGTGACTTTTGAAGCTTCTAGGGCAAAAATGGTGTCCGCACGGTTCGTTCGCATAGAGAGGGAAAGAAAGAAATGAAAATAGAAACTGCGTATTTTTCATATAATTAGACCTTAGACAGCACTTTTGTGGAAAGCATTGTCTAAGGGAAGCCTTAAACAACGCTTTTGAAAAGCGTTGTCTAAGGTCAACCTTAGACATCGCTTTTGATTTTAATTTTTTTTTAAATTGAGAGCCTTTAGACAGCGCTTTTGAAAAAGCGTTGTCTAAGATATACCTTAGACAGCGCTTTCTAAAAGTGTTGTCTAAGGTCTATCTTAAACAACGCTTTTTCAAAAGCGATGTCTAAGGTATGATTTTTAGCAGCGCTTTTATTATTTTTTTTGGACCAGTTTCCGTGTTTTCTTTTAATTTTAACTTATAGCAACACTTTCTTTATAAAGCGTTGTCTAAGGTGCGCTGTTAAATGTCATTTTTGCCATAGTGAATAACTAAAAAAAACTAAAAAGAGATTAAATTGTGTCTCATAGAAATTGTGGAAAAATTTGTTAAGACACTAAAATGATAAAAATAAAAGAAAGAAACAAAATAGAGTAAAGGCATGAACCAGCAGGCGGTGTGATTAGAAAGGCCATAATAGGTTAACACAAACAACAACAAAAAACTAATGGCCCATCACAAATATATGTTAATTAATACACTTAAGAAATAACAAGACACATATAAATTTTTTGCCTTAGACAGTGAGAAAAAACGTAGCAGTGCAATTTATAGTTAAATGTTCCTTTGCATTTAATCACATCAAGAAAACATTTAACCATATTAAAATCTAAAGCTAGCTCATAAAATTAAAATATAAAAGAAAAAGATGTACTTTATTCTTGCTGAATCTCGTTCTCTGCTTTTCAAAAGAAACGACTTACAGAAATATTGACCACCTTAAACTTGTTTCGCACCCCGCCGACGATTGCTCCGATCTACTCAGTTTTACTCTCAACCTCGCGCTTCTCTCGCTCGCGATTCGTTCTCCGTCCCCTCTCACCGGAACATCACTGAAAAAAGCAAAGAAGCCTTGTTGTCATTGTTCATTTTGATTTCTGACCCTCACTCGCGGCTTCAGTGGTTTCTGTGTTTTCGGATTCTCGGATTCACGTTCACGGTTTGATTTTTACGGTGATTCAAGGTTTTGGTAGTTTTGGTTTCAGAGAGGCTTGTGCTTTGGTGGTGTTGAAATGTTTGTATGGTGGCGGCGGTTTCGTGTTTGGGTATTTCTCAGCGTTTCAGTTTGTTAAGGGTGGTTAATGGTTGTGTTTTTTCAAATCTTATTTTTGTGTGTGTTAAGTTTATGAAGGATGAGTGATGGAGGAGAAACAATTTAAGAGTCGAAGGTTGTTGTTTGAGTGTGAAGAAGAGGATCGATTTGAGAATGATTTGCAGGAGGTTTAATGGTTGAGTTCTCCTTTTTTCGTTGCCCCCCTTTTTCTATAGAATTCAAATTTTAAAAATTTCTTATTGTTTTTGTTTCTGTTCAGCTTTTTTTTTTCAATTGCAGGTTCAAGAGTCCTCTTTATGTGAAAATTTTGGATGGTTGTATAGCTGTATGGTCAAAAGTTTGGAGCAGAGTGTACAGCTGGTGTTGACTGATTTTTTTTGTATAAGAGTGCAGAGAGTAGAAGAAGTTTGTTTCCTCTTGGTATCATAAAATGTAACAAGACTCTAACTATACTAACTAAAAGCTAATTAAACAATTAAATTTTAAAACAGAAAAATAATCTATTAGAATTAAATTAAAACTAAATTAAACTAATCTAATTAGAAATAAATTAATAAAAACCTAATTGAAGTAATTGGAAATTAATTAAAATAATAAAATTAAAGTTAAATAAAAAATTAAATTAGATGAAACTAACACTAATTACAATTAGATTAAATTATTAAACTGACTAAAATAAAATTGAATTGAAATATTAACCAATTAAAAAAATAAATTAAATTAAGACTGAATAAAAATGAAATAAATAATAAAAAAATTAAAAGTAAACTATATAAAGATAAATTGAAAATAAAAGATAAATTAAACTAAATAAATCCTAAATATGGAAATTGAAATCAAGATAAAATAGTTAACCTGAAATTAAAATAAAATATAAACTAAACTAAACTCAAAATTAGAATTCTTAAATAAATAAATAAATAAACTTGAATTAAAATATATAAACAAACACATTTATCTTGACTAAACATAGAATATAAAAAGATTTATACATTTTGAAACAAAATTCTTAAATTAATTAAAATTCCCTAAAATCTAAAAGACGTCTTGAATTCTAAATTAAAACTAAAGCAAAATACACAAAAATAATTGAAACACAAAATAAGACCAACATTCTAATTTTAAGTTGAAACAAATTCTAAAAGATAAAAAAAATGACAAAATGAATGATTCATGATTAATGAGATGTTTATGCAAAAAGACTGACTATCGACATTACGATGAAACAGTGTCAGATGAAGGAAAATATATAGAAAAAGTTTGGTCAAAATTTAGGGTGTGACAATAGATAACATCATTTACTTACGCTTCATACATAGCCATGAAGGTAGGTTATAAATCATTAAAATCACAGGCCAAGTGCTATGTGATATACTTTGAAGACCGTGTGGGTTCATTCCATCAGTAGATAATGCCAAGCAAAGGTTTCTTGCTTCTTTTCCAAATTCAGGATAATCATCATCAATTTTCATCCACTGTGGTGAATCTGCCGGATGTCGTAACTTTCCCTCAATAATTATTTCATATGCATGCCAAGTCAGGTGTCTTGAATCGGTTTCACTATGAAACATGCGTTTGAATCTCGGAATTATAGGAAAATACCATAAGACTTTTGTTGGAGACAACTTCTTCTTATATCGAGAAACACCGCATTTAGGACACTCATTTAACAATGCATACTCGTTTTGAAACAAGACGCAATCGTTTGGACATGCATGTATCTTATCATAGCTCATGCCAATAGAGCACAACATCTTTTTGGCCTCATATGTTCGATTTGGAAGAACATTATCCTCTGGAAGCATATCTTTCATAAGGGCCAATAACTCTATGAAACTTTTATCTAACCATCCATTGCTCGCCTTTAAATTGTACAACTTTAATACCACAGACAATCTTGTGAATTTAGTGCAACCATTATACAACGGTTTCTCTGCATCGCTTACCAACCTCTCAAACATTTCAGGACAATCCTTAAGATCATCTTCAAGTGTTCTGCAATCTCTTCGACTCGATCATAATCATATGTATCTGTGCCATTGTCATTTGAAGCATAGGTCATATTATCTTTCAGTTCAACATTACCGTTACTTTTCTCATCATGCATATCCAACATGTATAACTTCGATCAATTCCATGCCTCTTTAAATGCGATTCCAACTAACTTGTGTTAACCTTACTCAAATAACAGCAACCCAAACAAGGACATTTCATTTGTCTGGGGTCTTCGATGTGCGCAGCAGCAAACTTAACGAATTCTGATACCCCATTCTCGTACTCTTTCGTTAATCGATTTGCAAACATCCATTTCTTATCCATAGTTACACTAATTAAACTAAACAAAAAAAATCAAATATATCTATAGAGATGTAAACAAATCTAGACCTCACCTCAAAATCTAGATGTACATAACTTCTAGACCTCACCTCAAAATCTACCTACAATTTACATAAAAAATGAAGATTATTAGAAGTTGATACCGTCTCTTAATATACAAATCAATCATCAAGAACGACAACAACAATAATATCATTAACTAGCACCCCAAGCCGGCCAAGAAACCATAAAATAATCTTACCACATAATTTTTAACTAGCAAATAATCTTAAAAAATAATCTTAAATTGTTACCAACAAATAATCTTAACAAATAATCATTAACTAGCACCCCAAGCCGGCCAAGAAACCATAAAATAATCTTAACAAATATCACATATAAATGAAACCATCTCTCCTTTTGCTACAAGGAAATTCAAGAAACAAACGCAATGAAACCAAACACAAATCTCACACTATTATTATGCACAGGTTATTGTAATCTTCAACATTATCTAATCAAGTCAACTTTTCACTATACCACTATAAACAATTGTTATTTTTGTTCTTAACTTAAGTTATTAGCTAACTTCAGCATTATCTAATCAAGTCAACAATGTCAATGATAATGGTTCTACAAATATTGACTCTAGTTCATCTGTGAATTTAATCTTAGGTATGAGTTTTCCACTTTTTACTATAATAAATCAAATTTCCACTTTATATATTATCACTTTTACTACGTATCATATTTCAGTAAGAAACACATTGCTTATTCCTCATATCAAATTTATTATTTGGTTCAAATTTTGAACCAAACAAATAATGTCTCCAGATTTCAGCATATCAAGAAAAGAAAACATGTTCATAACTATTGGTTGCGAACATCATCAAGAAAAGAAAACAAGTTCATGTGAAAACAACAACAACAACATCAAGAACGAGAACAATAACATCATCAAGAACGACAACAACAACAAGATGTAGACTATCAACAAGAACAACAACAACAATGTACGACATCATCAAAAACAACAACAAAATGACGTACCTAAGTCACGAAAAGACGAATGAAGAACGTACAAAAACAATGAGCAACTTCAACTTCAGCAATAACAAACGAATGAACAACAACAACAACAACAACAACGAACAACAACGAACAATGAGAATTGAACGGTTTCAGTATGAACGAAAGCATATAGCGTAGAAAAGAGTTTAGGAACGAGAGTGATGATGGTTTCTAAAACAAGAGCGAATATGAAAATGATTAGAAAAGTTTTATATTTTAATAAATGATTGGCTTTAGAGAGCGCTTTTCAACAAAAGCGCTTTCTAAAGTCTTTTGATAGTTTAACCTTAGAGGACGTTTTTTGTTAAAAGTGCTTTCTAAGGTCTCTGAAATTATTTAATAATTTATTTTAATAAATAACCTTAGAAAACACTTTTCCTAAAAAGCGCTTTCTAAAGTTGAAATTGTAAAAAAAAAAATGAGTCGGGGGCTAGGGGGATTCAAACCCCAGAACCCAAGCATTTAAACAAACCTCATTGACCAACGGTACTATGCCCTTATCCATTATTTATTGTCATTCCAATTGTATATATTGTGTAAACATAATAATTTTAAATATAATTTAAAATAAATTAAAATATATTTTAAGTTAATATATTTTAATTTATATATTAATATAATTTGTATATATTAAATATAATTTGTATATATTTAATATAATTTGTATATAATATTTTAATTTATATATCATTTATATATTAATATAATTTGTATATAATTTAAATAAAATATAATTTCATTTAATATAATTTAAATATATTAAATAGAATTTGATATATTAATCTAATTTAAAATATATTTTAAATTAATATATTGTAAATTATTTATTAATATAATTTATATGTAGTAAATACAATTTAAATAAATTAAAATGATTGTATTTAAAATATATATATAATAATTTAATTTAATTAATAACATTAGAGAGCTGAAATGATTGTATCTAAGGTTAAGCTGAAATTCTAAAAAAAGTTAAAAATGAGTATGGGGCAAAGGGGATTTAAACCTCATACTCAAAGCACTCTAACAAACCTCATTGACCAGCAGTACTACGCCCTCTTCCATTATTTATTGTCATTCCAATTTTTTATATATATATATATATATATATATATATATATATATATATATATATATATATATATATATATATATATATATATATATTGTTTGAAACATATATATTAATATTATTTGAATCATATATATTAATATAATTTGTATATATAAATTAAAATGAGTCATAGGCGAGGGGAATTCAAACCCCAGACCCAAATCAAACACTGAAACCTCTTTGACCAGCGGTGATACGCCCTCATCCATTAATTATAGTCACATTAATAATATACAACATCAGTTGATATCGTATATTATATATATATATATATATATATATATATATATATATATATATATATATATATATATATATATATATATATATATATATATATATATATATATAATATTATTTAATTATATATTAATATAATTTGTATATATGAATAACTATACTATATGAATAATTTTAAATATAATTTAAAATAAAATAAAATATAATTTAATATAATTTAAATATATTCAATATAATTTGATATATTAATATAATTTAAAATAAATAAATTGAAATATAATTTAAATAAATTAAATATAATTTGAAATATTAATATAATTTAAATTATATTTTAAATTAATATATTTTAAATTATATATTAATATAATTTATATATATTAAATATTATTTATATAATTTAGATAAATTAAAATGTTTGTATTTAAAACATATATATTTAAATATATTAATTATATACCACCTCCTGAAATTGATTTGGAAACTCTTAAAAATCAAGAAATCGGTATAGAGAAGACGAAGACACCATTGAAAGAGAAACAAAACGAAACCCTAACTGAAGATCCTAAAAATACAACAACTAGAAGATTATGGGTGGACGTGATCAACGAGAACCGAAATCCAACAAAAGGAAGGGCGATGTCTTATGTAGCACCAACAATGGTAGATGGCCAAATTGAAATAGAAATAGAAGAATGAGACATTGCATCTGAAATATGCTTATGGGAAAATGCTCTTGTGTTGTATGTTATTAAGAACTTTATGGAGAGAAATTTGAATTTTGTAACACTGCCTGATATATATTACCATGAGGATGGATATTTCATATGCAGATTCAAGACACACGATGAAATGGAAAGGGTTATGATGAAGGGCCCATACACAATTCGAAATATGCCAACTGTCATAAAGGAATGGAGACTAGACTTTAGTCTGAAGCAGGATATGATGAGAACTGTACCTATATGGATCAAACTCCCAAAGCTGCTATTGCATCTGTGGGGAGAAAGAAGTCTGAAAAAAATCGGCAGTGTTGTGGGCACGCCAATGGTCACTGATGAATGTACCACCCATAAGCTGCGAGTTTCTTATGCCCAGATGCTGGTAGAGGTCGATATAACAAGGAAACTATTAGATGAAGTTGCTATTAAAGACAAAGATGGAAGAAAACTCCTGCAACCTATTGAATACGAATGGAGACCAAAATTATGCGATAAATGCCAAAAGGTTGGACATAAATGTGATATGGGGATAAATAAGAAAGTTTGGAAACCGAAACCGATACCACAACAGCTAACAACAAACACAGAGGAAGACATCCCGATTGTAGTTTGCACTCCAAAGCAAGATATAATGAAGGTAAACCATACTGAAGATGAAGAGGATAACTGGATTCAAGACAGAAAACCACCAAAAGATAATACAAAGGTGACATTAGAAGCATCATTTACAATACAATGTTCAAATGGATTTAGGGCATTGGAGGTTTTGAATGGCCCACAAGCCTTAGATTGGGGATCATGATTGTTTCGTGGAACGCGAGGTGGCTCAATAAGGCTGGAAATCTATAGGAGATAAGCTCCCGTCTCCTAGAGCTTCAGCCAGCAGTCACTATACTTATTGAAACAAGAGTGAAAGAAAAGAATGCTACAAAAATTAGAGAAAAGCTTCGTCTTCGAGGTAATTACATGGAAAATTATGTGTTTCATGCTATGGTAGACCGTGGCTCCTTTGGGATACTAACAAGGTTGTTGTTAAAATGGTTAAGATGTTGAAACAATATATTCATTGTGGTGTATATGATACAAAAGGGGACTTTCATTTCTGGTTGTCGGCAATATACGCAGAAAATACACTACATAAAAGGAAAGTCCTTTGGAATGATATCAAAGAGATCCATCTCCATCAACAAGGTGCTTGATGCATGATTGGAGATTACAATAATATTGCTAAATCACAAGATAGACTGGGGGGAAATGGTTACCGAATCAGAATACATTGACTTGCAAAAGCTGATGGAATCTACTAATTTATTTGAGATGGACAACATAGGCAATTATTATACATGGTTTAACAAAATGAGTGCAAATACTATCTATACTCGTATTGACAGAGTCCTTGCAAACCTTTCTTGGTTCCAGAATAATGCAGATATGATCCTCAATGTGCTCCCTCCTAGTGTGTCTGATCAAGCAATACTATATCTCAAAGTTCCACAGGCCATTCGGAAGAACTATTGTTTCAAATTCAATAACAACCTTGTTAACATAAATGGCTATGCTGAAGCTGTTAGTTATAGCTGGAACCACCCTGCTTGAGGTGGTCTGATGTGTATACTTTGGACGAAATTGAAAAGACTTACGTATGTGCTTAGGAAGGTTGGTAAGCCCTTATGGGACATCAACAAGAACATTGAGAAATCAAGACATGATATGCATAAGGCACATATTGACTTGATGAATAACAGACTTGATGAAGAAAAAATTAAGATGGTGCATACTCTTACTAATGAGGTGATTAAGTGGAACACCATGGAAGAAATGGCACTGATACAAAAAGCTAAGTTGGATTCGGTGAAGATGGGTGATGAAAATAGTGTTTTTTTCCATGTTTATGTTAAAGCCAAAAACAACACTAAAAGTATGACAATACTGCAGAAAATAGATGGGACTATATTATCAACTCAAAAGGAGATAGAGCAAGAGGTAATTGATTTCTATACTAGCCTTATGGGAACAGAAAACCATACACTCACTCATGTCGACATAGAAGTGTTGCAGAAAGGAAAGCAAATAAGCATGGAACATAGAAGATTCCTCGTGAGCAAAGTCACTGTCAAAGAAATTGAGAAGGCCTTATTTGACATTGGAGATCTCAAAGCACCCGGTATTGACGGATACGGGGCTAAATTCTTTAGATCATGCTGGCCTATTGTAAAAACAGATGTGCTGGCTACAATTACAGACTTTTTGGACAATGACACTATGTATAAACAGTTCAACAAAACTGTTGTCACACTCATTCCAAAAACTGATAGTGCAAAGGGAGTGCGAGATTACAGACCTATCGCTGGATGTACCACTTTCTATAAAATCATTTCGAAGATTCTTACGGCAAGATTGGGAACTGTTCTAAAGGATGTTATCAGTTTGAATCAGGTTTCATTTGTTCCGGGTCAGCATATTCACAACCATATTATATTGGCATATGTCTTAATTCAGGGCTACAACAGAAAAAAAGGAACACATCATTGTATGATGCAACTGGATTTACAAAAGGCTTACGACATGGTCGATTGGAAAGCTCTATAAGACATAATGCAAGAGATATGGCTTCCTAGGATCTTTACAAACTGGATTATGGCTGCAGTAAAAACAGTATCGTATATTTTCAACATTAATGGTCAGATGACAGAGAATTTAAAGGCTTGTAGAGGGATCCATCAAGGGGATCCCATTTCCCCGTTGCTGTTTGTAATCATGATGGAATATCTTAACCGACTGCTGGACAAACTTCAACAAAATCTAGATTTTAACCACCATGCAAAGTGTGAAAAATTGGGGCTCACGCACCTCACGTTTGCTGACGATGTTCTTCTATTTTGCAGGGGTGATACTGTTTCTGTGGAGCTGCTGATAAAAACATTCACCCGCTTCTCGGAAGATACAGGGTTGATAATCAATCCGACCAAATGCAAAATATTTTTCGGCGGGGTTGATGAATCAACTAAAGTTACAATGAAGACTCTTACTAATTTTGCTGAAGGCCTATTCCCTAATTGTTACCTGAGATTACCACTTACGAGTAAGAAACTCACTATAAGTCATTATATGCCTTTAGTGGACAAACTTTTTAGTATAATGAGACACTGGACTACTAAACTTCTCAGTCAAGCAGGGAGAATTCAATTGGTAAAAAGCATCTCTTTTGCAGTAGCTCATTATTGGATGCAATGTTTCCCCCTTCCGAAATATGTTTTGAAAAACATTGATGGCATTTGTAGATCTTTTGTTTGGACAGGAGGTAATGAGATCAAAAAGAAAAGTCTTGTGGCTTGGGAAAATATTTGCAAACCAAGTTGTCAGGGTGGCCTGGGGATTATTAATCTCACAGTTTGGAACAAAGTGACAATGCTCAAATGCTTATGGAATTTAAGCAAAAAGTCGGATAATCTTTGGGTGAAGTGGGTACATATGTACTACATAAAGAAACAAGATATCATGCAAATTCAACCGAAGAATTACTGGTCCTAGAGATTTAATAATATTCTTTCTCAAAGGAATATTGTTATTCAATTAAAGCATGAATGGGATACGTAGATGATTAATGATAAATTCTCAATGAGGGATATGTACACATATATGATGGAGTCCAACCCTCGTGTTCCTTGGAGATTCCTGATGAAAAGGAACTATGCCAGACCAAGAGCTATAACAACACTGTGGCTTGCTTGCCATGGGAGATTGGTGACAAAGGAACGTTTGGTAAGATTTGGAATGATCCAAGATAGTATTTGTAGCCTTTGTAGGAGGGTAGATGAAAACCTCAATCACTTGTTCTTTTAATGTAATAGCACAATAAATATCTGGAAAAAAGTCCTTAATTGGCTGGAAATTGATCACACGCCTGCTCCACGGACCAAAGAGCTTTTGTGGGTAGTGGAAAATTCAGCCAAAAAAGGGGCGAAAGTGAGTCTTCTAAAACTAGCATTTACAGAAACTGTTAACATGGTTTGGAAATATAGGAACGATGTTATATTCCATAATAATGGGAATAAGAACATCGTGGAGGAGATTATAGATATGATTACATATAGGGGCTGGTATACGAATAAATTAAGGAAGTATGTAGCTAGGCTGATGTTTTAGTTTCATTAATCATTTGTCAATTATGTCGGCTGAGTTGATGGATCCAATTGGATCGCTTTTGTACTTAACTTATTATTTTGAATGAATAATATTCCTCATTTATTCAATATATATATATATATATATATATATATATATATATATATATATATATATATATATATATATATATATATATATATATATATATATATATATATATATATATATATATATATATATATATATATATATATACTAAAAAATAAATTAAAATTTTTGTGTTTAAAACATATATTTTTAAATATGTTATTCGAATAATTTTAATTATAATTTAAAATAAATTTAAATATAATTTGATATATTAATATAATTTAAAATTTCTTTTTCTACCTAAAGGGCTTGGGTTCGATCCCCCATTTTGCCATTTTTTGTGATTCTTGATATTTTTCAGTATATTTGTGTCAAACAACAAAGACAATGCTTTTATTAAAAAGCGCTGCTATAAGTCTTTGGAAAAATAAATTAAAATAGAGTGTTTTCCAAAGAAACACCTTAGAAAGCGTTTTAAGTAAAAACGCTCTCTAAAGTGTCACCTTAGAAAGCGCTTTCTAAAAGCGCTGTCTAAGGTGACCCTTTAAAGAGCGTTTTTTTTAGCGAATTTTCCAACGACCTATAGCAGCGCTTTTTATTAAAAGCGTTGTCTTTTTAGTGCTACGAAAAGCCACTTTTGGCGTAGTATCTGCAAATTTTCTGTGATTTCAAAGTCACTCCTCTACGAAAAAACCCTCTAAAAACCAGTATTCAACAACAATAAACTAGAAAAATTGTTACCACAACCCTCATTCATCATGTTATCATCACATACATCAAATAACATCATTATTTACTATCAATTTCATCATAAAACATCATCATATAGCACATTCATCAACAAAGCCCCAAAACCCCAAGACTCTCCCTCAAAACCCCAATTCATATATCTACATTACAATACCGAATAGAAATTACTCCCCCTACCTTAAGTTTCATAATCCTTTCGATAACTTCTCGGGAAAAAAACTCTCCAACCTTCAAGTCCTAGTTCTTCTTTCTCATAGCTCTTCTTCCTTTCTCTCCAAAAGTGCGATCATTCCAAATGATCGTACAACCCAACTTTACTCTATTGTCACTCTTACCCCTAGGACCTCTTTAGTCTTTCCCCATAATACCCTCACTAATCCTCTACCAAAAGACCACATTACCCTTATCCTCTAACTCTTCTTATTTTATTTAATTAACCCCAAATAATTAAATATTGTCACACCATTACTAAATTAATATTATTAAAATATTAATCTAAGCCAATCACAACATCATAACATCTATAAATCCTCAAAATTCATACACATACATCAAATAAATCAAAAATCAACTTTGGGGTGTTACAACACAAGTCCAAGGTCCATCAGCTGATTGGCATGGGGAGAGCACCTCCCCACATGTTCTCCAGTCCTTCAACCAACTGCCTCCCCGCACTAATCTCACCTCCTAGATTCACGGGGCAGTTGGACCAGAGAAAATACCACATGCTAGGTCTTGACTGCTTCTACGGAGACCCTGGAAGTCCCCTTCGTGGGCCTAGCTGATCCAACCCACAAAGAGGACATTGGCCCAACGTTGGGGGCACATTATAAATACCCTATTTCATTAGAAGGTCAGATATTCTATTCTCACTTACCTTTTATATACTTGTTCTCACTTCGTATCATATTTTCACTTTGACATCGTAGTATCTTGCAGATACACTTCCTCTTCTCCTCCACTACAGAAGTTGCGTTAGTCTGGAAGGTTCCTCCTGATCAAGTCAGATCAAGAGTCTTCCATTGAGAATTATAAAAACAAAAGTGACATGTTTAAGGTAGAATCATCTATATGAAGCTTAATCTAAGGGGACAAGTCACTCATCCGTAAAGGATTCATGGTTTTAATAATAGAAAAACAATGATAAATACTTACAACGATTAGAAATGAAAATCCAATAGTAACATTCGTTCTCCCTTTTTTTGATACATCAAAACACCTTAGACTCTCTCGAATTTAGAATCCTAATGACAAAGCACATTTTCTTTATTTATAAGAAAAATTCTAAATACAGGAGATCGTGTTGTGGTACTACTTAAGCGTATTGCAATTGTTTGATATATTTGTTTAAGGATTTGACATACTTTTTGGATTGCCTCACTATGCTGATGAACACAATGCTTTTGCCTTCTAGGGTTTGATAGCACCACAATATCGAGTAAGTGCGTCATTAATAAATGATTTCTTTGTTTTTTAAATTCATGTAAAAATGTTGGACCGCGTTGCTAAACTGGCGGAGCGTTATGATGACTTCCCAAAGTTAAATAGAGTTACTATGGTGTTGGAGCATGCCACTATTGGTTGTGTTTTATATTTTTCTTTCATTTTCATTCGTTGTTTGTGTTTCATTCCTCTCATTACTTCTTCATCCTAACTTTCAGGATAAAATATAAGGAAATTTACTTGATTAAAATGATTTCAAAATGGTTTAATGTTTTTCATAAATCTTTGAAATCTTTATTAAAATCTAAATAAAACATAAATGCAATAATAGTATAGGATATATTGTGACTTTATTAATAGTTCATCTCAACCATATTATATTAAATTGAATTATAATCTAATGTAGCCATTGAAAAATAATCTAACCATTCACATAAGTTCTAAACTTTTTCTAATGGGATATAAGTTCTTTATAATTGCAAATATGATGCGAGTCATCCATAACTCAATATTTGTATAATCAACAAGTGGGACAATAATTAATTACATAAACCAGCATGTCTCTAGGTCCTAGAATGTCTATCAACCTTATCAAATTTACCTCAAAATACCGACTAACCTAATATAGAAACTATGCTTTCCTGTAAAACATCACAACAAATGAAAAGAAATTAGTGGTACATAATGTTTCAAACCATTCCTAAAATTAACTCAGAAATTTACGACAACTATGTGCCTATCATTTAGAATTTGCAAATAAAGATTTTCATTGGTGGGATGAGAATCTTCGTAAATCACCTTTAAAACCCACATTAATGTCCCATAAGATAGCAAGATCTCCAATAAATAAAGCCTCCCCAGCTTAATAATCATCAAAGGGGGAGGATTCAAACTAATTTTCGAGCTGAAAATTAAAAAAATAAATATGTCGGGAAAGATAGTTATATCGGTTGTTTCTCTTGTCCTCGTCGTAGGTGTTGTCATCGGTGTGGTTGCTGTTGTTCAGAAAAATGGTCAAGATCCTCAGATCCAAGCTCAACAAAGAAATGTTCAAATTATTTGTCAAAATACAGAAGATCAAAAGCTTTGCCATGACACTCTTAAATCTGTTAAAGGCACCGAATCTGCAGATCCAAAGGCATACATAGCAGTGGCCGTGAAAGCTGCCACTGACAGTGTCATTAAGGCTTTCAACATGACTGACAGACTCTCCACGGAGTACGGTAACAAAGATCCTGGCGTCAAGATGGCTCTTGATGACTGCAAAGATATGTTGGACTTTGCTATGGACAGTCTTGAATCGTCCACCAATTTGGTACGTGATAACGACATTCAAGCTGTGCATTTTCAATCTCCTGATTTCAGGAATTGGTTGACTGCAGTTATCTCTTACCAACAAAGTTGCATGGATGGATTTGATGATCAAAAAGAAGGTGAGAAAAAGATCAAGGATCAATTTCATGTAGATTCTTTGGATAGCGTACAAAAGATCACCGGTATTGCACTTGATATCGTGAGTGCTTTGTCAAACATCCTTAAAGATTTCAACTTGAATCTTGATCTTAAACCGCCTTCTCGTCGTCTTCTTGCCGAGGATGTTGATGAGGAAGGATTCCCAACATGGTTCTCAGGTTCTGATCGTAAGCTTTTGGCTGCATTGCAAAGAAAGGGATGGAGATCAAAGCTTACGCCCAATGTTATTGTTGCCAAGGATGGTAGTGGAAAATTTAGAACCATTAAGGAGGCTATTGACGCTTACCCTAGTGGAAACAAGGGAAGATATGTTATCTACGTTAAGGCCGGTATTTATGACGAGTACATCACCGTCCCTAAGAAAGCCGAAAACATTCTTATGTATGGTGATGGCCCTCAAAGGACCATTGTCACCGGTAAAAAGAACTACGGGAAAGATGGTATCAAGACCATGAATACCGCCACCTTCGGTAATTACTTACCATAAAAAATTTCATTTATTTAATTATATTATATTATCAGCGAAATAAAGAAGAAAAGAGAGTGTTGATAGTATTTTTCGCTAATATATAGATATAATACTAATTGATCATGCATGCATGCAGCCAACACCGCACCTGGATTCATCGGAAAGGCAATGACATTCGAGAACACAGCCGGTCCTGATGGTCACCAAGCTGTTGCTTTCAGAAACCAAGGAGATATGTCTGCTTTCGTCGGTTGCCATTTCCTTGGTTATCAAGACACATTGTACGTTCAAACCAACAGACAATTCTACCGCAACTGTCTCATCTCTGGAACTATCGATTTCATCTTCGGATCATCACCAACCTTGATTCAACACTCCATGATCATCGTCAGGAAGCCTAACAATAACCAATTCAACACAGTTACCGCTGACGGATCAACCAGGAAGACCATGGTTAGCGGTATCGTGATCCAAGATTGCCATATCGTTCCAGATTCACAATTGTTTCCGGTGAGATTCCAATTCAAAACATATTTGGGAAGACCATGGAAGGAACTCGCAACAACAGTTGTGATGGAATCCACCCTTGGTGACTTCATTCATCCAGATGGTTGGTTCCCAATGCAAGGCCAACGCAACGAAGACACATGTTACTATGCTGAATATGCAAACACTGGACCTGGTGCCGATGTTAGCAAGAGGATCAAGTGGAAGGGTTATCATGGTCTCATTAGCAGGGCTGAAGCTAACAAATTCACTGCTGGTGAATTTCTTAAGGCTGGACCTAAGTCTGGAACTAATTGGATCAAGGCTCTTCGTGTTCGTCACTATCTTGGCTTCAAAGCTTGAAAACTTTTAGACATGTGAATATACCAGATCGATGACACACAGATAAATTATTATTATTTGTAATTATCTTTCCTATTTTGTCTAGGAGATTCACCAGGAATAAGTAAATTTGCTAGGAATAAGTAAATTTGCTAGAATTATAGTATATAAAGCTTTATTTCTTTCATCTTTGTCTTCATTTCTTATTTCATCAATCAAATATAAATTTTAATTTCGACAAGAATACAAGGGTTACTACAAATGTACATCCCTCAATTAAATAATATCATATCATTTTATTGCATTTATTTATTTAATAGTTTAAACTTTTTAAATTTGCAAAACAATTCTAATACAAATTACACTGTAGGTAATTTTACCAAACTTTTTGAAGTGAGTCGATAACAGATGAACAATATATAAATAAGTGTTTTATTTTGATTAATCCATATTGTATATAGCCAATCAAATGCAAAGGAATAATGGATCATTCAAGAAAAATTATTATAATTAACTAATAGTGAAGTTCAGACCTTTGTGTTTTTTTAAATATAGTTGTTGATGGATAAATATAATTTTTGTTAATTATAAATATCAATAATTTGTTTATCTTAAACAAATAATTTATATTTATTTAACTCTAACTATCTTAGATTATCTCATCTACCATAGTCAAGATAATTAGAAACAAATTATTTTATTAAAATATAAATAGTTTTATTTAAAATTTTATAGTATTTAAAAATAAAAATAAAAGTTATGTACGGTAATTACCATTTTTTAAGGATCTAATGTGAATTCGGTTTAAATGATAAATCTAACTAGTTTCATAAATTTTAATAAAATATATTTATTTCCAATTTATTTTGATTATAAAATTTGTAACTTATTAAAAATTATATGAGTTTATTTTAGACTATTTTAGGAAGATTCACAAAAAATTAGAGAATTTTTAATCGACCTTATATAATTCTTGTTTGTCTGGTGAATTTCCTAATATGTCCCTAGTTTCTGTATGTATAGATACAAACTTTTTTTTTTTTTTCTTTCAAATTTTGATTGTTTTTGTAGGTGTATCTACGGAAGTATAAAAAAAACATAAAAAAAACAATTCAAGAAATGTTTCGAATGTTCATTAGCGAAATGTTTAGCACCATATATTTCCGTATGTATATCTACGGAAGTTTCTACTATTTTTTAAAATTCATGATCAATCCCCCCATTGTTGCATTGCTCCATTTTCATCCTCAAAAAATCCATATCATCTACATCATTTTTCACTCAAAAACTCCAACTTTTTTGGTGCGACAAATCAAATGGAGCAAGAGAAGCCTCAATTTCAGGTAAAGATTCCACTTTGTCCACTATATTGCTCACATTGATCATCAAACTTTTGTAAAGAAAAAGGTTACGTTACTTCCGCAAGTACATCAGCGGAACTTGTTCATGAAGAACACGTTCCGCAGGTACATTTATGGAACTTTAGTTGTTTGTTCTGTTTTGATTTTCTCCCCCAATTTTTTTATTTTTGTTAATTTTTTTTATTCTTTACATAGATATGGTGCACCTAGATAACATCTCAAAAAAATTAGTTTCTTTAAACGATGTGGTTCCTAATGTACACAGGGTTGTTGTGAAAATGGTAAATGTCGGCGATAACTTCAATCACAAGCAAGAGTTTGATTATCGTGATAGTATGATCACATGGATTCGTAGGATCGCTATTACTCTTGGTTTTGGTGTGTTTATTGGAAAATCAAATCATGGATCGGAAAGAAGGAACACTTTTGTAACCTTGTTGTAAGAAAGAAGCGGGATATATTAAGTTCCACTACGAAAGTTTAAAAGAGACGACCATCATATCCTACCTTACGTTGAAGAAGTTCACTATCTCCTACCTTACAACGACCGAAGGAAGGTTAAGAAGCTCGAATATCATTCGTCTTCGGTTGACAACGAAGGGAACATCGCGTTCCACAAACTTCAGCTCAAGAATTCAGACGATGTTAGGGCGATGTGGCGAACGTATTTTGAATTCGAAGAGAAATATCCGCTCGAATTGGAGGCGACTGTAGGAAGAAAGGTCGAAGAAATGAATATGTGCCAACGTCCACCGGATTATTGAAATGTATTATTTAATTTTATGTCAAAATCATCAATATAGTGTCTATTTTATTTTATGAATGTTGAATTTATGGTTGTTATGTTAAATTTATGAAGTTATTGTCTCTGAGTTTTTTCCACATTCATACTTATGGAAAACTTTTGTAGATACATCTACGAAATTAATAAAAACAAAAAACAAAAAAAGATGTGTCCGGATGTCGCTCCCGGGATTTTCATCCTAGTACAAATGCGAAAGTGGCGCGGAAAAGGTAGAGTCGCCAGCCAGACATTTTTATCCCGAATGAATAGGAAAGGTAATGTTGCACAAACCTAAGAGAAACGGAAAATACAAGGTTCTGCGAACCAAAGATCTGGGTTCGGGAGTCGGTTACGACCTGGAAAGGAATTAGCACCCCAGATCGTCCGCCGTACCCGACGGGATCCATGCTTATTTGTCTATTTCAAAGGGTAAAAGAAATAAAATGTTGTTGAACAAAACCCGCTAACTGGAATGGAATAAGAAAGGGAAATGGAAAAAAGAACGAAAAGGGAAAATGTAGGGAAAATAAAGTGTGCTCGAATGGGTCCTACCCCACTGCCTACATACCTCATCGGGAAAATGAGGATCAGAGTCGACGTAGTTTGCCTAACTAAGACGTGAACTATTTATTTGTGTTTTTTATGACTGGAACTGCTTATGTCTATGCTCAGGTGTTGCAGGCTCGCCTTGTACGAGTGGCGTTTACCGTCTTGCAAATGAGACAAGTCGTCGCAAGTTCGCGTTGAGAGTGAATGAGGTGAGAAAAGAGTTCTCGCGGGAAAAGACGAGCGTTGTTTGTTTACTGTCTTTTAAAGAAGTGTTTTGAGTTTGTTGTTTGTGAAACATTCTCATACTAAGACTTGTTCATCGTGGTAGATACCTTACACCTCTCCCCGAAACATGACATGTATAAGTAACCCACTGCAAAGTCTCATGGCGCACGAGAAAGCTCAACCTTTATTAGGTGTTTTATTGATTTTCTTTATGAGATGAGAAATAATGACTCAAGTTGCAAAAGGAAGAAATTAAGGGGACTAAGACACAACCCTAAGTTATTTATTGCATACCAAAAGTGATCCTAATGGTTTGTGTGGTTTTCTAATCCTAATGAGAAAAAGGAAAAGAAGAAGAAGAGAATTAGAACTCAACTTACTTCCCAAGGAAGTTAAGTTGTTTCTAAAGAGGGATTAACATGAATTTGTACAAACAAAGCCTAAAGGGCTAAGCAAACACAATTTGAAAGCATAAAGAAGATGATGAAGAGGTTGTATGAACAAAGCTTACCTCAACTCCCTACAAAACAAAGATTAGCTTTACAAAGCATATTAAACACATAAAGCATGGCAAAAGCTCAAACTAGCCAAGGAAAAGCACTAAGGGCTTCCTAGAGTTAAGACCTAGATCTAATGGATCTTACATGATAACAAGATTCTAAAGTCAGTAGCTAAACTCTATTTAAGCACTCTAAGGTGGTAAGATCAAACCTTAACAAACTATGTCCTAATGGAGTACTTGTTAGAACAAGATTTTGATTCTACTTCTCTTATATAGTTTTTATGATAACAATATTTTATAAGAACAAATTATAGCACTAAATCTTTATCTATGTGCAGGATAAAAGTTCTCAATAAAAGGATGTTTCTAAGGTTGATTAGCATCTTCTAATGGTACTCAAGCCAAGCGCGCCTTCTATAGAAGATCTGATGATAGAAAGAAGTTCTCATTAAATAAACTTTCATTGTTACGCAATTTCAAACACACTCTGATGGCCATTTATTATATCCTGATTTTGATAATAAAGGATAATCAAGAGGGAATCAAGAATAACGGCTGGGAACATAATCTTTATTTTTGAAAGGACTTTATGGCTATTTACAATCATCCAAATATGGCATCAGATGTTCCCAACAGATCTCCTATTCAAACGCCTATATAAAGGAGATATCTTGAAGAAATTGAAGCTCTAACACACGCGCATAAACTTTAATCAATTTCTTACTTTGTGCTTAAGTTCTGTAAAAACTATCACTTAGTGATAATAGCTTTCTGAAACAATTAAGTTCTGTAAAAACTATTACTTCATTGTATTATCTAAACTATGTTTTTTATCGTAATGATTCTATTAACAATTGTTATGACAAATATTCTACCAATTTAAGTTCTTATAACAATTCCAATTATGAACCTGTAAAATACCAATTTGTTATGACCTGTAAAATACCAATTTCTATTGACATGTAAAATATGGTTCTTATGACAATTATTCTACCAATTTGGTATGACCTGTAAAACACCAATTACATTTCTTATTATATTTAGACTAATCAATTTTTATCTCAATTATATCTTTTTAAATTAATTAATTAATTATCTTTCAAAATTATATAAAAAAATTATAATTAATCTATTTTAATTAAAACACTTTATTTATCATCCAAATACTATTAAATATTAATTTATTATAACAATTTATTATCGACTAAATTTATGCATGTAAAATAATTATCATACTTTATATATCACTCAAATAATTATAACAATTTATTATCTCAATTATATGTTTTTACAAAATTTGATGTAGAATAATACTTGCATTTACTTACACATAAATATACATTGTGGATTCAAATTTTTTTAAACAAGTAAATATATATCGTTGATTGATTTATTTATTTTAAATATTGCTATCTTTTTTTTTCAATGGAATATATTCAATTACCACATTATAATATTACAATATCTCTGTTTATTTCTCCAAAATTTATTTTTTTCTTCAATATTTTTTTTCTCTTTTAATACTCATTGTGTGTCCCGACTAGTACCTGTGTGAAGGCACGGGTATCCCCACTAGTTATTTAAATGTTAAAAGATATTTCATGATTTTTTTTGGGGATTTTTGGATGCATTAAAGTAATTTTAGAAATTAAAAATGAGAAAATATGCACACACAAAAAGGAATAAAATGATGAAACAAGCATACGAGGGTGCAGAGATAGCAATAGACACGTTCAAACAAAACAATGGACCCAACAAGGGTGCGCAAAAAGCAAGTCAATGGATCCAAGTCCATCAGCGCAGGTCAAAGAGTTATAACATGCACTCAATCAACAACATTGACCTGGATCTATACCACACAGTGGATCCAACCCATATGATTAAGTCAACAGATCAAAAAGTATATGAGATGAGGGATCAGGATTCAAAGCACACATTAACTAACATAGGGAGCCACGCAAACGTGTAAAATTCAAATTTATAAAACGCTAAATCCCGTGACATACACGCTCTTTTTAATGCGTTTGAACAATAACAACCACTGGATCCAAACATTACACGACCATGATTGCTTCTTCTCCAAAACACCTGCAAGTCATCAGAAACATAACCAGACGCCGGAGCCCTAGCTCCGGTCATCTTCTCTGGTTGATTCAATAGAGCTTCAACATAAAATTCTCTTGAAATGAAAACTAAAACCACATTCCTACTCTAAATTCCTCACTGATCATGAATATAAACTTCATTTCACCAAAACATGCATAAATCAATCAGATCGAAGCAAAATAGTTTGAACTAAGAAAATCCATATCCAAAATTCATCCATATTATACGTCCAAATCACAAACAAAATACATCAGAATAATCACCAGAAAAAGTAGATCACAATGCACATCAAAAAATCAAGAAATAGGAGAGTGAATTTTGGCTCACCTGAAACTTTGAGCAAGCTAAAATACTCCTAGAAAACTAGTAGGAAGGTGCAGATCCGCTCCAGGTGATATCTAATTGCAAAATAAATGCAATTAAAGCCTTGAATCCAGCAAGATCTAAGAGTTTGAACTTGAAGCTTCCAAAATTGAATCTAATGAAATCTCCAGTATGAGCTTCAACCAAGGCTTGATTCTTGTTCTATAGAAGTTGTTGACCAAGAATGTGTGAAGAAAACTTAATGATACCCTAGGAGAGTGAAGTTTCGAAGAGAAAAAGCTTTGTAGCAAAATTTGAAAATCTGAGAAATGATGGAACTCTTTGCCCTAACCACTTGAGTTGGAGGCTTATGTATGAGTGATATTGGGTCTGACCAGGGTTATGAATCCATTGGAATCATGGTAAGTGAGATTTGATTCAATTTGCAATTTTGAAAATTCAAGTGTTAATGAGCAATGGCACGTCTATGAGGCTTGTTGTGGTTATGAAGCATTCACATTTTGTTTACTAATCACAAGGGAATTGAATTTTTGCCTTGTAAGTGCATGATTTTTTAGTTTTGATAGAATTTGCATTTTGGTCCTTTGTGAAATAAGTGAGAAATATGGCATGAAAACCAATGGTTCAAAGGACAAAGTTGTGCCAAATGAAATGTAATTTTATGTTGTGATCTGATTTTGGCAAGTGGAAACAGTTACAAGTCACTTTGAGGCTTTTTGCAAAAGGTGTAAAGTTGAATGCATGGAAACCCCTAAAAACCACCTTGGAGTCTTTTGATCATAACTTTTGAACCGAGAATTTTATGAAGATAATCTTGTATTATTTGGAAAGGAAAAATAATTATCTTCAACTTTCATGTTTGGAAAAAATCCATTTGAAGCATTTTTTATGATGAAAAGTCAAGTTGAATGTGAGGTATAAAGCTTCCAAAAATATAAACTTCTCATTACCAGTCATTTCCATTATTAGTAACTTTTGCCCTAAGCTTTGATCCTTGATGAATGATGATATTATTGACATTTATTTACCAAATGAAACTTTATGAACTTGAGGAGCATGATTTAAACCTTAAAAAGCCATGGTTGACGTTTCCTTTCCACTGTTGACTTTTGCTTAGTTCACAAATAACTGATCCACTAAAAACCCTCCACAAAAAACCAATGGACAAAATTCCATCCATGAACACTTGTTAACATATAGAATTCCATGAGAGCAAGTTTGAACCAAAATCTTGAGGATTGCTTGCTTTGGCACAAAACCCTAATTTGGGCCATTTGTGTAAGAGATGAAACCCTAAACCAACTTCTTAATCAATTCACTTCTTGAAAATGCTTGAATGATCATTTGAAATTGTGTGGGATATAATAAACCCTTGATGCTTGTTATAAAACCCTTGGCTCTTATTCTTTGTCTTTGAATGATCACAACTTTGACAATCATTGACCACATATCCTATGCTTCCACCAATGGATGTATGCTTCATTTTTCTATGCTATGAATGAAATGCAATGCATGGAAATGATATGCTAAATGACATGAAAATGAGAGGACAAATTTTGGGGTGTTATAAACAAATCCTTTAGAATCAAACACATACAATAGTCTCCCTCTCCCTAATGGATGACCAAGTTAGCCACCTCTTAAGCTTTGTACAATTGAATCCTCCCAGACAAAGGAAAGTTTGATGACCACATCTCTCATAAATTTCCCAACATACCAAACACTATTCATACAGAGTCAGTCTCCCAACAAATTTTCAACCTCTCATTTTAGGCTTCATATAAAGATACAAATAAACCAAGAGTCAATCTCTCACAAATAAGCTTCACAATTGGGCTTCCAAATCAGGACACAGACAAAACTTTCCCTAAAAGTAAGTTTTCTTTATTTAGCTTCAACCTTGAGCTTCAATCAAGGCACAGATAAATTAAAATATTTCCCTCTTTAGAGATGACAAATTCTCTCTACTGAGTACCTTTTAGCTTCAACCTTGGGCTTCAATCAAGGCACAAATAGTCAATCAAAAAACAGTCATAGTCTTGGACTTTAACTAAGCTAACAACATTCAATACAATCATAGTCTTGGATTTCAACTAAGCTAATTTCCCACAATCATAGTCTTGGACTCTAACTAAGCTAAACATTTAGGCTTTCTTGAGCTATGCAAATCAAGATAATTCATTCAGTTGTCCTGAGCTATGCAATTCAGGTCAACCATTCAACCTTTCTTTAGCTATGAAAATCAAGATACCATTCAACTTATGCCTTGAGCTATGTAATTCAATCATCCTTATCAGTTACAACAAAATTTTCAGCTTCAATTCGGGGCTTTGATCAGGACACATACAAACTTTCAGCTTCAATCTTGAGCTTTGATCAAGACACAAATACAAAACTTTGAGCATCAACATCCTGTGCTTTAACCAGGATACAAACCAACCCTTTCCTCCTAGCTCTAGCCTTTTAGGATGAACTACGATGCTCTGATCCCTCAATTCTCGTTTTGGGGGTACATGGGCAAAAGGTCGTGAGATCATTGCGAGCACACAAAACAAAAACAACAATTAGGTTCTCAGACCTATGAAAAACAAAAAAAATGAAAACACAAAAACAACTTCATCCTATCTTACCAGCATTCACATCATTCATAGACCCAAATCAAATAAACCCCATCAATTGCAAAAAGAACAAATTGTGCACTAAACCAAAGGTGAAATAATCTAAAGAAGAATCCAAAACCACATGGGCATCTGTCAATCAACAATATGCAAAGTGGGTGAATTTAAGATATATTTTCCCTTCCATAACCAGTTTTATCAGGAAAAAATAAGAAATCAGAAAGTTGCAAAAATGCGATAGTGATTAAAGACCACAAAAATCGAGCTACAAACCATAAGAACAATATTGTTCTAGCAGCTAGCAAGCAGGTGAGAGAGTGTTCGTGTTAAACTCGTAGTGGCTGAATTGATGACCTTGCGTTGGGGTATTCAATTGGCTAAGGATCTCAATCTATCGAACAACATTGTCCCATCTGATGCATCAATTGCGGTTGACTGTGTTAATTATTGCTTCAGTGTAGCGGCTTTCGAACCTCTTGCAGATGACTACAGATTTATTCTTAATCGTTTTTCTAACTTTGTTGTTATAACTCTGAATTCGGATGCCCATAATTTGGTTAAGTTGGGTAAATCCATTGAGTCTAAAACTTGGATCGGGGGTTATCCCGTTGTCGATCCAAATATTTCTTCTTCTTAAATAAAATGTGTTTCCCATAAAAAAAACATTGTGTTTACTTCACTCTACATCATAACAACATCATATAGAAAAATGCAAAGTATAGTGCAATAAATGCTTCAAATGAGTAATAATAGAATTTGGGAATAAAATATTCATCTAAGTAAACATTTTAGATTTTATATCGGGATTGAGTCCAAGAAAGAAACTCATGTATTATCGATGAGGATATTGGATCACTAGTTCATTGGTCAAACTACTGGATTATTGGTCGTACCACATGAATAAATCAGATAACTCGGTTGAATAAATATGTCACTATAACAAAATTATATAGGTATTAGATCGGTCGAACGAGATGACTCGGTGTCAAAAAAAATCACTAACACCTAAAAAAATTTAATAATATCATAATTTTACAAATGTATAATTTAAATTTGAATCAATTATAAATTTGAGTCAAGTAATTGATTTAAAAATTTAATCAAAATATCAATCTCAAATTTAAATTTATGTTTGTTGTCTATCTAACGTGCATTATCATTTACTTTACGCAACAATTCAACTCAACTAATAAAAACCAATGATATCAATCATATATATGTTTAAATTCCACAACCAATCAATGCTATAATACTGCAATATTATTATATTCAACATCGTTGTCATCAAATTTATAAAGAAATGAATATCTATTTTCTCTTATATTTTTATTTTTACTTTTTATAAATAATGAAAAACGACGTTGTTTTAATTTTAAAAAATCGCATTTAAACCATCGGTTTGCCGGTTTTTACCACTTCTCACCGGTTCAACTGTATATCCGATCCAACAATTGAATATGATTGATTACCACTCCAGTTTCCGGTTCAACTGGTCCGATCGATTTGTCCGGTCCGATTTTTAAAACTATAAGATACCAATGATTTTATATCACGATAACACATGACTACAAGAGTTTTGGTCCTATCTGTACATATCAAGAGTCAAACCATAGGTCATTGGCCAGGATTCCATAAAGAAGATAAGGAAAACTAAATTGAGATAAAACGAGGTTTTAAATTATGAAACCTTTTTCTTAAAATCAATTAGGTGGTGGTCATGTTAAGTTTGACATACTTTATATATCCTGTCCAGTTTCCTGGATTAAGAAACTAAAAGTCCAAAATGAGTTATTGCATTAATTTATTTTTAATGTTAAGCCTTTAATGCGATGTTCTATAAGGAGGTCAAGTTAAAATGATTTTGCAACACATCAAGTTATAATAAAGGACATGCCATGCCATGTTAACTATAACTACATTTTTCAGTTTCTGTATAGAGCAATGCTATTTAAACATAAAAAATTGACACCATATAGCTGACGGTACAAAATACATTGCAAAATCTGTTTTTTTTTTTTTTTTTTTAAATGAATAGAGAGAAAATAACCTTTCTGTATAATATATGGTGTCATTGTTTCTTATTGTGTCTAAATAGTCTGTATTTTTAAAATGAATTAGTGGTAGATAGTGTTTCAAAACCATTCCTAAAACTAACTCAGAAATTTACGACAACTATGTGCCTCTCATTTAGAATTTGCCAAATAAAGATTTTCATTGGTTGGATGAGAATCATTGTAAATCACCTATAAAAACCTCATTAATGTCCCATAACATAGCAAGATCTCCAATAAACAAAGCCCTCCCCTGCTTGATAATCATCAAAAGGGGAGGATTCAAACTATTTTTCGAGCTGAAAATTTAAAAAAAAAAAAAATGTCTGGAAAGATAGCTATATCTGTTGTGTCTCTTATCCTCGTTGTAGGTGTTGTCATCGGCGTGGTTGCTGTTGTTCACAAAAATGGTCAAGATCCTCAGATCCAAACTCAACAAAGAAATGTTCAGATTATTTGTCAAAATGCAGAAGATCAAGATCTTTGCATGGACACTCTTAAATCCGTTAATGGCCCCGAGTGCGCAGATCCAAAGGCATACGTAGCAGCGGCCGTGAAAGCCGCAACTGACAGTGTCATTAAGGCTTTCAACATGAGTGACAGACTCTCCACGGAGTACGGTAGCAAAGATACTGGCATCAAGATGGCTCTTGATGACTGTAAAGATCTGTTGCAGTTTGCTATGGACAGTCTTGAAATGTCCGCCAATTTGGTACGTGACAACAACATTCAAGCCGTGCATTCTCAAACTCCTGATTTCAGGAATTGGTTGAGTGCAGTTATCTCTTACCAACAAGGTTGCATGGAAGGATTTGATAATGAAAAAGAAGGTGAGAAAAAGATCAAGGATCAATTTCAAGTAGATTCTTTGGATAGCGTACAAAAGGTCACCGGTGTTGCACTTGATATCGTGACTGGTTTGTCAAACATCCTTAAAGAATTCAACTTGAATCTTGATCTTAAACCGGCTTCTCGTCGTCTTCTTGCCGAGGAGGTTGATGAGGAAGGAATCCCTACATGGTTCTCTGCTTCTGATCGTAAGCTTTTGGCTGCATTGCAAAGAAAGGGATGGAGATCAAAGCTTACGCCTAATGTTATTGTTGCCAAGGATGGTAGTGGAAAATTTAGAACCATTAAGGAAGCTATTAATTCTTACCCTAGTGGAAACAAGGGAAGATATGTTATCTACGTTAAGGCCGGTGTTTATGACGAGTACATCACCGTCCCTAAGAATGCCGTTAACATTCTTATGTATGGTGATGGCCCTCAAAGGACCATTGTCACCGGTAAAAAGAACGGGGCTAGTGGTGTCAAGACCATGCAATCCGCCACCTTCGGTAATTACTAACCATTAAAACTTTTCATTTCTTTAATTATATTATATTATCAACTGGCAAAACGAAAACAGAGTGTTGTTAGCATTTCTGGTTTATATAGATATAATACTAATTGATCATGCATGCATACAGCCAATACTGCACCTGGATTCATCGGAAAGGCAATGACATTCGAGAACACAGCCGGTCCTGATGGTCACCAAGCTGTTGCTTTCAGAAACCAAGGAGATATGTCTGCTTTCGTCGGTTGCCATTTCCTTGGTTATCAAGACACATTGTACGTTCAAACCAACAGACAATTCTACCGCAACTGTGTCATCGCCGGAACCATCGATTTCATCTTCGGATCATCACCTACCTTGATTCAACACTCCTTGATCATTGTCAGGAAGCCTAACAATAACCAATTCAACACAGTTACAGCTGACGGAACAGTCACAAAAAACATGAATACCGGTATCGTGATCCAAGATTGCCAGATCGTTCCAGATGCACAATTATTTCCGGTGAGATTCCAAATCAAAACATACTTGGGAAGACCATGGAAGCAACTCGCAACAACAGTTGTGATGGAATCCACCCTTGGTGACTTCATTCATCCAGATGGTTGGTTCCCGATGCAAGGCCAACACAACGAAGACACATGTTACTATGCTGAACATGCTAACACTGGACCTGGTGCCGATGTTAGCAAGAGGATCAAGTGGAAGGGTTATAAAGGTATCATTAGCAGGGCTGAAGCTAACAAATTCACTGCTGGTGAACTTCTTAAGGCTGGACCTAAGTCTGGAACTGATTGGATCAAGGCTCTTCGTGTTCCTCACTATCTTGGCTTCAAAGCTTGAAAACTTTTAGACATGTGAATATGTCAGATCGACGGCACAGAGACAAATTATTATTCTTTGTAATTATCTTTCCTATTTGTGTCTAGGAGATCCAACACAAATAAACAAATTTGCTCGAATTATAGTATATAAAGCTTCGTTTGTTTCATATTTGTCTTCTTTTTTTATTTGATAAATTTCAATTTTGACAAAACTACAAGGATTTTACTACAAACTTAATATACAAATAAGTGTTTTACTTTGCTTAATCCGTATTGTATATAACCAATCAAATGCAAAGGAATAATTGATCATTCAACAAAAAATAGTTATAATTAATATTGAAGTTAGGACCTAAATGGTTTTTAAAATAAAGTTGTTTGATGGGTAATTGTCAACAATTTGTTTATATTAAAGAAACTATTTATATTTATTTAACTCAACTATCACGTATCAATCGGATTATCACATCTATTATAATCAGGATTAGAACCATTAAAATAGATGATATCTTGAGAGAGAGAAAATGGGTTAATCAAGATAATTAGAAACAAACTAGAAACAAACTATTAGGTTAAAAAATAAATAGTTTTATTTAGAATTTTGTAGTATTTTAAATAAATGTTATGTAGAGTAACATGTAAGTTTTACATTTATCATTTTTATTTAATTTTTAAGGATTTAATGTGAATTCGGTTTAAATGATATATCTAACTATTTTCATAAAACTTAATAAAATATATTTATTTCTAATTTATCATGATTATAAAAACTTGTTTCTTATTAAAAACTATAAGAGTTTATCTTTAGAATATTTTTTAAAGACCCATAAAAAATTATCACAATATTCTTATTTTTCTGCTTATTATATGTTATGATAAAAAAAATTAAAACAAAAATGTATTTTGTATATAACTGTGATCTAAATAGGACATGTGTTAGAGATTTAAGTTCCACATATATCAATATATAATACAAAGTAGGAACAATTTCTCTATTCATCATCAAAAGATAGATAATGTATTTTCAATTAATCACATGATGTCATCTAATTTTTAGAGATTTAATTATTTATTTAATATTATATTTATTTGTTATTTTCAAGATATTTTATAACCTTACCCAACTTTTAGAGTTAGATAAATAAGAATTCATCTAATATAAATAAGCAACTAATTCATTTGATGAAGTATACCTTTTTATTTGAAGTAGGTGTCCATGAGGAACTCTTTACCATTTTCATTTATAACTTGCTTCACGGTCTTGCTAAATAATGTGAGGGCCAAACTAATGAATCGCGTGAATATGGACTTAGTCTCTGATTTGGTTTTCATTATGAAGGTCCAAGTGTGCAAGTTATAGTCATCTATAATAGTCAAAAAGTAATAATGACCATGGACAAATGAGGGTGTGAAAAGACCCCAAATGTCCATGTGAATTAGTTCAAAAGAATACACAATTTTAATGGTGCTTAGTGGAAATGAGAGTTTATTTGTTTATCTCAATGACAACAATAACAAATAGTATTAGATGGATCAAAAAATAGTAGAAAATCATTGATTTATATTATTGATGAGTGTGAGGGGTGTCCAAGTCTATGATGCCATAGGCTAAACTTGTTGGACACATTATAATTAAAAGTGTTTGTAGGTACATTAATGTTATGGGAAGGAAAAGTAATAGAATCCTGACTAAGAATATACAAAATGTTGATAACTCTAGCCAGAATAATCATCCTCAATGTTGGTTGTTCCTGGATTACACAAGAGTGATGGTAAAAAATAAGATGACATTGGTTATGGGATGATAATTGGCATGTAGAAATCAGATTACAATTGAATTCAGGAACAAAAAGCACATTGTATAATGTCAAGTTTTCATTCAATTTAACAGTTCCACATTTGTTAGAGAAAATATGTGATCCATCAGGCAATTTTATGGAAATGGGATTGATAGATTGATAGGATTAAAAGAGATGTATAGAAAAGCAAATATGTTCAGTTTCTCCCATGTCCATTATCCAATGCTTACCTAGGGAAGTGTTAGCATTATGAATTTCAGAGGAGTGGAAACCTAAGGTAGATGTATGAATGATATGGGAATCATATTTTCTTGAGTCCTCACTCTTGCTGAGCAAAGCTATAAGTTTATTGTGCATAGCAGGAGATATAAGAATGTAGCGGGGACTGAGTTAATCAAGAACCGGGTTGATGTTTTTTTGTTTCTATTCTGATTGTTATTGTTGATATAAGAATTGGTGTGATTGGTACGGTTTTTTCGGGATCGTCTTGGTCATGATCGACCATTGTTGAATATGGTATTAAAGTTCAATAAAAGAATAGAATGGATAGGGGAAGAAGATGAATCTTCCTGGTTATACAGTATTGATACCATAATAGAGTGCATATGTATTTGAATGTATCATTAAAAGCTTGGTTTTATACTATGCTTAACTAGGGTTTGTATAGGTAGTCAAGTTACAGTTTAAGTAACTTAAATAACAACCATCCTAGATTCTAGGATTAAAATAACTATAATAACTAAATTAAATAAAAAATATTAAATAAATCTCGCAAGGTGCAAATAATTTCTATGTTGGGTCAAGTCCATATAGTTTTACTTTGATTGGCTTTAATCAGAACTCTCACAAATGAACGATGGAATTAATTTCCTTAAATTAATCGATCACAAGACCGAAAACCAAGATTTAAAAAATAAATAAATTGTATGATTTAACATTGGGTGGGAGGATTAGAAGATTGATGTGGTGTGTATTCTCAATTGCAAAGTAATGATGTAAAAGTTGTTGGCTTTTAGGTCTTTCTTTTTGTTTTTCTCTTCTTGTATTAAGGGTTAAGCATCTTGTGTGCCCTTCAGATCATCTTCAATGGATGTTGCTTAATATATATATGGTTTTTAGGGTTCGGAGCTTGGCATTTTTATCATTGGAGTAGATATATTTTGTAGTTGCTTGAATTTTTGTGTAAGTTGTTTCATGAAGGAATGTAAAATGTGTGTTGTTATCATTAACTTTTTTTTTCCTGAGCAAGTGATATATTGATACGAGTACAAAGGATACTCAACTTGATTACAAAAAGAAATCGAGATTCTACTCGATCAAAAGAGAAAAATTACCAACTAATTGAAACTTTCGACAAGAATAACAAAGTGTCTTTGTCAAAATCATAAAAATTATAATTGGGATTAGTAATGTCTCCTACAAAATACAATTTCCAAACCGTGACTTTAATCTTCCAGACTATATCCATTATATTTCACCTCGAGTTATTAAAGATAACCTTGTTTCTCATCTTCCAAATGGTTCAACAAACAGCTAACCAATTGCTTCCTTCTCTGCCGTTTCTAACCTTCTTCGCTTTGCATAAACGATACCAAACCAAAAAACTCCCCTTAACTTCTACCTCACCACTCTTCATCAAACCCAACCAATCTGAAATCTCCCTCCAAACCAACTTTGTCACAACACAATCGAATAACAAATGAGACAACGTTTCCGATTTCGAATTACAAAAGGAACACGAAATGTTGCCGGAAGAAGAGATAATACCTCTCTTGCTTAATAAATCCTTTTGTTAAGAAAACAACGTCAACCAAATATAATATTAAGGTGAATACTCCGATACCCTTGGATTTGGTTAGGTACTGGTACCTTTAACCAATCAAAAATTATTATTCAATGTCATGTCACTTTATTATTTTATTTTATTTTCAAATAAATTAAAGTTTTACCATAATTTACACTAGAGGTAAATACTTATCATGGATACCTAAGAATTTGCCTAATATTAATCCTGATAATTGATGAGGTCAAATATAAATTAACTTGGTCACATATAGATTGTTTATTGAAATTATCATTGGAGTAAAATTGATTTAGATTACTTAGATGTTGCTAAAATGCATGGCAATTGGTCTCACACAAAATAACTCAAAAAAAAGGACAACTTCTCTACCCATCATCAAAAGATAGATAATGTATATTCAACCAATCACATGATAATATCTAATTTTTACATATTTAATTATTTATTAAATAGTATAATTAATTGATGTTTTCAAAAACATTTTAACCTTACCCAACTTTTAGAGTTAGGTAGATAAGAATTAAAAAAAAAAATAGAGCATCTCCACTGGTTGGTAGCAACATATTGATTCCTTAAAATTTAGAAGATGTGAGAATACTGATTCTTTAAATTTAAGAGATGGTTGTGAATTAAAATGAAGAAAGCTGGTATGAATGCAAGATGAAAGTTGCATGTAAGAAAATATATAGAATCAGATAGAGAGAGAAATAAGACTTTCTCACTCTAGCCATGCATGCATGCATGATGTAAAATATGATTATGCGATTTATTTATGCATGATTGCATGTCGATTTGGTGAATAGTTGTATTAAATGCATGATTGATCAAATAAAAAAGAAAGACAAAAATGAAGGAAAAAAATGAAAATTTAGATACTATAATTCGAGCAAATTTTTTTATTTCTGGTGGATCTCCTTGATAAAAATAGGAAAGATAGTTTACAAAGAATAACAATTTGTCTGTGTTCCATCCAACATATATAGACATGTATAAATATATTCAAGCTTTGAAGCCAAGATAGTGAGGAACTTGAAGAGCATCCAACCATTCGGTTCCGGAGGTTGGTCCACCCTTAAGTAATTCAGCAGCAGTGAATTGGTTAGCTTCAACCTTGCTAATGGCGCCATGATAACCCTTCCAGTTGATCCTCTTGCTAATATCGGCACCAGGTCCAGTGTTGGCATATTCAGCATAGTATACTGTATCTTCGAAGTGTTCACCTGCCCATGGCATCCAACCATCTGGATGAATGAAGTCATCGATGGTGGATTCCATCACAACTGTCCTTGAGTATGCCTTCCATGGTCTTCCCAAGTAAGATTTGAGTTGTAATCTAACTGGAAATAATTGTGATTCTGGGACGATCTGGCAATCTTGGATAACGATACCGGTAACCATGTTCTTCTCGGCTGTTCCGTCGGCGGTAAGTGTGTTGAATTGATTCATGTTAGGCTTCCTGGCGATGATCACGGATTGTTGAATCAAGGTTGGTGATGTTCCGAAGATGAAATCGATGGTTCCAGAGATGACACAGTTGCGGTAGAATTGTCTGTTGGTTTGAACGTACAATGTATCTTGATAACCAAGGAAATGGCAACCGACGGCAGCAGACATATCTCCTTGATTTCTGAAAGCAACGCCTTGGTGACCATCAGGACCGGCTGTGTTCTCGAATGTCATTCCCTTAACGAGGAATCCAGGTGCGGTGTTGGCTGCATTCATGCATGATCAGTTAGTATTATATCTATATAAACGAGAAATACTAACAAGACTCTCTTTTCATCTTTTACTCCTGATAATATAATATAATTGAAGATATGAAAAGTTTTAATGGTGTAAGTAATTACCGAAGGTGGCGGAATGCATGGTCTTGTAACCACTCTTCCAGCACTTATTACCGGTGACAATGGTTTTATCAGGGCCATCACCATACATAAGAATGTTAATGGATTTCTTAGGGATGATGATGTACTCGTCATAAATACCGGCCTTAACATAGATAACATATCTGGCCTTGTTTCCCTTAGGGTAAGCGTCAATAGCCTCCTTAATGGTTTTAAATTGTCCACTACCGTCCTTGGCAACAATAACATTAGGATTAACATTTGAATCCAAGAGCTTACGATCAGAAGCAGAGAACCATGAAGGGAATCCTTCACTGTCAATATCCTGGGCAAGAAGACGACGAGAAGCCGGTTTAAGATTAAGATTCAAGTTGAAATCTTTAAGGATGTTTGACAAACCAGTCACAATATCAAGTGCAACACTGGTGATCTTTTGCATGCCGTCCAAACTCTCAACTTGAAATGTATCCTTGATCTTTTTCTCGCCGTCTTTTTCACTATCAAATCCCTCCATGCAACTTTGTTGGTAAGAGATAACTGCACTCAACCAATTCCTGATATCAGGAGATTGGGAATGCACAGATTGGATGTTGTTGTCACGGACCAAATTGGTAGACATTTCAAGACTGTCCATAGCAAACTGCAACAAATCTTTGCAGTCATCAAGAGCCATCTTGACGCCATTATCTTTGCTACCGTACTCCGTGGATAGTCTGTCAGTCATGTTGAAAGCCTTAATAACACTGTCAGTTGTGGCTTTCACGGCGGCTGCTATGTATGCCTTGGGATCCATGCTATCGGCGCCATTAACGGATTTAAGAGTTTCATGGCAAAGCTTTTGATCTTCTGTATTTTGACAAATAATTTGAACATTTCTTTGTTGAGTTTGGATCTGAGGATCTTCACCATTTTTTTTAGCAATAGCAACTACGCCGATGACAACGCCTACTACGAGGATAAGAGAGACAACCGATATAGCTACCTTTCCCGACATTTTTTTTTTTTTTACTATCTGCTCGAAAAAATAGTTGAAATCCTCCCCTTTGGGGATTATAGAAAAGCCGGGGAGGAGGCTTTGATATTGGAGATCTGACTTTGTTAGTGTACAATGTTGTGGTTTTATAGGTGATTTACAATCATTTTCATCCAACCAAGGAAAATTCTATATTTGGCAAATTGTAAATGAGAGGCACACAACTTATGGCAATGTATGAATGATATAGGAATCGGATTTGCTTGAGTCCTCATTCTTGTTGAGAAAAGCTACAAGTTTGTTGTACATAGGTGACAGTGGCGGATCTTTCGGGGAGCCACCACAAATACTAAATAAAAATATATTAAAATTTAAATTTATAGAAGTCATTTATAATATATAATTATTATTTTTTATGTTTCATTTTTAAAAAATGAAAACTATTAATATTATTAAGATCAAAATTTATTTCGTATAAACAACGCTAATAAAAAATAATGAACAAATTTTCAATCTTAAATAAGGTTTAAATTAATAATTTTTATTAGTTTAATCATGTTTATTCATAAATATTAAATCTTTTTTTTATAGGCAAAATTTAATAAACGAGATTAAGGAAATCTCGAATCGAACCAAAAATTACACAATCAACGGAAGACGAAATACAATCTACCCAACAGCAATCAAAACCAAAAACCTACAAGAAATCGAGAGGGAGTTTAGACCAATCACAAAGAGTACAATTCTTCCTCTTCCGATTTCCTAAAACCAACCAAAACCAAGAGGAAACAACTATAGAGGAAAAGATAGAATCTACATTACAAAATTCTCTATTAAAGACAATAAAATTCCTAGATTTCCAAATGATTCAGCATGTTATGCACCAAAACACAATGATACAATCCTTCTTGATATTACTATTTAGTCGGTTGAACCAAACCAAAGCATGGGAGCAACAACCCATACCCGGAATTCTTTCTATATCCAACCAATCGCAAACTTTATTCGAAACTAGGACAGTTTTGGGACAACCAAAGAATAAAATTATATTGATCTCTTAATTTTTTTAAATATTTTATGTTATAATTAATGACATATTTAATAATCAATTTTAGAGTTTTTTTATAGTTAATTAGACAAAAAGAAGTAACATTATACATTCTTAAGAGTTAAATGATCAATATAAATTTTTTAAATTAAAAAATTAAAATAAAATTTTAAGTTAACATACAAGAAAAAAATATTAAACTTATAATTGAATATTTCAAAAGAAATAAAAAAATAATAATTTTTTTAATAAGCAAAATATATTAATCAAGGATACAAAGGGGCATCCTAACCCGTATACAAAATAGTCTCCAACATAAAATAGAGAGGACTACAAAAACTCGCAAGGAACATTTAAACATTCGTAATAGTTACAGGTATTTGCATTTTTATGTTTCTTGCCTAACCACCACCACGAAAAAAATAATAACCATATGCGTGATAGTATCAAAATCCCAAAATCCATCTCTGAACATAATTTTGTTCCTAGAAGACCATAGAACCCAGCAGATAATCAACCATAAGCCAACCACCTTTCTTACTTTAATTTTCTTCACCACCAAAATTTAAAAGTTTGTATCAAAATTTAATTTAAATTTTTTTACCCTTAATTCATTATTTAATTTTATTAACTTTATTAATTTAGTTAAGTTTTAATTTAAATTATTTCTAATAAAAAACTTTGTTCTTCCTCACACTTTTAAAATACTACATTATTTATTTTTACCCTTTAACCTCCACGTTCACTATAACTAATGATAATGTACATCTTAAGTATTTACTAACTAAGTTTGTTGGTCTCACCACATTAAAAGAGTAAGTCAAAGTAAAAGAATGATATAGTTCTTTTTTTTCAAAACAACCATACCGTTTTTAGTAATGTCTTAATATTATCTTTCTCTCAGTATATATTTTAAAAAAATGAGGGGTGCCACTGCACCCTTGGGCTCTTCACAAGATTCGTCATTGGGAGGTGATATTTCAACCTTGGTGTCTTGATGATCAGTAGGTTAAGTATGTGAATCTTGTTCTTCATCATACTTATCCACATTGTTGGAAGAACTGACCTTGTCCTTGAATTTGAAGCCTAGTTTGGCTCCATGTTTGAAATAACATGTATCTATGGTATGATCAGTTTTGCCACATAAGAAACAAGTATTGAAGTTGGAAAGACCTCTACCTTGAAAGTTAGATTTTCCATGACCCTTACCTTGTCTTTGCTGGAATTTGAAATTGGTTTGCTAATTGATAATGTTGGTGAACAAGATCTTTGAAGGTTCAGTGACGATGGAATTTCCCAGTTGTCTTTCTTGTTGTAAGACATATGAGAGTACATTTGTAATATCCAGTAGAGACTTAGTCATTAGGATATTGGATATGACATTAGAGAACTTTTCATTTAATCCCTTCAAGAAGAAAATGACATATTCCATGTCTTCACTACGCCAAAATTCGTTTTTGGCAGCACCAAAAAGACAGTGCTTTATGCAGAAAGCGCTGCTATAAGTTTTAAAAAACTTTGCTAAAAAAGCGATGTTAAAGGATACCTTTAGAAAGAGCTTTAAAAAAGCGCTGCTAAATGTCGTACATAGACCCCACCTTAGAAAGCGATGTTAAAGGTTAATATTAAGTTAACATACAAATGTACAGAAGAATGAGAGGTGAAAAGGCTAACATCAAATCAGGTACCTTTTGATGATAAGGATGTGGATATCGAGACTAATAATATCTATAGTCCGAAGGGTAATATTTTGGCTACTCAACTTATAGCTCACTCCAACTTTGATTCGAGTGGTGATATAAATGTTGTAGAACAAAGTTGTGTTGGGTCACATGTGGACTAGAAGGCTGGTTATGGGTCGTTACCGTGCAACCCAAATGAAGTCATTAAACCTTTTAGAAATAAAAAAAATCATTGAGGAAATTTACCATAAAATTAAGATCCCTTTTGCACCTTCGTATTATTCTACGTTGTTGCACGCATAAGTAATTGGAGACAGGTCTTTTAACCTAGATTCCTTACATGGCGCTAAGGAGCTTCAAAAGGGCGTAGACTCTGCGGAAGATCCCATATCCAGATTTTCAGACGGCTCTGAAAATGTGGGTTCGATTGGGGATACTGATGTTTTACACAACAACTCTAAGATTAAAAAGAAGTTGGAGAGTCTCCCAATTAAAGTTTGGGAATCCATCAAAAAATTAAGGATATAAGCGGATGAAGATGACAAAACGTTTGATTCTGTTATACGCAATGTGAAAGGAAAAAACAAATCCAGATCAAAAGCCAAGAAGGGTATAGCTAGAGGTAAATTATGAATTTCTTAACTTACAATATTAGAGGGTGTGGGAGTGTTATCAAGAGGAACAAGATCAAAGTATTGGTGAATAAATTGGGCGTCGACCTATGTTTTATTTAAGATGCAAAATGAACTCGGATGATAGATGAATTGGTGGGCAGTTTGTGGGATGATCAGGTTTTTCAATGGTCTGCAACGAATGTAATAAGGCTTTTGGGAGGAATTCTTACTATTTGGGGGAAATTCGTGATTGAGCCTATTTGTAGTTTTTCGGGCAAAGTTTATATCGAAGTTAATTCTATTTGAAAATGTATGAATTGTTATTTCTTCAATATTTAATATCCTTGTTCAATTATGGATAAGAGAGTCTTATGGAGTAAGATCTTGCAATTGACATCAACGCTGGTTGCGGGAGAGTGGGTTATAGGTGGAGATTTCAACGCTGTTAAAAATTCTAATGAAAAAATTGGTAGAAGTAGTCAAAGCAAAAAGATCATGTCTGAATTCGGAGATTTCATTGAGTTGTTGGGTTGTGTGGATCTTCCCGTTCATGGTAATAGTTTTACTTGGTACAATGCGGCTGATAATGCTTGTAGTCGCTTAGATAGATTTATTGTGTCACCTAGTTTATTTAATGATTGGAATTTGGTAAACCAAAAGGTGGGGGAAAGAGATATTTCCAATCATAGGCCAGTTTGGGTATCAACTAGGAACATCAATTGTGGCCTAAAATCGTTTAGAGTGTTGAAATGTTGGGTCGATCATCTGACCTTTATTCCCTTTGTGAAGGAGGTTTGGGAATCTTCTAACTTCCATGGGAAAACTTCTTTCATCTTTTCCAAGAAACTTCAATTTTTACATGAGAAACTTAAGTGGTGGAATCATAACATGTTTGGTCAGATTGACACTAGAATCGCAAACAATATTGGTGTTATTAGTGGAATTGAATATGTGGTTTCTTTGAACATGGGTACGGTGGATGATTTTGTTTTATCCGTTAGAAGTAAATTAGTGGAAGACATGTGGAGTGACCTTAGGATTAAGGAAAGTATCCTTCATCAAAAGGCACATGTAAAATGGATTGAATAGGGTGATCATAACACTAGTTTCTTTCATGCGCCCATCAAGAAATGTTATTTTCTCAATTCTATTGGTTTGGTTTTTATAAATAATATGGAGGTAGAGGAAGTGGAGGGCGTCAAAGGCACTATTTTTTTATCATTTCAAACAAATATTCCAACGGTCTAGTAGTTCTCTTGTGCAGGTTGGGGATGACATGTTCAAAAAAATATTTGGTCGTGATATCTCTGATTTAGACGTTCTGATTGAGTTGGTAGAAATCATAAAAGGAGTTTCTAATTGTGATGGGGGAGAGAAGTCCAAGCTCGAATGGATTTAGCTTTGATTTCTTCAAATTATGTTGGGATATTGTCGAGAAGGATTTCTGCAAGTGCGTCCTGGAATTTTTCGATGATGCTAGGTTACATAAGGTTCTTTCTTCTTCCTTTCTAGTTCTAATTCCTAAAAAAGAAAATCCCAGAAGTTTTGATAAATATAGGCCTATTTATTTGATCAGTTGTGTGTATAAGGTGATATTTAAGATTTTAGCGGATAGACTTAAAAGTGTGATGGACATTATTTCAAGTTCTCAAACGACGTTCATTGAAGGAAGGAATTTGCTTGATGGGGTTTTAGTTTTAAACGAAAATGTGGATTTTGCAAAGAATAGCAAAAGGAATGGATTATTGATGAAAGTAGACTTTTCAAAAGCGTATGATTGTGTATATTAGAAGTATCTCCGTAATGTCATGGAAATTATGGGATTTGGAGAAAATTGGATATCTTGGATAGAAGGTGGAGTCATGAATAGTTTTATGTCTATTCTCGTTAACAGTAGACCCACTCGTGACTTCGAGGTTTCTAGAGGCCTTAGACAAGGCGACTCATTGTCTCCTTTTTGTTTTCTATTGTCGCGGAGGGTCTTGATGTTCTTATGAAGAAGGCGGTTGCGATATGGTCTTTTAAGGGTCTCATGATAGATCAATGTGTGTCTTTTAACCTTTTACAATATGTTGATGATATTGTTATTATTGGTGATGGTTCTTGGAGAAATCTTTGGTCTTTAAAGGTTATTCCTAAAGGCTTTCAAATTATTTTGGGCCTTGAGATAAATTTCGGTAAAGTTCTATTATTGGTTTTGGATTGGAAGAATCCTTCTTAGAGGTTTCAGAGAGTTTTCTTTCATCTAAAACCGATAAGTGTCCTTTCAAATTTCTTGGAATTTCTATCAGTGGAAATCATCGGCTTATATCTTTTTGGAAACCGGTTGTTTATAAAGTGAAGCTTAGGTTGGAAACTTGGAAAGGTAGATTTTTATCCATGGGCGGTAGATCCACTCTTATCAAGTCAGTGCTATAAAATCTTCCCATACATTTTATGTCCTTCTATAAAATTACGACTATTCAAAGAATATTCTTGTGGAACGGATCAGTGTATAAAAAAGGTATATCGTGGATTAATTGGAGGACGATGTGCAAAAGCAAAGATGACAGGGGTCTTGGAGTTAAAGACATTAGGAATTTTAATGTGGCCTTGATGGCGAAATGGGCGTGGAAAATAATCGGGTTCAAAGATTTTGTTTGGAGGAGATTATTAGAAGGTAGATACAGCGGTTATGGGTATTCATTAATTGTTGGAATTTTACATAAATACAAAATTGCTCCATGTTTATGGTGGAAATATTTATTCTAGGTAGTTATATGTTTTTGTGATAAACCATTTGGTGATTTAATTTCCAGCAAGTTAGGGAATGGAGAGAAGATTTTCATTTGGGTGTCTAAGTGGGTGGAAAATTCCAGTTTAACTTCTCTATTCCCTTCTTTTTGGGTAGCATCTAACAACAAGGAGGGAATGATTAGCAGTTTTGGCACTGGGACGCTGATATTTGGGTGTGGCATTACCAGCACCAGTTTGCAGCAAATGTGCAGGAAGAGTTGGATGGCGTTGCGGATTTATTTACTATATTGGATTCAATGATCATTGATAGGTTCAATGAGGATGGATTAACATGGTCGTATGGTAGATCTCAATATTATCCAGTGAAATTTGACTATAAGTGGTTGATGGCGGAGTCTATTTCAGAAGAGTTTGGTGGTGACAATCCTGTTGTTTTCAAGTTAATTTGGGGGGGCTATTTCGCCGCTAAAAATAAGTGTGTTCGGTTGGAGAGTGTTTCTTAATAGGCTTCTGACGAGGGACAACTTATGGAGGCGTCGGGTGATGTCAAATGTCCATGAAAATGTTTTCCCTTTCTGTTTTTTGGTCGATGAATCGGTTTTTCACATTTTGATTAATTGTTGCAAGTCAAAGAGTTTGGAGTAGGATGTATTCTTGGCTGGAGATTAAATTGGACAATTTTTTTTATCTTATTGATCATTTTAAAAAGTGGATTGTGGTTATGCTTGAGAAGAATATTGATTGCAAAGTTGTCGTAGCCATGTGGTTGATTATTTGTTGGAACTTGTGGTTATGTCGAAACAACATTTTGTTTAAGGATGAGTTTTGGGATGAAGAGCTAGTTGTCCATAAAGTAATTTTGTTTTCTTGGTGGTGGATAGGGAAGAAACTTAGGAAGAAATTTATTTGTAATTATTATGAATGGTTTAATTTCCCTTATGAGTTTTTATAGGGGATTTTGGATGACTTAAGGTGGACTTTTTGTATGCAGGTTTGGATACCCCTTTGTCTCCTTGATCTATAAAATTTTGCTTATTAAAAAAAACTTAAATAAAGAATATTCAATAAATTTCGCAAGGTGCAAATAATTTCAATGAAGTCCGTATAAAATTTTGCTCTGTCTAGTTTTAAACAGAACTCTTGCAAGTGGACGTTGGGATTGATACCCTTATATTAACCGATTACAAAATCAAATACCAAAATTTAAAAAATAAATGAATAAATTGCATGAATTAACATTAGGTAGGAGGATTAGAAGATTGATGTGGGGCGTATTCTCAATTTCAATTGCAAACTAATGATGTAAAGGTTGTTGGTTTTTAGGCATTATTTTTTGTTTTTCTCTTCTTGTATTAAGGTTTAAGCATCTCAAATGGATGTTGTTTAATACATATGTGGATTTTAAGTTTTGGAGCTTTGGTATTTTTATCCGTGGCATTTTAGTTGGTTGGATTTTTGTGTAAGCTGTTTCATGAAGGAATATAAAATCTGTGTTGTTATCATTAAATAATATTAATTTTGATAATTGATGGGTCAAAAATAAATTAACCGGGTAAGATATAGATTGTTTATTGAAATTATCATTGGAGTGACAAGAGAGAAGAGAGAACATGAACCAATGGCAAGAGGAAATAAATACTTATAAGTGGATGACAATTATACTTACAAGAGGAGAAATACTTGCATGAAAGGTAAATAAATCTATATTTTTAAAAATATCTAATAAGAACCGAGAAAATTTTAAATTTATTTAAAATTTAATTGTTTTTAATTGAATTGATAGATTATTGTAATTACAGAGGAGAGAGAAAATTTTATTTATATTTTCTAATTCATAAAAAAATTATGATTGGCTTTGTGTAAAACTATTTCTTAAGGTTGTTTTCATCTAAGAATTTTCCCTTGCAAGAGATCAGCGAGGAAATAAAGTGCGCGATAAAAGATGCATACAAAAATAGCAAGAGATATAGTAATGAAATTCCAATCTAAATATGGATTAGAATGATGCAAATGATAATATGCATGCATGGTTATGAATCAAATTAATGAAATGCAAAGTGTATATGAATGGAGTCGATTATGCATGGCTGTGATTTGTGAATTAAAATGAAGAAAGCTTGTATGAATGCAAGATGAAATTAGTTGCATGCAAGAAAATCTATAGAATCGGATAGAGAGAAATAAGACTTTCTCACTCTAGCCATGCATGCATGATGTAAAATATGTTTCATGGAAAATACGAGAACGTAGATACATAGATGCTGTAACTTTTTAGGTGAATTCTTCTTATCTATCCACCTCAAAAGGTTGGGTAGAGTTATCCATAGAGTAAATTACAGTATATTGTATTGGAAACCTACAAAATTTTAACAATTAAATAAATAATTAAATATAATAAAATGATATGGCATTAGTGGATTGCTTGAAGGTATATTACCCAAATTTTTGTGACGGGTAATGAAGTTGTCCCCAATTTTTTAGTTTAGGAATGTGATTTATTTATGGATATGATTGTGTATCGATTTGGTGAATAGTTGTATTAAATGCACAATTGATCAAACAAAAAATAAAGACAAAAATGAAGAGAGAAAAAATGAAGATTTAGATACTATAATTCGAGCAAATTTTTTATTTCTGGTGGATCTCCTAGATAAAAAATAGGAAAGGTAGTTACAAAGAATAACAATTTGTGTGTGTTCCATCTGACATATATACACATGTATAAAAATATTCAAGCTTTGAAGCCAAGATAGTGAGGAACGTGAAGAGCCTTCAACCATTCGCTTCCAGAGGTAGGTCCACCCTTAAGAAATTGAGCAGCAGTGAATTGGTTGGCTTCAGCCTTGCTAATGGCACCATGATAACCCTTCCACTTAATCCTCTTGCTAACATCGGCACCAGGTCCAGTGTTGGCATATTCAGCATAGTATACTGTATCTTCGAAGTGTTCACCTGCCCATGGCATCCAACCATCTGGATGAAGGAAGTCACCAATGGTGGATTCCATCACAACTGTCCTTGAGTATGCCTTCCATGGTCTTCCCAAGTAAGATTTGATTTGGAATCTCACTGGAAACAATTGTGATTCTGGGACGATTTGGCAATCTTGGATCACGATACCGGTCACCATGTTCTTCTCAGCTGTTCCGTCGGCGGTAACTGTGTTGAATTGGTTATTGTTAGGCTTCCTGACGATGATCATGGAGTGTTGAATCAAGGTTGGTGATGTTCCGAAGATGAAATCGATGGTTCCAGAGATGACACAGTTGCGGTAAAATTGTCTGTTGGTTTGAACGTACAATGTGTCTTGATAACCAAGGAAATGGCAACCGACGGCAGCAGACATATCTCCTTGATTTCTGAAAGCAACGCCTTGGTGACCATCAGGACCGGCTGTGTTCTCGAATGTCATTGCCTTTGCGACGAATCCAGGTGCGGTGTTGGCTGCATGCATGCATGATCGGTTAGTATTATATCTATATAAATGAAAAATACTAACAACACTCTTCCAACAATACTTACTTAATAATTTAATTTGTCTACATTTCCAAGGGGATTTAATCTAATTTATTATATGATAACTCTATTCATCTTTTTAAGGGGGTTAGATAAAAATTCACATATAATTAAAAAAATGAAAAGTTATAATGATAAGTAATTACCGAAGGTGGCCGAATGCATGGTCTTGTAACCACTCTTCCAGCACTTATTACCGGTGACAATGGTTTTAGCAGGACCATCGCCGTACATAAGGATGTTAACAGCATACTTGGGGACGGTGATGTACTCGTCATAAACACCGGCCTTAACATAGATAATATGTCTGCCCTTGTTTCCCTTAGGATAAGCGTCAATAGCCTCCTTAATGGTTTTAAATTGTCCACTACCATCCTTGGCAACAATAACATTAGCTTTAATCTTTGATCTCCATCCTTTTCCTTTCATTGAAGCCAAAAGCTTACGATCAGAAGCAGAGAACCATGCAGGGAATCCTTCACTGTCAATATCCTCAGCAAGAAGACGACGAGAAGCCGGTTTAAGATTAAGATTCAAGTTGAAATCTTTAAGGATGTTTGACAAACCAGTCACAATATCAAGTGCAACACTGGTGATCTTTTGCATGCCGTCCAAACTCCCAACTTGAAATGTATCCTTGATCTTTTTCTCGCCGTCTTTTTCACTATCAAATCCCTCCATGCAACTTTGTTGGTAAGAGATAACTGCACTCAACCAATTCCTGATATCAGGAGATTGAGAATGCACGGCTTGAATGTTGTTGTCACGTACACAATTGGTGGACATTTCAAGACTGTCCATAGCAAACTGCAGCAAATCTTTGCAGTCATCAAGAGCCATCTTGACGCCATTATCTTTGCTACCGTACTCCGTGGACAGTCTGTCACTCATGTTGAAAGCCTTAATGACACTATCAGTTGTGGCTTTCACGGCGGCTGCTATGTATGCCTTGGGATTCATGCTATCGGCGCCATTAACGGATTTAAGAGTGTCATGGCAAAGCTTTTGATCTTCTGTGTTTTGACAAATAATTTGAACATTTCTTTGTTGAGTTTGGATCTGAGGATCTTCACCATTCTTGTGAACAGCGACAACAACGCCTATGGCAACACCAACGACAAGGATAAGAGAAACAACCGATATAACTACCTTTCCCGACATTTATATTTTTCAAGTATTTGCTCGAAAAATAGTTGAAATCCTCCCCTTTGGTGATTATAAAAAAGCCGGGGAGGAGGCTTTGATATTGGAGATCTTGCTTTGTTATTGTAGAATGTTGTGGTTTTTATAGGTGATTTACAATGATTTTCATCCAACCAACAAAGAAAGTCTATATTTGGCAAATTCGAAATGAGAGGCTCACAACGTGTGGCAATGTAACAAATTTCCATTGTTCAATGAAGACGACTTTGAATACTACAAAGATAAGATCCATATTATTTGTCACACAGCTAAGTTCAGAAATATGCTATAACATGGATTGATGGTGAATTCTTATTTATCAAATTCAAAAGGTTGGTTAAGATTATTTTTAGTGTAAAATGTATTGGAAACAATAAACAATTATACTATTTTATGAATAATTAAATAAATATAAATTAAATAGTATCATATGATTGATTGAACTCAGATTTTTGTGATAGGTAGAAAAATTGTCTCAGGATTGATTGCTCCTAAAACAAGTAAAATATTTTTAAATAAGAATTAATCTCTTATAGCCCCTTTTTAAATACACTTTTGTAGGATTAAGTGTATTTTAGTTTTTGAATGTTACAATCATTTTATTTAAATTTTATGTAGTATATTTATCTTTTTAAATAAATAATATGTTAAATGTTAATAATTTTATTTGATTATTTATTTGAATATTATTTATGATTGTTTAAAAGTAAAATAAATAAAAATTTAATAGAAAAGAAGAAAAATAACATCATTTTTTATTGACAATGAAAATTATTGTTAAAATTTAATATTGAATTTAATTTAAATGTACTGACAGTGTAAATAAGTTTTACATAACTGTTAGATATTGGAAGAAGTTTGACTTTTATTTTAAAAATTTATAAAATAATACAAATGAGTGATGATAATGAATTGATAGTGTAAAACTTTTTATATTGTCAAAGCATAACAATTAATCTCATTAAAATTTAGTATCGTTTTTTTTTTAAGAAATGGCAATGATTTGAAACACATAATTACACATTTGAGACAGAAAGAATTGTCGCAATAAATCTTCAAAAATATAATTCGCCAGTTACTTGGACGATAGTTTTTATTGGAACATATACTATTTTTATTGAAAATAATTCTAACTTTTTCACAAGTTTGGTGATTAAGTGTCATGAACAACATGCCTGAAATTGAAGAGGAGGAAAGGTTCATTCCTCAAGTGAGAGCCAAAAGGAATAGAGTGAGGTCCAAGTATTGAACTAACTTAAGGATTATGTGGTTTCTAAAAATTTGATTTCTAAGAAAAGATTCTCTGAGTAATGAGTCACTTAGTTCTAGAAGGTTGATGAGTCATACAATTCTGTTAGTAATAGATAAAATTGAGGAAAAAATGAGTCACTTCGTAGTCAACGTAGTTTTCAATCTTCCATCTCCACTAATTTTGCCACAAAACTCCATCACCTTCGTTCATGCATGTGTCCTCTCGAGTTTGGCCAAAACACAACAGAGATCATTCCATTACTCTTTACAACCATCAAACTTGACATTCCCTCGTTTTAACGGTTCAAATCCGATGGGATGGATTTTCAAAATCAACCAGTTCTTTGATTTCCATCGTACGAAGGACCAACGCCTTCGCATCACAAATTTATACATGGAGGGAGAAGCTTTGATGTGTTATCAATGGATGCATTCAAGCCAACAACTTCCAAATTGGTCGACATTCTTACATGCGTTGGATATGCATTTTGCACCTTCGCTATATGAAGATCCAAAGGGTGCCCTCTTCAAACTGTGTCAGAGGGCCACCATGAAGGAGTACCAAACCGAGTTTGAATCCCTAATTAATCGCATCGTGGGTTTGCCCTCTCAGTTCTATTTAAGATATTTCATTTCTGGCCTTAAACTGATGATCTATCACAAGTTCTATGCTTTCCAACCACAAACCCTTCCTCATGTAATTAGCCTCACAAAGTTGCACGAAGAGAAAACGTCGAATCCCTACCATCATATTCCCAAATCCAGTTATCCATCACCTTCCCCGTCACAAACACTTCAACCCTCTTTTAAACCTACCATATCAATTACACTACCCAAAACTCAATCCCCACCAAACACGTATCTACTTCTGAACTCCAAGATCGTCGATATTGTGGCTTATGTTACAACTGTGATGAAAGGTTTTACACAGGCCACCATTGAAAACTTGAATTTCATCTCCTCATTGTTGAACCTGAGAAATTAGAATGCAACGACGAAGCAGGTGCATTTCAATTAGAAGTTTCAGGTACATCCATTCAGGACCCATATACACTCATACCCGATCCACTCCAAATAAGCAACCATGCATTGATGGGACACACAGTTCATCAAACACTTCGGGTTATGGGTCGCATCAATAAAAACACTATTACATTTATCATTGACTCAGGAAGTACACATAACTTCCTTTAAGGAAGAGTGGCCAAGCAACTACGCTTGACTTTGGACCTAGCCCAATCTTTCCAAGTCTTGGTAGGAAATAGTGAACAACTATGATGTATTGTTGTGTGTTCATAGGTCCAACTCTTTTTAGGCCCACACAAATTTTTTGGTGTATCTTTTTGTGCTTCCTTTAAGTGGCGCAAAATTGGTCTTGGGAGTCCAATGGTTAAAAGCTTTTGGCCTAATCATTACGAACTACAAAAAAACTCACCATGAGTTTCACTTTGGATGGAGAATCGGTTCATCTAGTGGGAGTCCCTAAACCTGGTCTAGAGGAAAACAATATCCATCAACTTCAACGAATGAAGGAAACCAACGCCTTAGACATGCCTCCACTTACAACTCATATCCAACAAACCTAAATCTCAAATACCCACAACCATCGACCCTTAACTTCACGACTCCTCACCAAATACGCCATCGTCTTTCAAACACATATCACACTTCCACCTCTTAGACCGATAGAACGCCAAATCCCCCTCACATACATTGCTAACTCCATCAATGTTCGACCCTATCGCAACCCACATTTCCAGAAATAGGAAATTGAAACTCAGATCTAGGAAATGTTGACCAATGGTATTATCCAACACAGTACCTATGTATTCTCCTTACCGGTTCATTTGGTTCGCAAAAAAAATATGTCACATGGTCTGTAGCGGTAAAATCATGAGTGTAAGCTATTATCTAACTTAACTCAAGGTAAACAGAGTCGCCACCGCGCTTTTATTTTATTCCAAATGGAAAAGGAAAAAAGAGCGAATAAAACCTAATGAATCTAAAAGCAAAAATCTAAAAGAATCAAACAGAGAACGGGTAAGGGGATAGGTTACATAATGAGAAGGTTTTACGCACCCAAAATGTATGTGGTACTCCACGGGAGCCCTTTGAGATATTTACTGCTTTTTTGGTTTGAAAATGGTTTGTTTGAAAAAAAAGATTGAAGAGATGATAAGAGAAATGGTTTTTTAATATTTTTGTGTTTGAAGAGACGATTGTCTCATGCCTACGTACCCACAAAGTGCAATGCGAGATCAAACCCTCGTAGTTTTTGGTACAAAATGTGAAAAAGAAGCAATGAGTTGAATTGATTTTAAAATGTAGAGATAAGTCGTCATTCTTTAGCGAATAATTCTGCTAGAAAGAATGAATCGTATCTAAACATATGAAAAGAAAAATGCACCAAGGTACAAAAACAATTGAGTGAGTTTTGAAATTTTTAAAGTCTTTTGAAAAATGAAGTTTCAATATGCTTATGTGGTTTAGCATTTATTAAGAAATGAAATGAAAAAGTAAATCCGCTTGACCTAAATCAAGGTTTGATTGCAAAAATGTTTGAAGTTTGAAAACAAAGAAAGTTTTGAAAATAGAAAGGAGCTTTGAAAATTTAAGAAGTGGAGAGGAGATGAAGTGACTATCCTAAGACTTGAATGTAAAAGTTAAAGGAAGAACGATCAAACCGTATGGCAAGCATTCCTCGAGAACAATGGGATTTCCATCTTCATAAACAAGTGAATTCAATCGAGGCCAAGGTCTTCAATCCATAATAACTTGAGCAAAGGGAGAGATCGTAAAATCTAAGTCCAAACTCCAAGTCCAATTCTAAGGATAGTGGCCATAGTCCGCAATTAAAGTCACAAGTCCTTTTTTAGATGTTTGATCCTTTATTAATGTTTTTGTGTCCAAATGGACAAAGGAAAAATCACAAGCATAATAATATAAACATAAACAATATGATGAATGATATAGTATAATAAAAGCATAATAAAAGAGATAATGAGCGAGAGATTGAAATAAAGAGGATAAGGTGCGAGAAATTGAATTAAAATGTTAGTATATTAATATTATTATAATATTTACATAGAAATGGTATGATGAACTTAATCAAACACAACCACAAAAAGATAACCAAAATCGAGGCAACCGGATCCAAATGGATCTTAATCCGAATTCAGGACAAGTTTAGGTCTATGTTAAGCAATCGCCGAGTAATTTACGAAGTAATTACCCTACAAATGAGGCCGGCCACCACCAATTAAGGTGGAAAATATTTGTGCTAATACATGTTAGAGAAATGATATTATGGATCATTCTCCGAAAACATGTCACACGAAAAGAAAAGGTAACGGTCTAATCTTAATCGAGATTTCACATTGTATTATCGAAGGCAACCTATCACGATTCCAAAGTATGGAGAATGATCCAAATGATCATTCATCCATAGATTTGGAATAATGAAAATTAAGCATCTTCGAAAACCAATAATCGCGAATCGGAGATCTCATCGACCAAAAGAAAAAAAATAAAAGGAGATAAAAGAAAATATGGATCTAATTAAAATCCATAAAAAAAATTAAAGTATTTTTTCTAAACTTTTTTCTAAAATAACTTTTCTAAATTTTTATATCAACAATGAAATTGGAAAAACAACATTTAAAAAACAAAGAAACAAAATTAATATAAAAAAAAACTAAATGAAAAAGGGGGGAGGGGCGCCCAGTTGAAGTGGTGGATAGCAAGAAGTTGGACCCAAGGCCCAAATCATATATTTCTTGTATAAAAAAATCAAACAAACAAAGAAAATAATAAGTTAACAAAGAAATAAAATGGAAAGAGGTTTTCTTCTTCACACGTGAAAAACAGGGCAGCCGCTACCTCCTCACCTTCAAAACTCCCAATCACACCTGGAAAAAACGCCGTCAACACCTTGATCGGCCGCGTCTCCCTCTCACTCTCTCGAAACGATCTCAGCTTCTTCTTCTTTTTTTGATTTTTCTCTGTTGTTGTTGTATGGTGATTGTAAACACCCCAAATTTGCCCTCACCCATTCACACCATGGCTTGTGATCATTTCATATGCATAAACTCAATCATAGCATCTCATATCACAGTTTTGATTCACTGCATAGATTCAAAGTCATCTGCATCTAGGGTTTGTGATCTGAACAATCCAAGAGCCTCTTGAGCCACTCCAAAGGTCATCAATCACTTCAAAGGGGTCTAGGTGTGTTCAAGCATCATATTATATCCTCTCAAAGTCAAGAATATCAAAGAATCACAAGAACTGAGAATGGTATGGATGCAGAGCCAGGTTTAACTGCACAGATGACCTAGAATTAGGGTTTTGGTTTCAGAGGCCATAACTCCAATTTTTTTGGTCATTCTTGTTTCTATTGGTCTCTATATGGTATAGGGAGTATGCATATCAATTTTCATGAAGAAATTCCATGGGGAAGTCATCTGATCAAGAGTTGACTTTTCAAGCAAGTCAGTGTAAAATCAGGGCATCTGAGGCCCCCAATGACCCAACCAAAAGGGTGTTCTTCATCATTTTGATTGTATATGATCTTTATTTGATCATGGAAGATGTTGGAAGTTTACAAAATTGAAGAATTTCAAAGCTTTTGCAAAGTTGACTTTTTGGGCAAGTTTGACTTTTGATGGAATTGTCATTTTAGGCAACTTTTTCAACCCTTACTTTTTGATTCAAAAAAGCTTCAAATGGAAAAACTTTGGTCATGAAAGTTGTAGAATGGATCATTCCCTTTTCAAAAAGTATAAGAACATGACCTAATTCATTTTGGATCAAAAGTTATGGCTTGTCAAAGTTGGCAAAAATCACTAAATTTCAAGTTATGCACCAAAGAGGCAAAGTTGCAAATTCACTTCTCAAGGCAAATTTAGTCATCAAATGCATTTCAAAACTTCACCACATGATCATACATGACATAAAAAATAGAATGGGCCAAGAAACTTCTCACTTTTGTGGCCTATGGATCAAGATTTTTCATAAGAATCAAAGGCAAGGCAAGTTGCAAAACTCATCATAAGACATAGCCCACTTGCTTGCTAGCTTGCTGAACCATCCTAGGCCTTTCCCCACATCATGCTGCGCAGAACACACTTTTGTACTTGGCTAGAAAGTAGCCCATACTTCTCTTACACCAACTTTGACATTTTGGCAAAAGGACCCATACCTATCACAAAAGCACACATCACATCTTCTGACCAATCCCAATAGTTTATAGAAGCCAAAAGCAAGCCAAAGCAAAGGGATAGCAAGCCTGAAACACTCCATAACTCAGCATTCTCATTTTCACTTTCATTTGCAAAAGCATTCGAAACTCATCATACAGGCCACAAACACACAAACAAACTTCACCAATCAACTCAACACACCTTCCTGATCACAAAGCACCCTTCACAACAACCTGAAAGCCATTGAATCAAAAACACGATTCCCACCTGCCATTGAACAGAACTCAAGCAAACTCTCAAACCAGCCATTGCAAACCTCAAACAAACATTGCAAGCTTCTCAGGAGGATCATTGGAGTGCATTTGAGCCAAAGAAACAGCCAGAAAGCTCCTGAATCAAAAGCTTCAGTTCAGGTAGTCAACTCAAAACTTTTTTCCAGAAACATGTTTTTAAGTTCTTAATAGCTTCTATGCACTCTCCTGATCATGAATATGTGCTTACTTTTGAAAATGGTTGAGAAACCAGGATGTATGCACTGTCTGAAACTTTTGCCCTAAAAAATGTTTGATTCGATTCTCTCTGTTAATGAATGAAAAATGATGTTTGATTGAGGGGTTTGATTCGTTTTTGAATGGGGAAGAGTTCTGGACAGTTAGATTTCATTTTCATTGCGTGTAGAGTGAGTTAGTGTTTTGGGCTTGCCGGAGAAGATGACTGGAACCACTGTTCCAGTCATCTGAAAGTAATTAGGGCTGGATTAGGGCTTAATCATTAATTAGCGAATTTTGAATATAGGTCGTCCAGATGCGCGCCAGGTCCACTCCCGCGCGTGTGAATTTAAATCTGGGCCCTTAGATGCGCATACTTTTCCATTTTTCAGTTTAATTCAATTTTATTTTCTTTTTAATTCATTTAATTTGTCCATTTAATTTAAAATAGCAAAAATTATTCAAAAATTCTGAAAATTTGTATACACACTTTTATTAATTTTCAGAAACCAAAAACATTTTTATTTTTATTTTTTGCATTAAAAAATATTTTTAAATTATTTAAAAGTTTATTTTTAATTAATTAATGAGAATTAATTAATTAAAAATACTTTTAGGTATTTAAAAATCACCAAAAAATTCATGAAACCTTCATAATCATTTAGAAACATTGTCCAACCCTCAAACCAAATTTCTTTTTTGATCTTGATGTCTTTTGAGAATTTTTCATGGAATTAAAATCATTTCAAGGCATTATTTTGATCCAAACTTCAAAAAATCATTTCTGCCTAACCATTGAGAGTTGGACTTTGATTCTTTTTGCATTGCATCTTGTTTAGCATGTAGTTTGTGAGATTAAATTGGCATGATTTGATCTTTCATTTTCATTTTGTTTGGCATTTTTCTTGTTAAGGTACCCTAAAACCCTAGGAAACTTAGGAAATTCATAACTTACACTAGGTTAAGAGTTGGAACCCCTCCTTTGGGCAGTAAGTTTGTGTAGGTTTAGGGTTGCTTTGAATGCATTTTCAATTTTTTATCTTGATGTTTGCTTCTGATTTTGGTTTTTGTTTGATGCATTGATCATAAACCCTAATTTGAGCTTCCTTTTGCATTCATCTTGCATTTGCTTGCATAACATGACTTGCCATGACATTTTATGCATCCATTTGATCCATTAGACATCTTAAGACATATTAGAAGCATGTTTGATCATTGCATCTTTCATTTTCCATGTTGTATGTCATTTGCATTTCATAACTTTTCATGTATGATCATGGTTCTAAGCATGCTTCTCTTGCATCCATATGCTCATATGATCATCCCCATGCCTTGTTTCATGTTTGTAGCATCTCATAGCATCATTATCATCACACACATGCTTCTGGTTTTGATTTGCATCATGCCATTTCATTCCATTTTGCATTGCATTGCATTCCTTTCACTAACTTTTCAGGTGGTAAGCAACTTTGAGAAGTGAATTTGCCTTCACTTCTCACATCTTCTTTTCATCTCTCTTATGCATCCTTGATGCATTTTGTTATGTGTTTGAGATTGAGCTTGCTCTTTCTTCTTCTTCTTACTTTCTTTCTTCAAGTGACTTGACTTCTTAAATGAAGCAAGTTACTTTGCTTCTCCTGATCCTTTCATCTGCTTCCTAGTGGTTCCATTGAAGATTTCTCTTGTTAACCTCACAAACCATAGGAACAACCAAGCATGACAATGATTAGGGTTTTGTTTAGTCCCCCACTTAGTTTTACCTTTGTGTTTCTTTGAGTCTTCTCTCCTCATCTCATAATCAGGGACTAAACCCTAAAGGCTTTGAGGCTTTGTGATTAAGCTTATGCCTGCATCCTTCTATTAGGATGGAGTGTATAACTTTAATCCTAAGTGTTAAACCCTTAATGTGTTTAACTCTTTTAATCAATCCACATAATAATCATCAAGACTTCACCATCTAGTGTTAATGGACAAGTCCCCCTCAAGTTGTCTTACAAACCCTAAAAAACACTTCATCATCTTATCATTAATTAAAATCCATCTAATAAAGGCCTTGTTTTGTCATGAAGTTTATCCCTAATCATGGATTAAGTTGAGGAGCTTTCCTCAGCTTAAACATTCTCATCTATTATCCTTCTATTAGGATGGTGTAATGAGTCTGTTTAATCCCTGATTATGGCTTAATCTCATTACTCAACACTAAACAAAAACAACAAAAACATCTAAATAATCACAAGTAGGTTAATGATCTTAATCCTACATCAAAGGTGATTAAGTGTGAGAAGCTGACTTCACACTTAAGGTACTCTCATTACCCCTAATCAGAGGGAAGATGTGATGAGTTTACTAAATCCATTGGTTTAGGCTTAAGCTCATTATCTTATGACAAACTTCAAAAAGCAATAAAAGATTGAAAGCTCAAAAAACAAACAATAATCGTCTCCTTCGGGATTCTTTTCTCATCACCTTCATTCATAAACGAGAACTTGCTTCTTCCGTCTAATGCAAGACAGTTTGCACCTGAGCCAGACAGGTCATACACTTGAGCGTAGACAAGTAAGCAGTTCACAAGTCAATTCACCTTTCAGTCTCTTTGGGTCGAACTACGGTGTTCTGACTTCCTCATTGCACGAGAGGATACGTAGGCATAACTTAACAGTTATTGAACAAAAGTCTCTGTATATTCCCCCTCCTTCTAGCATCATTATTTAAGCCTCATAGTCTTGAGCATTTCACTCTTGTTCTTACACTGACACATCATTTATACACTTTACACTTACTTTACACTGACACCTGTACATTTCTTTCCAGCTCTTTTTATACACAAATTGCACTGACACTACCCCTTTAAAACACAAATCTTCTAAGTGTGGATCCCGTCGAGTACGACGGACAATCTGGGTGCTAATACCTTCCCAGGTTGTAACCAACCCCCTTTCTCAGTCTCTCTGGTTCGCAACCGTCTTATCCATTCTTTTTCTAGGTCTATGCAGCATTGCCTTTCCTCCGGGATAAAAATGCCTAGCTGGCGACTCTTTTCATTCCCTGTGAGTTCACTGCTGTGTGTTCTCGCATCCTCCTTTCGCCGACCGTTCGCGTCTGTACCCCATTTGACTCGGTTTCATTTTGGTGGGAGCGACAGTGATTTGATGATGTGTTAGTTGAATAAGATTAATGAGATTTCGGATTTGATGAAGGTTTGAAGGTTATGGAATTGAAGCTTTTGAAAGGTTGAATAAAGAGGTGGATGAAGGTGAATATAATTTTCTGGTTGATGCTTCGATTTCAATTTTTGCAGAGACTTTGTTTTGTTAAATTGAAGCTTTGAGTTTGATTTTGGTAGAGTGCTTAGGGGCTGTTTAAGCTTGGAGATTGAGAGGGAATGAAGTTGTTTAAATAGAGGGAGAAAGGCTGAGATTTGAATGGAAAGGTTTTCCGTTTTGAGGGAATTTTTCTGCGTTTTGGAAGTCACGGATTTTGCGTGCTTGCTGTTGAGTTTCTGCCTTCAATCAGCTTCCATTTCATGTTGTTTTTACACTGCATTTTGCGAAGCATCCATTGCATTTTGCGAGTGTGCTGTGTTGTGTTTTGGTTGTATGCAGGTGTCGTTTGTTCACACTTGGCTTGCGTTTTGACGCGGCGAGCTTGGCTGATGTTTGTTTTGTTGCAGCCGCGTGTTCTCGTGATGTGTGCGTGACTGGTGTGTGCGGGAAACGTGACGAAACTGCCATTCTTTCTTTGCGTTTTACTTGTTTTTGTTTTGCGTTTGATGGCTTTGTGTTCGTGCAGTCCGCGTGAGTAAAGCGTGAAGGCTTGGATGAGTTCGGCGTGAAATTGATGTTTGATGTAGGCTGGGAGCGTGCGGCTTGTCTCATTCGTTTTTTAGCTGGTGTGTACGGTGTTCAGGTTTGCAGGTGTGAGGCTTGCGCTGGAATGTTATTGTTGGGCTGATGACGTATGGGAAAAAAGGCTGAAGGCGTGAAAAAATATGTTAGCTGGTATAATAAGCTGAGGCTGGAAAAAAATAAATAAAAGGTGATTATTGTGGGCCTTGAATAGATTGGCTTCATGATTTTTTGTATTGTATTTTATAATCAAAAAAACTTTTTTTCTTTAAGAATGCCTCAATGGGCTTTTTTTTTTGGAAAATATATTCTAGAATAAAAACAAAGGGTCCATGAAATGGAAGAAATGGATATTGATTAGGAAAATATTATATTTGGAATAAAAAAATGGGAATGAAAAATGAAATTGGATATAGCAAATTAAAAATCGGTTAAAAAAAGTAACTTGGATAATCGAACCCAAAGAAGGGTATGAATTGGGTAATCGGAAAAAAATGGAAAAGATATGATTTTTGAATAATAATGGATAACAGAAATTGGCAAATAAAATGTTTTAATAAAAAAAGAAATGATGGATATATTTTGTAAAGGGATGAGAATGGATATGAAAACTTGATTTTAGCCCACAACCAATTTCTGATTTTTTCACAAGCCACTTGATGAACACAGTCAATCTTAAACCACTGAATAAATTGCAACTTTGTCACCTAAGCCACAACCATCGTCTGAAATTTGCCTCGATTATCTGAATCCCTGCTAAGGAAAATAAATCCTCAAATGAACTGCTGATAAACTGGTGAACTTGAAGATTCAAACCAAACTTCGCACAAAAATTGTCTGATAACTGATGACTTTCACACACAACAAAATTTGAACTTTGAAAACGCATTGTCTGAGGAATAGGCCACTGGCACACATAACTTGCAGTTGAAACAATTTATTTGATAGTTTGACCAAATTTAGGTCAAGCGTCCATCTGAATCGAATTGTGGCTGAACAAACGCCTCTGAATTGAAATCACTGCCCTGTCTTTTAAATCCTGCAACACAGAGAAGAAGAAGAAGCAACTACAACATATTTTTGGTATTTTGGTTAGAAGTTAGTAAATATAAACAAATAAATCAAGTAAGACACGGTGATCCCCTGTGAGGCACAGACCTGCAACTGAAAAGGGATACATGAACCAGTACGTGATCTTGTTTGTATGCGAGATGCAGATGAGATGCGGAAAATCTTAGGGTCAAAAATTATGGTATGACAGATGCCCCTATTTAAGTTTCTTCAATCCAGAGATAATGAAGATTAAAATCTTCGTTTTGACAAGATGGAAGATACTTAAATATAAAAAAAAAACAAATTTTTGATCCTAAGATGCCAAAGAAATGGAATGGAATGAAACGAACGATATGAAATGATATGAAGATGATATGGAACTGAAAATGCAGATGAAAATGTTATAAAAGCATGTGAAATGTTATGAAATGCAGATGAAAGTATGTGAAATGCAGAGAAATCCGTGAGGGATAATACGACACATGAAAAAGAATAAACGCTGGGGATAAGGAGTATAAAACTCCAAAGGGGAAAAGCAGCATGCTAGAGACCAACCCATGGCTCAGCCGAGGTGAAAATGTCCAAGAATGGAAATTGGAAGGAACATGATCACAACATTCAAGAATAGCAATCGGATAAAATGTGAATCACAACATTCAGGAACAGAACTGAATGAGATGGGAGAAAGTCCGAGACAGTACATCAAATCAATGATGACTTCACTATGGACATCCGAGAATGGCAATCGGAAGGAAAGTGATCACAACATCCAAGAATAGCAATCGGATAAAATGTGAATCACAACATTCAGGAACAGAACTGAATGAAATGGGAAAAAGTCCGGGACAGTACATCAAATCAATGATGACTTCACTATGGACATCCGAGAATGGCAATCGGATAAAAGGGTGCAATATCTAAGAAGCCACAACAAGTAGGTGAAGAAAAAGTTCTGGAGAGGCAAAGCTAATGCCAAGTAAGCTGGACTTTAATCACAAGGTAAGAAGTTGAAAACAACAAGACCTCGAGAAATGCATATGAGGACTAAAACACTCAGTATGCAGACATTTACGAAAATGGGGATTAAACCACCCAAGAACACGCATAATGAGGACTAAAACACTCAAATATGCAAAGGTTAACAAGAATAAGGGATAACGCACCCAAGAAAACGCATAATGGGGAATAACACACTCAAATATGCAAACTTATACGAAACTGGGGAATAACACACCCAAGAGAAAAATGTGATATAAAGTGTTTGACAACCAGTTTAGACTCTTAGAGGAGTGAAACAAAAGATGGAAGACTGATTCCTCAACACGGAGATCAATGCCATTCTGTTCGGAAATTAGAGATGTTACTGCTGAACAAATCTCTGTCCCTCCGAGAAACTGTATCAACTTGAAAATCTTTTGAGAGAAATCATGAAAAGCTGCTTGGAGATTCTTGAAGAAGATTGCCCCAAGTTCAATGACTGATGAGGGTAAACTGATAACGGATTCAGTTCCTGATGACTGTCGGAGAAAATTGATCAACTCTTGAAATGACTGTTGAGAAGAATAAACTGATCATGGCTTCAGCTCTTAAAATGAATGTTGAGAAAATAAACCCAGTATGAAACTTGCAGAGAATCTTCTAACTAACCAAATCTGATAATAACTTGCACTGAGCAACAACTCTTGAACTATAGGACCTGTGAAGAACTTGCCCCTGATAATATCACTAACCAAGTTTCTCAACTGTTTGAAAATTCCTTGATGAGGAAAGTTTATTTGCAAATAAAAAGTGTTTGTACAAACCTGGTGATTTTAATGCAAAGTTCAAGGCAAAGTTTTGAAATCAAGAATCATTTTGGAATGAAATTTATTGATGTAAAGTAAATGAAAACATTGCCAAAACACAGAGGTTGAGACAAAATTAAAGATAAAGAAAAGGTAAGAAACAAATGATTGGTAACGAACTTGGGAGTCAGTTTACGCAACCTTGATGCAGTATGCTTTTCAAAAGAAACCTGGATTCAATTAGGACTTTTGAAGGTTGTAACGCGGCTTGGTTCACGGTTTATGAAACAAAGGATATTGGCTCAAAGTTTGATTGTACCCAACCCAACTTCGTGATGAACTCCAGTCCTACATTCAATTAATTCAGCCTATGCATTCAAGTTCCCAGAAATTTAGGATTGCACAGATGAAGATGGTTTATAAGCCGAAGGACTTTGAGATAACAGTCACCTCTCCCTTTTGTTATTTTTGGTGAGGACTTTGGTCAACTCAACTTATTTTTGCCGAGGATTTTGATGACCTCTTGAAAAATATTTCTTTTTATTATCCCTAACTTTTTCCTGAACTGTGTCATTTCAACTTACAGCCAGCGGGATGCCCCAGTTTTGCCTAAGTCTCCTTCATAGGTTTTGACTTAGCGGGCTTTGATTTTTTTTCAATAATTTTTTTTTTCAATATCATCATTTTTTTTTTGAAAGATAATGACTGCATGGCTTAATGATTACGACGAACCATCATACTTTTGAATTGAGAAACATCTTCAACACTTCTTTGATGTGTATGAAGGAAAACTTGAAATTGCAACCTTTATTGAAAGGCATCTTGAATGATTCTCTTGTACTTGAATGCACATTTGAATTAATTGAGAACTACACATCCCCGGGTTAAAATTGCGGGTTTTTTCGAATAGAAAGAAACTCCAACTTCAAGGCTCAAAGGGGTTAACAAAGGATTAACTTCCTTATTTCTCCAGTGTTTGGGATTTGAAACAATGCCTGTATATCATCAGCCAAGTCTCAATTGACAGCATACCAACAACAATTATGGGTATCTCGTTTTCATCATCCTCCCTCCAATCATTGTAAAAGCTTGAGAAAAGATAAATGAACTTGAAATGTAAAGCATAAAGATGCAAATAGTAAATGAAATTGAATCAAAACAAAGCAATGCTCATTTCATTAAAATCAACATGGAAGTACAAACAAATTTAGAAGCAAACAAGTCAACACAACTAAAGAAAATTGCAAACATAAAGAAACAATGGCCGAGTGATCCATCAGCAACAAGGATGAGCTGTCCCGTCTGATATTCTGGCCTTGAAGAAAATTTAACTGTTGAATTCCTCTAGAAGATTCACTTCCCATGCTTCGGCAAAGGATTATTGACAACATTAGGATTTGTATCATTAAAGGAAAGGATGTTGTTCCTGATAAGTTCTTGCATTTTAGCTTTCAGTGCAAAGCAATGTTCCAAGTCATGATCAGTTCCACCTTGATGAAACTCGCAGCGAAGATCCGATCTATAACCAACCGGAAGAGGATTTGGAACAGGAGGTGGAGGTCTAGTAGTAATTAAACCATTCTTAATCAAGGAAGGAAACAAATCAGTGTAAGGCATCGGGATAGGATCAAAGTTTGGCCTATTGCGATACTGATTTTGCCCAGCAGCAGGATGAGGAGCCTGAGCTTGTGCTCGAATTTGAACTTGAGCTTGAGCTGGTTGAGTTTGAACTTTAACTTGAGTTTGAGCAGGTTGAGTTTTAACAACAGGAGCAATTGCAGCTACATATGGTTGAACATATCGTTGTTGCGGGTGATAAGGCCTCCTCTCAGTTGAAACAGCATAAGCATCACTATCTCTTCTCTTGTGAAAGTTCCCAAAAGACTTTCTTGCAGCATTAGAAGATTCAGAATTAGTAATCTTACCCTTCTTGATACCTTCCTCAAGTCTTTCTCCAATAGTGACTAGATCAGAAAAACCAGATGAAACGCTTCCTACCATTTTCTCCCAAAAGAACGGCTGAAGAGTGTCCATGAACAAACCAATTAATTCCTTTTCGGCCAAAGGTGGCTCCAGTTGAGCAGCTAGCTCTCTCCAACGCTGAGCGTACTCTTTGAACGATTCTTTCTCTTTCTGTGACATGTTTTGAAGTTGACGATGGTCAGGCGCCATGTCCAGATTGTACTTATACTGTCTTACAAAAGCATCAGATAAATCTTTCCAGCTTCGGATGTGACTCTTCTCGAGTCCAACATACCACTTCATGGAAGCACCACTCAGACTATCTTGAAAACAGTGAATAAGAAATTTGTCATCCTTGGCATGTGCAGTCATTTTGCGACAATACATCAGCAAATGAATCCTTGGACAAGTATGACCATTGTATTTCTCAAATACAGGAACCTTGAACTTATTAGGAAGAACCAAGTCGGAAACCAAACACATGTCTATCGCAGCAGCACCGAAGACATCCTTTCCTTCTAAACCTCTTACCCTCTTCTCAAGAGTCAAACATTGTTCTCTAACTTCATCCATATATCCAGGTTCACCCTGACTTTCAGCTTGTGGACCAGCAGCCTGGTACAAAAAAGGAGAATTCTGATAAGTAGTTTGAGCAGTAGTGTGCACAACAGGTTGAGGTTCGACAAAAGTCGGAGCTGAAAAGACTGGCACAACGGATGGACCACCCATTTGAGCAGTAGCAGAAACTGGCACATAATCCGGAGGTAAACCAAATTTTGGCCAAGTAGAGACCGGTTGCTGAATAACAGGAGGGTCAACAACAGCAGTAAAAACTTCAGAGATAACAGTCCTTTGAGGTGGTTCACCTCGAGCAATCAGAACTTGCATCATTTCAGTGAGCCTGGTTATACCGGCCTTCAACTCATCAGTCTCCATTCGAACTTCCATGTTATGCTGTTCTTGGTGTTCCATTCTCAATCTGATAGCTCTCAATCTGTTAGCAGCTCTAGTACCGTATATGTGTTGAGGAAACAGCTTGACGGATCAACAGACAACTGAGGAAAGAAACAACCGGGATGAGTTCCCACACAACTCGGATGAACGCAAGAATATGCGAGGATGCAATGATATGCAATGTTCACTTCCATTTTCATAAAAACAACTCGATTATTGCAAACAAGATTAACATCGAGAATACAGTCATGAAAAATCTTGACAAAAGGGATATTTGTTTTTTCCAATATTTGCAATAATCAGAATTATTTTCCTTGAAAAATGGTTGTGATGATGGTCATGATGAATATGTAGATGCAACAACCACAAACAAGATCACGCAAAGCACATAGGTTCAAAGGTTCGAATCACGAGCATGGAGTCAAGGGATAAGAACCAACAACCCACAAAGCCATGTACTAAGGTTTGTCTTCATTGTACCTGCAAAAAACCAAAAGGGTGCTAACAGAGGTTCCCGGAGTTAACAGCCATCTTTAGAATTTTATCGGTACGTTGGATTACTCCCCAACCGATAACATTCTTAAAATAGACCTCGTCCGAGTGTAGTATCGCGTGACAACCACCTTAAGTTTACACTCAGATAGTTTCCGCACTACGTTCCTAAATTGGCTTGGATTGGTTAAGGGTTCTACGGTTCTCAGTATGATTAGCTCAAGGTCGAAAAATAATGCCACGTACAATTACTCGTCATGACATTGATAGTCCAAGAGAGCCTAACTGAGTGGAGATTATCAAATTGATATCGCTTTGGACTACTCCATCGTGTATCGCTTCGAATATCGTCGTCCTATCATAAGTTTAACTCAGATCCGGGTTAGAATCTATCTCCCTCACAAAGGATCACCAAAACCGAAACAGAACAACCAAGTAACAAACAAATCAAACCAAAGCAATAAATAAATCAAAGTAGGCCGAATCCACTTAGAGATTGACTCCCCATCAGAGTCGCCACTTTTCTGTAGCAGTAAAATCATGAGTGTAAGCTATTATCTAACTTAACTCAAGGTAAACAGAGTCGCCGCCGCGCTTTTATTTTATTCCAAATGGAAAATGGAAAAAGAGCGAATAAAACCTAATGAATCTAAAAGTAAAAGGCTAAAAGAATCAAACAGAGAACGGGTAAGGGGATAGGTTACATAATGGGAAGGTTTTACGCACCCAAAATGTCCGTGGTACTCCACGGGAGCCCTTTGAGATATTTACTGCTTTTTTGGTTTGAAGATGGTTTCTTTGAAAAAAAATATTGAAGAGATGAGAGGAGAAATGGTTTTTTTAATATTTTTGTGTTTGAAGAGACGGTTGTCTCATGCCTACGTACCCACAAAGTGCAATGCGAGATCAAAACCTCGTAGTTCGTGGTACAAAATGTGAAAAAGAAGCAATGAGTTGAATTGATTTTAAAATGTAGAGATAAGTCGTCATTCTTTAGCGAATAATTCCGCTAGAAAGAATGAATCATATCTAAACATATGAAAAGAAAAATGCACCAAGGTACAAAAACAATTGAGTGAGTTTTGAAATTTTTAAAGTCTTTTGAAAAATGAAGTTTCAATATGCTTATGTGGTTTAGCATTTATTAAGAAATGAAATGAAAAAGTAAATCCGCTTGTGTTGCACCCCAAAATTTGCCCTCACAATACAGGACTTTGTGTGCTAAGAAGGTTCACAAGGTTCACAAGATTCACAATGCTTTCAAGACCTTTCATGAGGTTCATGAAGTCTACAAGCCACTTTATGAAGGTTCACAAGGTTCACAAGCTTCTCAATACTTCCAAGACCTTTCATGAGGTTCATGAAGTCTACAAGTCACTTCATGAAGGTTCACAAGGTTCACAAGTTTCACAATGCTTACAAAACCTTCCTGAGGTTCATGAGGTCTACAAGTCACTTTATGAGGTTCACAAGGTTCACAATGCTTCCCATGAGGTTCAAAAGACATTTTATGATGGTTCACAAGGTTCACAAAGTTCACAATTGGTCAGAAGAGTTGACAATTCCCTCAGACAGTGCATCTCCTAAGCAGTGCCTCCAAAACTAGGGTTTTGACTTTAATCAGGCTAAATGGACTTCCAAGACTTAAAGTGAGCTTCATAACATCTTATATGTGTGTAAGAACCCCCATGACAAGTTTCAAGACTTTTCTCAGAAGTTTGCTCAGTCAGATGATCAGATAAGTCAAAATCAGTCAATGCAGTTAAAAAGTCAAACTGAGGTCAACTGTGGTCAAACCAAAGTCAAACTTCATGATTTTTTGCCAACATCAAGTATATGAAGTAAAATTCATCATTTGATCAAGGGTTGATCATGATTCATCAAGGAGATTCCAGATCATCAAGAATCAGGAGTTTCTAAATTAGGGTTTCCTCAGTAAAAGTCAACTGAACTTTGACCAGCCATAACTTTCACATACTTCATCACCAAGTCTCCACTAAAAGCTCATTTTGAAGGAAATTGAATTCTCTACAACTTTGTGTCTCACAAGCCAAGCCCAAAAATGCTTCATTTGGAAGGTATGAGCTAAGACATTATAGGTCCTTTTGAAAGTCAACAAAAAGTCAACAACTTCAAAAGGGCATAGCTTGAGATTGGTAAATGATATGGACATGAAACAAGTGGGGTTGTTTAGAGGACTCTTCAATATTTCCAAAATGTCCAAGATCACCCTCATAGCATTAAAATTGAAGGATATGTGCCCTTGCAAAGTTGGGAAATTTTGGGTTGGTTTATGATGAAAAAGGAGGTCTAAAACCAATTTCTTCCAAACGGGCTTGCCAAATGATGACCCAATCCATACAACAACTTCATGCACGACCCAAACCATTGAAAATCATATTTTTATTATTTTTATTTTTATTTATTTTGATTTAATTCATTAAAAATCATTTTAAATAAAAATAAAATATGAAAATAAAAGATTTGATTTAGATAAAGCTTCTAGAAAGTCTTAAATATTGATTTGAATTGAAGAGGAAAGAAATCATGAGGTTTGGCCAAAAATAGCAAGCATTCACACATGAATATTTGATTTTTAAGGCATGATCATTGTGGATCTTTTCATATCAATTTTTCCACACAAGTAATCAATCTTTTTGACCTAATTCACTCTCCTATAAGTACTAAACACAACCCTAACATGAATACACGAATTCCACAACCTCAAAGGTAAGTTTCATACTTCAAAAACTCAAGCCAAAACTCACATTCGGTTTTCATCCTCCAGGACATTTGAAGGTAATTTGAGATCACAATCATGATCCTTGGCCCTCTTTGAGTGGAAACCAACCTTTATTTGCAGCCAAAACACCTCATAATGCATAAACCGCATCATCCATATGCTTCATATATTTTTTTTCGAATCACTATATTTGCTAATTGATAATGAATTTTGATGACATATTGATGTTTGTTGATAGCTATAGATGAATTCTGGATCGTTTGGTGAAGTTTCATAGCCTGAATCGTGATTCACCATGTTTAGGGTTTGCGGCTTCAATTAGGGTTTTATTATCCAGCCAAGATAAATGGATTATAAGGACATAGAGTGATTGGAAATCTTGTTAGGAACTCAATGGTGTAATCAATTTCATAAAATCTTGTTGTTTTGTCAATGTTTGAATTTTGTAGGTATTGCTGCAATTTAAAAATCGCAGGTAAATTCGCATGTGAAATCGCAGGAAATTTGGCAGGTCTCAAGGAAGAAGAAGACTTCTGCGCGCGTGTTTTTCAAATTCAAATATTGCTTATATTATTTTATTGTATTGTTCCTATTTTTATTCACCAAAGCATGGTTGGCCTGGTGGCGAACAGACGCGCGTGTTGGGGGGAAGGCTGGGGTTCGAACCCTGGCTCCAGCTCTTTTTGTTTGTTTTTTCCAAATATTAAGCCTTTATTATATAATATGTATTGTAGTTGATATTTTAACAGATTGGCTCACCTAGCTGGGATGGTTATGCGTGTATGTGCTTGTTCAAGAGGTCCTGGGTTCAATCCTCCCCCAGGCCTTTTTTGCTTCTTCATTATTTTTTCTAATTTTCCAGACTTAAAGAACAAAACCAAAAGGTGTTCATTCTCTTTGCATCAGCAGCACGCAGCCCAGTTGGCAAGCCTCTCCAATATTCAGGTTAGGGACCTGGGTTCAAATCCCAGGTCCATTTTTTTGATTTTTCTTATTTTCTTTTATTATATTTCCTATTTTCTATATTAAAATATGTTTATAAATTATAAAATGCAAATATTATATTTTCTAAATTATAAAATATATATGTTTTCTAAGTTCCAAAAATTAATTTTTTATTATTGTATATTTATTTAAATTATAAAATGTATATATGTACTATTTAACTGATAAAATTGTTATTATAAATTAAACCCTTAAATATTTTTCTAATAAACCCTAAAAACCCTAATTTATTTTTCTCTAAACAATTATTAAAAACCTAATTTTATTTTCTAATTTTTTGTAAATATAATATTTAGTATAATTAAATTTTATAAATATAATTATTATGTACATATTTATTTAATATAATTAAGTTTTGTAAATATAATTATAACCTATTTTCTTTACATAATATGTAAATATTTGTATAATTTGTTTATAATCTAAATTATATATAAATAATTTTTTAATATGTGTTTAGAAATAATTGAACCTATGATAATTTTATTTTGTAATTATAATATGTTTAAAAATAATTTAATAATTTGTACATAAATTAAAATGTTATAATAATTATTTAATTGTTCATATTTCCTCTTATTTATAAATAATTGTATATATTAAAAATCTAATTTTTTTGTTTATTATTTTAATTATGTTCTTATAATATTTTTGCTAATTCCATTTATTTTAATTGTTGTTATTATTACTAATCATATTATCACTAATCCATTTATTTTTAAATTATGCTTATTATTATTATTTCACTAACCTTATTTATTTTTTATTATTATCATTACTAACCCCTATTATATTTATTTATTGCCTATTTATTTTATTTATTATTTATATTTTATTTATTTATTTATTTTTGCTATTTATTATTAATTGCTTATTATAATTATTGTAACTGCTCCTGGATGTAAATTTTTGTAAATATTTAAATTATTTAATTTGCTTGCTATGGTTAGTAAAATAGGGAGTGTAAACATGTATTCTATTTAAAAATTGAATTTAGATCATTTTAATTAAAAGATAAATAAAATTAAACACTCACACACGTAAGTCGATTTTTAATCGCCATCTCACTTTCTAGGGCTACCTCTCATTGTTGCCTATTCAAAAAGGTCAAGTGGGGTGTATAAAGCAAGTCCCTTAAAAGAAAAGTCATCAAGTCCCTTAATGGTTGCCTTTCAATATGATCTTGTCCCTTTCGAATAATGATGACAGTCCCTCCAAATGCTTAATACACCCTACAGTTGCCTTCATTAAACAGATGTCCCTCACTTGTCCCTCACATCCAAGGTAATGACTACCTATTCCTTAATAATAGGGATAGTCTTACCATTTAAAGGATAAAGAACAGAAAGACTTAAACTTTAGGGTAGGTTCCTCATAGTTACTTGCTCACTATTTCAAATCTCAAACACCTCACAAATTTCAAACAATTTTCAAAGTACAAGTTTTTTACGCATCCGTACATGGATCATTATCAAACTCTTATGAAAATTTCTATTCACACACTTCACCTTTTCAAAAACAATTCAAAGTGAGCTAAGTAACTAAGAGCCCATGGATAACCATGGATGTAAAGGGTGCTAACACCTTCCCTTTACATAACCTACCCCCCGGACCCAAAAAATCTTTTAAAAGGTCTTTCCTGTTCTTTTATGCCTTTCCTTTGGATAAAATAAAAGTCGGTGGCGACTCTTGCTATCCGCAACATAACTAAAGTCAGTTCTCCCACCGTGTTACAGAACTGGCGACTCTGCTGGGGATCTAAATTTAAGAGGGGTACCCTTAGGAATTAGATCACTTTAAATTGTTTGCCTTGCTTGCTTTATATTATCTTGTTGGGGTGCTCTTATGTGTGAAAGATCCTAACCCGGATCTAGTGTACCTTAGGTAAATGGCAATAGACCAAGGAAACTGTACGACGTATATCGTTATGGTTGATCTGGTGGCCATAGTTAGTGCGACTTCTTGGTTGGTGCTTATGTTCCTTAAGTCAAGTTGAGGATAATATGAGGTTGCCATATGTTGTCAATGCACTAACTAACTTTTAGAACCCTAGTTATCCCATCTTGGCCTTTAGAAAAGTAGTGAGGTAACCGGCTTTGGTGCAGACTGAAGTTGGTTGACACTCGATGCTACGCTCATTGAGATCTTAAACTTGGAGGCTTTTGGTTGGCAAGTAAGTTACCTTCTGAACAACCACCCTTGTGAAGGATCAGTGATATTGAGATCCCTTAGAACCTGGTTACTTTTGTAGGACAGGATGAACCATCTAACTTCAGGGGAGGGTACTTACCTTTAAACCTCATGCAAGCCTTCAAACCTAGGGCTATTGTGTGACTTGTTTGTGTGTGCCACATGTTTGTGATTAAACATAACATCATGACATCATCATGCATCATAAACATAGCATTTTCACTAACCATTTCAAGGACCAAAGGATTTATCTTTGTTCTTTGTTGCAGGTCATGGCTTCTGCTCGTAGAAACACCATCAGGATCAACTTTGTGGGCATACCTGCCAAGCTTAAAGAGTTGGTTTCTCAAGTGTCTGATCATTCCCAGTTCATCAAGAGACATGGTCACCTATTGGATCTAGTCACTTCAGGGTTCAATGAAGACATGATGAGTGTCCTGTTTCAGTTCTTTGATCCTAAGCACCATTGCTTCACATTCCCCGACTATCAGCTGGTTCCAACCATGGAGGAGTTCTCTAAACTTCTGGGCATACCTCTTCTTGATCAAAGACCCTTCACAGGCTTGGAGAAGGAGCTCAAACCAGAGGTTATTGCTGCATCTCTACATCTGAAGAAGTCTGACATTGTTCTAGAAACGAGAAGCGGAGTCAAGGGTATTCTTGCTAAAGTATTAATGGATAAAGCTCAAATGTTCTTGAAGGCCATGAGCTATGATGCTTTTGAGGAGATCTTAGCCTTGCTGATATATGGCTTAGTATTGTTCCCCAATCCGGATCAGTTCATAGACGTTCATGCCATCAACATATTCCTGAGTCATAATCCAGTGCCTATATTGTTGGGAGACATCCTGCATTCTCTTCACACCCGTACTACAAGGGCAAGAGGAACTTTGATGTGTTGTATACCTTTGCTTTCTAGGTGGTTTATTTCTCACCTTCCTCGCTCAGTAATGAAGAATTAGCAAGGGTTCAGATGGTCCAAGAGGATCATGTCACTTTCTCACTCAGATATCCATTGGTGCTCCAGATCTATGGAGAATGTCACCATCATTGACCGTTGTGGGGAGTTTCCTAATGTTCCACTTCTAGGCATAAAAGGAGGCATCACCTACAGCCCCTCTCTAGCTTTACGACAGTTTGGTTATGCTCGGAGTGATGGTCCACATGACATGTTGATTCAGGGCATTGTGTTTGATTACGACAACGATCTTCAGGGTTACCGTCAGAGATTCATACGAGCCTGGGGAAAAGTAAACAGGGTTGACAGCAAGACACTGGAGCCTAAGTACACTATTCCTATGGAGGCTTATCTCAGATGGGTACGATCTCGTGCTCAGACTCTCATGATGCCATATCCTGCCGTCCTACCAGTTACCATGGAACCTGTTGCTGAAGGAGACACGGCTTATACCATCCTTCACCCAGACATGCCTACTGATATGGAAGACTTGCAGAGATCATGGATCCAACTGAAGGAGCAAAGGGATACTTTCGAGGCTCATTACAAAGCAAGCCAAGAAAGAATCCTGGAACTAACAAAGCAACTTCACGAGGAACGGAACCTCAACTCATACCTCAACACAAAGAGGAAACGTCCATGGGAGACTTAAAACCCCATCTCTTGTACTTATTTTATTTCATTTTTTGTAAGCCTAAAAGGAAAAACAAAGTTATTACTAATAAAAGTTTACCTTCTTGTTTGTTTAAGCAAATTTAAATCCTACGGTCCTTGAAAACATTGCATATGCATTCACATATCATTTCATTGCATCACAGTTTTAATTGTGCACAGGTTTCTCATCTTCTCGCTGTTTATTTCAGCAATGGCTCTTGAACAATCAGTTAAGGATCTCCAGGCACAAAATGCACAGTTCCAAGAGCTGATCTTGAACCTGTCTAAGGGGCAGGATGAATTGAAGGCACTGCTGGCCAAGAAGACTAAGAAGACTAGACGGTCAGCTGGTTTGTTCAACATGGGAAGAAGGTTCAAAGGTCTTTCCAAGACCAAAGAACCAGCTGAAGACTATGAATCTGAAGAATCTGAAAAAGAGGGAGGCAGTCTCCACAACACTATAGGGGACTCTGATTCTGAGGCTAATTACTACCATGACCCTAATGAAGACAAATTCAAGATGCTGGTGGATAGGATGGATGCCATGGAGTTGCAGAAGTCATCTGGGCTGGATTTTGAAGATTTGAGTCTGATATCTGGGGTAGTCATACCCATTGGTTTCAAGGTTCCTACATTTGTTGTTTATGATGGGGTCTCTTGTCCCAAGCTGCATCTGAGGTCTTATGTCAGAAGAATTCAACCTCACACTGCTGATAAGAAGTTGTGGATCCATTTCTTTCAAGAGAGCTTATCTGGAGCTCAGTTGGAGTGGTATTATCAGTTGGAGAGTGTCAACATCAGGGACTGGAATGATCTTGCTGAAGCTTTCTATAAGCAGTATCAATACAATGCTGACTTAGCCCCCACTCGCATGCAGCTTCAGAGCATGTCCATGGGTGCCAAAGAAAGTTTCAAAGAGTATGCTCAGAAGTGGAGAGATTTAGCTAGAAGAGTTCAACCCCCTTTGACTGACAGGGAATTGGTTGATATGTTCATGTGTACACTGAATGGTCCGTTTTACAGTCATCTCATTGGAAGCTCATCATCTGGCTTCACTGAGTTGATCATGACAGGAGAGCGAGTAGAAAATGGTATAAAGAATGGTAAGATCCTGGTGGGTACTTCTTCATCAGGTGCTGCAAAGAAGCCTCCCACTGGGAAGAAAGAATCCAATGCTGTTTATGGTCAACCTGATCGTAACAGAAGGCATCAATCTGTTAGTGCAGTTCATATTTCAAATCCAACTCCTGCAACAACAGAGCAGCCTCAGGGCAACCAACAGAGGGCTAGAAGACAGTTCACGAAGATCAACATGTCAATGGCACAGGCATTGCAACATTTGTTGAAGGCTGAACTTATTACTTTGAAAGAGGCTCCTCAGAATCCTAATGTTACCTCTCCCAGGTACAACCCCAATGCACGGTGTGCATACCATTCAAACTGTCAGGGACATGATACTAATAATTGCTGGGTCTTGAAGAACAAAATTCAAGATATGATTGATGCTGGAGAGATTGAGTTTGATCCTCCGGGTACTCCAAATGTGATTACTGCTCCAATGCCAAATCACGAGAAGACTGTCAATGCCATTGAGGAAGATCTGCATATCCATTCAGTTGCGGAGTTGACCACACCATTGTCTGTCATCAGAGAGAAGTTAGTACAAGTTGGGTTCTTTCCGGGTTGTCGTGAAGATTGTGTTTATTGTGAGTATAATCCAGATAAGTGTTGGAGGTTGAAGGACGGAATTCAACGTCTCATGAATAATTACACCATAGTGTTTGAAAGAAGACCATCTTCTGTGGAAAGTATGGTAGATCATATTACGCAAGGTAAGAAGACTGAGGAGGTTGACATGGTTGACAAAGTGCCGGTAAGAATCACTTCCAAAGGTCCTATTAAAATCACTCATCAGGGTCCAATCAAAATTACTGCTGAAGGTCCTGTAAAAGTTGTTGCTGAAGCCAGAGTGGCTCCTGTGGTTATTACTACTCCTGGTCCTATCCCGTATACGTCTGATAAAGCTGTGCCTTGGCATTATGGATCTGATGTCTACATCCATGGTGTTAAGCAAGAGCCCTTAGCTGATGTGCCCGTTGATGTTGACAATATTGCTGGATCCAGTAAGATAACACGTAGTGGAAGAGTCTTCTCACCTCCAGTTAATTCCAAGAATGCAGTTACTCCAGCTGCTACTTCCACCACTGATGCTAGGGGAAAAGGCCCTGTTATTGAACCAGTATCTACTGATGTGCCGGTTGCTGATGATCTTGCTAAGCAGATGGAAGAAGTATTGAAAATCATTCGCAAGAGTGATTATGACATTGTTGATCAATTGGGGCATACTCCCTCAAAGATTTCTATGTTGTCCTTGTTATTATGTTCTGAGGCTCATGCCAAGGCTTTGATCAAGTTTCTGAAGACTGCTCATGTACCCAGTGCAATTTCTGTGGATCAATTTGAGAATTGTGTTGCCCACCTGACCTATGACAATGGGTTAGGATTTTCTGATGCTGATTTGACCCCAGCCAAGAGGGATCATAACAGGGCTTTGCATATCTCAATTGAATGCAGGGGCACTACCCTGTCACACGTACTGATAGACAATGGTTCCTCTCTGAATGTGTTGCCCAAGGAAGTCCTGAATAAGCTAAGTCCTGAAGATGATGTGCTGAAGCCCAGTAACATTGTGGTGAAGGCTTTTGATGGTTCTAGAAGAGTAGTACATGGGGAAATTGATCTTCCAATCAAAGTTGGCTCTCAGGTTTTTACTGCTACATTTTATGTGATGGATATTAGTCCTTCATACTCTTGTCTGCTTGGTCGTCCCTGGATCCATGGGGCAGGTGCTGTAACCTCTACATTGCATCAGAAGTTGAGATATCCGGTAGAAGGAAGGGTTGTTACTGTCTATGGAGAAGAAGAATACTTTGTCAGCCATGTGAATACTTTCAAGTATCTGGAAATGGAAGGTGAATACATTGAGACTCCGTGTCAGACGTTTGAAGTGGTTCCTTGGGTTGTTAATGATTATGTAGCTCCTCCTGTTGCAAAGAAAGTTCCTGTGGTTACCAGAAAACCTCCAACAATGGCAATGGCCTCCCTCAATGATGCTAGAGCTGTGGTGGATGAAGGTGGTTGTACTATTTGGGGTCAGCTTCCTGATATACCATACAAGTCTGACAAGTTTGGTTTGGGTTTCACTGCAGAGTCCCAGAAAGCTGTTCGTCGTGCTCGTGCTGTTCGTATCACCAATCAAGGGGTTATGAAAGATCAGATCAATGCTGTGGGAGACTATGATGAAGACTACAACTTGGATGCTTGGATTTTTCCTACTGTGGGCGCTGGACTCAATAATTGGAAAGCTGAAGATGTTATCCCTATCTCCTTTAGTCAGGAGTAAATACTATTATTGTGTTATTTTTTTAAGTTTGTAATTTCTGAACAATTAAAACTCTCAAGCCTTGTGCCTTACCCGGGGCACAATGGTGTGCTTGTTACGGGCTGTCATTTCATTTGCATACTTCATTCAATAAAATCAGTGGACGTTTTGTTTTCGTAAATATTGTGTTCCATGTCTTTCTTTTCTTTTATTTTTGTTTTATCAGCTATGTGTTCTTACACACACCCACATCACTAAAATGCAGATCCTCATCCACTCTAGATCCTGTTGATAACAGTTCTACTATTGCCAATTATAATTTCGAGAATCCGATCTATCAAACTAAAGACGGAAATGAGGATGATTGTGAAGTACCTGTAGAGCTTGCTAGGTTGTTACAACAAGAAGAGAAAGCTATACAGCCACATGAAGAGCCAGTCGAAGTTGTGAATCTGGGAACTGAAGAAAACAGGAAAGAGGTCAAGATAGGGGCTGATTTAGAGGATAGTGTCAAGAGCAGGTTGATTCAGATGTTACGTGACTATGTGGAGATCTTTGCTTGGTCTTATGAAGATATGCCAGGGTTAGATACAAACATTGTGGTTCACCGTTTACCAGTAAAAGAAGATTGTCGTCCAAAGAAGCAGAAGGTTCGTCGTATGCGTCCTGAGATGTCAGAAAAGATCAAAGCAGAGGTAATGAAACAGTTTGATGCAGGGTTCTTAGCTGTGACTTCTTATCCTCAGTGGGTTGCAAATGTGGTACCAGTTCCTAAGAAAGATGGTAAGGTACGTATGTGTGTAGACTACAGGGATTTGAACAAGGCTAGCCCCAAAGATGACTTCCCACTTCCTCATATTGATGTTCTGGTAGACAACACTGCTCAGCATAAGGTATTCTCTTTTATGGACGGTTTCTCTGGTTACAATCAAATCAAGATGGCACCTGAAGATATGGAGAAGACAACATTTGTTACACAGTGGGGCACTTTTTGTTATAAGGTGATGCCATTCGGTTTGAAGAATGCAGGGGCAACATATCAGCGTGCTATGGTGGCTTTGTTTCATGATATGATTCATCATGAGATAGAAGTGTATGTAGATGATATGATAGCCAGGTCTCAGAATGAAGAACAACATCTTGATCATTTGCATAAATTGTTTGAGAGGTTGAAGAAATACAAGTTGAGATTGAACCCAAACAAGTGTACTTTTGGAGTTAGATCTGGTAAGCTCTTGGGTTTTATTGTCAGTGGAAAAGGTATTGAAGTGGATCCTGCAAAAGTGAAAGTTATACGAGAGATGCCAGCTCCCCGTACTGAGAAGGAGGTTAGAGGTTTCTTGGGACGATTGAATTACATTGCAAGATTTATTTCCCAATTAACTGCCATCTGTGAGCCAATTTTCAAGTTGTTGAAGAAAGATCAGGTGATGGAATGGAATGATGAGTGCCAGACTGCCTTTGATGAAATCAAGAGATACCTGCTAGAACCTCCAATTTTGATGCCTTCAGTTGATGGAAGACCCTTGATTATGTACTTAACAGTGTTAGACAACTCAATGGGGTGTGTATTGGGGCAACATGACGAGTCTGGTCGAAAAGAGCAGGCAATATACTACCTTAGCAAAAAGTTTACCGACTGTGAAACAAGATACTCACTGCTCGAGAAAACTTGCTGCGCTTTGGCATGGGCTGCTCGCCGACTAAGACAGTATATGTTGACCCATACTACCTTGTTGATTTCAAAGATGGATCCAATCAAGTACATATTTGAGAAACCTGCTCTCTCCGGAAGAATTGCAAGATGGAAAATGATCTTGACAGAATATGACATACAGTATACTACTCAGAAGGCCATTAAGGGAAGTGTTGTAGCTGATCATTTGGCTCATCAAGCGGTGGATGATTATCAGTCAATGAGTTTTGAGTTCCCTGGTGAAGACATTATGATTATTACCAAAGAACCTGGACAATATGACGGACCTGAACAAGGATCCCGATGGACTATGGTTTTTGATGGTGCCTCTAATGCACTTGGTAATGGTGTTGGTGTTGTGATTAGCTCCCCTGAAGGTTGTCATACCCCGATTACTGCCAGACTTTGTTTCTATTGTACCAATAATATGGCTGAGTATGAGGCATGTATCCTGGGTATCAAAGCTGCTATTGATATGAAGATTCAGTTCCTTGACGTGTATGGAGATTCAGCCCTGGTAGTAAGTCAGATTAAAGGAGATTGGGATACCAAACATGATAACCTCATTCCTTACAGAGAACATGTGTTGTCTTTGATCCCACATTTCAAAGAGATTACCTTTGGACATATTCCACGAAGAGAGAATCAGTTGGCAGATGCTTTGGCCACCATGGCATCCATGTTTGAGATCAGCTGGGATGATGAAGCTCCCAAGATTACTATTGATAGATTTGAAAAGCCTGTATACTGCAATGAGATTGACACTGAGGGGGCAGAGGAGAAGCCTTGGTTCTGTGAAGTAAAAAGATATCTTGAAGCTCAGGAGTTCCCTGAAGGGGCATCTGTCAAAGATAGGAAATTTCTGAGAAGGTTCTCTGCTAAGTTCTTTTTGAGTAATGGCATTTTGTACAAGCGCAATCATGATTCAACTTTGCTTCGTTGTGTGGATAAGAAGGAAGCAACTGAGATTATGGAAGATATGCATGATGGGATCTTTGGCACTCATTCTAGTGGTCATACTATGGCAAAGAAGATATTGAGAGCAGGTTACTATTGGTCTACCATGGAAGCTGATTGCTATCAACACTCTAGAACTTGTCAAAAGTGTCAAATCTATGCTGATAAAGTCCATGTACCTCCATCACCATTGAATGTGTTGACTGCTCCTTGGCCCTTTGCCATGTGGGGCATTGATATGATTGGTGAGATCAAGCCTACTGCTTCTAATGGGCATCGTTTCATCCTGGTTGCTATTGATTACTTCACGAAGTGGGTGGAGGCAGCTTCATTTGCATCTGTTACTAAGAATGTTGTGGCTCGGTTCATTAAGAATAATCTCATATGTAGATATGGCATCCCTGAAAGGATTATCACTGACAATGGATCTAATCTGAACAACACTATGATTACTGATCTCTGCACGCAGTTCAAGATTAAGCATCACAACTCTTCTCCGTATCGTCCAAAGATGAATGGGGCAGTTGAAGCTGCTAATAAGAACATTAAGAAGATTGTACAAAAGATGACTGTTACTTACAAGGATTGGCATGAGATGTTACCATTTGCTCTTCATGGTTATCGTACCACAATACGTACTTCAACAGGGGCAACCCCATTCTCCTTAGTCTATGGTATGGAAGCAGTTCTACCCATTGAAGTTCAGATTCCCTCCTTAAGAATTATGAAGGATGCAGGCTTGGATGAAGATGAGTGGATTCAGACTCGACTGGACCAGTTAAATTTGATTGATGAGAAGAGGTTAGCAGCAGTTTGTCATGGCCAGATGTACCAGAAACGGATGATCAAAGCTTTTAATAAGAAGGTTAAGCCAAAGGTATATCAGGCTGGTGACTTGGTAATCAAGCATATCATATTACCACAGGGTGATCCTAGGGGCAAGTGGACTCCTACATATGAAGGACCATTTGTAGTCAAGACAGTGTTCTCAGGAGGTGCCATGATACTCACTACTATGGATGGTGAAGACTTCCCACAGCCTGTGAACGCAGACATAGTTAAAAAATACTACGCATGAAAAGAGACCCGCTAGGTTGACAGGCCTAGGAAAAAATAAGGGCATCCCGGCAAACCAAAAGGGTTTGGGCAAAAATTAGGGATATATATAAAAAGATGTACACCCGGCAAGTCGAAAACCTGAAAAGGCGGCTTGGGCAAAAAAGGGTATCCCGGTGGATTGAAAACCTGAAAGGGCAATCCAGGCAAAAGTTAGGGATTAAAGCGTATGACTATGTCTCGTTTGGATCACCCATGAAACTGCAACCAGTTGTACTACTTACTCAAGCTCGAACAGATAAAGCTCAATCCAATCATTTCCGTCTCAACAGCAGAAGATGAGATACTTGGAGATAATGGCAATAGTAGAATTGAAACTCAATAGGATTATTTCCCACATAGCTGATTCTCTTTGTTTTGTAAAAGTTTATGACAAAATCCTCTTACTAGGATTTATGTCTCCTCGTACAAACTTACCCGTGTATGGGTCACTTTTTGATATAAATAAATTCCATCTTTTGAATCCAGATTTACTTTTACCCTATTTACATAAGCAAAACGTCCATTGGTTGTGTTTGAATGTATGTATGCTTTTGAATATGATTGATGTTTACCAGAAATGCATGTATGCTTTTGAATATGATTGATGTTTACCAGAAATGCATGAAAATGAGTAATAGTATTTACTAAGGACGAACGACGGAAGGATTTCAACGAAGCTTCGCCGGTTCATCTCTACAAAACAGCTACAAACTCTCAGTAGGACGAATCCATCTTCATAAAGTCTCATCTCCCCTGGAACTTATATCCATCTCTTTTATCCTCATACGGATATACGGGAATTTACTTTCCAATAAGGGTACGACGAACGAAGACGGGAGGTTATCTATACCTTACTATCCCCAACAGACGGGAGGTTATCTATACCTTGCCATCCCCAGCAGACGGGAGGTTATGTATAATATATTATCAAACAAGGTGGGAACGAGTTCCTCATATTCTTCAGCAATGAATCGGGATTTATTTTCCCTGGCCAGCAGTTGTTATACGAAGATATCCAGACGCTTCCGGCCGTGTCATATCATACATACATCATCTACATCATACCATACACATACATATACATAGATACATAGTACATTACCTAAGTGCATCGTATCATACATGCATACATAATACATAAACTAATATTATTATACAGAATGCTACTTTGTTTTCAGGTTAATTATCCAGCAAACAGACTTATGATTATCAGGATTGCTTTATCCTCCTGAAAGTTATCATCCCTCAGGATTGCTTTATCCTCCTGAAAGCATATCTTCCATCAGGACTGCTCCATCCTCCTGAAAACTTCTAGTACATCAGGACTGCTTTATCCTCCTGAGGGCATTATACATCAGGACTGCTTTATCCTCCTGAAAACTTATTACCTCTCAAGATTGCTTCATCCTCTTGAAAATATATCACTACCTCAGGATTGCTTTATCCTCCTGACAGCTTCTTATTACCTCAGGATTGCTTTATCCTCCTGAAAACATATTTTCAACCTCTCAAGACTGCTTCATCCTCTTGAAAACATATCACTACATCAGGACTGCTTCATCCTCCTGACAGCTATCACCACTACTACAGAACTGCTTTATCCTCCTGAAAGCTATCATTATACCTTCATACTTTGGACTGCTTTATCCTCCAAGAAGTGTATTTAAGAACTTTTCTCCAAGTGGCATCTTTAAGCCCACTCAGTCATATTCAACTAAGTCATCTATATCACTCTATGCACTGGTGAGTGCAAATTTTTGGGCTTTTGTGTTCAATCCCCTTCAACCTTCCAGGTCACGACTGGAAAATAGACCAATCTAACCCCTCAGGTTTCAGAAAATTGAACAGGGGCAGCTGTTGCACCCCAAAATTTGCCCTCACAATACAGGACTTTGTGTGCTAAGAAGGTTCACAAGGTTCACAAGATTCACAATGCTTTCAAGACCTTTCATGAGGTTCATGAAGTCTACAAGCCACTTTATGAAGGTTCACAAGGTTCACAAGCTTCTCAATACTTCCAAGACCTTTCATGAGGTTCATGAAGTCTACAAGTCACTTCATGAAGGTTCACAAGGTTCACAAGTTTCACAATGCTTACAAAACCTTCCTGAGGTTCATGAGGTCTACAAGTCACTTTATGAGGTTCACAAGGTTCACAATGCTTCCCATGAGGTTCACAAGACATTTTATGATGGTTCACAAGGTTCACAAAGTTCACAATTGGTCAGAAGAGTTGACAATTCCCTCAGACAGTGCATCTCCTAAGCAGTGCCTCCAAAACTAGGGTTTTGACTTTAATCAGGCTAAATGGACTTCCAAGACTTCAAGTGAGCTTCATAACATCTTATATGTGTGTAAGAACCCCCATGACAAGTTTCAAGACTTTTCTCAGAAGTTTGCTCAGTCAGATGATCAGATAAGTCAAAATCAGTCAATGCAGTTAAAAAGTCAAACTGAGGTCAACTGTGGTCAAACCAAAGTCAAACTTCATGATTTTTTGCCAACATCAAGTATATGAAGTAAAATTCATCATTTGATCAAGGGTTGATCATGATTCATCAAGGAGATTCCAGATCATCAAGAATCAGGAGTTTCTAAATTAGGGTTTCCTTAGTAAAAGTCAACTGAACTTTGACCAGCCATAACTTTCACATACTTCATCACCAAGTCTCCACTCAAATCTCATTTTGAAGGAAATTGAATTCTCTACAACTTTGTGTCTCACAAGCCAAGCCCAAAAATGCTTCATTTGGAAGGTATGAGCTAAGACATTATAGGTCCTTTTGAAAGTCAACAAAAAGTCAACAACTTCAAAAGGGCATAACTTGAGATTGGTAAATGATATGGACATGAAACAAGTGGGGTTGTTTATAGGACTCTTCAAGCTTTCCAAAATGTCCAAGATCACCCTCATAGCATTAAAATTGAAGGATATGTGCCCTTGCAAAGTTGGGAAATTTTGGGTTGGTTTATGATGAAAAAGGAGGTCTAAAACCAATTTCTTCCAAATGGGCTTGCCAAATGATGACCCAATCCATACAACAACTTCATGCACGACCCAAACCATTGAAAATCAGATTTTTATTATTTTTATTTATTTTGATTTAATTCATTAAAAATCATTTTAAATAAAAATAAAATATGAAAATAAAAGATTTGATTTGGATAAAGCTTCTAGAAAGTCTTAAATATTGATTTGAATTGAAGAGGAAAGAAATCATGAGGTTTGGCCAAAAATAGCAAGCATTCACACATGAATATTTGATTTTTAAGGCATGATCATTGTGGATCTTTTCATATCAATTTTTCCACACAAGTAATCAATCTTTTTGACCTAATTCACTCTCCTATAAGTACTAAACACAACCCTAACATGAATACACGAATTCCACAGCCTCAAAGGTAAGTTTCATACTTCAAAAACTCAAGCCAAAACTCACATTCGGTTTTCATCCTCCAGGACATTTGAAGGTAATTTGAGATCACAATCATGATCCTTGGCCCTCTTTGAGTGGAAACCAACCTTTATTTGCAGCCAAAACACCTCATAATGCATAAACCGCATCATCCATATGCTTCATATATTTTTTTCCGAATCACTATATTTGCTAATTGATAATGAATTTTGATGACATATTGATGTTTGTTGATAGCTATAGATGAATTCTGGATCGTTTGGTGAAGTTTCATAGCCTGAATCGTGATTCACCATGTTTAGGGTTTGCGGCTTCAATTAGGGTTTTATTATCCAGCCAAGATAAATGGATTATAAGGACATAGAGTGATTGGAAATCTTGTTAGGAACTCAATGGTGTAATCAATTTCATAAAATCTTGTTGTTTTGTCAATGTTTGAATTTTGTAGGTATTGCTGCAATTTAAAAATCGCAGGTAAATTCGCATGTGAAATCGCAGGAAATTTGGCAGGTCTCAAGGAAGAAGAAGACTTCTGCGCGCGTTTTTTTCAAATTCAAATATTGCTTATATTATTTTATTGTATTGTTCCTATTTTTATTCACCAAAGCATGGTTGGCCTGGTGGTGAACAGACGCGCGTGTTGGGGGGAAGGCTGGGGTTCGAACCTTGGCTCCAGCTCTTTTTGTTTGTTTTTTCCAAATATTAAGCCTTTATTATATAATATGTATTGTAGTTGATATTCTAACAGATTGGCTCACCTAGCTGGGATGGTTATGCGTGTATGTGCTTGTTCAAGAGGTCCTGGGTTCAATCCTCCCCCAGGCCTTTTTTGCTTCTTCATTATTTTTTCTAATTTTCCAGACTTAAAGAACAAAACCAAAAGGTGTTCATTCTCTTTGCATCAGCAGCACGCAGCCCAGTTGGCAAGCCTCTCCAATATTCAGGTTAGGGACCTGGGTTCAAATCCCAGGTCCATTTTTTTTATTTTTCTTATTTTCTTTTATTATATTTCCTATTTTCTATATTAAAATATGTTTATAAATTATAAAATGCAAATATTATATTTTCTAAATTATAAAATATATATGTTTTCTAAGTTCCAAAAATTAATTTTTTATTATTGTATATTTATTTAAATTATAAAATGTATATATGTACTATTTAACTGATAAAATTGTTATTATAAATTAAACCCTTAAATATTTTTCTAATAAACCCTAAAAACCCTAATTTATTTTTCTCTAAACAATTATTAAAAACCTAATTTTATTTTCTAATTTTTTGTAAATATAATATTTAGTATAATTAAATTTTATAAATATAATTATTATGTACATATTTATTTAATATAATTAAGTTTTGTAAATATAATTATAACCTATTTTCTTTACATAATATGTAAATATTTGTATAATTTGTTTATAATCTAAATTATATATAAATAATTTTTTAATATGTGTTTAGAAATAATTGAACCTATGATAATTTTATTTTGTAATTATAATATGTTTAAAAATAATTTAATAATTTGTACATAAATTAAAATGTTATAATAATTATTTAATTGTTCATATTTCCTCTTATTTATAAATAATTGTATATATTAAAAATCTAATTTTTTTGTTTATTATTTTAATTATGTTCTTATAATATTTTTGCTAATTCCATTTATTTTAATTGTTGTTATTATTACTAATCATATTATCACTAATCCATTTATTTTTAAATTATGCTTATTATTATTATTTCACTAACCTTATTTATTTTTTATTATTATCATTACTAACCCCTATTATATTTATTTATTGCCTATTTATTTATTTTACTTATTATTTATTTATTTTTGCTATTTATTATTAATTGCTTATTATAATTATTGTAACTGCTCCTGGATGTAATTTTTTGTAAATATTTAAATTATTTAATTTGCTTGCTATGGTTAGTAAAATAGGGAGTGTAAACATGTATTCTATTTAAAAATTGAATTTAGATCATTTTAATTAAAAGATAAATAAAATTAAACACTCACACACGTAAGTCAATTTTTAATCGCCATCTCACTTTCTAGGGCTACCTCTCATTGTTGCCTATTCAAAAAGGTCAAGTGGGGTGTATAAAGCAAGTCCCTTAAAAGAAAAGTCATCAAGTCCCTTAATGGTTGCCTTTCAATATGATCTTGTCCCTTTCGAATAATGATGACAGTCCCTCCAAATGCTTAATACACCCTACAGTTGCCTTCATTAAACAGATGTCCCTCACTTGTCCCTCACATCCAAGGTAATGACTACCTATTCCTTAATAATAGGGATAGTCTTACCATTTAAAGGATAAAGAACAGAAAGACTTAAACTTTAGGGTAGGTTCCTCATAGTTACTTGCTCACTATTTCAAATCTCAAACACCTCACAAATTTCAAACAATTTTCAAAGTACAAGTTTTTTACGCATCCGTACATGGATCATTATCAAACTCTTATGAAAATTTCTATTCACACACTTCACCTTTTCAAAAACAATTCAAAGTGAGCTAAGTAACTAAGAGCCCATGGATAACCATGGATGTAAAGGGTGTTAACACCTTCCCTTTACATAACCTACCCCCCGGACCCAAAAAATCTTTTAAAAGGTCTTTCCTGTTCTTTTATGCCTTTCCTTTGGATAAAATAAAAGTCGGTGGCGACTCTTGCTATCCGCAACATAACTAAAGTCAGTTCTCCCACCGTGTTACAGCTTGACCTAAATCAAGGTTTGATTGTGAAAATGTTTGAAGTTTGAAAACAAAGAAAGTTTTAAAAATAGAAAGGAGCTTTGAAATTTAAGAAGTGGAGAGGAGATGAAGTGACTATCCTAAGACTTGAATGTAAAATTTAAAGGAAGAACGATCAAACCGTATGGCAAGCATTCCTCGAGAACAATAGGATTTCCATCTTCATAAACAAGTGAATTCAATCGAGGCCAAGGTCTTCAATCCATAATAACTTGAGCAAAGAGAGACATCCTAAAATCTAAGTCCAAACTCCAAGTCCAATGCTAAGGATAGTGGCCATAGTCCGCAATTAAAGTCACAAGTCCTTTTTTAGATGTTTGATCCTTTATTAATGTTTTTGTGTCCAAATGGACAAAGGAAAAATCACAAGCATAATAATATAAACATAAACAATATGATGAATGATATAGTATAATAAAAGCATAATAAAAGAGATAAGGAGCGAGAGATTGAAATAAAGAGGATAAGGTGCGAGAAATTGAATTAAAATGTTAGTATATTAATATTATTATAATATTTACATAGAAATGGTATGATGAACTTAATCAAACACAACCACAAAAAGATAACCAAAATCGAGGCAACCGGATCCAAATGGATCTTAATCCGAATTCGGGACAAGTTTAGGTCTATGTTAAGCAATCGCCGAGTAATTTACAAAGTAATTACCCTACAAATGAGGCCGGCCACCACCAATTAAGGTGGAAATATTTGTGCTAATACATGTTAGAGAAATGATATTATGGATCATTCTCCAAAAACATGTCACACGAAAAGAAAAGGTAACGGCCTAATCTTAATCGAGATTTCACATTGTATCATCGAAGGCAACCTATCACGATTCCAAAGTATGGAGAATGATCCAAATGATCATTCATCCATAGATTTGGAATAATGAAAATTAAGCATCTTCGAAAACCAATAATCGCGAATCGGAGATCTCATCGACCAAAAGAAAAAAAAAATAAAAGGAGATAAAAGAAAATATGGATCTAATAAAAATCCATAAAAAAAAATTAAAGTATTTTTTCTAAACTTTTTTCTAAAATAACTTTTCTAAATTTTTATATCAACGATGAAATTGGAAAAACAACATTTAAAAAACAAAGAAACAAAATTAATATAAAAAAAAAAAGCTAAATGAAAAAGGGGGGAGGGGCGCCCAGTTGAAGTGGTGGATAGCAAGAAGTTGGACCCAAGGCCCAAATCATATATTTCTTGTATAAAAAAAATCAAATAAACAAAGAAAATAATAAGTTAACAAAGAAATAAACTGGAAAGAGTTTTTCTTCTTCACACGTGAAAAACAGGGCAGCCGCTACCTCCTCACCTTCAAAACTCCCAATCACACCTGGAAAAAACGCCGTCAACACCTTGATCGGCCGTGTCTCCCTCTCACTCTCTCGAAACGATCTCAGCTTCTTCTTCTTTTTTCGATTTTTCTCTGTTGTTGTTGTTGTACGGTGATTTGATGATGTGATAGTTGAAGAAGATTAATGAGATTTCGGATTTGATGAAGGTTTGAAGGTTATGGAATTGAAGCTTTTGAAAGGTTGAATAAAGAGGTGGATGAAGGTGAATATAATTTTCTGGTTGAAGCTTCGATTTCAATTTTTGCAGAGACTTTGTTTTGTTAAATTGAAGCTTTGAGTTTGATTTTGGTAGAGTGCTTAGGGGCTGTTTAAGCTTGGAGATTGAGAGGGAATGAAGTTGTTTAAATAGAGGGAGAAAGGCTGAGATTTGAATGGAAAGGTTTGCCGTTTTGAGGGAATTTTTCTGCGTTTTGGAAGTCACGGATTTTGCGTGCTTGCTGCTGAGTTTCTACCTTCAAACAGCTTCCATTTCATGTTGTTTTTACACTGTGTTTTGCGAAGCATCCATTGCATTTTACGAGTGTGCAGTGTTACGTTTTGTTTGTATGCAGGTGCCGTTTTGTTCACACTTGGCTTGCGTTTTGACGCGGCGAGCTTGGCTGATGTTTGTTTTGTTGTAGCTGTGTGTTCTCGTGATGTGTGCGTGACTGGTCTGTGCGGGAAACGTGACGAAACTGCCATTCTTTCTTTGCGTTTTACTTGCTTTTGTTTTGCGTTTGATGGCTTTGTGTTCGTGCAGTCCGCGTGAGTAAAACGTGAAGGCTTGGATGAGTTCGGCGTGAAATTGATGTTTGATGTAGGCTGGGAGCGTGCGGCTTGGCTCATTCTTTTTTTAGCTGGTGTGTACGGTGTTCAGGCTTGCAGGTGTGAGGCTTGCGCTGGAATGTTATTGCTGGGCTGATGACGTATGGGAAAAAAGGCTCAAGGCGTGAAAAAATATGTTAGCTGGTATAATAAGCTGAGGCTGGAAAAAAATAAATAAAAGGTGATTATTGTGGGCCTTGAATAGATTGGCTTCATGATTTTTTTTGTTGTATTTTATAATCAAAAAAACTTTTTTTCTTTAAGAATGCCTCAATGGGCTTTTTTTTTTTGGAAAATATATTCTAGAATAAAAACAAAGGGTCCATGAAATGGAAGAAATGGATATTGATTAGGAAAATATTATATTTGGAATAAAAAAAATGGGAATGAAAAATGAAATTGGATATAGCAAATTAAAAATCGGTTAAAAAAAGTAACTTGGATAATCGAACCAAAAGAAGGGTATGAATTGGGTAATCGAAAAAAAATGGAAATGATATGATTTTTGAATAATAATGGATAACATAAATTGGCAAATAAAATGTTTTAATAAAAAAAGAATCGATGGATATATTTTGTAAAGGGATGAGAATGGATATGAAAACTTGATTTTAGCCCATAACCAATTTCTGATTTTTTCACAAGCCACTTGATGAACACAGTCAATCTTAAACCACTGAATAAATCGCAACTTTGTCACCTAAGCCACAACCATCGTCTGAAATGTGCCTCGATTATCTGAATCCCTGCTGAGGAAAATAAATCCTCAAATGAACTGCTGATAAACTGGTGAACTTGAAGATTCAAAACAAACTTCGCACAAAACACTGTCTGATAATTGATGACTTTCACACACAACACAACTTGAACTTTGAAAATGCATTGTCTGAGGAATAGACCACTGGCACTTATAAATTGCAGTTGAAACAATTTATTTGATAGTTTGACCAAATTTAGGTCAAACGTCCATCTGAATCGAATTGTGGCTGAACAAACGCCTCTGAATTGAAATCATTGCCCTGTCTTTTAAATCCTGCAACACAGAGAAGAAGAAGAAGCAACTGCAACATATTTTTGGTATTTTGGTTAGAAGTTAGTAAATATAAACAAATAAATCAAGTAAGACACGGTGATCCCCTGTGAGGCACAGACCTGCAACTGAAAAGGGATACATGAACCAGTACGTGATCTTGTTTGTATGCGAGATGCAGATGAGATGCGGAAAATCTTAGGGTCAAAAATTAGGGTATGACATGATCTTTTTGTGTTGACTATAGATATTTGAACGCCATCACAATCAAAGATATCTTCCTTATTCCATCGATGGATGAATTACTCGACGAGTTATATGTAAGAAAAAGAATTGTTTTGCATATCATCTCTATGTTTTCATGATAAAAATGAAGTATTTGTGTAAGAACAATTTGTTGTTCTAATGTTTTTTATTGTGTAGATCATGTTAAAGAAGTTATTAGATCTAACAAACAGATTTTAGATGATCATTAAAGAAGTTATGAAAAGTTACTATGTATAACACAAATCCCCTATGTGCTGAAGAAGAAAGGATGTTTCTGTATCTAATCAAAATTAGGAAGATCTTAAGATGCCTTATGTTGTTGTTACAATAATCTCCCCGATTCTGTTCTGTGCGTATTTCTGATCCTGAAGTGAGCGAAACTTCTGAAGTTGTTATCTTCTGATAACTAAGTGTTGAAGAACTCTAAAGACTTGAGGTTCGACTGAATGAAGTGCTGAAAGTTCTGAAGACTTAAGGATTATGAAGATTGAGGTTCTGAAGACAAAGTGTTGAAGACTCTGAAGACAAAGTTCCGAATGAACAAGGTTCTGAAGACTCTGAAGACTTGAAGTTCTGAAGACCAAGGTGATGGGCTAAAGACGTGTCTAATTATGTGTCTAGCGGTATCTTAACTGCAAGTGCACAGCCTATCGAAGTAATATTTAAGATTATCGATCCACAGGGACTCTATGGTTACTTAGTGCTAGATAAACTTCTAGTTTAGCTAAGGTGAAGGGTTGTCACGGTTTTTTGTTGTTTTTAAAATATTAAAGGCGGGAATTAAATTTAAGTTGTAATAAAATAATACTAAGGCGGTCGGTATGTAATTATACTAACTTAGGCGGGTCAATCTAACCTAGGCTTATAAAGGTGTTCACTTAATCTATTCTGTAGAGGTTACCAGTTTAAATACCCTCAACTCACACTCTCATGGTCTTATCTCAGATCTTACCCCTAAAGCCCTATGCCTGCTCTCGCTAGCCCATAAGTGTTTAGAGATAATTTTTGGAAACTTAGTAATTCTAATTTATTTTAAAGCGCTCTCGCTGTGTTTAATTTAAATGCCTAACTTTAGCTATCTGGTTAAAATCTCACACTCTCGTGGTCTTGACCTGACCTAATACTCTTTCCTTACTCTCGTAACAAAAAGGTCGATTTTAAATAAAAAGTATCAGCCAGAATGTTAAGCTATTAATTATTTTAAGCCTATGGTTAATTTTACCGATTAAGTTTGTTTTAACTACATACCGCCCTAAGGTAATTAGTTACTCATTTTTGTTGAACCAGACAGAGGCAGAGAAACAATAAACAAAATATTCATGGCAGAAAAATAAATAAATAACATAAATATTAAATTGCGAATAACATAAACCTGGTTAACAATAAAATGGCAGACTCCTTCTTCCACAGACCGGAAAGCTCGGAGTATTTGGCGGAATCGAAAATAACAAAATATTCTGAAGGTTTGGAAACAAGTAAATTTTATAACAATTTCCTGATGTTGGAAATTGTTATAGGTTGGGTTTGGATACAATAAAAATAGAACAATGAAAATAATTCTGAAATAAAAAGGGTGTAAAATAATTCAGCAGAGCTTCCGCAAGAAATTGATAAAAAATTACTCTGTAAATTGTTCATAAAATTTAAGCTATTTATAGAACATTTAATGGGCTTGTGGTTTGGACTTGTTGCATTGGGCCTCGTAGGAGCAGTTGAGAGAATATAGGAACGTGGCTGGAAAATAGGCAGACCATGTGCACGTAGCGTTTGTGACCAAGTCTGGGTCAAATAACCTATTTTTCCCTTGTCACGGTCGTGACAAGGGCATCACGTTCGTGTCCCTTGAATTTTAAGTGTCACGGTCGTGACAAGGTCATCACGGTCGTGATTGCTTCTTTTGGGGTGTCACGGTCGTGACAACTAGGTGACGACCGTGAGTGCAACAAATTATGCAGGTTTTGCAGGTTTCTTCATTTCTTCATATTTTTATGGTTGTTTTCGCTCCTTTTGCTCTTGACTCATGATTTAGCTCCATATATGATGTACCTGAAAAATGGTAAGAAAAACTCGAGGAATCGGGTGTTAAAACGATGATTATGCGATAAAACGGTAATGAAACTTAGCAATATAATCGATACATTTTCTCATTATCAAACTTCCCCAAACTTAAACCTTTGTTTGTCCTCAAGCAAATAGTCGGTTGAAAATCGTCGGACAAGTTTTTATTGACGCATACACATAACAAACCGTACGAGAGATCGTTTTGTCGGATAAACCGGTAATGATAAAACACTAACGATCCACTAATGACACAAGCAACAAGCTAAGTCGTCGACTTCCTGTTAAACGAAACAATCGGTAATTTCTTTACGATTTCACCTAGAGTTTTTCGATCTTATTTCGCCCGGTTTCATTCTAGCGCAATCACATTAAGCCCTTTGCCTTAGCACGCACGTAGTGGAGTAGCCGGTTAGCGACTTTTATCCTTTTTAAGCACGGGGTCTGGTACACGAGTGCGGTAACCCTACATATATATTATCTGCTTTGGAGGTTGTGGGGGATCAAGCCGTAGCACGCCCTACCAAGTTCAGAACCAGTACCTCTGAACCAACCCGCAATGGACTCCTTCTCATATTTCTCGTTTCTTATAAGCGACTGTGTACTTTGGTGCAATTTCTTTTCATTTGCATCGAGATATGAAGGATCATTATAGATTAGGCATCAAACGCTTATATTCATCGGCTCCCCACGTGGTTTGTGTTCAGACGGTGGTGACTGCTGTAACACGGTGGGAGAACTGACTTTAAGTAATGTTGCGGATAGCAAGAGTCGCCACCGACCTTTATTTTATCCATAAGGAAAGGGTATAAAAGAACAGGAAAGACCTTAAGAGAATATTTTGGGTCCGGGGGGTAGGTTATGTAAAGGGAAGGTGTTAGCACCCTTTACATCCATGGTTATCCATGGGCTCTTAGTTACTTAGCTCACTTTTGAATTGTTTTTGAAAGTGTAGTGTGTGAATAGAAAAATTTTCAGAATAGTTAATAATAATCCATGTACGGATGTGTAAAAACTTGTTTGAAAATTTGTTTGAAATTGTGAAGTGTTTGAAAAGTTTTTTTTTGAAATGAGCAAGTAATTAGGAGGTACCTACCCTAAAGTTTTAAGTCTTTCTTGTTCTTTATCCTTTCCTTGGTAAGACTATCCCTACTATTAAGGAGTAGGTAGTCATTACCTTGGATGTTAGGGACATGAGAGGGACATTCTATTTTATGAAGGCAACTGTGGGGTGTAATAAGCATACTGGAGGGGCTATCATCATTATTCGAAGGGACTCGATTCGTAAAGGCAACCATGAGGGACTTGATGATTTTTCTTTTAAGGGACTTGCTTTATACACCCCACTTGACCTTATTCGTAGGCAACGTGAGGGATAACCTTAGAAATGTGAGACGGCGATAAAAATCGACTTACGTGTGTGAGTGTTAATTTAATTATCTTTGATTAAAAGTGATCTAGAATTAATTTTAAGAACATACATGTTTTGCACTCCCTAATTACTAACCATAGCAAAAATAAAAATTAAAATATTACAAAATTTACATCCAAGAAGCAATTACAAAATTATAATAATAAGCAAAATAAATAGCAAGATAAATAATAAATAAATAAGCAACAAATAATAAAAAATAAATATTAAGGGGTTAGTAATAATAAAATAATAATAATAATAATTAGAAATAATTAACAAGGTTAGAAACATAATAATAAAAATATAATAATAAATAATAGTATGGTTAGTAAATAATAAAGATTAATGAAATATATAAAGTTAATAAAGCAAAATAAATAATATGGTTAGTAATAACAATAATAAATAAAATTAACCAAAATTATAATAATAATAGATCAACAATTTTTAATATAAACAATTATATTTAGAAAAAAATTATGAGCAAACAATTATTTTAATTTTACAAGATTTAATTTCTAATAGCATGAAATATATTTATATCTTATATGAGAAAAATAATTTATAGTTATGTTTACAATATTTACATGAATCATACTAAATAAATAAATAAGTATACATTATAATTATATTAATAATTAGAAAATAAAATTATTTAGAAAAAATAGAATTAGGTTTTATTTTAGAAAATATTTTTATGGTTTGAAAATTATGGTTTAATTATATACAAAATTTATTTTTAACCAACTATATAAAATTATCTTAACTAATAAAATTTAAATTGAGAAATCAAGAGTTTTAGATTTTTTTAGAAAATAATTTTAGGAATTGGAATACAATATATATACATATAGAAAATAATAATGTAATTTTAATTATTTAAATTAATTAAATTAAAAGAAGGAAAAGAAAATAACAAAAAGAAAGAAAGAAGAAAAAAACCTGGTGGGGCTGGGGTTTGAACCCAGTCCCCCCTGCTTGCAACACACAAAACACACCACTGGGCTGCCCTCTCATGCGTATCATCATAGGGAAAAGAATGAGTTTTATTCCTTATCTACAAAATCCAGAAAAAATAGAGAAAAGCAAAAAGGCCTGGGGTGTGATTCGTACCCAGGACCTTATGAATGTAAGCATACGCACGCTACCGCCTGGCTGGGAGAGCCCATCTGCTTATAAAACAAACACACACCATAATATATTAAGAAAGTAATTAAAATGAGAAAAATATCAAAACCTGGGCTGGAAGCAGGATTCGATCCTCTCCCCTTTGGTCAAATACGCATACGCCTTTCCACTGGGACAACTCAATGGTTGTGATAAACAAACAGAACCTTATAATAATATTTTAAATCAAATTTTTAAACAGGGATTTCGCGCCAAGCCAATCTTCATCTTCAACCTTCTATCCTTCGAAATTAGCTGCGATTTTACCTATGAGATTTCCTGCGAAAAATAAACCCTAGCAAAACCTACGAAATACAATGGGCAACAAAACTGTACAATTTCTCAAAATTGAGAGCATAAACATATTCCAGAGGTCAATTCAAATCCAGCCATGGTCTAAAAAATCATTTATATTCATTGGATCATTAAACCCTAATATGGAGGTCATGAACCCTAAAATGGCACTACGGGATTCGGCCATTGTTTCTTCAATTAACCTGCCCAGAATTCATCACAAACCTTCATAAAGCACAAATCATCAAACAAAACTTAATAATAATGCATAAATATTCAAGAACGAAAAACCATGAAAGTGTGAAAAAGTTTGAATCGGATTTGTCCATATGTGATGTTATGAGGCAATGTAATGATCTGGTTATGTTCCATGATGATCAAGGAGTCTAGCCATGTCCTTGTTTTACCTTCAAACTTCTTAGATGATGAAATCCGAATCCCACTTTTTGGATGAACTTTGAGTTTTTGAAACTTACCTATGAGCTGCTGGATTTCGTCCCTGGTCAATGGCAATGAGTTTAGTATATATAGGAGACTCAATTAGGTCAAAAACTTTGATTGATTATGTGGAAGTTTTGATATTTTAAGATTGAGAAAGATCATGCCATGAAATCTCAATATTTGCTCATGAAAGCTTACTATTTTTGTATAAATCATATGATTCTTTTCCCTCTCAACTTCAATCACCCATTAAGACTTTCTAGAATCAATCACAAAAATAAATCTTCATTTTTAATATTTTATTTAAATTTAAAATGATTTTAAGTATAAAAAATCATAATAAATTAATTAAATAAAATAAAAATTATGAAAATATTATGGAAATTTCGTGCATGATGTTATTGTATGGGTTGGGTCATAATTTGGCCAGCCCATTTGGAGAAAATTGCTTTTAGGCCCCCATTTTCAATATAAACCATCACAAAATTGCCCAACTTTGCAAGAGCATATCTCCCTCAATTTTAAAGGTATGAGGGTGTTCTTGGACTTTTTGGAAATCTTGAAGAGTCCTCTAAACAACCCCATTGGTTTCAGGTTCATATCATTTACCAATCTCAAGTTATGCCCTTTTGAAGTTGTTGACTTTTTGTTGACTTTTGAAATGACCTATAATGTCTTAGCTCATATCTTCCAAATGAAGCATTTTTGGGCTTAACTTTCAACATCAAAGTTGTAGGGAATTCAATTTCCTTCAAAATGAGCTTTGGATGGAGACTTGGTGATGAAGTATCTGAAAGTTATGGCTGGTCAAAGTTCAGTTGACTTTTACTGAGGAAACCCTAATTTAGAAACTCCTGATTATTGATGATCTGGAATCTCCTTGATGAATCATGATCAACCCTTGATCAAATGATGAATTTTACTTCATATACTTGATGTTGGCAAAAAATCATGAAGTTTGACTTTGGTTTGACCACAGTTGACCTCAGTTTGACTTTTTAACTGTATTGACTGATTTTGACTTATCTGATCATCTGGCTGAGCAAACTTTTGAGAAAAGTCTTGAAACTTGTCATGGGGGTTCTTATACACATATAAGATGTTATGAAGCTTACTTGAGGTATTGGAAATCCATTTAGCCTGATTAAAGTCAAAACCCTAGTTTTGGATGCACTGCTTAGGAGGTGCATTGTCTGAGGGAATTGTCAACTCCTTTGACCAATTGTGAACTTTGTGAACCTTGTGAACCATCATAAAATGTCTTGTGAACCTCATGGGAGGTATTGTGAAGCTTGTGAACCTTGTGAACCTCATGATGTGGCTTTGTAGACCTCATGAACCTCAGGAGAGCTTTGTAATCATTGTGAATCTTGTGAATCTTCTTAGAACACAAAGTCTTGTATTGTGAGGGCAAATTTTGGGGTGCAACAGCTGCCCCTGTTCAATTTTCTGAAACCTGAGGGGTTAGATTGGTATATTTGCCAATCGTGACCTGGAAGGTTGAAGGGGATTGAACACAAAAGCCCAAAAATTTGCACTCACCAGTGCATTAGAGTGGTACAGATGGCTAGTTGAATATGATTGAGTGGGCTTAAAGATGCCACTAGGGGAAAGTTCTTCAGATATATTTCTTGGAAGATAAGGCAGTCCAAAATATGGAGGTATAATGAAAACTGTCAGGAGTCTGGAGCAGTCCTGAGGTATTGATGATATGCTTTCAGGATACTGGAGTAATACTGATGTAACAACATGTCTTCATGAGGATAGAGCAATCAATAATGATAACCCTAAAGCAGTCTTGAAGTAATAATATGATTTCAGGAGGATAGAGCAATCAATAATGATAACTCTAAAGCAGTCTTGAAGTAATGTGATTTCAGGAGGATAGAGCAATCAATAATGATAACTCTAAAGCAGTCTTGAAGTAATGATTTCAGGAGGATAGAGCAATCAATAATGATAACTCTAAAGCAGTCTTGAAGTAATGATTTCAGGAGGATAGAGCCATCAATAATGATAACTCTAAAGCAGTCTTGAAGTAATGATTTCAGGAGGATAGAGCAATCAATAATGATAACTCTAAAGCAGTCTTGAAGTAATGATTTCAGGAGGATAGAGCCATCAATAATGATAACCCTAAAGCAGTCTTGAAATAATAATGGGATTTCAGGAGGATAGAGCAATCAATAATGATAACTCTAAAGCAGTCTTGAAGTCATGAGAATTTATCAGGAGGATAAAGTAACCCTGAGGTGACAATAAAGCAGTCCCAAAGTAATAAGAAGCTTATCAGGAGGATAAAGTAACCCTGAGGTTACGATAAAGCAGTCCCAAAGTAATAAGAAGCTTATCAGGAGGATAAAGTAACCCTGAGGTTACGATAAAGCAGTCCCAAAGTAATAAGAAGCTTATCAGGAGGATAAAGCAGTCCTGATGATCATAAATTTGTTTGTTGGGTAATTAACCTGAAAACAAGGTAGCATTATGTATAATAACATTAGTTTATGCCTTATGTATGCATGTATGATATGATGCACTTAGGTAATGTACTATATGTCTATGGATATATATGCTATGGTATGATGTAAATGATGTATGTATGATATGATACTGCCGGAAGCGTCTGGATATCTTCGTATAACAACTGCTGGCCAGGGAAAATAAATCCCGATTCGTTGCTGAAGAATATATAACCCTCTGTCTGCTGGGGATAACAGGGTATAGATAACCTCCCGTATGCTGGGGATAATAAGGTATATATAACCTTCCCGTATGCTGGGGATAGTAAGGTATATACAACCTTCGTCTTCGTTTGATGGTAGGGTAGACATAACATCCCGTCTTCGTTCGTCGTACTCTTATTGGAAAGTAATTTCCCGAATATCCGTATGAGGATAAAAGAGATGGATATAAATTCCAGGGGAGATAAGACTTTATGAAGATGGATTCGTCCTACTGAGGGTTTGTAACTGTCCTGTAAAGGTGAACCAGCGAAGCTTCGTTGAAATCCTCCCCTCGTTCGTCCTTAGTAAATACTATTACTGTATTTTCATGCATTTCTGGTAAACATCAATCATATTAAACATACATGCATTTCTGGTAAACATCAATCATATTCAAAAGCATACATACATTCAAACACAACCAATGGACGTTTCGCTTATGTAAATAGGGTAAAAGTAAATCTGGATTCAAAAGATGGAATTTATTTATATCAAAAAGTGACCCATACACGGGTAAGTTTGTACACGGAGACATGAACCCTAGTAAGAGGATTTTGTCATAAATTTTTTACAAAAGAGAATCAGCTATGTGGGAAATAATCCTATTGAGTTTCAATTCTACTATTGCCCTTCAAGTATCTCATCTTCTTGCTGTTGAGACGGAAACGATTGAATTGAGCTTTATCTGTTCGAGCTTGAATAAGTAGTACAACTGGTTGCAGTTTCATGAGTGATCCAAACGAGACATAGTCATACGCTTTAATCCCTAACTTTTGCCTGGATTGCCTTTCAGGTTTTCAATCCACCGGGATACCCTTTTTTGCCCAAGCCGCCTTTTCAGGTTTTCGACTTGCCGGGTGTACATCTTTTCATATATATCCCTAATTTTTGCCCAAACCCTTTTGGTTTGCCGGGATGCCCTTATTTTTGCCTAGGCCTGTCAACCTAGCGGGTCTCTTTTTATGCGTAGTATTTTTTAACTATGTCTGCGTTCACAGGCTGTGGGAAGTCTTCACCATCCATAGTAGTCAGTATCATGGCACCTCCTGAGAACACTGTCTTGACTACAAATGGTCCTTCATATGTTGGAGTCCACTTGCCCCTAGGATCACCTTGTGGTAATATGATACGCTTGATTACCAAGTCACCAGCCTGATATACCTTTGGCTTAACCTTCTTGTTAAAAGCTTTGATCATCCGTTTCTGGTACATCTGGCCATGACAAACTGCTGCTAACCTCTTCTCATCAATCAAATTTATCTGGTCAAGTCGAGTCTGAATCCACTCATCTTCATCCAAGCCTGCATCCTTCATAATTCTCAAGGAGGGAATCTGAACTTCAATGGGTAGAACTGCTTCCATACCATAGACTAAGGAGAATGGGGTTGCCCCTGTTGAAGTACGTATTGTGGTACGATAACCATGAAGAGCAAATGGTAACATCTCATGCCAATCCTTATAAGTAACAGTCATCTTCTGTAAAATCTTCTTAATGTTCTTATTAACGGCTTCAACTGCTCCATTCATCTTTGGACGATACGGAGAAGAGTTGTGATGCTTAATCTTGAACTGCGTGCAGAGATCAGTAATCATAGTGTTGTTCAGATTAGAACCATTGTCAGTGATAATCCTTTCAGGGATGCCATACCTACATATGAGATTATTCTTAATGAACCGAGCCACAACATTCTTGGTAACAGATGCAAATGAAGCTGCCTCTACCCACTTCGTGAAGTAATCAATAGCAACCAGGATGAAACGATGCCCATTAGAAGCAGTAGGCTTGATCTCACAAATCATATCAATGCCCCACATGGCAAAGGGCCAAGGAGCAGTCAACACATTCAGTGGTGATGGAGGTACATGTACTTTATCAGCATAGATTTGACATTTGTGACACGTTCTGGAGTGTTGATAGCAATCAGCTTCCATGGTAGACCAATAGTAACCTGCTCTCAATATCTTCTTTGCCATAGTATGACCACTAGAATGAGTGCCAAAGGTCCCATCATGCATCTCTTCCATAATCTCAGTTGCTTCCTTATTATCCACACAACGAAGCATAGTTGAATCATGATTACGCTTGTACAGAATCCCATTACTCAAAAAGAACTTAGCAGAAAACCTTCTCAGGAACTTCCTATCTTTGACAGATGCCCCTTCAGGGAATTCCTGATCTTCAAGATATCTTTTCACTTCATAGAACCAAGGCTTCTCCTCTGCCCCTTCTGTATCAATCTTATTGCAGTATGCAGGCTTTTCAAATCTATCAATAGTAATCTTGGGAGCTTCATCATCCCAGCTGATCTCAAACATAGATGCCATGGTGGCCAAAGCATCTGCCAACTGATTTTCTCTCCGTGGAATGTGCTCAAAGGTAATCTCTTTGAAATGTGGGATCAAAGACAACACATGCTCTCTGTAAGGGATGAGGTTATCATGCTTGGTATCCCAATCTCCTTTAATCTGACTGACTACCAGGGCTGAATCTCCATACACATCAAGGAACTGAATCTTCATATCAATAGCAGCTTTAATACCCAGGATACATGCCTCATACTCAACCATGTTATTGGTACAATGAAAACAAAGTCTGGCAGTAATCGGGGTATGGCAACCTTCAGGGGAACAAATCACAACACCAACACCATTACCAAGTGCATTGGAAGCACCATCAAAAACCATAGTCCATCGGGATCCTTGTTCAGGTCCGTCATATTGTCCAGGTTCTTTGGTAATAATCATAATGTCTTCATCAGGGAACTCAAAATTCATTGACTGATAATCATCCACTGCTTGATGAGCCAAATGATCAGCAACAACACTTCCTTTAATGGCCTTCTGAGTAGTATACTGTATGTCATATTCCGTCAAGATCATTTGCCATCTTGCAATTCTTCCGGAGAGAGCAGGTTTCTCAAATATATACTTGATTGGATCCATCTTAGAAATTAATAAGGTAGTATGGGTCAACATATACTGTCTTAGTCGGCGAGCAGCCCATGCCAAAGCGCAGCAAGTTTTCTCGAGCAGTGAGTATCTTGTTTCACAGTCGGTAAACTTTTTGCTAAGGTAGTATATTGCCTGCTCTTTTCGACCAGACTCGTCATGTTGCCCCAACACACACCCCATTGAGTTGTCTAACACTGTTAAGTACATAATCAAGGGTCTTCCATCAACTGGTGGCATCAAAATTGGAGGTTCTAGCAAATATCTCTTGATTTCATCAAAGGCAGTCTGGCATTCATCATTCCATTCCATCACCTGATCTTTCTTCAACAACTTGAAGATTGGCTCACAGATGGTAGTTAATTGGGAGATAAATCTTGCAATATAGTTCAATCGTCCCAAGAAACCTCTAACCTCCTTCTCAGTACGGGGAGCTGGCATCTCTCGTATAGCTTTCACTTTTGCAGGATCCACTTCAATACCTTTTCCACTGACAATGAAACCCAGGAGCTTTCCAGATCTAACTCCAAAAGTACACTTGTTTGGATTTAATCTCAACTTGTATTTCTTCAACCTCTCAAACAACTTGTGCAGATGATCAAGATGTTGCTCTTCATTCTGAGATCTGGCTATCATATCATCTACATATACCTCTATCTCATGATGAATCATATCATGAAACAAAGCCACCATAGCACGCTGATATGTTGCCCCTGCATTCTTCAAACCAAATGGCATTACCTTATAGCAAAAGGTGCCCCACTGTGTCACAAATGTTGTCTTCTCCATATCTTCAGGTGCCATCTTGATTTGATTGTAACCAGAGAAACCATCCATAAAAGAGAATACCTTATGCTGAGCAGTGTTGTCTACCAAAATATCAATATGAGGAAGTGGAAAGTCATCTTTAGGACTAGCCTTGTTCAAATCTCTGTAGTCTACACACATACGCACCTTACCATCTTTCTTAGGAACTGGTACCATATTTGCAACCCACTGAGGATAAGAAGTCACTGCCAAGAACCCTGCATTGAACTGTTTCATTACCTCTGCTTTGATCTTTTCTGACATTTCAGGACGCATACGACGAACCTTCTGCTTCTTTGGACGACAATCTTCTTTCACTGGTAAACGGTGAACCACAATGTCTGTATCCAACCCTGGCATATCTTCATAAGACCAAGCAAAGATCTCCACATAGTCACGTAACATCTGAATCAACCTGCTCTTGACACTGTCCTCTAAATCAGCCCCTATCTTAACCTCTTTTCTGTTTTCTTCAGTTCCCAGATTCACAACTTCGACTGGCTCTTCATGTGGCTGTATAGCTTTCTCTTCTTGTTGTAACAACCTAGCAAGCTCTACAGGTATTTCACAATTGTCCTCATTTCCGTCTTCAGTTTGATAGATCGGATTCTCGAAATTATAATTGGCAATAGTAGAACTGTTATCAACAGGATCCAGAGTGGATGAGGATCTGCATTTTAGTGATGTGGGTGTGTGTAAGAACACATAGCTGATAAAGCAAAAATAAAAAGAAAAGAAAGACAAGGAACACAATATTTACGAAAACGAAACGTCCACTGATTTTATTGAATGAAGTATGCAAATGAAATGACAGCCCGTAACAAGCACACCATTGTACCCCGGGTAAGGCACATGGCTTGAAAGTTTTATTACAAAATTAAAACATAACACAGTAATAGTATTTACTCCTGACTAAAGGAGATAGGGATAACATCTTCAGCTTTCCAGTTATTGAGTCCAGCACCCACAGTAGGAAAAACCCATGCATCCAAGTTGTAGTCTTCATCATAGTCTTCCACAACATTGATCTGATCTTTCATAACCCCTTGATTAGTGATACGAGCAGCACGAGCACGACGAACAGCCTTCTGGGACTCTTCATCCACCACAGCTCTAGCATCATTGAGGGAGGCCATTGCCATTGTTGGAGGCTTTCTGGTGACCACAGGAACTTTCTTCACAACAGGAGGAGCTACATAATCATTAACAACCCAGGGAACCACTTCAAACGTCTGACACGGAGTCTTAATGTATTCACTTTCCACTTCCAGATACTTGAAAGTGTTTACATGGCTGACAAAGTATTCTTCTTCTCCATAGACAGTAACAACCTTTCCATTCACCGGATATCTCAACTTTTGGTGCAATGTAGAAGTTACAGCACCTGCCCCATGGATCCAGGGACGACCAAGCAGACAAGAGTACGAAGGACGAATATCCATCACATAAAATGTAGCAGTAAACATCTGGGAACCAACTTGGATTGGAAGATCAATTTCCCCATGCACTACTCTTCTAGAACCATCAAAAGCCTTTACCACAATATTACTGGGCTTCAGCACAGCATCTTCAGGACTTAGCTTATTCAGGACTTCCTTAGGCAACACATTCAAAGAGGAACCATTGTCTATCAGTACATGAGACAGGGTAGTGCCCCTGCATTCAATTGAAATATGCAAGGCCCTGTTATGATCCCTCTTGGCAGGGGTCAAATCAGCATCAGAAAATCCTAACCCATTGTCATAGGTCAGGTGGGCAACACAGTTTTCAAATTGGTCAACAGAAATTGCACTGGGTACATGAGCCATCTTCAGAAACTTGATCAATGACTTGGCATGAGCCTCAGAACATAATAACAGGGAAAGCATAGAAATCTTCGAGGGAGTATGCCCCAACTGATCAACAATGTCATAATCACTCTTGCGAATGATTTTCAATACTTCTTCCATCTGCTTAGAGAGATCATCAGCAGCTGGCACATCAGTAGATACAGGCTCAATAACAGGACCTTTGCCCCGAGCATCAGTGGTGGAAGTAGCAGCAGGAGTAACTGCACTCTTAGAAGCAACTGGAGGAGAGAAGACTCTTCCACTACGAGTGATCTTGCTAGATCCGGCAATATTATCAATGTCAACAGGAACATCAGGTAAAGGCTCCTGCTTAACACCATGGATGTAAACATCAGACCCATAGTGCCAAGGCACAGCTTTGTCAGATGTATAAGGAATAGGACCAGGAGTGGTAATGATCAGAGGAGCCACTCTGGCTTCAGCAATAACTTTCACGGGACCTTCAGCAGTGATCTTGATTGGGCCCTGATGAGTGATTTTAATGGGACCCTTTGAAGTGATTCTTACCGGTACTTTGTCAACCATATCAACCTCTTCAATCTTCTTACCCCGAGTCAGATGATCCACCATACTTTCTACAGACGCTGGTCTTCTTTCAAACACTATAGTATACTTATCCATGAGACGTTGAATCCCATCTCTCAAAATGAAGCAACTGTCCGGCTTATAGGTACAATACAAACAATCTTCACGACAGCCTGGAAAGATCCCAGCTTGTATTAACCTTTTCTTGATAACAGATAGTGGTGTGGTCAACTCCATAACTGAATAGACATGTAGATCTTCTTCAATGGCATTGACAATCTTCTCGTGATTTGGCATTGGAGCAGTAATCACATTGGGAGTACCCGGAGGATCAAACTCAATTTCTCCAGCATCGATCATATCTTGAATTTTGTTCTTCAAGACCCAGCAGTTATTGGTATCATGTCCTGGACAGTTTGAATGATATGCACATCGTGCATTGGGATTGTACTTGGGAGAGGTAACATTGGGATTCTGAGGAGCCTCCCTCAGGGTAATAAGTTCAGCCTTCAACAAGTGTTGCAATGCCTGAGCCATTGACATGTTGATCTTCGTGAACTATCTTCTAGCCCTCTGTTGGTTGCCTTGAGGCTGTTCCGTTGTTGCAGGAGTTGGATTTGAAATATGAACTGCACTAACAGACTGATGCCTTCTGTTACGATCAGGTTGACCATAAACAGCATTGGATTCCTTCTTCCCAGTGGGAGGCTTCTTTACAGCACCTGATGAAGAAGTGCCCACTTGGATCTTTCCACTCTTGATACCATTTTCTACCCGCTCTCTTGTCATGATCAACTCAGTGAAGCCAGATGATGAGCTTCCAATGAGATGACTGTAAAACGGACCATTCAGCGTACACATGAACATATCAACTAATTCCCTGTCAGTTAAAGGGGGTTGAACTCTTCCAGCTAAATCTCTCCATTTCTGAGCATACTCCTTAAAACTTTCTTTGGCACCCATAGACATGCTCTGAAGCTGCATGCGAGTGGGGGCTAAGTCAGCATTGTATTGATACTGCTTGTAGAAAGCTTCAGCAAGATCATTCCAGTCTCTGATGTTGACACTCTCCAACTGATAATACCACTCCAGCTGAGCTCCAGATAAACTCTCTTGAAAGAAATGAATCCACAACTTTTTATCAGCAGTGTGGGGTTGAATTCTTCTGACATAGGACCTCAGATGCAGCTTGGGACAAGAGACCCCATCATAGACAACAAATGTAGGAACCTTGAAACCCACAGGTATGACCACCCCAGATATCAGACTTAAATCCTCAAAATCCAGCCCAGATGATTTCTGCAACTCCATAGCATCCATCCTATCCACCAGCATCTTGAATTTGGCTTCATTAGACTCATGGTAGTAGTTAGCCTCAGAATCAGAGTCCCCCATTGAATGGTGGAGACTGCCTACCTCTTGCTCAGATTCTTCAGATTCATAGTCTTCAGTTGGTTCCTTGGTCTTGGCAAGACCTTTGAACCTTCTTCCCATGTTGATCAACCCAGCAGACCTTCTAGCCTTCTTAGTCTTCTTGGCCAGTAGTGTCTTCAATTCATCCTGCCCCTTGGATAGGTTCAGGATCAGCTCTTGGAACTGTGCATTTTGTGCCTGAAGATCCTTAACTGATTGTTCAAGAGCCATTGCTGAAATAAACAGCGAGAAGATGAGAAACCTGTGCACAATTATAAACCTGTGATGCGATGAAATGTTATGGTAATGTATATGCAATGTTTTCAAGGACCGCAGGATTTTAATTTGCTTAGACAAAAACGAAAGTAAACTTTTATTAGTAATAACTTGTTTTGCCTTTTAGGCTTACAAAACATGAAAGTAGAATAAGTATAAAAGATGGGGTTTTAAGTCTCCCATGGACGTTTCCTCTTTATGTTGAGGTATGAGTTGAGGTTCCGTTCCTCGTGAAGCTGCTTTGTTAGTTCTAGGATCCTTGCTTGGCTTGCTTTGTAATGAGCCTCGAAAGTATCCCTTTGCTCCTTCAGTTGGATCCATGATCTCTGCAAATCTTCCTTATCAGTAGGCATGTCTGGGTGAAGGATGGTATAAGCTGTGTCTCCTTCAGCAACAGGTTCCATGGTAACTGGTAGGACGGCAGGATATGGCATCATGAGAGTCTGAGCACGAGATCGTACCCATCTGAGATAAGCTTCCATAGGAATAGTGTACTTAGGCTCCAGTGTCTTGCTATCAACCCTGTTTACTTTTCCCCATGCTCGTATGAATCTCTGACGGTAACCCTGAAGATCGTTGTCGTAATCAAACACAATGCCCTGAATCAACATGTCATGAGGACCATCACTCCGGGCGTAACCAAACTGTCGTAAAGCTAGAGAGGGGTTGTAGGTGATGCCTCCTCTTATGCCTAGAAGTGGCACATTAGGAAACTCCCCACAACGGTCGATGATGGTGACATTCTCCATAGATCTGGAGCACCAATGGATATCTGAGTGAGAAAGTGACATGATCCTCTTGGACCATCTGAACCTTTGCTCATTCTTCATTACTGAGCGAGGAAGGTGAGAAATAAACCACCTAGAAAGTAAAGGTATGCAGCACATCAAAGTTCCTCTTGCCCTTGTAGTACGGGTGTGAAGAGAATGCAGGATGTCTCCAAGCAATGTAGGCACTGGATTGTGACTCAGGAAAATGTTGATGGCATGAACATCTATGAACTGATCCGGATTGGGGAACAATACTAAACCATATATCAGCAAGGCTAAGATCTCCTCAAAAGCATCATAGCTCATGGCCTTCAAGAACATTTGAGCTTTATCCATTAATACCTTAGCAAGAATACCCTTGACTCCACTTCTCGTTTCTAGAACAATGTCAGACTTCTTCAGATGTAGGGCTGCAGCAATAACCTCTGGTTTGAGTTCCTTCTCCAAGCCTGTGAAGGGTCTTTGATCAAGAACAGGTATACTCAGAAGTTTAGAGAACTCCTCCATGGTTGGAACTAGCTGATAGTCGGGGAATGTGAAGCAATGGTGCTTAGGGTCAAAGAACTGGAACAGGACACTCATCATGTCTTCATTGAACCCTGAAGTGACTAGATCCAATAGGTGACCATGTCTCTTGATGAACTGGGAGTGGTCAGACCCTTGAGAAACCAACTCTTTAAGCTTAGCAGGTATACTCACAAAGTTGATCCTGATGGTGTTTCTACGAGCATAAGCCATGACCTGCAACAAAGAACAAAGATAAATCCTTTGGTCCTTGAAATGGTTAGTGAAAATGCTATGCTTATGATGCATGATGATGTCATGATGTTATGTTCAATCACAAACATGTGGCACACACAAACAAGTCACACCATAGCCCTAGGTTTAAAGGCTTGCATGAGGTTCAAAGGTAAGTACCCTCCCCTGAAGTTAGATGGTTCATCCTGTCCTACAAAAGTAACCGGGTTCTAAGGGATCTCAATATCATTGATCCTTCACAAGGGTGGTTGTTCAGTAGGCAACTTACTTACCAACCAAAACCCTCCAAGTTTAAGATCTCAATGAGTGTAGTATCGAGTGTCAACCAACTTTAGTCTGCACCAAAGCCGGTTACCTCACTACTTTCTAAAGGCCAAGATGAGTTAACTAGGGTTCTAAAAGTTAGTTAGTGCATTGACAACATATGGCAGCCTCATATTATCCTCAACTTGACTTAAGGAACATAAGCACCAACCAAGAAGTCACACTAACTATGGCCACCAGATCAACCGTATCGATATACGTCGTACAGTTTCCTTGGTCTATTGCCATTTACCTAAGGTACACTAGATCCGGGTTAGGACCTTTCTCACATAAGAGCACCCCAACAAGATAATATAAAGCAAACAAGGCAAACAATTTAAAGTGATCTAATTCCTAAGGGTACCCCTCTTTTATTAAATCCCCAGCAGAGTCGCCAGTTCTGTAACACGGTGGGAGAACTGACTTTAAGTAATGTTGCGGATAGCAAGAGTCGTCACCGACCTTTATTTTATCCATAAGGAAAGGGTATAAAAGAACAGGAAAGACCTTAAGAGAATATTTTGGGTCCGGGGGGTAGGTTATGTAAAGGGAAGGTGTTAGCACCCTTTACATCCATGGTTATCCATGGGCTCTTAGTTACTTAGCTCACTTTTGAATTGTTTTTGAAAGTGTAGTGTGTGAATAGAAAAATTTTCAGAATAGTTAATAATAATCCATGTACGGATGTGTAAAAACTTGTTTGAAAATTTGTTTGAAATTGTGAAGTGTTTGAAAAGTTTTTTTTTGAAATGAGCAAGTAATTAGGAGGTACCTACCCTAAAGTTTTAAGTCTTTCTTGTTCTTTATCCTTTCCTTGGTAAGACTATCCCTACTATTAAGGAGTAGGTAGTCATTACCTTGGATGTTAGGGACATGAGAGGGACATTCTGTTTTATGAAGGCAACTGTGGGGTGTAATAAGCATACTGGAGGGGCTATCATCATTATTCGAAGGGACTCGATTCGTAAAGGCAACCATGAGGGACTTGATGATTTTTCTTTTAAGGGACTTGCTTTATACACCCCACTTGACCTTATTCGTAGGCAACGTGAGGGATAACCTTAGAAATGTGAGACGGCGATAAAAATCGACTTACGTGTGTGAGTGTTAATTTAATTATCTTTGATTAAAAGTGATCTAGAATTAATTTTAAGAACATACATGTTTTGCACTCCCTAATTACTAACCATAGCAAAAATAAAAATTAAAATATTACAAAATTTACATCCAAGAAGCAATTACAAAATTATAATAATAAGCAAAATAAATAGCAAGATAAATAATAAATAAATAAGCAACAAATAATAAAAAATAAATATTAAGGGGTTAGTAATAATAAAATAATAATAATAATAATTAGAAATAATTAACAAGGTTAGAAACATAATAATAAAAATATAATAATAAATAATAGTATGGTTAGTAAATAATAAAGATTAATGAAATATATAAAGTTAATAAAGCAAAATAAATAATATGGTTAGTAATAACAATAATAAATAAAATTAACCAAAATTATAATAATAATAGATCAACAATTTTTAATATAAACAATTATATTTAGAAAAAAATTATGAGCAAACAATTATTTTAATTTTACAAGATTTAATTTCTAATAGCATGAAATATATTTATATCTTATATGAGAAAAATAATTTATAGTTATGTTTACAATATTTACATGAATCATACTAAATAAATAAATAAGTATACATTATAATTATATTAATAATTAGAAAATAAAATTATTTAGAAAAAATAGAATTAGGTTTTATTTTAGAAAATATTTTTATGGTTTGAAAATTATGGTTTAATTATATACAAAATTTATTTTTAACCAACTATATAAAATTATCTTAACTAATAAAATTTAAATTGAGAAATCAAGAGTTTTAGATTTTTTTAGAAAATAATTTTAGGAATTGGAATACAATATATATACATATAGAAAATAATAATGTAATTTTAATTATTTAAATTAATTAAATTAAAAGAAGGAAAAGAAAATAACAAAAAGAAAGAAAGAAGAAAAAAACCTGGTGGGGCTGGGGTTTGAACCCAGTCCCCCCTGCTTGCAACACACAAAACACACCACTGGGCTGCCCTCTCATGCGTATCATCATAGGGAAAAGAATGAGTTTTATTCCTTATCTACAAAATCCAGAAAAAATAGAGAAAAGCAAAAAGGCCTGGGGTGTGATTCGTACCCAGGACCTTATGAATGTAAGCATACGCACGCTACCGCCTGGCTGGGAGAGCCCATCTGCTTATAAAACAAACACACACCATAATATATTAAGAAAGTAATTAAAATGAGAAAAATATCAAAACCTGGGCTGGAAGCAGGATTCGATCCTCTCCCCTTTGGTCAAATACGCATACGCCTTTCCACTGGGACAACTCAATGGTTGTGATAAACAAACAGAACCTTATAATAATATTTTAAATCAAATTTTTAAACAGGGATTTCGCGCCAAGCCAATCTTCATCTTCAACCTTCTATCCTTCGAAATTAGCTGCGATTTTACCTATGAGATTTCCTGCGAAAAATAAACCCTAGCAAAACCTACGAAATACAATGGGGCAACAAAACTGTACAATTTCTCAAAATTGAGAGCATAAACATATTCCAGAGGTCAATTCAAATCCAGCCATGGTCTAAAAAATCATTTATATTCATTGGATCATTAAACCCTAATATGGAGGTCATGAACCCTAAAATGGCACTACGGGATTCGGCCATTGTTTCTTCAATTAACCTGCCCAGAATTCATCACAAACCTTCATAAAGCACAAATCATCAAACAAAACTTAATAATAATGCATAAATATTCAAGAACGAAAAACCATGAAAGTGTGAAAAAGTTTGAATCGGATTTGTCCATATGTGATGTTATGAGGCAATGTAATGATCTGGTTATGTTCCATGATGATCAAGGAGTCTAGCCATGTCCTTGTTTTACCTTCAAACTTCTTAGATGATGAAATCCGAATCCCACTTTTTGGATGAACTTTGAGTTTTTGAAACTTACCTATGAGCTGCTGGATTTCGTCCCTGGTCAATGGCAATGAGTTTAGTATATATAGGAGACTCAATTAGGTCAAAAACTTTGATTGATTATGTGGAAGTTTTGATATTTTAAGATTGAGAAAGATCATGCCATGAAATCTCAATATTTGCTCATGAAAGCTTACTATTTTTGTATAAATCATATGATTCTTTTCCCTCTCAACTTCAATCACCCATTAAGACTTTCTAGAATCAATCACAAAAATAAATCTTCATTTTTAATATTTTATTTAAATTTAAAATGATTTTAAGTATAAAAAATCATAATAAATTAATTAAATAAAATAAAAATTATGAAAATATTATGGAAATTTCGTGCATGATGTTATTGTATGGGTTGGGTCATAATTTGGCCAGCCCATTTGGAGAAAATTGCTTTTAGGCCCCCATTTTCAATATAAACCATCACAAAATTGCCCAACTTTGCAAGAGCATATCTCCCTCAATTTTAAAGTTATGAGGGTGTTCTTGGACTTTTTGGAAAGCTTGAAGAGTCCTCTAAACAACCCCATTGGTTTCAGGTTCATATCATTTACCAATCTCAAGTTATGCCCTTTTGAAGTTGTTGACTTTTTGTTGACTTTTGAAATGACCTATAATGTCTTAGCTCATATCTTCCAAATGAAGCATTTTTGGGCTTAACTTTCAACATCAAAGTTGTAGGGAATTCAATTTCCTTCAAAATGAGCTTTGGATGGAGACTTGGTGATGAAGTATGTGAAAGTTATGGCTGGTCAAAGTTCAGTTGACTTTTACTGAGGAAACCCTAATTTAGAAACTCCTGATTATTGATGATCTGGAATCTCCTTGATGAATCATGATCAACCCTTGATCAAATGATGAATTTTACTTCATATACTTGATGTTGGCAAAAAATCATGAAGTTTGACTTTGGTTTGACCACAGTTGACCTCAGTTTGACTTTTTAACTGTATTGACTGATTTTGACTTATCTGATCATCTGGCTGAGCAAACTTTTGAGAAAAGTCTTGAAACTTGTCATGGGGGTTCTTATACACATATAAGATGTTATGAAGCTTACTTGAGGTATTGGAAATCCATTTAGCCTGATTAAAGTCAAAACCCTAGTTTTGGATGCACTGCTTAGGAGGTGCATTGTCTGAGGGAATTGTCAACTCCTTTGACCAATTGTGAACTTTGTGAACCTTGTGAACCATCATAAAATGTCTTGTGAACCTCATGGGAGGTATTGTGAAGCTTGTGAACCTTGTGAACCTCATGATGTGGCTTTGTAGACCTCATGAACCTCAGGAGAGCTTTGTAATCATTGTGAATCTTGTGAATCTTCTTAGAACACAAAGTCTTGTATTGTGAGGGCAAATTTTGGGGTGCAACAACTGCTAGTATAAACTACTAGGGGTTACTTTTGAACTGAAACTTAAGGTGTACTCGTAACGATAATCGGAATGGAATCGTTTAAGTGGGAAGTCAAAGGTGTCAAGATTGTATTGGTCTTGTTGAATCGTTCTCAGCTTCCTAATTACGATTTCGTAGGTAAGTCGGGTAATGCGAATAATTAAAGATTTTTTCGGTATGGCTAAATAAACGGGGAAAGTTCGAAACTAAAGAAAATAGCACAAAAATTGCTCGTTTCATTAACTTACGAAAAGAAATACAACAGAATTGAAAAAATGCGGAAAGGGAAAATGCGGAAAATGGAAGGTACCTCTCCCACACTATATCAGACATTGTCCTCAATGTTGTGATATAATAGCGGTAAGAGTACAATACAAACTATGAAAATGAAAAACAAACATAAGCAAAAACTAAAACTAAGGCTGCTGAGGACTGCGGGCTCGGCTTCTGGTGCGGGAGCGTCTGGTAGGAGTCGCTTCAGGATAAGAACCGGTACCGGTAACAGCAGTGATGTCAATGCGTAAGGCCTCTAGCTCACTGAAAATTTCTCCGAGCTTCTCATTAGTAGCTGTCTGGTTGGTTGCAATAGTGCGGAGCAATTCATCATGCTGCTCCTTCTGCCTTCGCTCCAGTGCGGCGTTCATCTGGTTCTGCTGATGAATCGCACGGAGGACGTCCTCAAGAGTGAATTCCTGTGCAGGAGGCTGTCGGGTAGATGACTCGGGAATATCCTAGACAGGCTCAGCTGCGTCCATGGCGTCCTGCATCTCATCCGCTGGAGGATCGGCCTGATCATCATGAATGGGGGCGTGGCCGGCAGCATCTGGTAAAATAAAGAGCCAGTTGGCTCGGCTGGATGGGTCGATGCGGTCACGGGACGGCAAAATGATGTGGTGATAAACAGTGTCGTGGATAACAGGGCTATACCTGCCATCCTCTCTCTGCGCAATCAAGTGAGCGGACCTGCAATAGTTCTTGGTGAGGAATTCTGCGGCTATGCAAGGCAAATTGGTGACCAAGTCACCAAGCCCTAACTGAATGGCGAGGGTGGTGACAATGCCGCCTATGAAAAATGGGGTGGAACCTCTTTGCGCAATGGCCTGTATGTGAGAAAGCATGAACGGGGCAGCGTTGATTGGCTCGTCATTTAGAGCGCAGTGCAAGAACAGAAGCTCCTTGGAGTTGAGCTTATGGTTACTCTCTCGTGCAAAGATGGTGTTGCAAATGACTCGGTGAAAATATCTGATTGTCGGGTTGTGGATGTGTGTAGCATTAAGGCTCTGAAAGGATGAGGCACGGGTGTTGGTTATGTCGTGCCATAAAGTGAAAGCGGTTTCACTAAAATTATCCGGCACGCGGAGGTGAGCTTCATTCCCGTGAGCGAAGCCTAGCAACTCGGCTATCCTTGTTTGCGAAAGTTCGAACTCTCGGCCAAACAATCTGAATTTAGAAACGCCGGTAAGTTGACTCTGAGAATCGGTACCGGTGATGTAATGGAACGAGCTTAGGAATTCCAGTGTCAGAAACTCGAATGTGGGCTGGGGCTGACTGCATAGAACCCACAAATTAACCTTCTTAAGCAGGTTCTTGACAGTGTTGAGCATTCCCAACTCTCTCAAACATTCAGTGTCGATATAACGCGTAGGTTGCACACCGCGGTTCTGGAATCGAATGAATCTTTCTCTCTGGTTTTCTCCATTCTCACCCTCTCTAAATTGTATACCATCCATTGCATGCAAGAGCTAGAGTGAGAGATGAGGAGTTTGGATTTTGTGAAAAAGTGATAAAATGAGAGAAATAATGGTTCGGATAAATATTGGAAGGTGAGAATGTGATAGGTGTGGTGTTAATGGAGAGGTTAATGAGTTTTAATTTGGTAATGGGAGGTTACAGAAGTTGGGGGATAAAATGGGTGGTTTTGGAAGTTATGGAGGAAGAAGAAGAAGAGGTTTCGAAAAGAAACAGTTCTGTTTCTCACGAATCCTATATTTAGGGTTGTCACGGTCGTGACAAGGAGGTGACGGTCGTGACACGATAAATTAGCACGTCACGATCGTTAGGGGGGTGTGACGATCGTGAGGGTTGATTTCCTTGAATAATTTCCAGAAACATTATCTCTTACGCTTCATATAATTTATATAATAATAATTTTTTTTTTGGTCACTTCTCACTCAATATTTAATATAAACACCATATAATAAATAATTTCAATATAGTACTTATATATTTGCATGGCACGAGAGATTTTATAGAAAATAATTCAATCCAAGCATAACAGTATATATAATGAAAACATATAAATTAATTAAAATGGAAAAAATTTGTAAACTAGAAGTGCATTGCATATGGTAATTGAAATGAAATTACATTAATGAAAATACGTTATGAAATTGTTTGCGAAAAGTAAAACTAACTAGAAACGAAAACAATAAGTAAAATAAACTAGATCACTTATAGCATTTTCAAAAGTGTTTCTTCAGATCTTCGATTGTGGAGTTCAAGTGATAGAATTGTTCACAGGTTATGTCAGTCAAACCTATAATGTCCAATCGCATGCTCTTAATTTCATCCTTAAATGTATTTATATCAGTTTGGTAAGCTTCAAGAGTGTTCATGATATTCTGTAAGTTGTTAGCATAATCTCCTTGATTCACTTCAGGGGTTTCAATAACTTCGTCAGTGTGGTCAATGTCATGGTAACCAGGAGGTGTCTCAGGGTCAGTTTCGACATCGGTTATTATATCATCTTTTATCTTGTAAGACTGAGGTGTTTCAGGAGTAGATGGGTAATCAGGTGGGGTTAACTCATAAAGCCAATTATCCTTATTGTGAACACTTACTCTAGCATGGTTTGGTAGTGTGAACAGGGTTACTACCTCATTCCGGATTAGGTACTCGAAAGGTGGATGTCCTAAATTCCTTATGATATGACGATTAAAGCAAAAGTTAAGATTCATAGGACGGATGGTACCTAAACGGTTGCACCTGTGCAATTGGTACCTAAGTCCTAAGGCATCAGCAATCATGGTTACAAGACCTCCTACTAATATAGGTAATTCAGGTTCTTCTTGGATTCGGGTGAAGGTTTGCATCATGAAAGGTACACCATTAACAGGCTGTCCATTTGTGAAACATGACATAATGAATATCTCATCTTTAGAGACTCCGGTAATGTTTTCTTCTTTTCCAAAGAAGGTGTGGGCAAGGATCTTATGGAAGTAACGGAGAGCAGGGTTATGTATTTCATCATTGTTCATGCTATTTGGTTCAGGGTGGTAGTTTCCGGTTAATGTTCCCCAAAAGAAATCCAGCTCAATGTCCATCAATTCTACCTGTGTGGTAGTAAAAGCAAAGGGTCCACTAGGGAATCCTAATAAGTCAGCTAGTTCTTTATGGTTAAAGTCATATTCTATTCCAAATAGGCGGAAACTGATAAATCCTTTCCTGAATCCAAAACCGCGCTTAGGTAGGTAAACTAAGGAGCTAAGGAACTCAAGGGTGAGCTCGCGGTAAGTCACAAACTTATGTTGAATCAGTGCATTCTCCCATCCAAGTCGGTTAAACAAGTACAGGATGCTATCATGTATACCTAGGGTTTCCATAGTCAGATCATCCGGATACATGGTTAAATCCATTTGCCTCTGTGATAACTCTTCAAACTTCATTCTTTGGTTCCTACCTCTAAATTTGGTTTCCATATGGTTTATCGGTTGGTTAGCCATGGTTAGTGCAAATATGGAGGAAACAAATCAGGGGGAGAAGGAAAATGGGAAAGACTTTTAGAAAATCTGTAAAAGTGATTTAAGATTAAAATAAATAAAAATAAGGAAATGAAATGCATAATTTAAAGGCAATAATAGTAATAATGAAATAAAGCTATAAAATGACAAAACAAATAAATAAATAGTAAAACGATAAATAACAAAAATAATAGAATGATAAAAAAAATGATTTAATTAATTAAATGAGTAAATGGGTTGCCTCCCACTAAGCGTTGTTTTTATCGTCAAAAGCCTGACGTAATGCTTAGGTGTAGGTTAATCAGGGGAATTAGTGGACAACTCTAAAAGCCTTAGATTATTTGCATAATCTCTATTTTCAACTTTATGATAATGTTTTAAACGTTGTCCGTTTACTATGAATGGTTCACTATTCCTACCCTTAATTTCTATTGCTCCACTCAGGAACACTTTAGTTATTTCGAAGGGTCCTGACCATCTAGATTTTAATTTTCCAGGAAAGAGCCTAAGTCTTGAATTAAAGAGGAGTACAACGTCTCCCACACTAAATTCTTTCCTAGATAGGCGTTTATCATGCCATCGCTTAGTTCTTTCTTTATATATCTTAGCATTCTCATAAGCATCTAGCCTTAATTCTTCTAATTCGTTAATGTCTAGGATTTGCTTTTCTCCTGCAGCATTATAGTTTATATTGAGAGTTTTGATCGCCTAATAAGCTTTGTGTTCTAGTTCTACCGGGAGGTGACAAGATTTTCCATAAACTAGTTTGAAAGGTGTAGTACCTATGGGTGTCTTGTAAGCGGTCCTATAAGCCCATAAAGCTTCATTAAGTTTAGATGACCAATCTTTCTGAGATATGGCGACAGTCTTTTCTAAGATTTATTTGATTTCTCTGTTTGAGACTTCGACTTGTCCACTAGTTTGTGGGTGATATGGTGTTGCCACACGGTGTCTTACTCCATACTTAGATAGTAATTTGTCAAAGATTTTTGAAATGAAGTGCGAGCCACCGTCACTTATGACGAGTTTAGGCACACCAAATCTGGGAAAGATTATATTTTTGAAAAGCTTTATTACTACTCGTGTATCGTTTGTAGGAGAAGTTATAGCTTCAATCCATTTTGAAACATAATCAACGGCTACGAGTATGTAATTATTACCGAAAGATGATGGGAATGGTCCCATGAAATCTATTCCCCAGACGTCAAAGATTTATACTTCTAATATTCCTTTTTGAGGCATTTCATCTCTTCTTGAAATATTGCCGGTGCGTTGACACCGATCGCAATTTATAACAGCGATATGGACATCCTTCCATAGATTAGGCCAGAATAGGCCGGCTTGCAAGATTTTTGCACAAGTCTTGGAAGTACTTGCATGTCCACCATAAGGAGATGAATGGCATTGAGCAATGTCTTCGGGAATACATCGACGAAAAATTCCATCGGGTCCTCTTTTGAACAATAATGGTTCATCCCAATAATAATGTTTTAGATTGTGGAAGAATTTCTTTTTCTGCTGATAGGTTAAATCAGGTGGAAGAGCTCCTGCGGCTAGGTAGTTAACAATGTCAACGTACCATGGCAGTCCTACAGTTGTCTGGATTGTTTCCACGGGTTCTGGTTCATTTAAGTCTAACTGAACTGGGTCGCTTCCTATTTGTGCTATCAGCTGTTCATACGGAAAATCATCGTTAATCGGCACTTGTTCGGGTTTAATACCTTCTAATCTAGATAAATGGTCCGCTACGACGTTTTCAGTACCTTTCTTATCTTTTATTTCGAGATCAAACTCTTGTAAGAGTAAAATCCATCTCAAGAGTCTCGGTTTAGCATCTTTCTTAGTTAATAGATATCGGATAGCAGCATGATCTGTGTAAACGATTATTTTCGCTCCTACTAGGTAAGAACGGAATTTGTCAAGCGCAAAGACAACTGCTAACAATTCTTTTTCAGTAGTGGTGTAGTTCATCTGAGCAGAATCTAAGGTTCTACTGGCATAGTAAATCGCATGAAGTTTCTTTTCCTTCCTCTGGCCTAGAACTGCGCCTACAGCATAGTCACTCGCATCGCACATGATTTCGAAAGGTAATCTCCAGTCAGGGGGTTGCATGATTGGTGCGGTGATGAGGGCTGTTTTTAGAGTTTCGAATGCTTTAAGACAATCTTCATTGAATATGAACTCAGCATCTTTCATTAATAAACCAGTAAGAGGTTTAGTGATTTTCGAGAAATCTTTGATGAATCGTCGGTAAAAACCGGCGTGTCCTAAAAAGCTTCGTATTTCTCGAATGGTTTTAGGGGGTTGAAGATCTTTTATGACTTCTATCTTAGCTTTATCTACTTCAATTCCCTTGTCGGATATAACGTGACCTAATACGATTCCTTCTCTGACCATAAAATGACATTTCTCCCAGTTAAGCATGAGGTTTACTTTTACACATCTTTCTAACACCATTTCTAAATTTGATAGGCATCCTTCAAAACTTTGCCCGCATACAGAGAAGTCGTCCATGAACACTTCCATGATGTTGTCTATAAAATCTGCGAAGATTGACATCATACATCTTTGAAAGGTTGCAGGAGCGTTGCATAATCCAAAGGGCATTCGTCTATAAGCGAACGTTCCATATGGGCATGTGAATGTAGTCTTCTCTTGATCATCTGGATGGATAGGGATTTGGAAAAATCCTGAGTAACCGTCAAGATAACAGAAGTATGAATGCTTGGCTAATCGTTCTAACATTTGATCTATAAAAGGTAGTGGGAAATGATCTTTTCGAGTGGCTTTGTTTAGTTTACGATAATCTATGCACACTCTATGTCCCGTCACTACTCTTTGCGATATCGATTCGCCTTGAGCGTTTTTCACAACAGTGATACCTCCTTTCTTTGGTACTACATGTACTGGACTAACCCATTTACTATCAGAGATTGGATATATTATTCCGGCATCTAGTAGTTTCTTAACTTCTTCTTTCACTACAGTGCTAAGGATTGGGTTAATTCTTCTTTGAGATTCTCTGGAGGTTTTGCAATCTTCTTCTAATAGAATACGATGCATACAGATTGAAGGGCATATTCCTTTGAGATCAGATATGTTATATCCTAATGCAGTTGGATATTTCTTTAAGACATCTAAAAGTTTCTTTGTTTCTATAGTTCCTAAACTGGAATTTATTATAAATGGTCTTTTACATTCAATGTCTAAGAATTCGTACCTTAGGTTATTAGGTAATGTTTTTAATCCTAATGTAGGTTTATCTTTACTTGGCATGGGATCCGGTGTAAGTGCTAAACTTTCGCTTAGACTATCGTCTTGATACGGTGCACGCCAATTATCATCTTCGAAAATCGGAGGGATTTGAATTTTCATTATTTCAGAATAGGTAGTTCCTTTCAGTTCCATTTCTCTTACACATTCGTCAATTACGTCCAATAGATAGCAAGTATCCTCTATAGCTGGTGATTGTAAGAATTGTGTTAAAATAAATTCAACTTTCTCTTCACCTACTTCAAAGGTTAGCTTTCCTCTTTTTACGTCTATTATAGCTCCGGCGGTAGCTAAGAATGGTCTTCCTAGTATGATAGGTGCAGTGGAGTCTTCAGAGATGTCCATGATTATAAAATCAGTAGGGATGTAGAATTGTCCTATACGTATTGGGACGTTTTCTAGTATGCCTACAGGATATTTAACTGAGTGATCGGCTAGTTGAACAGATCTTTTAGTTGGTCTAAGGTCTCCCATGTCTAGCCTTTAGCAAATCGTTAAGGGCATAACACTGATACTGGATCCTAAATCGCATAGAGCTTTGTCAATGACGAATTTTCCTATTACACAGGGTATAGAGAAACTTCCTGGATCTTTTAGCTTAGGAGGCATATTATTCTGAATTATGGCGCTACACTCAGCAGTAAGTGTAACTGTTCCGTTATCCTCTATCTTTTTCTTATTAGATAAGATTTCTTTTAAAAACTTAGCATACGAGGGTATTTGAGTGATCGCTTATGTAAACGGAATAGTAATGTTCAACTGTTTCAGAAGTTCGACAAATTTCTTAAACTGACCCGTCGTCTTGGAATTGGTTAATCTCTGAGGATACGGAATTGGTGGTTTATAGGGTGGTGGAGGCACATAAGGCTTTTCTTTCTCCACTGCCTTTTGATTATCATCTTCCTTTTCTTCTGGATCATTCACCACTTCAGTC